>OZ005658.1:149969769-151169769 GCA_963930645.1 Salticus scenicus | reverse complement strand
AAGTTATTTTTCTGTATTCCTACATCAATAAATAAAAATTTCATTTCATTTTGTAATAAGCATAATTATTTTATTTGTTAAATCTAACTTACTAACAGAGGTGTCAACCCTTCGAATTTTTATATCATAATTTCTTTTAAATTTATCTTCGTCTTAATCACAGAATTTACGATAATAAAGAAAAGTAATGTTTTTGTGAAAAATATTATTGATATTCAAAAATCCGGAGGGTTGGTAATTTTGCATTAATTATTTATGCAGTTTACATACCTTGTCTTGAAATATTTGCAAGCAATTTTTTACGCTGAATTGCATTGCTTGGTATTTCGTGAAAACTTATATTTTCACGGCGACTGTCCGATTTACAAAATGGAACGGCGCAATACACCATATTATAAAAAAAAAAAAACCTCTCACATTTGTTAAATTAATAAAACATAAACCATAAAGAACTCAATTGAAACTCAATTGCATCGCGCTCGCTGGAAATAAACATAACTTTACGTACGGTATCAAGCGCCATCTACTGGCTATGTTCTTCTTGTACTGTTGCCAAGTTTTCGAGCGGCTCGCTAGGCATCTACTTAAGGAGGCTCTGATCAGAGAAACGCGCTGGGTACACATGGCAACCCTAAGGCAACAAAATGCCTGATGCACCAGCTCGTATATAATGGAGCCTTAGACTGGGATTGCGGTGCCTCGCTCAACACTATCTTACGCACAAACTCTGTCTTAAGATGTAAACAAAACGCAAGTCGTATTGCAGTGCATCACTATCTTACGACGACCTCAGAGCTATCTTAAGTCGAATCGTAATTAGATGCGCGCGCAATCACAACATAGCTCACTCTGCGTCTCCCATTGGTTAGCTGGTTTTCTCTTACGAGGACACGCGGAGAACTTACTCTTGAGGCACCGCAATACCAAGTTAAGATCGTTCTTAACCACGCCCATGTACGAAAGTTCGTAAGATTTAAGATCAGACTTAAGAACGTGGCACCGCAATCCCAGCCTAACCCTAAGCTGGGCCATTCGTAGAGTAGCCAATCAGAAGCAAGCAGGCGTAAAACGTCACGCTGCGAAACGACAAAAACAAACTACGATACAAATATACAGCTGTTAGCCCCGCTAGGGCTATTACTTACTAAAAAATATATCCTATAATCTGATATAAATATTACCCAAAAACGAAAATCATGTACGGTATTACATGAAATAAAAGTACATTCGTTAAAATAGTATTTATTTTAAGTACATATAAGTTCATAAAAAATTACAAAGCTTTCGCGTTTTCGGCAACATTGCTGTACATTTGTTTACATTTATAATACTTCAATAAAACGATGAATTTCAATTATATTAAAATGAATTGAAATAAAAATGCATTTATTTAAATGTTTTACTCAAAAGAAAGCACACTAAAAGAATGTAAAATATATACATTTTACGATATGTTTGTTTACATTTCAGATATTTCAATAAAATTATGAATTTTAATTTTATGAGTAAAAATGAAATATAAATACATTTTTTTTTAAATATTTTGTTCAAAATAAAACACTTATATTTTTCAATTTAAAAAGAAATACACAATATATGAAGTTATCTGTAATATTATGATATGTTTGTTTACCTTTTAAATACTTCAATATTGTCATGATTTACTTCAATAAGACGATGAATTTCAATTATATTAAAGTGAAATGAAATAAAAATTCAGTTATTTAAATGTTTTGCTCAAAAGAAAGCACACATATTTGTTTAAACAAATCTAAAATATATAAATTTTGCTGTGCTAGCGTGATTTGTTTGTTTACATTTCAGATATTTCAGTAAAATTATGAATTTTAGTTTTATGAGAAAAAATGAAATAAAAATACATTCTTTAAAATATTGTGTTCAAAATAAAACACTTATATTTTTCAACTTAAAAAGAAATACATAATATATTAAGTTACCTGTAATATTGTGATATGCTTGTTTACCTTTTAAATACTTCAATATTGTTATGAATTTTAATATTAAAAATAAACTAAACGATAATAAAATGATTAATGAAATATGATTAATAAAATACACATTTAAAATTAAGATACACTCTCAAAAATCCGTACAGCTTAAAAAGGAGTATTTTGCAGATTTTAGAATAATTTCTTTTATTTACTTCTTAGAACTTCATTTGAGTAACAAATTTTTAAGAAATAATTTATATGTTATACATACAATGCTGAAATAAAGGTTTACCTAATAAAAGCACAAAAATTTTATGAAATTTTAATTTTAAGAACAATTTTCATATATCATATAATAGTTGTAAATTATCTAGATATTTAAAAAGTCTGATCAATAGTAGTTTAAGCAAGAATATTCATACATATTAATTTTCTTATAGCCTGCAAAAAAAGTCAGGAATTTTTGGTAAAGTAGGCAAGATTGCTGCCAATGAAGCGCTGCTGAAGGGCCATGTTTTCTTTTCACCTGAAACAATTATTCTGAACTCTTGCATTTTATGGTGTTTATTCAAAGTTTTGTACTTATTACTTTTAAACCTCAGTTCTGTGGTGTTTTTTTTTTTTTTTTTTAAATAATACTCCAAGATCTTTAAGAAATGATCAACAATTTTTTACAAAAGAAAAATTATATCCATTGTTTAAATATGGTATGACAGAAACAGTTTCAAAACATTTTGCTCATGGTGGCTTGTTGGTATTTTTAAAACTATTTTCATTGGAAAACATGTGCTACCACTGACACTTTTAACATGTTATTACAAAAGTTATATTGAAATATGTTACTACATAAAAACAATTTCATAAAATTTTCAATTACCCAGATACTTTCTACAGAGGATTAAAAAATAAATAAATAAATAAATAAATTTTAAAAAATACTTAAGATTTTTTTTTTTTTTTTTTTTTTTACACACAAGTTTATTTCATTTTAATTGAATTTACTGGAAGTTTAATTTTGAAATGTAGAAATATTTTTGTGTGTACTCTTTTTTAACCATTATATAACTTAAACATTTCGTTTGTTATGAGATACCACAATTTGTTTCATGTTTCACAAAGATAATAAATTTTAACAACATCTTAATTATGTCCCTATTTGAATCAAAAGAAATGTCACTTTTGAAAGCAGACAACAGGCATTGCTTTCAAAAGAGTATACTTGAAAATCGAAGGGAAGTAGCATAAACATATAACAAGCATACTTATTGCATGATTATTGCTAATTTAATATCCCTTTGATTTATTTCTTCTGATCTTGAAAGTGTATGATATAATATACACGATGATATATTACTTACATGATTTCATTTTATGAGCAATCTATCTATTACTATTACTTGTATACATCACAGTTTTTCATCAATGTTCTTCTATCACTTTCAATAATCAATAATTTAAAAAAATTATACGGAGCATGTCAAAGAATCAACAAAAGACGTAGATTAAGAGGTACGTAAGGTACATTTAAACAAATTCGATTAAAATAAAAGAAACAAAATTAAATCATAAAAACCCAATTTAAACACAGTTATTTCAGATGTAAACCACATTTGATCTTTCCACCCCATGACGTAGGACGCAAAGAATCTCAAATAGCTCAAAATTCGCGCATCTATGAAATGGCACCACCTGCCTTTACATTCTCCCCCACCCCACAGTTATTATCTAGTTAGATATTCTTTGTCTCTATTCAGCAGATCAAACTATAAAGCTAATCTGCGAGTTTTTAAACACAGAGTACAGGAATAGCTTCTTCGCCGATAAAATCCATTTGTAAGAAAAATTATAATAAATAAACAGTTTAAATCTAGTGGTGTCAATTTTAAATTTATAGTGAATAATTTACAGGTTTTACCAGTATAAACAAATTCTTTTAATTTGTTCCTTTCAATTTTCAACATAATAATAATATTTTCGATGATAAATTTTATTTAATAGTTTTATTACGTGATTTTATTATCACTTTTGTATTTTATGATTGTTTTCTGTTATTTAACAAAAAATAGACCCACTAAATTCCTCCTTCTATTTTTCTGTATTTATATTTATATTATCAGTTTATTGCACAAGCAAAAAATACATCTCTTGATTATTTATTAGAGCCAACTACTGCAGAAAGATGTGATAAATAGTTGTAATGTGCAAATTGTATCTATTTATTTAACATGAACTTTACAAATGTGAAAATTTTATTTATAACGATTATTAAGCTTTCAGATCGTTTTCTAGCGCCTTTAAACAATTTATTTTTTTACGAATAAACAGTTTTTTTTTTTTTTTTTTTTTTTGTGTGTGTGTGTGTGAAAATCTGTTAGTTACTACAGGATTCGTACAAACCTGTAAAAAAAAAATCTTTCAAACGTTGAGTAGGTAAAAAGGGCTAAAGATGGCAACTGTGATTTCACCAGTATTTCTAACTATAACTTTGTTTTTAAATTTAAAATGAATTTTTTGTGACAAAAGTTACTTTCAACAATACTGGTAGAGAATTTAAACTAAAATGAAGGACCGTACAAACAGAACTACGATTTCTTATATCAGAATATATATATATATATTGTGATTAAATAAAGTAAAGCCCCACTCTACGACCTCTTGCAGAAAAAGTGCCATCAACAATCTTCACAACTTGGCTGCGATTTTAATGCCAAAACTTTGGACTGAAAGAGCCCTACTAACTGTATTAACAGTAATTCGAAAATAAAACCATAGCTGCCAATATTTCAATTTATTCCGGGGTAATTTTGGCCCCGCCTCTAATTCGTACCACTTATTTTTTAAAAATAATTTTTTCTTATTTTATCAAAGTTATGTATTGAAGAAAATTTTTCTATAAATAAAGTGGTGCGAAATAAAGGCGGGGCTAAAAGTACTCCGGAATAAATTAAAATATTGATAGCTATGATAAAACTCTTAAAAAAAAGTGATATGGAGATAAAGGGGGAGGGGGCTGAAAATGCTCCGCAATATATTAAAATGTTGGAAGCTCCCCATTACGCATAATTATGAGAAATAATATCACAAAGATTGTTTTAATAACAAAGAACTAAATCATAAAAACACATAAGTACCAACTGAAAAGATTTTTAAACATAGTTAAATTAAATATGTTTTACGTGGATCTTAGTTAGTTTCTTAATTATTTTGAATCGTTTTTCCAAAATGATTAGCTTTTGACAGAAACAAAAGCAAAGTTCGTACAGTCCTTAAATTTTCTTAATTCTCCGCACCAGTATTATTATTTAGGCAATTTTGATATTAAAAAAGCCCTAAAACTTAAAAGGAAATGCACTGTAGAAAGATACTGGTGGGAGAATCCTTGAAAAATGGCGTGGCCGTACGAAACGTGAAAAGTACTACGAAAAATTTCTTTACAAATTGTAATAAAATAACTTCCACATTTTTTTTTTCTCTTTTTTTCTTTTCCCAGCGTTAACATTTGCACAGTGCTTATTAATTTTATATATTTTGTAATGAAGTGTGTTGTTGTAACAGAGAAAGAAAGAGACAGCTAAACGTACTTTTTGCTCAGTTTATTCTGAAATAATTACAACATTTTGAATGAACATAAAAAAATAAGCTAAAAAAAATTATGTTAAATTATTCCTTTTTATAAAACTAGATTTTTTGTCGTCGATTTTATATAATTTCTGTTAATAATTTTGCAGCGTAAGGAAATTTTAGGGCACTTAGGCTCATGGACATATGGACTTTATGTTATAAAGCATTTTGGCTTATGGAATATAGGGATATCATTCTCCATTAAGTAGGGACAATTTAAATTTTCATCTAGCAACATTTTCCACATCATTTATAAGATAGCTAAATTTGCTATGCGAATTTTAATGCGAAAGACGGAGTTCTTAGTTTCTTTAGATTAGCAACACCAGCAAATTTTCGAAACTTTCAAGAATTAAATAATGATTTCTGGATGCCAAAACCATCGTGTTTTTGTTGAAAGAACTGTACATCTTTTGTTCTATATATAATCAAAAGATGGCAATCTTCATCATTAACGGATTTCCCTGAACAAAATGTAATTTGCATACCTTGCAGCAATAAATTTATTACATATATAATTTGGTTCGATTTTAAGAATAGACGCTGAAATAGAGCCATTTGAAAAACCGTAGAAAGGAACTGAAACAGCTCCTGTTGTCTAATATACACAAAAATTCATTAAGCATATTTTTTAACACCAATCGCACATATCAATGTTGTTGCATTTTTATATACAGGGTGTTTCAGTGAACCGTTTCAGAACTTCTAAGAGGGGTAGGGTACATCCTGACAACTCGAAATCATATAGCAATGTGGGGTCGGAAATGCTTTCTTGACGCGATAGATGGCGTTGTGCGAAAATCATTCTGGAGTACTCCAGAATGTTCGGATGTCCATGCGTCGGAGATGTGAAGCGTGCATTGTAGCCCGTGGAAGAAACTTCGAACACTTACTTTAATCCATGTACTTTTTGCTTCTTTTCATGTATTATTAAAACGATTTCTCACTTACGGTCTCTTTTGTTTATGGTGCTTCTGTGTACAACACCGCTTCAGGAAAGCATTTCCGACCCCACATTGCTATATGATTTCGAGTTGTCAGGATGTACCCTACCCCTCTTAGAAGTTCTGAAACGGTTCACTGAAACACCCTGTATAGAACCTGAGATATACCCATTCCATAAACGAGAAAAGCTGCTGCGTAGCAGAGCCACTCGTCGTCCAATATGCACCTAAATTGAACACGCAGAGTCTTCCATAACATAAATCTCGTAATACTATCTTTGCCACATTTACAAAGGGTGGAAGCTGAAAGGTTTTTTTAACATACGATTAATAGTAGCACAGCAGCTCTGCCTATAGGCATCTAAAATGAACCATAAAAGTTTTTTTTATCATGTGACTCAAATCTTATAATATGTTTCAAATTTTGCTCTCTTATCCCCTTAACGCGCGCTGTCCTCGCTGCGAGGACGCAAAATTTAAGATCTAGCTGCAAAAATTTATCCCGGAAATTTTTTAGCAAAATTTACGTTTATAACATAGCAGAATAGGCCGGTTTTTTTTTAACCTTAAATTTAATGTAGGGTCCGAGTAAACGTAAATTTTTGCTAAAAAATTTCCGGGATGAGATTTTGCAACTGGAGTTTAATAATTGCGTCCTCGCAGCGAGGACACCGCGCCACAAGAGAATAAGCGACCTCAAAATCTTGTTAACACGCAGACAGAAAAAGGCACTTTATTTTATTTATTTTTTTTTATTTTTATTATTATTTTTTTTTTAATGATCAAATCGTGTTCTGGACTACTTAAAATATAAAAATCCATCGAGAACTGTGGTAAAATGTTTTTTACAGATTCTATGCTTTCTTCTTGTGTATATAGAAGAAAGTAAGAGAGTAGTCATGTTTTAATCGTTTAACAAATCAAATTAAATTTTTTTAAATATCAGTGTGGATTGAAACAAACTATCCCCATGAAATTTATTTTATTTTTTATTGATGATAATTAAAAAATAATGTACATGTTGTAATATATGATGCTTTTCTAAAAATAGATAGCGATATATCATTAGAAATACGATATTAATGTTCTCTTTAGTTATTCTAATACTGAATATTGATTAACCCTTTCAGTTGCAGTTTTCCCGCTGATGGAACACCTAATTTTACTTCTCAAGTGCAAAAACTCATCCCGGGAATTTTTTAACAAAAATTTACATTTATAACATAGCAAAAAAGGCCTCATTTTTTAACCTGAAAATTAAAAATTTCTTTTATTTTAATCTTGTTCGTAAATTCGGGTGGCAGTGTAATTTAAATGACCTGAATTACCCTGCGCCGCAAAGGGTTAAGAAAAAAGAATATTTATATATATATATAACATAGGAAAACAAAATAAAAAAGGTGGAATTTGCATTAGTGTAATGAATGACAATTTGATATCCATTAAGAAAGATTTCTTCCACATACGTTCAAAGTTCATAAATGTCTAAAATTATCTCTTCTTAAGAACTGGCGTGTCCCTATTTTCTCCTCACCAAGAATCCTTAAAGGTGATTCCGCATTTATTTTTTCACTTCGTTTTCATTCTTTATATCTAGGGATAAAATTCAAACCATTCACAATTGCTCACTACCAGGGGCGTAGCAATTCAAAACTCATGGAAGTGGCTCAAAAAATTTTCATTTAAAAATGACACAAAATTAATCTTTAGGAAATCAATTAATAATTATATATTAATTAATATTAACTATTTAAAAGCATTAATTAAAAAATATATCCATTATTATTAACATTTATCTTATACTATTATATATATATATATATATATATATATATAGCATGCCTATTTCAGTGTTCTCTAAAACGGTAGCTCGGACAGTCATGTGATTCAACACAAAGGTGTCCCTGGGGGGTCACTGTGCACATCGAAGCCCGATTTTCAAATTTTTAATTAGTTTTCTTTTAATCAGTCAAGATATGAAAATAATAACCTCATAATAGCTGTAAAATCAGACATTTAAATTTTATACATAATTCAATTGTTTCCAAAAAATTTACGAGTTTATTAATTAATTAATTTATTAATTTATTTTGGACAGGCAAAAAATATATTTATTTAAATGTGAACAATAAAAAATTAATTAAACATCTCACAAAAATTGACATTATTATCACTTTAAAAGATTTATACATACGGATAAAGTGCTAATACGCAAGCGAAGTGTGACGTCACTGACTGTCTTTGGGCCAAGTAACAGATTGCCTATGTTAATCATCCATGTGATTTTTTGTAAAAAAATATTAAAAATTGAGGAAAATTATTCTATGATTTTGATCCCCATATTTGGGTATAATTACAAATTAACTATTGTGCACATGTGTTAGATTAATTTATTTTGCCGTCAAATTGACAAAATTTTAATTTTAAATTTCAAATCTCCTTAGCGTTTTTTTACTTGGCGATCAAAAACGTAATACGAAATATTCTTTCATATTATTCATTGTTCTCTTAATATAAGTTGTTAAAATAACCATGATTTTTGAAAGGAATTAAATATGTTCGCTAGATAATTTAGCGATATTTTTTTTTCCCGCCAAGGATGACAAATCAAGGCTATTTCGCTACAACATATTAGTGTCTTATATCAGATATTTTATTTAGACATTTGAAAACAAGTTTGACTTCAAATTATGATAGAATATTTATTATTTTCATTTTAATTAGTATATCAGTCGGATATTTATTGTGTAACTATCACCCTTTGAAAGGAAATGTTTATGTTTTCAATCGAATATGGAAGTTAGCCATTTTTTTTTTTTTTTTTTGAGAGGGAGAGTTTTGAAATTTAAAATTCAAATTTTATCAATTTTACATCAAAAGTAATTCAATCTAATACATGTGGACATTAACTTACATATACCTATACTCAAATATGGGGATTAAAATCGGGAGATAATTTCCCTAATATTTTAATAATTTTTTCTAAAAAATCCAACAAACAATTAACATAGGGAATCTTTTACCTGGCTCCACGGCCGTTCAGTGACGACATCACTTCGCTTGCGTATATGGTTTACGATGCTAATATAAGTTGAGCTATTTTTTTTTTTTTTTTTAGGACTGAGCAGATCCTGATTAAGGGGGAAGCACAAATTATTTATACTTACACCGTTACTTTTCAACAAATACTTTCTTCCTATAATAAACACAAAATTCTCATTAAAAATTATTTTAAAAGAATTCTGGTGTCTAATAACGGTGAGTAAATTGGATTGTTTTACACCGTTCATTTTTTTATGAAAAATATTTCCTCGTCAAAGCGTGGAATTTCTATGACATGAAGTAAAAAATAATTGTAAAAATATTCCGGTGGGAGCGGACATAATGTGTGCTTCCCCCTTAATCAGGCTCTGGGACTGAGGGCCTATTAGTCTCAATCTGGGATTTTTACGTTGTCGATTTCGATAGTTGGACACTTGTCGAAATCTAAAATTTATCGAAAATATAATTGAATAATTTGAAAGCGATGTTATAACTTGAAAAAAAAAAAAAAAAAAAAAAAAAGAAAAATAGTCCTCCGTCCTAAACTAAATTCTGCTTTGCCAGAATTTCATCAAAATCTTTTTTTTTTTTTTTTTATTATTATTATTATTATTATTATTATTGAAAGAAAAAGAAAAGAAAATTAATAATAATCAGTATCGTTACAAGCGATATCGAAAAAGTTTTTTTTAATAATTTTGAATTAGGAAATAAAAAGTGCGCGTGAAATAATATGAAATAAAAATAAGTAAAAAAATGAATTTAATGATTTAATGTTTTTGTTTTTCGGGGGCTGCTCATGCATATAAAATATGCTTATTAAAACGAGTCGAAGAAGGAAGCGAAATAAATATTGAGTTATATTACGATAAATACGATATATAATATGATACGATATATTAGACCTATCGTCCAGGGTTAGTAGGCATTTTCGTTGAAATAAATAGTTTGTTCGTTCGGTGCAACTTGCACATTAGTCCCGTGAGGCACAACTTTCACATTAGTCCCTTGAGGTACAACTTTCACTTTAGTCCCGTCAGGTACAACTTGCACATTAGTCCCATTTAAATATAGTGATTTATTTATTATTATTTTTTTTTAACACTTTGCATCCTTGTTAACAGGAATATAAAAGAAGCATGAAAAAAAAATATGTTGTCATTTTTTATTAGAATATTGTTTATTCGCTGAGAAGATCCTTTTAACTCTTCACGTTCATTAGTTTTATATTAAAACCAAGTCTAGTCAATACGCATGCCTGGTAACCAGGGCTCTAAAAGACCCGGGTGTGTTCTTTTGGGTTTAATGGACTCTATCGGTTTTTTGGGTTCGAGGCTAAATCATACCCAACATGTAACTTCTGATTCTCCATTTCCTTATGAATTTCCCTCTAGGGTGCAAATATTTCCCTATAAAATGCAAACATTTCCCCATAAAACACAAATGTAAACATTATAATTTTGCATTTTTCCCTATAGCAGTCACGTATCAAGGGTTTATTACGTAATGCGGATAGACTCCATTGGATTTTTTATATTGAACATAAAATAATAATATTCAGTTTGAATTTTAAGTTTATTTCAAGAGCGAACAGTTTTAGGCTAAAAGAAAACTTATTACAAAATAATATTAATTAATTACAATTAATTAAATATTAAATAACCTTCATATTCTTAATGTTTGGTTTGATCTAAACAGTAAAATGAATTCTAATTTCATTCTATTCATATTCAATATTTTACCACAATTTTGAATTTAATTTTTTATTATTAAATTATTTTTCACTTCATCATGCTATTAATTTAAGCTTCCAGAAAAGTGTTGTTAATAAGTAGTAATAAAAAACGCTTTTCATGGAAGGTTTTTCTGATTAAAGGTTTTTCCATCTATTTACACAATTGCTTGATATTCCGTCTGGAATTTTACAAATTATTTTAAATATAATAACAGGAGACTTCGCGTTGGAAAGGAGACTTGGCGTTCTTTTTGCATTGAAGATGGTACGCTTAAGGCTACCGAAACAGTTGTATGCATCTCAAATATTTTTCTTTGGCATTTCTGACGTAGTAGTTTATTCGGGTATTTTAAATATAATTTACTTTTTCTCTATAGTATATAAATAACTTTATTATTCTTTTTCATGCTGCTTCTCTTATATTAATGAAACGTACTATTTCTTTCTGGTATTGATCAAAGTACCAAGATAAATATCTGTTATACCATATACCACATGTAAACATGTAATGTCAGTTATATGGAATTTTAAGTAATGAAGTACCCTAAGATTCGCGTGTGTGTCAGAGAAAAGTTGCATGATTTAAAAATTAAAATTATTTAATGTTTGACGTGCATTAAAATCTGATAAAAATTGGGTTGGTTTATCTTATTTGTAACGTATAATGGACTCTTCTCACCTGATGTCAGAGGTCACATGATAGAGGAAAAACAAATAGCAGACGAAGTCTTGTTTATCTAGAGCGATTGCTGAAATAACATATTTTCTATTCTTATTTTTGATCAATCGTATTTAATCTGTGTTATTTTTTTATACATCATCATTTTTAATCAATTTTATATCATTATTCATCATCTTTTGTTTGCTGTATACATTTACAATCATCATTTAGTTTATACCTGTTATTGATGTTCATGAAGACATGTTTAAATACTCTGATTATTGGTACTTAAATCAGTGACAGTGCAATATCGTACTACGTAAATCCATTTAGACCAGTAATTAAGTTAATTAACTTGTTGTAACACCTTTATGCAATTAAATTAAATGAAAACATTTTAAAATTTCAATTTATAATCCGTAAACATTCCACAAGAAGCTATTATTTATTGCTAGATCAGTTAATGTTACAGTCACAGAGTACTGATAACATTCAGAGCCGTCACTTACATAGAAGCTAATGGTAAAAATTTAACATGTAAATTTCGCATAGACACTATCGCCCCTGACGAGGGACCGAAGTACTACTCATACGTCACGGATTACGTATGCGATTTCGTAATCAGTTTTATGGGTATAAAGATTTGGCTGATTATCGCTCTTTTGGCGATTTTCTTTTAATGAAAAAGAAAATGAGGTTTGGAAGGTTATGCACTTTTTATTTTGTTTTTTAAATATACGCGTGCTAATATTTTCGTTATACATATTTCATGTGAAAAATTAATTAAATATGTATAAAATCTCATTTATTTATTTATTTTTTACATGTTTTGAATAAGTTTATATCGGTAAACCAATTTTAATGTATTTTTCAATATTGTTATGAAGATAAATGAGCTTTAAAAGAATATATTAAATTTGTATTAGGTAGTATTTAATAAAAATAAATTTTTGCATTCTAAAAAAAAAAAAAAAATAATAATAATAAATGAAAAAAAAATCTTTTTATTAATAAATAAATGTTACACTACCATCTTTTTTATTTTTTTTTTTTAAATCCATATTAGAAATAGTATTGTTTTTGAGTCAAATTTTTGAAATTGAGTTTTTGTTTCATTTACACATTTTCAGGTTTCCTGAATCTGGAAAACATGTTTTTATCAGTTGGTCTCTGTTTTTTCTCAACAACAAATTATAGAAGGAAGTCCAAACTCGGTATTCTAAATCTGTACAATGTAGTGATGCTACATTAAACTTTTCGTTGAGATGAAGCAGATGGTTTATGTACAGGGATATCCAAAAGAATTCAAATACATTACGTCTACGGGGAAAAGTTCATTAAGTAAAGTGTAACATATATAGGTTGCCCTAAACAAAATGGAATGAACATATTTTTTTTTCAATGCATAAAAGCACGTTTTGTGTAGAATATAGAATAGAAATCATTTATCATTTGTTTACAGGGCTATCCAAAGTATTTGAATATATTGGGAATATATACTTGGAAATTGCTGGCAGTCTTATTTCATTTTGTGTTCGGTGTTCTTTAAATACAACTAAATTTAAGTGCACAATGTGATATGCATACAATTTACAGACAACATACAAGGTTAACCAAAATTAAGCAAAACTTGAATGTGTAGCAGGTGTAAGTGCTTTGTTACATTTTACTATATCAACAAACACTGCTCAGGAAAAAAAATTAAATTTTAACAGTCATACTGTAAAGAAAATATATTTTCAAATTCTATTTTCAACACTGGTTTTTTGTATAACATCACATTTTGAGGTTCACTGAATACGAAAGTCCAATTTCAAGTGGCTGATCTGTATGTATATCTGTTATAAGCATAACTTAAATAACCACAGGAAATTCAAATTTGGCATTTTGAAGTTCGTAATTCCACTTGAAAAATTTGATCGGGATTAGCAAGTTTGAAGACAAATTAGTAACAGTTTTGAATTATTTAAGAAAACCTATTTTAGATTATTTTAAAAGTAGACTGAACTTAATTATCGTACTTTATTGATCTTATGACTTAAACTGCAATGGATGTTTATGCGAAATTTTGTGCGATTCTGCCATGTTAAAAAAATGGTTAATTTCGAGTAATGTATGCAGTTTCCATGTTTAATTATGTTCATGCGAGCATTGTAACATACTTTTAAGCTGGTCTTGCACCTTTACTGTAAAAATATCCCTTTTAATGTATGTTTAAACAAAATTTTGCCCTACCTCCCATGTTAAGAAAATCGTAAATTTTGAATAACTTATGAAGTTTTTAAATTAGAATGTTGAAAATCAATAGTGTTCTAGCCAATGTTATAGATAATATTTTAAAACTGGCCCCACCTACCTGCGATCTTTTATTCTTAAGATAGTTAGACAAACTAACAAACTGACAACCTTCAGACTGACATGACAACATATAAATTTTATTATTTTTGATATCCCCATACCTGAAAAGTGTAAAAATAATAAATAAAAAAAAAAAAGAGGTAAAAAATTTTCATGATTCTTTACGCTCTCCATACCTATAGCATGATGGTGAATAAAAAATTGTTTAAATGCTTAAAATTTGCATTCAGTTCCAGCTTTTAAATATTAAATATATTTAATCAATTAACTTACCAATGGATCCACAAAAAATATCCAAGTAGGTCAAGAATAAATTGTTAAACAATAATAATGTAAAATTGAGGGAGAAAAAATAAAATTAGCAGGGAGCAATTTAAATTTTTTCAAAACACATTAAAACTTTGAACGTCATTTTATTCAATAATTTATGAGAAATTTTATTAAACATGATAGTTACATTGAAATTTATATGTACTGTTAGTTCTCCAATTAGAGTCATAAGCAAATAAGGATGATTCTATTATTGGAGTAGTATTATTCTTGCTTATTTAGGATACAAATGGGAAAATGAAAAAATTGAAATTTTTAGAACTGTGAGGCACCTATTAAAAGAAAGGAAAAAAGTAGTAATTTTTTCCATACCCCTAATGCCTAGTAAAAAAAAAAGTGAGATTGTCACTGACATCTGATTTGATAAGAAGAAAACATTTGGTTTGAAAATTTTCAGACTGCCAATTTTTGATGATTTTATACATTTTAAGAGTAACAGACTTCTGGCTTTTTTGTCCTAACGTCAGTACAAGGGCGTAGCCAGAAAAAAATTTTTGATGTTCAAGTTCTAGTACATAATGTTGAATGCTAAAAATGCTGATGTAGAACTCTAAAATTTTTGACAAATCTGCAAAATTTCAAGAAGGGGGTTGTATTTTAACTCCCCTCCTTGGCTATGGCTTTGTATGTGTGTGACAAAAATTCGATGCACCCTGAGATCAATAACATATGCTTGAAATTTTACATTTAGATGCAACTTGACATAATTTTTTGTCTATCAACTTTTGATGCATATTGCTCAACAGATTGTGCTATCATCTTGTCTTTTCATAATAATTGGTTCATATGACAGCATAAGTCAAAATTTCATAGAAATGAATACAATGGGGAGTATTTTTAAATAAGCATAAAATTAAAAATATTTTAATTAATAGTAGTATTCAAACATTATAAAATGTATATGTAGAAATATTGCTTTTTCCAAGGAATGTAATTTTCAATATTTTTTCCAAAAGAACTGATCAATACTTTTAACACGAGTGTTTCAATCATATATCTGTAATAATTTGAAACAACATAATCAATTTTCTTCACTTGTAATAATTTTAAAAAAATCTGAAAAACATTTCCTTGGGAGGTAAAGAAAATTTCATGTCAGTTGCACAAAATTTCGTGTGACTGCACAAAGTCAATTTTGTGCAATCTGTAAAGCACAAAATTGACTTTCTTTAATACTCATGTTATACTTTTCCGAGGTGAAAGAATCTGCACTGGTAATCTAAAATAATTTTGAGATTTCACATCCTGCAAATTGCTATAAAATTTTTGACTCTTTGTATTGTAAAGGAAAATTTTGCAATGGGGATAAATGCTATTCAGTTTATCTATTTAAGGAATTATTTATATAGTAATGCAATTAAAAAAAATTGTTTTGTTTTTGCAAATCAGTTGTGAAATACTGAAGAAAATGTAGAACATGAGCATGGAAAAACAGAAAAATCAAAGAATTCTTCAGTGTTAAATAAGAAAAAAAAAAAAAAAAAAAAAAAAAAAAGATATCTATATATAGAGAAATAATACCAAAAAACTGAGGATAGAATTTTAACGTCACTACTGAACTAATAAAGAAAAATAAATAAACATTTGGTTAACATTTCTTAAAATTTAACTGTATCCAAAATATGTACAGATAGAATAGTATTTGATATAACATAAATGATTATATTTTAAAAACTTTCTCAGAATTAACATTTGTTTACCATGTTTAGGTTTTTCAAATCTTATTTTAAAAATAAACAGGAAATACTGTCAGTTGATTTTATAAAAAAGAAAAGAGAATTTTTGCCAACTTTGTGCTTTAAAATGCAGCTACTTTAAAAAACAAAAATACTATTACTTTCAATATCAAGGATGAAAAAATATCTTGAAATTTATTAGCATAAATTTATTTAATTATAAAATTTAGCAAGGATTTACAAACCTGCTTTTAATTTCATTTACCACGACTTCTGAAACTTGCACTTGAACCTGAAAACAGTTTTCATATAAACAAATGTTTATATTAAAATATTTACCTGTATATGTTTTATAACTTTCACTGATTCTCCTTTATCAAGCAAAAAAAAAAAAAAAAAAAAATCAATCTCTAAAACTTATATAAACAAAAATAAGAATAACTAAAGCATACATTTGGGTTGCGGTACGCCGCTCCGTTTATTACAATTGTACATCACGATCAAAAAGCAGACTTCTATTTAACAGTCTTTAAATACAGAAAAGAAGTTCATTGTATGGAAAATTTGTTAAATACAGATTTACATTTTTTAATACTTTGAACTACATACACATAAAGTTAATTTTTCAATTCATAAGACAAGAATCATATAAATAACCATACTTAATAAATATAATTCATTTGACACAGTAATTCTATTTTTCAAATATTATTAAAAAAAAAAAAAAAAAAAAAAAAAAAAAAAAACTGTACAATCCAAAAAATATACCACTTCATTACTTTTAGATATAAATTTATTATTTTTAATTCATTATTGTTGCGAGTTTAGGGAATTGGTTTTACAGGCTTAGAAATTAATAAGTTAGCTTTATGATTTGATATTATTTCTGTAGTTGCTAATGAGCCAGAATCTGAACTCTCTTTTGGCGGCAAATATTTGGAAACTCCTGAAACATTTATAAGAAAAGGTAGAACAAATTTTGGGAATCTGCTCTTTAGCTCTGCTCTTTCTCAAAGTGAAATAATTACATGTCCTTTGTAGACACCTTGACCATCCACACTGCTGATTAAGTTGGAGAGATGCTGCAACAGTAAAAATAAATGATTATCAAACACTTATTTTAACAAGGGATTTTAACAATATATTCTTCTTTTCAGTTGCAAAATATTTAATAATTATATTCACACAAAGTTATTGAAGGATATTCAAAATGCTGATTAGCAACCAAAGATCTCATGTATCATAATGAATAACATCTTCTCGAGCAAGTTACTCAAATTATATATCTGATAAATTTCTAAATGATGTATTTAAATCAAAAACTTTTGTTTTTCACACTATATCTGACATTACTGTTACTGGTACTACGAATACTGAAAGAAAAGTTTAAATATGTCATGTAAAAAATGTACTAAAAAAAAATTGACTTTTTTGGCTTTGAAAAATTTCTCGAAAAACATAAAATAGAAAATTTCCCAACCTATATCACTTATGAAAATCTGTACAGCATTTGTGCCGCACTCACTTCCACTCATGCAAGCATCCTTCGCGCACATTAAAATAAATACATACATACATATATATATATATATAAATAAAAATCAGGAACATTTTTTAACAGACAAAAATAATAGTTACACTATGTTACAATTACACAACGACAAATTTTCCCTCCTACAAGAAATAGTTAAAAAAAAAAAAAAAAAAAAAAAAAACTTAATGATTTTTTTTTTAAAACCATACATAAGTTTTCAGTGTCCCCCCCCCCCCCCAATTTCTCATATTTACAACATGTTAAAATAAACACTTTTAGCTCCTAGTCCCATATTATAGTAGTGATGATGTAAAGTAGAGTAAAACGTTGAGTCTGCTTTGCTTTTAAAAGGATGAATATGGAGGGGGGGGGGGATGATGAAAGATAGTTGCTGGGGGCATTCTGATACTATTTAAAAAATTCTGAGATTTATTGCAGGGTTGTTTGCAAGCCTCGTAAAAAAACAATCCTAAAATAATAACAAAAGAAAAGGGGGGGAGGGGAAGAAAGGAAAAAAAAGTATAAAAAAAACTTGGTTGAAACTAAAAATGTTCATAGTTATCTTTCTGAAAGTTACAAAATGTATCATGTGCTGTAATAAGTTAAAAAATAAAACATGTTACAAGCATATTGCGAATTCTGACTAACAAGGAAACATTCAAAAGGTGTCGTCTTTAAAAAACATTAAAAAATATATATGTGATTCTACTCTTCCTAAAACACCAGAAAGTGAAAAAATTATCAGCTGCAATGAATTACAGCGACCACAAAAATTATAAAAATTAAGCATATTTGGCGATTTCATATTGTTAGGCGATTGGTTTTGCTGTAATTCATTTCAGCCGATAATTTTTTCACTTCCTGGTGTTTTATGAAGAGTAGAATCATATATATTTTTTTTTCAATATTTTTTGAAGATGACACCTTTTGAATGCTTCCTTGTAAGTTATATTTTGAATTTTACTGATTGAAAATAAAATATTAAATATTTTAAAAAATTAATTTTTTCAAACAAGATTCACAAATTATGAAATACCAGCACTGGGCTGACCTTAAATTTACTTAATTTAAGAAAAGAAGGAATAAAAGGCAAACTTAAAATCAGGGTTGGCAAGTTTCTTCCAAGGCGGAAAAAACCGCGGAAAAAACCATGGAAAAAACCGACCGGAAGAAATAGGTTTCTTCCAAGTGGAAGAAATGGAAGAAACTGTTTTTCTTAAAAATTTATCCTATAAATTGCAGATTTGTAAGATACAATGGATGCATTTGTCTTATAAACAACTTTAAGTAACTTTAATTATACCTATAAAAATTTAATTACATATTTAATTAATAATTATGAGATTTTTACCGAAGTGATCTTCGATATCTGATAATCACATTCCAAAATACTCAAAATTCAGTAAAAAAATCAATTTCAATTTAAAAAGCGTAAAGTTTTATAATTTTTTTATTTAGACAATTTTATTTCTTTAACTGGTAATAAATAATAGTTTGTATCACTTGCTTATACTTTCTGATAAAACAACTCTTAACAAACATTCAGTTAATTAAATGAGCCAGTATTCAATAATTACTGTATTACAAAATGTCATCAAAAACTTCATTTTCCTAATACAGTAGAGGGAAAAAGAAATTTATATCTCATATTTCAAATAAATTCACATTTCTCACATTTTTACTTTTTTTTAATCAAATTTTTAGCTTAATCCTTGCTTTGAAACACAACTTGGGAGGGGGGGGGTAACATTCTTGTATTTATTATCCTGCAATTCATACAGACTAGTGCTTAAAACAAATCACTATTACATCAATATTTAACAAAATTAATCAGTGATGAATATTATTTCCGAACTTTCAAAAATATTTAGTTTCATATTTTTTAAATATGTTTGTTTACATTTTATAGGTACCTATTATTTGAATATGCTTAAATTACTTATCATATATGAATGTGATCGATTAGTTTTACTAATATTGAAGAAATACTTTATTCTAAAATTTATTAGAAATCGTCTTTCCATTCTGATGTCTATTCTCATGAATTAATAATAACTGACTCTGTATCTGCAAAAGAAAACTGTAAACAAAGGCAATGATCTCTAATCTACAAATTCCTATAATCCGCACAACCTCTAGACAAAATTTTTGAGAGTTAGCGGGAGTTAAAAACTGTAACACAAATGAAATGTTTTTTACAGTAGTTCAATACTGCACTTTATTTTTCAACTTAAAATAGATAAATACAAACTATGCTTTTTTTTTAATCCTAGAGAACTTGCAGGAGAGTTTAAAAGTAGGTATATTACTTATTGATACAGTTTACCAGCTTCGAGTTTATACAAAAAATTGTATCCTTTAAAAAAAAAAAAAAGTGCAAATATTGTGGTTAATTCCGTAATTATTATCACTTGTACTGTCTGAATATATACTGTGGTGCCTGCTTTTTCGCACCTGGTTCTTTTCTTTCGGTAAATTCATTTCGAGACACATCAAGACACTGATCACACTTGGTTTACTTTTAAACGTATATTTACTTACGGCACAAACATAAAATACATAACGAACACAGAAATTAACATCAAGTAAAGTATTTTCTAAAAAAACATGTAGAATGGAACGTTAGTCCATCTTGATTCACATACGCACACACACTGTTGCCACACTTTCGTACCAAACTTTTTAGTTCTTGTTTTTTAATACTCTCGAAATCAGAGGTGCGGCGTTCACACCTTCCCTCCAGTTTCACTTGAGGGACAATGGCCTTCACAGTGAAACTACTAACCAAAATTTATGGATAATTTATATAACTGTTCATGAAAGTCTAATTGTCCTTTTAAATTGTTAATTATTGTTTCATCTTTAAATAAATGTTCATGAAAGTTAATTGTCCTTTTAAATTCTTAATTATTGTCTCATCTTTGACCTAATATCCGATGTTCCATCAAGAGCAATAACATTTATATTTCACTTAATATTTAAATATTTTCTATGGTATAAAATAAGTAACATTTAAACACATAATAGAAACAAAATATATATATAATATATATGAATAAACATTTATCCTGACATGGATTTTCTTATGCACTTTAAATAATCTTAATGAATTAATATACTTGAATATAAGAAACAAAATAAACACACACACATATATATATGTAATAACAAATACAATATTAAACTAACTTATGACTTTATTCATGAATGCGTGATAAAGCATCTGCAATAGTATTACTGTTTCCTGGCTTATGAGCAATAGTCACTTGATAGCGAGATAGAGCCAATGCCCATCTTTGTAATCTGGCGTTCTTAGGAACTGTTTCTGTCAAATATTTTAAAGGGTTATGGTCCGTGTGTAAGATAATAGTGGCTCCATAAGTCCACATTTCGAATTTACCTAATGCCCATATTACAGCATAAGCTTCCCTTTCAATAGTGCTCCACTTTGATTGAGCAGGGGTCAGTTTTTGGCTTGCAAAAGTTATTGGTTTCAGTTTATTCTGCTCATCTCTCTGCATTAGACAGGCTCCAATTCCGGTCACTGAAGCATCAGTATCGATTTCAAAAGGTTTCGACATATCAGGTGTATACAGAGAGGTTATAGAGCACAAACAATTCTTTAACGAATTAAATGCGCTTTCGGCTTCTTCTGACCATGGAAGGTCGTTTGGCACAGTTTTTCGAGTTAAGTCCGTTAAAGGTTTTGCTATATTGGCATACCGAGGCACATAGTCTCTGTAATAGTTAAATAATCCTAGGAGTGACTTCAAGGTTTTCTTAGTTTTAGGGGCTTTCAAATCTTTAATAACTGATATCTTGTCCGGATCTGGGCCGTGCTCTCCTGAGCCTACGACATGTCCCAAATATTTTACTTTCGACATCGCAAAAGAGCATTTCTTTAAATTTGCCGAAAAATTCAATTTTTTCAGAGTTTCTAAAATGGATTTAATATGATTAAGATGATCTTCCCAGGTTGAAGAAAATATGATAATATCATCAAGAAAACTTTCGGCGTAGTCACTATGAGGTCGTAATACTTGATTCATTATTCTTTGGAATGTTGCTGGTGCTCCAGATAACCCAAATGGCATCACCTTCCACTGATACTGACCCTTTGGAGATACAAAACTGGTTAATTCTCGGCTTTGCTCTGCTAAGGGTATTTCCCAATATCCCTTAAGAATATCTAAAGTTGTCAAGTAACGAGCTCCACCAGCTTTAAATATAAGATTTTCTGAATTCTGCATAGGAAAAGGTGGAATTTTACTAACTGAGTTCAGCTCTCTGTAGTCCACGCAAAGTCGGACAGTTCCATCTTTCTTGGCTACACATACCAATGGATATGCTATTTCTGCTGAAGAGGGTTCTATTAGGTCTTTTTCCAATAATTCTGCTATCTGTTTTTCTATATTAGATCTTAATGTTTCTGGAACTTTATAAAGATGAGGTTGTTTCCTCTCTACTCCAGACTTTAACTGGATAACATGTGGAGGAACTTTGGCTTTCTTTAATTCCCCATCAAATATTGTTAGATATTCTTTAATCAGATTCAACAGCTGTTTATGTTGCTTTGCTGATATCGAATTTGATTTTATATCAGCTTTTAGTTCTTCATCTGTTACTTGCCGTGATTCTACGGGCGCATGTTGTATATCTCCAAACTCTTCATCGGTTTCGTAAATAATTCCTACAGCTCTGACAGGTTGAATATATTTACGCAATTTATTTTGATGAAGATGTCGAACACTTCCATCAGGTAGTTTGACATAAAAAGAATGTGGAGACTTCTTTTCTACTATTTCTCCTGGTCCTTTCCATTTTGAACAAAGACGATTTGTTGAATCCGGGATTAACACTACAACTTCATCCCCAACAGAAAATTCGGTACCTTTTGACCGTAAATTATGATAATGTACATATTTCTGCTGCTGTTCTTGAGCTATGCTATTCGCATACTGTGCCGCGTCTTCTAAACGTTTCCGGAGTTTCAACAGGTAGTCAGCTACAGATTCTCCAATCCCTTGAGGAAGTACGACTTCATCTTCCCAACTTGATTTGAGGATGGCTAGAGGTCCTACAGGTGGTCGCCCATGAACTAGTAGGAATGGGGCAACACCCGTTGTAGCGTTAGGCACTTCTCTGTATGCCCATAACAAGAATGGCAACTGTTTATCCCAGCCTCGACCTTGTGAATTAATTGCATGATGTAGCATGGATTTCATAGTTCCTATCCATCTTTCAACTAAACCATTCGATTGTGGATAACCTGGAGTGGAAAATTTAGGAACACATCCTAATCGTTTTAAAAACTCTTTTGTCAGCTGTGCGGCAAAATTTCTTCCGTTATCCATTGCAATTACTCGAGGAATTCCAGTTCGTACAAATATTTCTATAAATGCATCACAGGCTGCCTTTGCTGTTAAAGACTTCAGAGGTATTGCTTCCGGCCAACGACTATGCTGGTCCATAACGCACAGTACATACTGATGGCCACGTGATGACTTTGGCTCTATTGGGCCTAAAATATCGGCATTAACCACTTGAAATGGGAGTTCTGGTCTTCCAACAGCTTCGATAGGTGTTCTATCGTTTACTTTTCCTTTCCTGCGCATTTGACAATCATGACAAGAAGCACATAATTGTTTGACTTCTTTTGGCATTCCTTCCCACCAGAAAGACATTGCAATTCTGTCTCTGGTCTTCTTAGCTGCCAGATGTCCACCAGTAGGAGTTTCATGAGCTAATTTCAAAATGTCCTTTCTTCTGCTTGCCGGTACGACCAATTGAATATATTTCTGTCCGCCTACTTTACCCATACGATATAATAAACCTCTTTCAATCCAGTAACCATTTTTATATTGTCTAGCTTCTTCGAAGCACCTTTTCAATGTAGGACAGGCTAACTGCTCATCCCTAAACACTTGTGCTTGTGGAACAGGGATATTTTCATTTCTTTCATCCTTACTAACGGTTTCGGTCAATGTCTGTTTAACTACTGAGTTATTAAAGACTTTGGTTTCTGGATGATGCGACTCGCTGTTGTTCAGCTTTGCCTTTCGAATAGTCTCGTGACTTTCTCCCTCCATACAGAACATACACTTTTCATTATCTTCTGTGAGTGGGGTACTAATTGCCTCATCCCCAAGATAATTGTCGTTTGAATTATTCTCAGGTACACTGAACAAGGATTGTTCACCGACTTCATTTATTGTGATTACTTCAACCTCTTCTTCTGAAGAATAGTTTCCGGGAGACCTTCCCTCCACTTTGAACAAGGACGGTTCATTGTTTTCTTCCACTGGGGTGATATTAACCTCAACCCCTGAATTTCCAGGATTTCTTCCTTTCACATGGAACAAGGATTGTTCATCGACTTCTTTCTTCGGGATATTCACTTCATCCCCTAAAGAAATGTTTTCGGGAGACCTTCCCTCCACACTGAACAAGGATTGTTCATTAGCTTCTTTTACTGAAGTGATTCCTGTATCATCTCCCAAATAAGAACGCTTTTGTTCCTTCAACCATTCATATACCCTGGGAGTGATTAAAGCTTCCTCATGCAGCCCTTCTACTACTGCAGCATGCACTTGAACATATGGAATGATTTCTTCATCTGTATGAAGACTTAGCGGAACTGACACAAGTTGTGCTTCCACTGGATTACCTATAGCAGGTCTCAAAAGAATTTTCCCACTTGACTGTAAGTGTTCCTCAGGTACAACTGATTTTCGTAGTACGGTGATTTCTGCACCACTGTCCACGATGCCTTGAAATTTTTGACCTCCGATTCCTAAATCCACTTTCAGAAGCTCGCCATCTTTCTCGTTGACTGGAAATTCCCACTCGAAACAAGCGCTATTTAGATTAACACTGACCTTATTAAGGCCCTTACTTTCTTGACTCTTTTTGTTTGTTTTCACGTAAGATGTACTTGCTGAATTCAATTTGGGGCAAGATTTTTTCATATGGCCTTCCTTTCCACACAAATAGCAGGAGAATTTCGGACGAATGTCTCTTTGTTCTTGCTGTGGCTTAGTAAAACCCCTTTTCTCATCTCTATTGTTATTTCCGAAATTCGCCCCTTTGGATGGAAGATTCCAATTTTCTTTATGAGAAATTTCTCTCGGTTTTTTATTGAAAGTCATTTTGACATTTTCATAATCATCTAATTTACTGGAAATAATATCAGATGACTTAAACAATGACCATTCATCGATGAAATGTTCTTTAATTTCTGGAGGTACTTTCCTTTTAATTTGATCTGTAATAATCAAATCATATAATTCTTCAAATGTGTTAACTTCTAATCCCCGAATCCATTCAGTAAAATAGTTTTTCAATTCGTAAGCAAAATCTCTCCATGTGATATCAGCTTTTTTAGTATGCTTATTGAAAAGTTGTCGAAATCTTTCAGGAGTAAGTTTATATCTCTTTAACAATAACTCTTTTACTTTTCCGTAATCATTCGTGATTTCTTCGTCTTCCCGAGCTATAACTTCCGCGATTTCGTATGGCAGTAGCCCAATGAGATGAGAAACCCAATCATCTCTTTTAATTTCGGCACGTTTTGCCTGCCGCTCAAAAAGAACTAAATACAGGCTAATTTCGCATGTTTTAGGATCAAATTTTTGTAAGATGTTATGTAATTTTACGCGCGTTTTCTCAGAAGTTTCATTTATAATTCCTTTCTTCTCAAGTTCTATTCTTGCATTTTCCAACCGCATTTTTTCCAATTCTATTTTTTCTCTTCTTAGGCGTTCCTCCATCTCTTCTTTTCTCTTACGTTCCTCTATTTCTTCCCTTCTTATGCGTTCCTCCATCTCTTCTTTTCTCTTACGTTCCTCTATTTCTTCCCTTCTTATGCGTTCCTCCATCTCTTCTTTCCTCTTACGTGCTTCAAGTACGTTCGCTAATGTTTCTTTAACAAATTCTTCATCGTAATTCTTTGAAGCCAAAATAGCATCTCTTAACTCATATAACTTTAAATGTTGAGTTCCTTCCACTCCAAGCTCAGTAGCAACTTCTTGCAAATCTTTTTTATTCCCTTTACCCAAAAATGCCATCTTCGGATGGATGAAATCAAATCAAGTTCAAATTTTCCGTGAATAAAATAAATTTTCTTATATTTATAATCACAAACCCCTTAAGAACGCCAGATTTGACATCTTATTTTTTATCTTAAACAACATTTTCTCCCAAATTAAATAAAATAATCATTAAGTCGGAATGCATACATAAAAGGAGAAAAAAAAATAATATGTATCGAAATAACAAATAAAAAAAAATGTTTACACAATCAACTCTTTCATTAAATAAATCAGAATATACTTTATTACATAACCAGCTTTCAATAAATTAGAAATAATGTTGCCATAGCAACACAATCAACTCTTTCATTAAATAAATCAGAATATACTTTATTGCATAACCAGCTTTCAATAAATTAGAAATAATGTTGCCATAGTAACCTTTAATCAAACTTACTTTTAAACAGAAAAAAAAAAAAAAACAATTTCCGATTCATTCCTCAAAGTAAAAAAAATAAACAAAACCGGACGTTCACAAGAATAATTCACTAGTTTTTTTTTTTTTTTTTTTTTTTTTTTTTTTTTACTGAGATATTTCATTAATATTCTAATAATAATAAAGATAAATAAATATAAATAATTATCAAGGTCTAACAAATACACAATCATTCAATAAAACAGAACAAATAAATCAAAACAGAACTCCCTCTTTTTTTTTTTTTTTTTATCTGCTTTAATGAAATCGTATTTATTCTAAATCACGTGATGAAAAAAAAAGAACACACAGAAATTAATCACAATTATCTTGAATAGCATAAAAACATATTCTTTTCATCATTCTTTTTACTATTTTCCGGCTTTTTAAATACAAATAAACAAATATATTTCTATTTTTCATTTTTCAAACACTAGAATTATTATTATTTCAACATTACGAAATATTCAATTTTCATTTACATACTCTTTACCTTGTTGGAATACAAAATCGGAACAAAATATCTAAATGCTTAATCCGAATTATTTAATATGAAACTTATACAAAATATGACTCTTGATGGAACATAAAAAAAAACATACCCTTTTTTTTTTTTTCATCACCATCATGAAAAAAATCCATACGAGTACTATAGCTATTTCACATATGCTTGTCGACTTCGCCAATTGTGGTGCCTGCTTTTTCGCACCTGGTTCTTTTCTTTCGGTAAATTCATTTCGAGACACATCAAGACACTGATCACACTTGGTTTACTTTTAAACGTATATTTACTTACGGCACAAACATAAAATACATAACGAACACAGAAATTAACATCAAGTAAAGTATTTTCTAAAAAAACATGTAGAATGGAACGTTAGTCCATCTTGATTCACATACGCACACACACTGTTGCCACACTTTCGTACCAAACTCTTTAGTTCTTGTTTTTTAATACTCTCGAAATCAGAGGTGCGGCGTTCACATATACTAATATGAGATAGTATATATGCAAAAAGTTCTAAAAATATCAGCATTGAAAAGTAAAAACCCATCACCCACATATATTTAGTGTTTGTTATAAAATAACTTATTTTTCTAACAATATTTTAATATTAATTGGATTATAGTTTAGATTTGACATTATATTTATGCTTTTAGTTTATATAGTTCATAAATTTTAATTTCGAACATCTGTTTTGTCTTCTGGTTAGTTTCTTCCATTTCTTCCGGTTTCTTCCATTTCTTCCAGTTTCTTCCGGTTTTTTCCAGTTTCTTCCACTGTCCTGGAAGAAACTAGTTTCTTCCGGAAGAAACCCAACCCTGCTTAAAATGCTTAATAAAATCAAAAATGCAATTCTAGAAATTTCCAGTAATAGCTGTTAATGCGTGTGAATATTTTTGAGTGGCCCTGTAAATCTCATACTGTATTCTACAGAAAACTTTTTTTGTGCATATGAATAATAAATCTAAATTTCATTATTATATGTGCATATGTTATTAAAAATAAAATGATAGTTTTAAAAAAATTAAAGAACACGCTTTTATAGAAATGTGAACTAAAAAGCACAAAATATCTATCTTAGCATTAAAATGCAGGGTAAGAGAAAATCATATGAGTGACACACCATAATATTTACATACACTTAAATCTTTAATTAAATAATTTAGAATTAAAAAAAAAAAAAACATTTTTAAAAAATCTCCCCTGACTGGGCTCGAAAGCTAGACCTTTAGGTTCGTAGCCCGGAGCTTTACCTCACAGCCACAGCGTTCACGTAGGGAAGTCTTTTTTTACAATATAGATTTTTTGTTTGCTCCCAGAGTGGTTACAAACATACATACAGGTGAAGCTAATAAAAGCGTGTTAAAAAAGCACCACAGCAGTGGCGTTAAAAAGAAATAAGTATAAAACTTTGAATAAAAACCATAAAATGCAAGAATTCACAACAGTTGTTTTGGGTAAAAGAACAATTTTATTGTAATTTAAAACTAAATTACAATACATTTTTTCTAAACAGCTCTTCTTCATGTAAAGTAGGCATGAGTGCTGCAAACAATTTTATATTTATTATTTGTGCAAATAATTGGAGACCATATACCTCAATGTATAAAAATTCTACTTTGTATCCTAAAAAATAAAAAGTTATATGTCCTTAACTCATCAAACTCTATGTAGTTTGTGTGACAGTAAGGTATAATATACTAATATACTTTGAAGAAACTTTTAGACCAACTGAATATGGCGTTTAAATGCTATCACACTTTAAATAATTTGAGTTCACAGCCATAATAAGTAATTTTTCTTTATGTCTTCAGTAGTAAAAAAAAAAAAAAAACCTAAAAGCTACATTTATTCAAAATCTGTATAGTTTGCGTGACAGTGACCTATAACATGCCTATTCTCTTTCAGCTATCAACATTCAAAGTGTATAGAGGCTAACATGTTCATTCACACACATATCTACATACACTATTGTAAAAATAACAAAATGAATTCAGAAGCCCGTAATCTGTATAGATACACCAAAATCTCACTCTTGAATTTTTTCATGATAAAATTATTTTCTTACATAGTATACGTTCGGAAAATAAAAATATTTAATGTACCACATATAACTTGTACTTTATTGTGTTTACAAATTATTATTATTATCACTATTTCTGTAAATTCTAAGTACTTTCCAGGCACTGGTGATGGTGGATGAAATATCATGCTTTAAAAAAAAAAAAAAAAAAAAAACTTTATAACCACTATTTTATGCATATTGCATATGCATAGATTATCAAACTTGCACTACCCTACAATATCAAACTTATGCTACAAAGCATTTAACTTTGAAAAACAAAAACTAAGACCCTCAAGCTCTTTTAAATTTATAACTGATCCCTTGCATTTTACAAATCTAAAATAGAGACATTTTACGCCTCCAAAAAGACATAGGTAAATTCTGAACCAAACGTTGGTCTGAAATTTACCTACACTCTTTGACATAATTATTCTACCTTGAAAACTTCTTTTTTAATTACTCCTAACAAAAAATAACATTTTATACTCTACATACTGAAAGGAAAAGAGGAAATGAACTTTTCAAATTTGATTATAAATTATGGTCTTAAATAACCCTGTTACACAATTAAAAAATTTTAGTAGTTTAACTAATCAATTTATATATTAGTTAAACTACTAAATACTAATATTTTACATATTATAAATTTACATAAATCTTTTTTTTTTTTTTTTTTTTTTTTGGGGGGGGGGGCTTCATCGACAACTTTAGATAGGTATCTAACTTCAAACACTTAATAAAAAGTATATTTTTATTTTCAAATATTGTAGAAAATCACATAAAAAAAATTACCTGGTTTTCATTTCCAATGCTTTACTTGGAGAAAAAAAAAATTGCTTCTGCTTCTTTGGGCATCTACATAAGGATCTAGAATGCATAATAAAGGCTTGTCTTCATTCTTCATTCTAACAAAATACAATACAGTCATTTAAATAGTACAGTATTCTTAATTGCATCCCCCCCCCCCCAGAATTATACCATGTCAATATCAGTTATTTTCTTAAAATTATTAAACGACTAGCACATAGAGAAAAATATTAGGTTCTTATTAAATATTAAGATAATAAAGTATAACAGAAAGCTAATCGCTTCCAAAACTTAGAAATGTATATTATTTTTATTTATTTACTTATTTGCTTAAGAAAAATTTATTTTAGCATCTTAAACAAGTATTCCAATACTAAGATTATAATTTTTTATAATTATTTTAATTCATAATTTCTCAAATTATACACATTTATTTATTCAATGCAGGGTTGGCAAGTTTTTGACAACAATTGTCAAAAGCCTAAAATTCTATACAAAGAGCATCCTGAAATAATTTTTTGCAACAAATTTATATCTACAGTTTATTACATTTTCCTAATTTTTGGTTTTAGTCCCTTTAATAAATTTTAAAACATTTTTAGATACTAAAAGTCACATGTCCCATCAAAAATTTCAAGTTTGATTTTAGTCAGTAAGCTTCTTTGAAAACAGAAAATAATTTTAGGATACTATTAAATATAGAATGAAAAATTATAAACAGAAATATACATTAATAAAATAACCTATGCACTAATTCCTTTTAACTTAAAAAAAAAAAAAGTATTTTAATCTCATTATTACTTACAAACTTTGAATAAACACCATAAAATGCAATAAACTCGCAACAATTGTTTCGGGTCGAAAAAACACACGACCCTTCATCAGGCGAACAAAGTAAGCACGAGTGCTGCAGTCAAAGCGGCAACGCACAAAATCGTTTAAAATGAAAAGAAAAAGTTTATAAAGTAGAAACTAAATATAGCTACTGGTGTGAGTAGAATTGTACAAAAAAACAAGAAAATAAATAAATGAGTGAGATTAAACATATAACAATCTAAGGATAACAAAAATTAAACTAAAATCTAAGTTACGTGAGTAATTTCCAAGCATCAGAGAAGAAAGGAGTGGAAGAAATATCATTAACAAGATTTTTCGAATTTTTAAATATGTAAAATGCTTCATGAATATCCAAATGGGAGGAGCAGACAGGAGATGAAATTATGTTAGTTTTGGAAAAATCAAAACGATGACCTTGAGACCAGCAGTGGGAAGCAATAGAAGATTTGGTAATCTCTTCATTACGAACATTCCGACGGTGCTCATTTATTCTGTATTTCAAACGCCTCCTAGTTTGACCAATATAACCTAAGTTGCAGGACGAACACGGAATTAAATAAATTCCAGAACAGTTTTCGGTGGGAATGGGATCCTTAAGAGAAGATAATTTTATTTTATTGACGGGTTTGTAAATAACTTTGAAACCAAACGGTGAAAGAATTTTAGAGATTTTAAAAGAGAGTGAAGAATAAAAAGGTAAAACAACTGGGATGAGACTGTGATCGTTTAATTTGGGAGCAGAACGTTTAGGATTCTTAAATTTATATAGAGCTTTGTCGATGATAGATGGGTTATAGCCACGAGAGAGGGCAAGAGATTTTAAATAATTAATTTCTTTCGAAAGATTAGACGGATCAGAACAAATGTGTAAGGCACGGTAAACATAAGTGTAAAAAGCAGACATTTTTTGTTGAGGGGCGTGGTTAGAGAGAGCATGCGGCGGCAAAGAGACTGAGAATGGTTTTCTAAAAACAGTAGTTGAGAAACAATCCTTTTCTTTATTCACAAGAACGTCAAGGAAGGGCAAAGAGCAATCCTGTTCAACCTCAAAAGTGAATTGAATGCATGGGTCAATCGAATTGACCAAAGAAAGTAAATTGGACAAATCGACGTCAGGGGAGACGAGAACGAAAGTGTCATCCACATATCTAAACCAGTGAGGAAATTTATATACACCGAAGAGTTTTTCTTCAAAATAGTGCATATAGATGTCGCAAAGTAAAGGAGAGAGAGGACTACCCATGGCCATACCATCATTTTGGGAATAATAAGTACCATTAAAAATATATAATTTTTATAAACTTTTTCTTTTCATTTTAAACGATTTTGTGCGTTGCCGCTTTGACTGCAGCACTCGTGCTTACTTTGTTCGCCTGATGAAGGGTCGTGTGTTTTTTCGACCCGAAACAATTGTTGCGAGTTTATTGCATTTTATGGTGTTTATTCAAAGTTTGTAAGTAATAATTTTTACAACGCCAGTTTTGTGATGCTTCTTTATTAAATTTTAATCTCATACTGTTACTTTTAACATTTCACATCATTCTAGTTGTTTCCTCTTTAGAGTAATTTCAATGGAATTACATTTGATTTATGCGTTATAAATTTTAACAATTGGCTAGTTATAGTGTAAAACAGTAATTCTGAATTTAGGGGGGAAATTCTGTTATTGATTTCATAATTGATGTGTCTGCTTTCGAAAATACTATAATTTTTACTGTAATTGAAAACCCATTGTATAAACAAAATTCAATTTTTATTTGATGTAAAATCAGAGATTGAAATATTCGTTAGTTTTTAATTAATTAGATGGAAGCAATCCAATCAAACTGCAAATTATCCGGCATTGACATTCGTAGAGAGTAAGCTAATTATTTATAGCTGAACAATTCAAAAAGAAATTATTTAATGAAAGCCAGTATAAGAATATTAACTTATACTCTCGTTGTGGTCAGAGTTCCAAATATAAATGCAATTTATTTTTGCAATAAAAGACAAGAACAAGATTTTTGTTTTTTAATCAAACTCAAGTAATATTGCACATTCTATACGCTTAAACTTCTTTGTGATTTTGTAGAATAAATTCAAGTCCCGAATAACCACAATTTTTCCAATTAATGGTTAATTTTAAGACCAAACAATATATTAATAACTTTTAAGTAGGTATTAAAACATTTATGGGGGGCAGAAAAATCAGAAAGGAAATCGAACAGAAACATCATTTAAAAGATGATGATTAAGCATGCAATTACTTTTAGATTGAATAAAATAATGACATAATAAAAATTTTATACTAATCCATTTAAATAATTAAAATTAACTTACTTATTACAAGTACAAACAAGGAACACGAACAAAAACAATATTAAACCAGCGCCATTGCATTCACCACAGAATAAACAAAACCAGACCAGAAGAGAAGAATGCGGTGGTAACCATAAAACCAATGCCAACTTGGCTTTCTCAAGTCAAACTCGTCGTTGCTATGGTTACAGGCATGAAATTCCGCGATTTAGTACAATGGATTCTCCCAGGGGCTGGTTTGGCGCTGGATGTAAATTGCCAACTGCTTTATCTGTATATATCTATAATCTGTGGTTACAGTTACACTGCAATATACAAAAATCGATTCTTATAGGTAAAAATAAATAAACACATAAAATGTTTTTTAAAAATTATTAAATTTACAAATACAATTATTCTACTGTTTACAAATGCACTATATTACTTTTATTTTATTTTATATTAAATATTAAAATTTTTGTTTTTAAGAACAATATTTAATTGAATTCGATTATTCGTTTTCCTCTATCACGTGATATAGCAGACGATGGTGGGAAGAGCCCATTATTTTTTCTTTCCGTTTTTACAAATTATGTTTAATGAAAATATTACTTTCAATTATGCACAGGATTAATGCTAAATTATTCTTGAAATGTGTATATTGAAATAAACATTTATAGAACATTATTTATGTATAAACATTTGTAGTATAATATATTAAAATTGTTCAAATTTTTTTTTTTTTTTTTTTTTTTTTTTTTTTTTTTCTTAATTGTGTCTGCATGTAAATTATTTTCAGAATAAAATTATTTTTAATTCCTCCATTACGGTTAAAATTTTATTTTATTTATTTTTTCTTTAACTACTATTTTTTATGTTTTTATTGTCAAGTTGTCATTAAAAAAAAAAAAAAAAAAAAAAAACGCCCATTTCGTCACATTCGACTGCCTAGCTTTTCTTTACTACTCTAAATAAATTATAAAATATTACAAAAAGAATAAATAAATAAATAAATAAACCGATATAGTAGTCACATAAATGATCTATTTTTATCTGAGTACATAATGTTATAGAAGAAAAAAAAGTACAGTTTTAAAAATAGAAAATTTATTTCACCAAGCATTAGTTTAAGCATAAATATCATTAAAAATATAAACAGAATATAAAGATTTCTTATATATTAACGAAAAGGTGTCCGGTAGATGTATTAGAAAAATAGGGTTCCCTTTTCATACACGAAATTACACACACTCACACAAACTCATGGCTAATATGGCGACAAAAATTCAAAAGCCACTAAGGGAGAGATATAATAAAGTTCTGTAGCACGATAATGTTTATATATTTATTTATATTTTTATATACCAAACACAACGCTAATTTGACATACAAATAAATGAGCTGCTGTGTGTGACTGCAGCTCATTTATTTTCCTTTGTAAGCTGTCGGGTAGAAATATTTGATTAATTTAAATTAATATTTAAGTAACTAAATAAAAATATGTTTAATGGGAGATATATATAACCATAAAAACATTAGTTGTCTAAAATACGGCAGAAAAAGTGCTCATAACATATTATTACCTTTTTCCTGCATCAGTTGTACTGCTGCAATGAAAGTAGTTGTACAGGCAAAGTGAAAATAAAAAGGCAGTTCATTCACATACATTGGGTCGGCCTTGACGACAAACTTGGGGAGTGGGCGACCAAATTTGGTGAAAAATGATAGTTTAGGGTTTCGAAGCTCTCCGACACACAGGAACATAGATCTCGAGCTTTGCATGGGATTCTCGATGGAATCATCTCCAAGCCTCATCGCCAAAAGTTACAAATAGGATTGAGTTGATTTCTGCGGGACAGTACGTACTCACTGCGATTCAGAGTTTTTCAGAGACTTATTCTGAGTTATTGCACTTTAGGGATTGAGCTCTAAGCAACTAGACATTTTTAGTGAACTAGCGAAAATTTCTGCTCTGGAATATTTGATGTTATTTGCTTTATTCCTGTGAAACAAGTGATTAATTTTTGGACTGTTCCAGAACAATCATTAAATAGTGACTTTTTTACTGTACGAGAAACAATCTCAACTGATTCCAGAATATTCGAGAATTAACACTAATATGGGACTGTTTTCGAGAATATTCGTTTTAATAATAGTTTTGTTGTACAAAATCGAGAAGTTCAAAAAATGTTTGATAGTGCCAAGGTGGTTCCGTACTAAAGCTGTGACGAAAATTGTCGCCAATCGAAATGTACTTATTTAAACATTTCAATTATTGAATTAAAAAGGAATCATGTAAATATAGTTCCCAGCGAAGTGGGGAAAGCCTGCTTAACTTTTATTTTAAATTGGCGGTGCATTTGGCATTTAAAAGAAAAGAAAAAAAAGTAATAAGCAAGAGGTGGGGCTTGAGCCCCTGAGCCCCTCCCTTTCCTACGTCCCGGCTCACTGCATAACTTTTATGCTTAACTTTGTTTTCATTCATCGAATTATTAGCTCACTGGTATTCAACTCTGTCCCAACCACCCTCTTGTGGACGATTCAGCTTTTATCGAGTGTGGCAGGAGTTTTACCCGATACTGAAACACTTTCTTTTTAAAAAATTGTTTGACCTTTTGAAAACATTGAAATGGATAAAAGATACACTTGTCGTCTAATATGCACCAAAATTGTATATGTATAGTTATTCAAAATATCCATCTTATAATAAAAAACATTATTGCATTTATAAATCCAGGAAGCTGACCAATGTTGTCCTGTAAACGATTGTAAATTGTAACTCAGCAGCGCCGCCTCTTGGCCGATAAGCACCTAAAATGAACCTTAATAGATTTTGTAATGTGCCTCAAGCTGATTGCAGCCAACTTAGCACATTTTTTTTTTTTTTTTTTTTTTTTTTTTTTTCAGAAATATATAATAAAAATATTGATTTCATTTCCTCAGTGAACTGTAACCGTTTTCACTGGTATAGTAATATATATAGGGGAGCGTGGGGCTGGTTGAAACAGTTTTTAGAAAATTAAATATACTTTGAAATGTATTTACGTTTTCTTAATTATAATTGCTGTTTCCCATAGCATACATATTCATCTATCATATCCATAAAAAACAACTTTCATTAATTTTGCTAATTTTCGCACAAAAAATATTTTTTACAATTTGCCCCAAATCCAGCGCAAATTGTAACACACGTGAGGCAAATTGTAACATATACGAAGGGAACACTAACAATAAAAACGACAATATTTCAAAATAGTTTTTGTTATCAATGATTTATTAATTTAATTAAAAGGCAATTAATAACTAATATTAAATCATGCATGCCAACATCCTAATTAATATTCCGTAGTATTGGTAGTCCCCCCCCCCTTTTCTTCACACCAGTAAATTTTTAGAGTAGTATTCTCCAAATGCAATTACGATCAAATAAGAAGAAAAATACTTTTTAAAGATACTGGTTTCAAAAAGAAGGCGAGGATAAAAATACTACGGAATGTTAGTATGTTGGCACGTATGATTAAATTATAACCTTTTTGGTACAGTAATAATGAATTATAGCAAATAAAGTTTCCGAGCCACGTGGAAGGCATCTAGTTTAGCAGGTTATGGTTGAAATTAATTGAAACAAATGATATTTTGTTCCCTCTCATACATTTAATGTGTGCCCACATTTTGCAAATTAAGCATTATACCCATTTTTCTGCCGCAGAGAGGGATTAGAAGAGCTCGAATTCTCTGCCTTTTTTCTGGACACTCTCATTGGTAAGAAAACTGCTTTTTTTCTACCGCAATTTTTATGCAATATTCTGTAATTCGTGATTAAATCGTGTTTATAATTCGTGATTAAATCGTGCTTATAACTCGTGATTAAAAAATCACGGCACTATAATATAAAAACACAGAAAATATTTCTGTATAAATACTTGCGAATCATCTCATTATAAATATAGTAACCACTTTTGAAGAAAATTGCTCTAAAAATAAAGTGGTGTGAAAAAAGGGGCGTTTTTTTCAAGGGGCATTAAGAATTGTACGGTTATTAATGAGATGGTTGGCAAGTATGGAAATAGCAAAGAGGTAAAAATTTTTTATTTCTGAAAGTTTCCTGAAAATGGCCTAAAAATATAAAAAGTAGTAGTTAAAAAAAAAAAAAAAAGTACAACTTATATTAGCATTGTAAACTATATTCGCACGCGAAGTGATGACGTCACTGGCTGTCCGTGGAGCCAGGTAAAAGATTCACAATGTTAATTTTTTGTTGGATTTTTTAGAAAAATTATTAAAATTTAATGGAAATTATCTCCCGATTTTAATCCCTATATTTGGTATAGTTATATATAAGTTACTGCCCATATGTGTTAGACTGAATTATTTTTGTTGTAAAATTGATAAAATTTGAATTTTAAATTTCAAAGCTCTCGAAAAAAAAAAAAAAAAAAATAAAAAAAAAAATAAAGAAAAATGGCTAACTTCCACATTCGATTAAAAACATAAACATTTCATTTCAAAGGGTGATATTTACAGAGTAAATATCCAAAGGATATACTAATTAAAATGAAAATAATGAATATTCTATCGTAATTTGAAGTCAAATTTGTTTTCAAATGTCTGAATAAAGTATCTGATATAATACACTAATATGTTGTAGCGAAATAGCCTTGATATCTGTCATACTTGGCTGAAAAAAAAAAAAAAAAAAAAAAAAAAATATCGCTAAATTATCTATCGAACATATTTAATTCCTTTCAAAATTCATGGTTATTTTAACAACTTATATTAATAGAACAGTGACTAATATGAAACAATATTTAGTACAATACATATTACGAAAATATACATCTGGCATGTATATTTTCGTATTTCGTTTTTGATCGCCAAATACAGAAAATGCCAAGTAGTTTTGAAACTTAAAATTAAAATTTTGTCAATTTAAGGGCAAAATAACTTAATCTAACACATGTGCACGATAATTAATTTGTAATTATATCCAAATATGGGAATTAAAATCGGAAAATAATTTTCCTCGATTTTTAATACTTTTTTACAAAAAATTCAATGGACGATTAACATAGGAAATCTGTTACTTGGCCCCGAAGACGATCAGTGACGTCACACTTTGCTTGCGTATTTGCACTTTATCCATGTGTATAAATCTTTTAAAGTGATAATGATCTATATTTTTGTGAGATGTTTAATTAATTTTCTATAATTTTTTATTGTTCACGTTTAAGTAAATGTATTTTTTTTCTGTCCAAAATAAATAAATAAATAATAAATAAATAAAATAAAATAAATAAATAAACTCGGAAGTTTTTTGGCAACAACTGAATAATGTATAAAATTTAAATGTCTGATTTTAGAGCTATTATGAGGTTATTATTTTCATATTTTAATTGATTAAAAGAAAACTAATCAAAAATTCGAAAATCGGGCTTCGATGTGCACAGTGACCCTTGGCAGCACCTTTGTGTCGAATCACGTGACTGTCCGAGCTACCGTTTTCGAGAACAGTGAAAATACCATATAATATATATACAATGACGTTCGGGGACATCATTAGGTCTCAGACTTGCACAGGAACCCATGTTCCCAAACGTCATTTTTAACACTTTACGGAACATGTGTTTTCTGGGATTTTTAACAGAAAGCTCCGCCTACTACAATTGCTTGTGAATGGTGCCCTATTTAGCAGAAAGGTTCTGTCTTTTACTGTTAATCTTACAAAATACATGATAAAATGTTGTTTCGGAATACTTCACACTGATCGAATAAATGCTTATATTGTGAATAATTTTTTAGATGTACTGTAACACACGAAATGTAAAACTTACGCTGTACGCAGAGTTTCCAATGCATCGCAAAGTGTTTCTTTGCAGTAATATTGACAATAAATGCTTAAAATTGCAATCACCACAAGTAATACAACTAAACAAAATTAGGGTGATTAGCTGGTAATTCTGAAGGTAAAGAGCTTTAGTGGACCTGGTCATTATCTGCATCTGCTGTAAAGTATAATTTTAAACTATATTTTTCGACGGAGATGATAGATTTTACTAATAATGTAAAAGCAGACATGCATCTAATGTACGGTGATGCTAATGGGAACTGTAGAGCAGCGCTACGACTGTACCAGGAATGATTTCCAAATAGGCGCATGCCGAATCACAAAATGTTTGAATGGCTGCATTTGTTTTATACGTTTTTACTTTCGTTTTTTGCACAATGTTTTTTATTTCATATTTAATTTTTTGTGTTATGCCTTTTTAAAAGATGTATGTTTTAGTAAACTGTTCAACCTCTTCATGTTTGTTCCATGACCGTAGAAAAATTTGTATTTGAAACACCATTTACGTTGTAACTTTTAAATTCTGTGTGATACAGTATATATAATAAAATTTCCCAATATTAATATTTTTTTCAAATAATGTGCTTTAATCGGAAACAAAATTTTTATTATATATGACCTTTTGTATGATAAACAATTATAAATATAATCTCTCTGCTAAATAATACACCATTCAAGAGGAACGGCAGTAGGCGGAGCTTACTGGTAAAAAACGCAGAAAACACGAGGTCCGTAAAGGGTTAAAATGAAGTTTGGGGACTTGGGTTCCTATGCAATTCTGAATTCTAATGATGTGTCCTACCTCCCTTCAAAGATTTTCTCATCATCGTTGAATCACCCTGTATTTTTATATAAATTCTGATATAAGAAACCGTAGTTCTGTTTGTACGGTCCTTCATTTTACGTTAAATTTTCCACCAGTGTTATTGAAAGTAACTTTAGTCACAAAAAATTCATTTTAAATTTAAAAACAAAGTTATTATTAGAAATACTGGTGGAAATCACGGTTGCCATCTTTAGCACATTTTCACTACTTAACAATTTTAAAAGACTTTTTTTATATATTTCTGTAAACGTTTTCGTCAATTAAATAAAATAAAAATTTCTTTAAAATTTTCGGTAGCCAAAAAGGGCTAAAGATTAAAAATATGGTAGGAAATCGTTGAAAAATGGCAAGTTTGTACGAATCCTGTAGTAACTAACAGATTTTCACGAAAAAAAAAGTTTATTCGTAAAAAAAAAAAAAAAATGTTTAAAGGCGCTAGTAAATGATCTAAAAGCTTAATAATCGTTATAAATAAAATTTTCCCATTTGTAAAGTTCGTCCATGTTAAATAAATAGATACAATTTGCACATTACAACTATTCATCACATCTTTCTGCAGTAGTTGGCTCTAATAAATAATCAAGAGATGTATTTTTTGCTGGTGCAATAAACCGATAATATAAATATAAGTACAGAAAAATAGAAACAGGAATTTCATTAAATAACAGAAAACAATCATTAAAAAAAAAAAAAAAAAAAAAAAAAAAATTAGAATTTTAAAGCTAATTTTGTTAACTTCTAAAAAATTGGCATATGCACGTTTGATGGTAACAATGTTTTAAAGCCCATTTGTAAAATGTTAACCTATAAGAACTGTAAATTTTTCGTCCTTTTTTTCCCCTTAAGGTAAAAAAATAAAAAATAAATAAAAATAAAGAACACGTTTTTATTGAAATGTGAACTAAAAAGTACAAAATATCTATCTTTATAGTATTAAAATGAAGTGTAAGAGAAAATCGTGTGAGTGACACACCACAATATTTACACACTTTTCAGTTTTTAATAAAATAATTTAGAATTAAACAAAAACCATTTTTAAAAAATCTCCCCTGGACTGGGCTCGAACGATAGACCTTTAGGTTCGTAGTCCGGAGCTTTACCTCACAGCCACAGCGTTCACGAAGGGAAAGTCTTTTTTTATAATATACATTTTTTGTTTGCACCCAGAGCGGTTACAAACATACATACAAACATGCATACAGGTGAAGCTAATAAAATATTATATAGATTATATTTAGATAATTAGATAAATGAAAATGACTATATTTATAAAATAATTTATCGGCATATGGATTCTCTACCGTTTCTACGCCGTACGGGTCACACCAATGCTAATGGCGATATTTAGTTGACCCGCAGTTGATCAGGTAATCAGTTTTTTTTTCTTTTTTTTTTTTTTCTTTTTTTGTTTTTTTACCGAAATTCTTCGTTATTTTGTTGAAATTACAATAAATAAATAAAAAGTATATTTAATTGGGACTAATGTGCAAGTTGTACCTGACGGGACTAAAGTGAAAGTTGTACCTCAAGGGACTAATGTGAAGTTGTACCTCACGGGACTAATGTGCAAGTTGCACAGAACGAACAAACTATTTCTTTCAACGAAAATGACTACTAACCCTGGACGATAGGTCTAATATATCGTATCATATTATATATCGTATTTATCGTAATATAACTCAATACTTATTTCGCTTCCTTCTTCGACTCGTTTTAATACGCATTTTTTATATGCATGAGCAGCCCCCGAAAAACAAAAACATTAAATCATTAAATTCATTTTTTTACTTATTTTTATTTCATATTAATTCACGCGCACTTTTTATTTCCTAATTCAAAATTATTAAAAAAAACTTTTTCGATATCGCTTGTAACGATACTGATTATTATTAATTTTCTTTTATTTTTCTTTCAAAAATAATAATAATAATAATAAAAAGATTTTGATGAAATTCTGGCAAAAGCAGAATTTAGTTTAGGACGGAGGACTATTAGTTTTTTTTTTTCAAATTATAACATAGCTTTCAAATTATTCAATTATATTTTCGATAAATTTTAGATTTCGACAAATGTCCAACTATCGAAATCGACAACGCAAAAATCCCAGATTGAGAGTAATAGGCCCTCAGTCCTAAAAAAATCACGTAATAAATAACTTTAAAATACCTGTTACTATTAGATAAAATTTATCTTCGAAAATATTATTATTATGTTCAAGATCGAAATGAACAAATTTAAGAATTTGTTTATACAGGTAAAATTATGAATTACAGAATCACTTAAATGCATCAACACCACTGGATTTAAACTGTTTATTTATTATAATTTTTCTTACAACCGTTTTTTTAAAGGTAGTTTCTTAATTTCAGAGGCTTTTAAAAGATGCAGGTTATCTTATTAGATTGATCTGCTAAATTGAGATAGGACAAACAGCTACGCTATCGTAATCGGTTATAAAAAAAAAATATATACTTCATTTCGTGCTGCATTTGGTAATGTATACCGATGTTCTATTACTTTTCTAATCCATTACTACTTAATTTAAGTGCGACTTCAAGGCATGCAATATATGCACGTGTCGTACGTAATGCATATGATTTATGTTTCTGAATAACAACAGTTTTTAACAGCAATCTTCACTTAATGAAATCGTACTTTCTTTTATTTAAAAAACAAAGATGCTATAAAAAAATAATGAAAGTAAAAGATTAAATATAGTCCACGAAATGTTCGCTCTGAAAGAGTATGCACATACGAAAATAAGATATTGCAAATAATATTGAGTAACACACATGTGTTGCCTGAATACCAATATATAAATCATATTATTAAAAAAATATTCATTTGTTAAAAAAAAAAAAAAAAAAAGAGTATAACATTCCAAACTGTCGAATATTTTGTTACAGGAAAAGAAAAAACGATGGTACTAGAACTATACTGTAATTATTATTTCATAGCAATTATAATATAATTGAATTTTAGAAATATGATTCAATGAAAGACATTAATTTATCATATTATTAAGTGAATTGTTTAGAAAAATAAATTTAACTAGCGCATTAACATAATTTAATGATAAAAACATATATATATATATAAACATATATATAAAGAATTAAATATTTAGCAATTTTAGTAAATATAAAATAAATTATTTTGATTTAAAAATAATTGCTATTCAGAAATAACAATTTTTCAATATCTTTAGTTTGAAGGTGTAAACAATGCTCGGCAATTAAATTCCTGTTTTTTTTTTTTTTTTAAAGAGTCTTTTACAATGTAATGATGTATTGGTTTTCGGCAGAAAAACATTTCGAAATTATATTCGAAGCAGTTGTTCTAAAATTTAAGTTTTATTTTATTTATTTTTTTGTGAAAATCGCATAATACGCTTTTCAACGGTCATAACTGGCTTTAACCATTTTACTCATCATGAAAAAAGTCTCTGTAAAAAAAAAAAAAGAAATCTGATAAAGAAATTCACTGATTTAAATAAATGAGAAAATAAAAAGCGAAATACATATACGCATCCTCCTATCAAATTTATCGCCACATAAAACAGATGAAAAAACAAAATATTCCCAAGCACTTTCGCTTACATCACACGCTGTTACGTAATTTTTAATCCTAGCTGTTATCATCAATTTCAAATAAACGTGAACATTTTCCAGGCAGATCTAAGCGACATTAATTAAAATCGCCCCAATCCATAAACACCTCTTTCATTATTCCAGTCTCAGAAGCTTCCTCGCAAACAAGCGAATCTCTATACACTCTTAACCAAACGATTTTATTGGCCCATGAAAAATAATCAACACCAAATATTCATTTTTAAGTTTATATCAAGGGTGTTCAATATTAGCGCAATAATATTTATCCTTGACGTTAAAATTACCTCACCCATTAAAATTATTTAAAACAATATACAGGGTGTTTCAAAACTCATGGGCAAAAATTTAAGAGCTGGTAGGAAACATCTAAACAAGACATTTTCACCATACAATGCATGGGCGGAGAGCAAGTGGTGACCACTAGAGGGCGCTGTAATGGAAAGTATAAAGCGCGCATTTTCTTACAAATCGTCATTTCTACCGTGGATTTCAGCAGGCACGGCGACATACAGTAATCAGAAAAAGCGGACACGCATTTTATGTATGGTTTGGCGAATGGGAATGCCCTCGAAGCCGCAAGACAGGCAGTGTTTACCGAGAAGACACGTGTCAGACCGAAAAATGTTCGAGCGATTGCGTCTACAACTTGCCCCGTCTGCACACTGCTGTCACGTCCTGTATCATGCATGCTGAAGATGAAGGATCCCGCTGCACATACGCACTGATGCAATCGCTCGAACATTTTTCGGTCTGGCACGTGTCTTCTCGGGAAACGCTGTCTGTGCAGTCTTGCAGCTTTCAGAGCATTCCCATTCGCCAGACTAATTTTTCTTATTTTATCGTAGTTGTACATACTTGCTAACATACTAATTAATATTCCGTAGTATTGTTAGCCCCGCCTTCTTTTTTGACACCAGCATCTTTTTAAAGTATTTTTCTCCTTATTTGATCTTGATTGCATTTGGAGAATATTACTCTAAAAATTTACTGGTGTGAGAAAAGGGCGGGACTAACTCGTAATTTTTTTTTTTTGGCAACAATTAAATTATAGCTAATATTTTAATGGCTATTTATAAGGTATTAGGAGGTTATTATTTTCATATTTTAATTAATTGTAAGAAAACTATTCGAAAATTTTAAAATCAGACTTCGAAGTTTTGTGTTGTCATCGGGTTGTGAGCTATTGTGAAAGTTTCAAATGTCTAGCTAGTAGGGAAGTTAGTTAAAATTCGATTGCAAGATTTGTACTGGACATACAAACAAGCAAACAAGAATAGAAGTTAATAAAAATATAAAACACAAGCGATATTAGTAAGGAGAACTCTCCCCATTAACTTTTATGACTTCATATACTCTATTTGATATTGATTCATACAAGGATTGGGTTTTTGTTTGGCAAAAATTATCCCGTGAGATAGTTAAAAATTCTAGAAACTCAATTAGGGATCCAAACTTTTTCCCACCAGCATATACTTGACGAACAAGCATTGCCCAGATGTTTTTCACTGTGTTAAAATCAAGGCCTTTAGCTGTCTTTGGTAAAACCTGCATATTATTTGCAGCAAACCAGTTTTTAATGCCATAGGTTGTGTGAATGGAGGTTTCATCTTTTTAAACAGCCATTCTCCTCTTCCTAATTTAGAGCCTTAAGGAAGAAGCTCAGAATTAAGCACTAGAATATAGTCTGTATGTTTCTGCCTACAACTGAAATAGACAAGGCTTGTTCTTCTTCCAGATCTAATTCCTTACCAGACCATCACCCTCACCCTTCTATTTGTCGAGTTGGATAAAATTTTTCAGCATTCTTCAGACAAGGCCAGAATTACTGGTAATTATCTAAATCGTCTAAGTTAAACTTCTTACCGATTGAAAATATTACAGAAGTACCATCTGAGGTCCATGGCTTGTGTTTCTTAGTCCGTGATAAACGATAATCAATATGTGTTCTTTTCAACTTTGGATGATGCTTCCGCTTTTTGAAAATTAATTATTTGGATATTGTTATGTAGTTGTAAACTGTTTGCCTTGATACACGAGTAAATCTTGCTTGATTTTGGGCCTTTACAATACTTCTACTGACCTTTTTAAGCTCATGAGCCAGTTTTCTTTCATCACGAGGCATTAATTGTTTATGCCTACCAGTCTTCTTTCTTTTCCTATTTCTGTCCAGTTTTCTGTTAAAGTTAGAAACAATATCAGGCTTGACGTGCAGTACACTAACAATATTGCTCGGCATGAAAATTGCTTCTGACACCATTTCAGCATATTCATATGTAAAATGACCTTCTGAATCCGAATATGACGCACATTTTGACCTATCACCCGGCGTTTTTTAGGAACGGCCCCTATTTTTATCATTTTTCGGTGATTTTATGGCTATACATTTGATTTTTAGGAAAAGGGAGGATTATTTTAACTGTTAAATATCTTCTGAGGGGTTACAGAGTTAGAAAATTCTAAAACATGGACATTTACGGCAAGAGGAAAATTTTAGGGGGGATTTGCCACTGAAATTATGTATTACATATCTTACATTTTTTTTGACCTATTATTAATGATATTTTTTAAATTTTATATTTTTTTGTTTTTAGATGTTAAATTAATTTATTTTCATTCTTCAGATCAAATTTATAGTCATAAAGTTTCCGAACAGTGAAAAAAATTGAGAGATGGGGAGGTGTTTCTAGAAAATGGTGGGTGACTGAGCAAAATGGAAGTTATATTCGGATTCAGGAGGTGAGTTTACATAAGAATCAGCAAGAATGGTATTAGAATTCGAAAAAAAAAAAAAAAAAAAATGCAGAACTGTGCAATCTGTCTAAAACCTGTACCATTATTTTTTATACTGCACAATAATTTACGCTTTTGGAAATAATTTAAAGGTATTCTTTCAGGCCGTCTGAAAAGAAAATAACAATGCAATTTTTAACAAAATACTTTTCCTCAACAAAAGCAGTTAAAGAAAAATCTGTATTTATTATTTTGCTCGTGCACAATCAGAGCCCGATTAGGCCAAAAGTGGGTCCAGGGCACGATACGCATGCGGACCCCCTCCCCCATGGTTTTTACCACTCTCTGAAAAAGAAGCTTTAAAATTTCCCTCTATTTCACCCAAAAACGCATATTTGAATAAAATATTATATTTTTATTTTGAAATTCCGATGAAGTGCTATTTTAAAGAGCATTTTTGCTTAAAATTTTCTTAAATGTAAACAAAATTTCGGACTCCCAGTGTAATAGCGCACACCGAACTTGCCCAAATTTTTCATGTCTGTCTTGATAAAATATTCTCTACACAGAAATTTTCCAAAGACTCATCCAATCAGGATGCGTTATTTTGATACGTCATATTTCCAAGATGGCGGAACACGGGAATCGCTTAAAGTGGAGATTTCAACAAGACATATTATCGTTAAGCACATTTATTTTACCGTTAAATGATAAGAATTTTCAATTAATCGTTTTTTTTTTCTTATGGCGTTCTGACAATAGTTGTAACTTATAACAAAGATCAAAATAGAAATAATAATGCGATATTTTACTCAAATGAAAAGGATTTTTAACACTAATCATTGCGCATTTTATTCGCGCCAAGAAAAGTGATAAGCGTTAAAAAATTATAAAGTTAAAATTATTTTGCAAATATTGTAATAAATAGAAACAAAAAAAATTACCTTTCATAGGCTTGTAAAATGCATCACATACAGTAATCCAGTTTAGCATATCAATCCAATTATTAAATTTGGCTTGAGAACCAAATCAAATGATAATCGAAAACCAATAATTCAAGATAAAATAATGCAGTTTTAAAAAAATGTATTTACAAAAAAAAAAAAAAAAAAAAAAAAAATAAAAGGGGGGACTAATAAAATATTAATTAGCCACAAAGGTTTAAGATACGTGAAATACATACTACCCACGCAAGCATTTTTTACTAAATGTAAAGCAAATTAAATAGCAAATACTTGTGCGAAAAAAAAGATTTGAAATCCGAATTCGAAAATAGCGGAGGAAACACGTTCTCGAGAAAATTTACCATTCACCTCGTTTGTTTACGAATAAAGAGCGATGTGCGCGCGGAATTAACAGCATTTCAGACAGATCAGCTGGGCTGGGTGCCTGGATAAGATAATACAGGCACCCTAAGCTAGAGCCCCTAAATAAAATAATAGGCCAGCGCATCACCGCCATTTTTTTGCCTCCGAAGAGGACAGCATTCCCGCTTGACGTCCTTATCGCTTACCTAATGATTTTAAGAAATCTTGATCTGAAGCTAATCCGGTCAAGATAAGAGCAATAAGCAGCAATAATATTCCTAAAAACATATTTTGTTTCACAGTACATTCTCAGGATGTCATTTTATTCTGAGGATATCCTATGGATGTACTGGGGTAAGATGTGTTGTTAGGGCGGTTTCTGTTTCTTTCACAAAATGTCGCCAAAACTCAAATACACAGTAATAGAAGATCTGTGAACACTTTATATTCACTTCTTCAATGATTATAGCAGTTTATCGCTAAACAAACTTTCATATCATAGTTTACTTAGGTAAAATTATGAAATATAATAAAACAAGTTACTTCAAAGTAACGTAAGACGACAAAGAAAAAAATGTTTGTTGTTTGTTTATCAGAGCAGAGCCTACTTAAGTAGATGACTTCCACGCGCGGCGAATCCCAATGTTAAATTAGGCAACATTTAGAAAACAAAACTAACGCTAGGTGACAGCACCTACGCAGAGCAACAATTTTCTTCTGTTTCATAGACAAGTTATATTTTCCATCTAAAAATCTAGCTATTAATTTCAATTTAAAAACCAAAATTGTATTTTTTTTTCCCTTTTAATTTGAAAAAATGATGTGAAAGTGCTTTATCGTAAATATTTTCAATAAAATATTCAAATATTTATATTTTAAAAAGTATAGGGTTTAATTTTCTTCGAAAGTGGACAAGACCTATTTTAGCTTTTCAACTAATTGAATTACAACTTATCAAATAAATAACACCTTTTCTTTTTTTTTTTAAATATATTATTAATTAAAAAATGAAATTTAAAATTAAATAAGCAAAAACATGGCATATCTATCACGCGATTCAATTATTTTTTATATATTTATTCAATAAAAATTTCAATTTTTTTTTAATTTAGATATCAGATGAAAGTTTCGTTTATATAAATTAAAATATCTGAACTTTAAAGGAGTTTCAGTTTAGAATGAATAATTTATAATGATAAATTATTAAAATCATGTCATTTTTTTTGGTCATGTCCTCCACGTTACATTTATACCTTATTAGGTGTGAATTATTTTTCTTAAATGGAAAATTTTATATTATTTATAAGAAAAATAGACCAGCACATTAACGAGATAAGTTAACCCTCTGTACCATACTGTAGACTGTAGGCAACATACCGTTCGATCGTGGTTCAAATTCAAAGAATCGGTTCTACGACGTAATCACGCACTGTAGCCTGTCGTATACACTCACAGTTAGAGAATCTAGTATCTAGAAACACAACTAGATGGCGCCGTATGTCGTAAGTTGAAGTTCATTACTCGACAGTGGGTAACTAACGACAAGTGCGGACCGGCTCTGATTCAAAAAATAATAAAAAATAGTTTTTCGTGTGTTTTGTGTTTTATATTGAAACAGTGAAGAGGTAAGTGTTTCAAATTCATTGTATAATATTGATTTTGACCCAATTTCACGTATTTTATAGGATTTTATGCTAAAAAGTGTTTGTTGCCTGTAGGTGTTTTTGTTTGTTTTTTCGAAATTTATGAGAAATAAAAAAAAAACCTGAAACACGTGTATTTTATTTTTTTCCAATTATTACGAAACAAATAAACACAAAAATATTAAAGGTCATGAGTTACAGAGGGTTAACATTCAGTAATAAAAATTGGAGAAGAAAACAATCTGTTGTCTAGTCCGTCACAAAAATAAATAAATAATCATTAAGATTTAAATTTTTAAAATTAAGGATTTATTGAGCATAAGTTTTCTCTCGCACAAGGTTTTTTTTTTTTTTTTTTTTTTTTTTTTTTTTTTTTAATTCAAGATTTTATTAGCTCCACCAGTTCCGAGAGGGTATGCTTACGAAACTGATAGACATTTTCGAAATAAAGTTGTGTTATATTTACATGTTTTGAGGTCTCCTGAAACGAAAAATAATGTTTTTAGCGGTTGGTCTGTGCGCGTCGGTTTGTCTATCTCGGATAGACTTCGAAAATGCTGAAAGTGTATTTCATTTTGTGTTAAGTGTTTTTCATATAAGACTAAATTTAAATGCACAATCTGATGTGCACATAGTTTATTGAAAACATACAGGGCTATCCAAAAGTAAGCTAAACGTTCTTTTCTGTAGAATGTAATTGACGGAAGTGCTTTGCTACACATTTTTTATGTCGACGAATACTGTTGAACAAGGAAAATTAATTTTTCGAACCCATAATGTAAACAAAGTATTTTTTTTTTTTTTTTTTTTTTTTTTAAGTTCTATTTTCAACTCAGGTTTTTGAATAAAGTCACGTTTTGAGGTTCCCTGAATACAAAAAACATTTTTTTTTTTTTTTTTTAGCGATTGATTTATATGCATATTTATTATCAGAATAACTCAAAAACAAACAAATGCAGGACATTGACAATTGTATTTTAAAACTCGTATTAGGTTTCAATTTGAAAAATTTGATAAAGATTGGCAAATTTAAGGACAAATTAATAGCATCCTTGAAATATTTTTACTTCCATTACCCTACTGCCGTAGGTAATGAAAGTATTGTGTTCGGTCCAAAAATTCGATATCGAGTTTTCCCCTGATTTATATTTAGCCAGTATATGTGTGTGTGTGTGTGTGTGTGTGTACATGTGAGTGTATGGATGTGGGGATATTTTTCATTTTTCTGAAAATTTTTCAAATCAGTACTCATGATATTTAATTTTTACAGGAATTTTTAATTCCATATTCCATTTGTGTGGTAAAAGTTAATAAAAGTAATGTTTTGAATCTTAAAACTTAATATTTTTAAAAAGAATAAAAGTAGAAATAAAAATTTTCTATTTTTTCTTTTCAAGATTTCCAACACTTTTGTTTCGATTTAACTGAAATAACCAAATTTTTATACGCATTTACACAAGTCTTTAAAAAACAGTGGTATTAAAAAAATATATAAATCAATCTTGTTCCTATATTGGAGTATTTTATAGTTTATTCATAAGTTACTAATGTAATTTATGAATAAAACTACAAAATACACCAATATAGAGTTACTTCAAAGTAACTAAGAACAAGTTATTTTTCTGTATGAAATGAAATGAAATGAAATTTTTATTTATTGATGTAGGAAACATCAATAAATAAAAATTTCATTTCATTTTGTAATAAGCATAATTATTTTATTTGTTAAATCTAACTTACTAACAGAGGTGTCAACCCTTCGAATTTTTATATCATAATTTCTTTAAAATTTATCTTCGTCTTAATCACAGAATTTACGATAATAAAGAAAAATAATGTTTTTGTGAAAAATATTATTGATATTCAAAAATCCGGAGGGTTGGTAATTTTGCATTAATTATTTATGCAGTTTACATACCTTATCTTGAAATATTTGCAAGCAATTTTTTACGCTGAATTGCATTGCTTGGTATTTCGTGAAAACTTATATTTTCACGGCGACTGTCCGATTTACAAAATGGAACGACGCAATACACCATATTATAAAAAAAAAAAAAAAAAAAAAACCTCTCACGTTTGTTAAATTAATAAAACACAAACCATAAAGAACTCAATTGAAACTCAATTGCATCGCGCTCGCTGGAAATAAACATAACTTTACGTACGGTATCAAGCGCCATCTACTGGCTATGTTCTTCTTGTACTGTTGCCAAGTTTTCGAGCGGCTCGCTAGGCATCTACTTAAGGAGGCTCTGATTAGAGAAACGCGCTGGGTACACATGGCAACCCTAAGGCAACAAAATGCCTGATGCGCCTGCTCGTATATATAGGAGCCTTGCCCTAAGCTGGGCCATTCGAAGAGTAGCCAATCAGAAGCAAGCAGACGTAAAACGTCACGCTGCGAAACGACAAAAACAAACTACGATACTAATATACAGCTGTTAGCCCCGCTAGGGCTATTACTTACTAAAAAATATATATCCTATAATCTGATATAAATATTATCCAAAAACGAAAATCATGTACGGTATTACATGAAATAAAAGTACATTCGTTAAAATAGTATTTATTTTAAGTACATATAAGTTCATAAAAAATTACAAAGCTTTCGCGTTTTCGGCAACATTGCTGTACATTTGTTTACATTTATAATACTTCAATAAAACGATGAATTTCAATTATATTAAAATGAATTGAAATAAAAATGCAGTTATTTAAATGTTTTACTCAAAAGAAAGCACACATATTTTTTTAAAAGAATGTAAAATATTTACATTTTACGATATGTTTGTTTACATTTCAGATATTTCATTAAAATTATGAATTTTAATTTTATGAGTAAAAATGAAATATAAATACATTTTTTTAAATATTTTGTTCAAAATAAAACACTTATATTTTTCAATTTAAAAAGAAATACACAATATATGAAGTTATCTGTAATATTATGATATGTTTGTTTACCTTTTAAATACTTCAATATTGTCATGATTTACTTCAATAAGACGATGAATTTCAATTATATTAAAGTGAAATGAAATAAAAATGCAGTTATTTAAATGTTTTGCTCAAAAGAAAGCACACATATTTGTTTAAACAAATCTAAAATATATAAATTTTGCTGTGCTAGCGTGATTTGTTTGTTTACATTTCAGATATTTCAGTAAAATTATGAATTTTAATTTTATGAGAAAAAATGAAATAAAAATACATTCTTTAAAATATTGTATTCAAAATAAAACACTTGTATTTTTCAACTTAAAAAGAAATACATAATATATTAAGTTACCTGTAATATTGTGATATGCTTGTTTACCTTTTAAATACTTCAATATTGTTATGAATTTTAATATTAAAAATAAACTAAACGCTAATAAAATGATTAATGAAATAAGATTAATAAAATACACATTCAAAATTAAGATACACTCTCAAAAATCCGTACAGCTTAAAAAGAAGTATTTTGCAGATTTTAGAATAATTTCTTTTATTTACTTCTTAGAACTTCATTTGAGTAGCAAATCTTTAAGAAATAATTTATATGTTATACATACAATGCTGAAATAAAGGTTTACCTAATAAAAGCACAAAAATTTTATGAAATTTTATTTTTAAGAACAATTTTCATATATCATATAACAGTTGCAAATTATCTAGATTTTTGAAAAGTCTGATCAATAGTAGTTTAAGCAAGAATATTCATACATATTAATTTTCTTACAGCCTGCAAAAAAAGTCAGGAATTTTTGGTAAAGTAAGCAAGATTGCTGCCAATGAAGCGCTGCTGAAGGGCCATGTTTTCTTTTCACCTGAAACAATTATTCTGAACTCTTGCATTTTATGGTGTTTATTCAAAGTTTTGTACTTATTACTTTTAAACCTCAGTTCCGTGGTGTTTTTTATTTTATTTTTTCTTTTTAAATAATACTCCAAGATGTTTAAGAAATGATCAACAATTTTTTACAAAAGAAAAATTATATCCATTGTTTAAATATAGTATGACAGAAACAGTTTCAAAACATTTTGCTCATGTTGGCTTGGTGGTATTTTTAAAACTATTTTCATTGGAAAACATGTTCTACCACTGACACTTTTAACATGTTATTACAAAAGTTACATTGAAATATGTTGTTACATAAAAACAATTTCATAAAATTTTCAATTATCCAGATACTTTCTATAGAGGATTAAAATAAATAAATAAATAAATAAATAAAAAAAAAAAAATATTTAAGGGTTTTTTTTTTTTTTTTTTTTTTTTTTTTTTTACACACAAGTTTATTTTATTTTAATTGAATTTACTGCAAATTTAATTTTGAAATGTAGAAATATTTTTGTGTGTACTCTTTTTTAACCATTATATAACTTAAACATTTCGTTTGTTATGAGATACCACAATTTGTTTCATGTTTCACAAAGATAATAAATTTTAACAAAATCTTAATTATGTCCCTATTTGAATCAAAAGAAATGTCACTTTTGAAAGCAGACAACAGGCATTGCTTTCAAAAGAGTATACTTGAAAATCGAAGGGAAGTAGCATAAACATATAACAAGCATACTTATTACATGATTATTGCTAATTTAATATCCCTTTGATTTATTACTTCTGATCTTGAAAATGTATGATATAATATACGCGATGATATATTACTTACATGATTTCATTTTATGAGCAATCTATCTATTACTATGACTTGTATACATCACAGTTTTTCATCAATGTTCTTCTATCACTTTCAATAATCTATAATTTAAAAAAAATTATGTGCTCTAATACGGAGCATGTCAAAGAATCAACAAAAGACGTAGTTTAAGAGGTACGTACGGTACATTTAAACAAATTCGATTAAAATAAAAGAAACAAAATTAAATCATAAAAACCCAATTTAAACAGTTATTTCAGATGTAAACCACATTTGATCTTTTCACCCCATGACGTAGGACGCAAAGAATCTCAAATAGCTCAAAATTCGCGCATCTATGAAATGGCACCACCTGCCTATATCCTTGCTTCTCCTTTACATTCTCCTCCGCCCCACAGTTATTATCTAGTTAGATGTTCTTTGTCTCTATTCAGCAGATCAAACTATAAAGCTAATCTGCGAGTTTTTAAACACAGAGTACAAAAATAAATATACGCCAACCATGTCGATTGGTAAGAAAAATTATAATAAATAAACAGTTTAAATCTAGTGGTGTCAATTTTAAATTTATAGTGAAGAATTTACAGTTTTTACCAGTATAAACAAATTCTTTTAATTTGTTCCTTTCAATTTTCAACATAATAATATTTTCGATGATAAATTTTATTTAACAGTTTTATTACGTGATTTTATTATCACTTTTGTATTTTATGATTGTTTTCTGTTATTTAACAAAAAATAGACCCACTAAATTCCTCCTTCTATTTTTCTGTATTTATATTTATATTATCAGTTTATTGCACAAGCAAAAAATACATCTCTTGATTATTTATTAGAGCCAACTACTGCAGAAAGATGTGATAAATAGTTGTAATGTGCAAATTGTATCTATTTATTTAACATGAACTTTACAAATGTGAAAATTTTATTTATAACGATTATTAAGCTTTCAGATCGTTTTCTAGCGCCTTTAAACAATTTATTTTTTTACGAATAAACAGGTTTTTTTTTTTTTTTTTTTTTTTTTTTGTGAAAATCTGTTAGTTACTACAGGATTCGTACAAACCTGCCATTTTTAAACGATTTCCTACCATATTTGTAATCTTTGGCTCTTTTTGGCTACCGAAAATTTTAACAGAATTTTTTATTTTATTTAATTGGCGAAAACGTTTACAGAAATATATATAAAAAAATCTTTCAAACGTTGAGTAGGTAAAAAGGGCTAAAGATGGCAACTGTGATTTCACCAGTATTTCTAACTATAACTTTGTTTTTAAATTTAAAATGAATTTTTTGTGACAAAAGTTACTTTCATCAATACTGGTGGAGAATTGAAACTAAAATGAAGGACCGTACAAACAGAACTACGATTTCTTATATCTGAATATATATATATATATATATATATATATATATATATATATATATATATTGTGATTAAATAAAGTAAAGCCCCACCCTACGACCTCTTGCAGAAAAAGTGCCATCAACAATCTTCACAACTTGGCTGCGATTTTAATGCCAAAACTTTGGACTGAAAGAGCCCCACTAACTGTATTAATAGTAATTCGAAAATCAAACCATACCTGCCAATATTTCAATTTATTCCGGAGTAATTTTGGCCCCGCCTCTAATTCGTACCACTTATTTTTTAAAAGTAATTTTTTCTTATTTTATCAAAGTTATGTATTGAAGAAAATTTTTCTATAAATAAAGTGGTGCGAAATAAAGGCGGGACTAAAAGTACTCTGGAATAAATTAAAATATTGATAGCTATGATAAAACTCTTAAAAAAAAAGTGATATGGAGATAAAGGGGGAGGGGGCTGAAAATGCTCCGCAATATATTAAAATGTTGGAAGCTCCACATTACGCATAATTATGTGAAATAATATCAGAAAGATTGTTTTAATAACAAAGAACTAAATCATAAAAGCACATAAGTACCAACTGAAAAGATTTTTAAACATAGTTAAATTAAATATGTTTTACGTGGATCTTAGTTAGTTTCTTAAACATTTTGAATCGTTTTTCCAAAATGATTAGCTTTTGACAGAAACAAAAGCAAAGTTCGTACAGTCCTTAAATTTTCTTAATTCTCCGCACCAATATTATTATTTAGGCAATTTTGATATTAAAAAAGCCCTAAAACTTAAAAGGAAATGCACTGTAGAAAGATACTGGTGGGAGAGTCCTTGAAAAAAGGCGTGGCCGTACGAAACGTGAAAAGTACTACAAAAAATTTCTTTACAAATTGTAATAAAATAACTTCCACATTTTTCTTTCTCTTGTTTTCTTTTCCCAGCGTCAACATTTGCACAGTGCTTATTATTTTTATATATTTTGTAATGAAGTGTGTTGTTGTAACAGAGAAAGAAAGAGACAGCTAAACGTACTTTTTGCTCAGTTTATTCTGAAATAATTACAACATTTTGAATGAACATAAAAAAAAAATAAGCTAAAAGATTTATGTTAAATTATTCCTTTTTATAAAACTAGATATTTTGTCGTCGATTTTATATAATTTCTGTTAATAATTTTGCAGCGTAAGGAAATTTTAGGGTACTTAGGCTAATGGACATATGGACTTTATGTTATAAAGCATTTTGGCTTATGGAATATAGGGATATCATTCTCCATTAAGTAGGGACAATTTAAATTTTCATCTAGCAACATTTTCCACATCATTTATAAGATAGCTAAATTTGCTATGCGAATTTTAATGCGAAAGACGGAGTTCATACTTTCTTTAGATTAGCAACACCAGCAAATTTTCGAAACTTTCAAGAATTGAATAATGATTTCTGGACGCCAAAATAATCGTGTTTTTGTTGAAAGAACTGTACATCTTTTGTTCTATATATAATCAAAAGATGGCAATCTTCATCATTAACGGATTTCCCTGAACAAAATGTAATTTGCATACCTTGCAGCTATAAATTTATTACATATATAATTTGGTTCGATTTTAAGAATAGACGCTGAAATAGAGCCGTTTGAAAAACCATAGAAAAGAACTGAAACAGCTCCTGTTGTCTAATATACACAAAAATTCATTAAGCATATTTTTTAACACCATTCGCACATATCAATGTTGTTGCATTTTTATATGTACAACCTGAGATAACTTTCCCTGAGATTAACCCGAGAATAACCCCGATTCCATAAACGAGAAAAGCTGCTGCGTAGCAGAGCCACTCATCGTCCAATATGCACCTAAATTGAGCACGCGGAGTTTTCCATAATATAAATCTCGCATTACTATCTTTGTTACATTTATAAATGGTGGAAACTGAAAGGTTGCATTAACATACACGGAGATTAATAGTAGCACAGCAGCTCTGCCTATAGCTCTCTTTGTCTATAGGCATCTAAAAGGAACCATCAAATTTTTTTTATAATGTGACTCAAATCTTATAATATGTTTCAAATTTTGCTCTCTTATACCAGTGTTGCCAGATTGCTCAACTTTTTTATTTAGCAGTCACCAATAATTTTGAGAAGTGATATTTAATGTACATAATCGACGATTAATCGTATATTATATATATCAATCATCACTTTTCAAAATTATCGATAACTATTAAATAAAAGGGTCGTGCAATCTGGCATCACTGTCTTCCCATAGCCTCCTAAACTAGATGCCTGTCGCGTGGCTGGGAAACTTGGCAAAAGTTGAAAGGGTAAACCGCGCCACCTGTACAGATTGTGGTCTTTTTTATTCAAATACCACCAATAATTTTAAGAAGTGATATATGATATGTATAATCGACGTTTCTCTCTTCGCCTTTCATGTATGTCAAATCCCACTTTTAAAATGTTTGGTGGCTGTTGAATAAAAAAGTCAGGCAATCTGTACCATGTGGCGCTGTCTACCGCCAAGTTTCCGAACAACGTGGAAGGCATTTAGTTTAGGGGGCTATGGTCTTCCCTTAAACAGAAGAAATTACGGTGACACAGTGCCTCCTGTTAGGTAGGTGTTCAAAAATTTAATCAACGCAAATTTAATGTAGGGTCCGAGTAAACGTAAATTTTTGCTAAAAAATTTCCGGGATGAGATTTTGCAACTGGAGTTTAATAATTGCGTCCTCGCAGCGAGGACACCGCGCCACAAGAGAATAAGCGAACTCAAAATCTTGTTAAAACGCAGACAGAAAACGGCACTTTATTTTATTTATTTTATTTTATTTTTTTTTATGATCAAATCGTGTTCTGGACTACTTAAAATATAAAAATCCATCGAGAACTGTGGTAAAATGTTTTTTACAGATTCTATGCTTTCTTCTTGTGTATATAGAAGAAAGTAAGAGAGTAGTCATGTTTTAATCGTTTAACAAATCAAATTAATTTTTTTTAAATATCAGTGTGGATTGAAACAAACTATCCCCATGAAATTTATTTTATTTTTTATTGATGATAATTAAAAAATAATGTACATGTTGTAATATATGATGCTTTTCTAAAAATAGATAGCGATATATAATTAGAAATACGATATTAATGTTCTCTTTAGTTATTCTAATATTGAATATTGATTAAGAAAAAAGAATATATATAACATTGGAAAAAAAAAAAAAAAAAAAAAAAAAAGGTGGAATTTGCATTAGTGTAATGAATGACAACTTGATATCCATTAAGAAAGATTTCTTCCACATATGTTCAAAGTTCATAAATGTCTAAAATTATCTCTTCTTAAGAACTGGCGTGTCCCTATTTTCTCCTCACCAAGAATCCTTAAAGGTGATTCCGCATTTATTTTTTCACTTCGTTTTCATTCTTTATATCTAGGGATAAAATTCAAACCATTCACAATTGCTCACTACCAGGGGCGTAGCAATTCAAAACTCATGGAAGAGGCTAAAAAAAAATTATTTAAAAATGACACAAAATTAATCTTTAGAAAATCAAGTAATAATTATATATTAATTAATATTAACTATTTAAAAGCATTAATTAAGAAATATCTCCCTTATTATGAACATGTATCTTATACTATTATATATATATAGCATGCATATTTCACTGTTCTCGAAAACGGTAGCTCGGGCAGTCATGTGATTCAACACAAAGGTGTCCCCGGAGGGTCACTGTGCACATCGAAGCCCGATTTTCAAATTTTTAATTAGTTTTCTATTAATCAATCAAAATATGAAAATAATAACCTCATAATAGCTGTAAAATCAGACATTTAAATTTATGCATAATTCAGTTGTTTCCAGAAAATTTATGAGTTTATTTATTAATTAATTAATTTATTTATTTTGGACAGGAAAAAAAAATATTTATTTAAATGTGAACAATAAAAAATTAATTAAACATCTCACAAAAATTGACATTATTATCGCTTTAAAAGATTTATACATGCGGATAAAGTGCTAATACGCAAGCGAAGTGTGACGCCCCAGACCGTCTTTGAACCAAGTAACAGATATCCTATGTTAATCGTCCATGTGATTTTTTGTAAAAAAAATATTAAAAATTGAGAAAAATTATTCTATGATTTTAATCCCCATATTTGGGTATAATTACAAATTAACTATTGTGCACATGTATTAGATTAAATTATTTTGCCGTCAAATTGACAAAATTTTAATTTTAAATTTCAAATCTCCTTGGCGTTTTTTGTATTTGGAGATCAAAAACGTAATATGAAATATTCTTTCATATTATTCACTGTTCGTTTAATATAAGTTGTTAAAATAACCATGATTTTTGAAAGGAATTAAATATGTTCGCTAGATAATTTAGCGATATTTTTTTTTTTCCCGCCAAGGATGACAAATATCAAGGCTATTTCACTACAACATATGAGTGTCTTATACCAGATACTTTATTTAGACATTTGAAAACAACTTTGACTTCAAATTATGACAGAATATGTATTATTTTCATTTTAATTAGCATATCAGTTGGATATTTATTCTGTAAATATCGCCCTTTGAAATGAAGTGTTTATGTTTTCAATCGAATATGAAAGTTAGCAATATTTATTTTTTTTTTATTTTTTTTTTCGAGAGCTTTGAAATTTAAAATTTAAATTTTAGCAGTTTTACAACAAAAGTAATTCAATCTAACACATGTGGACAGTAACTTATATATAACTATGCCCAAATATGGGGATTAAAATCGGGAGATAATTTCCCTTAAATTTTAATAATTAAAAAAAAAAAAAAATCCAACAAACAATTAACATAGGAAATCTTTTACCTGGCTCCACGAACGGCCAGTGACGTCATCACTTCGCGTGCGTATATGGTTTACGATGCTAATATAAGATGTACTATTTTTTTAACTACTATTTTTTTATACTTTTATTGTCAAGTTGTCATAATTAAAAAATTTAAAAAAAAAACGCTCATGACGTCACATTCGACTGCCTAGCGTTTCTTTAGTACTCTAAATAAATTATAAAATATTACAAAAAGAATAAATAAATAAACCGAAATAGTAGTCACATAAATGATTTATTTTTATCTGAGTACATAATTTTATAGGGAAAAAAAAGTACAGTTTTAAAAATAGAAAATTTATTTCATCAAGCACTATTTTAAACATAAAAATCATTAGAAATATAAACAGAATATAAAGGATTCTTATATATTAACGAAAAGGTGTCCGATAGATGTAATAGAAAAATAGGCTTCCCTTTTCATAAAAGAAAATACACACGCACACAAATTCATCGCTAATATGGCGAAAAAAAGTCAAAAGCCACTAAGGGAGAGATATAATAAAGTTCTGTAGCACGATAATGTTTATATATTTATTTATGTTTTTATATACCAAACACAACGCTAATTTGACATACAAATAAATGAGCTGCTGTGTGTGACTACAGCTCATTTATTTTCCTTTGTAAGCTGTCGGGTAGAAATATTTGATTAATTTAAATTAATATTTAAGTAACTAAATAAAAATATGTTTAGTGGGAGATATATATAACCATAAAAACATTAGTTGTCTAAAATACGGCAGAAAAATTCTCATAACATATTATTACCTTTTTCCTGCATCAGTTGTACTGCTGCAATGAAAGTAGTTGTACAGGCAAAGTGAAAATAAAAAGGCAGTTCATTCACATACATTGGGTGGGCCTTGACGACAAACTTGGGGAGTGGGCCACCAAATTTGGTGAAAAATGGTAGTTTAGGGTTTCGAAGCTCTCCGACACACAGGAACATAGATCTCGAGCTTTGCATGGGATTTTCGATGGAATCAAGATAAAAGATACACTTGTCGTCTAATATGCACCAAAATTGTATATGTATAGTTATTCAAAATATCCATCTTATAATAAAAAACATTATTGTATTTATAAATCCAGGAAGCTGACCAATGTTGTCCTGTAAACGATTGTAAATTGTAACTCAGCAGCGCCGCCTCTTGGCCGATAAGCACCTAAAATGAACCTTAATAGATTTTGTAATGTGCCTCAAGCTGATTGCAGCCAACTTAGCACTTTTTTTTTTTTTTTTTTTCAGAAATATATAATAAAAATATTGATTTCATTTCCTCAGTGAACTGTAACCGTTTTCACTGGTATAGTAATATATATAGGGGAGCGTGGGGCTGGTTGAAACAGTTTTTAGAAAATTAAATATACTTTGAAATGTATTTACGTTTTCTTAATTATAATTGCTGTTTCCCATAGCATACATATTCATCTATCATATCCATAAAAAACAACTTTCGTTAATTTTGCTAATTTTAACACAAAAAATATTTTTTACAATTTGCCCCAAATCCAGTGCAAATTGTAACACACGTGAGGCAAATTGTAACATATACGAAGGGAACACTAACAATAAAAACGATAATATTTCAAAATAGTTTTTGTTATCAATGATTTATTAATTTAATTAAAAGGCAATTAATAACTAATATTAAATCATGCATGCCAACATCCTAATTAATATTCCGTAGTATTGGTAGTCCCCCCCCCCTTTTCTTCACACCAGTAAATTTTTAGAGTAGTATTCTCCAAATGCAATTACGATCAAATAAGAAGAAAAATACTTTTAAAAGATACTGGTTTCAAAAAGAAGGCGAGGATAAAAATACTACGGAATGTTAGTATGTTGGCACGTATGATTAAATTATAACCTTTTTGGTACAGTAATAATGAATTATATCAAATAAAGTTTCCGAGCCACGCGGAAGGCATCTAGTTTAGGAGGCTATGGTTGAAGTTAATTGAAACAAATGATATTTTGTTCCCTCTCATACATTTAATGTGTGCCCACATTTTGCAAATTAAGCATTATACCCATTCTTCTGCCTCAGAGAGGGTTTAGAAGAGCTCGAATTCTCTGACTTTTTTCTGGACACTCTCAATGGTAAGAAAATTCTGCTTTTTTTCTACCGCAATTTTTATGCAATATTCTGTAATTCGTGATTAAATCGCGTTCATAATTCGTGATTAAATCGTGTTTATAACTCGTGATTAAATAATCACGGCACTATAATATAAAAACACAGAAAATATTTCTGTATAAATATAGCAGTGCACACTTGCGAATCAACTCATTATGAATCGTACAATTTTTAGTACCCGCCTTTCCTTTCACACTAGTTATTTTTTAGAGCAATTTTATTCTTATTTAATAGTAACAACTTTTGAAGATAATTACTCTAAAAATAAAGTGGTGTGAAAAAAGGGGCGTTATTTCAAGGGGTATTAAGAATTGTACGATTACTAATGAGATGGTTGGCAAGTATGGTAGTAGCAAAGAAGTAAAAATTTTTTCTTTCTGAAAGTTTCCTGAAAATGGTCTAAAAATATAAAAAATAGTAGTTAAAAAAAAAAAAAAATAGTACAACTTATATTAGCATCGTAAACTATATACGCACGCGAAGTGATGACGTCACTGGCCGTCCGTGGAGCCAGGTAAAAGATTCACTATGTTAATTGTTTGTTGGATTTTTTAGAAAAATTATTAAAATTTAGGGGAAATTATCTCCCGATTTTAATCCCTATATATGATATAGTTATATATAAGTTACTGCCCACATGTGTTAGATTGAGTTATTTTTGTTGTAAAATTGATAAAATTTAAATTTTAAATTTCAAAGCTCTCGGGAAAAAAAAAAAAAAAATTCTAACTTCCATATTCGATTAAAAACATAAACATTTCATTTCAAAGGGTGATATTTACAGAATAAATATCCAACCGATATACTAAATAAAATGAAAATAATAAATGTTCTATCATAACTTGAAGTCAAATTTGTTTTCAAATGTCTAAATAAAGTATCTGATATAACACACTAATATGTTGTAGCGAAATAGCCTTGATATCTGTCACCCTTGGCTGGAAAAAAAAAAAAAATATATCGCTAAATTATCTGGCGAACATATTTAATTCCTTTCAAAATTCATGGTTATTTTAACAACATATTAAGAGAACAATGACTAATATGAAACAATATTTCGTACAATACATATTACGAAAACATACATCTGGCATGTATATTTTCGTATTACGTTTTTGATCGCCAAATACAAAAAATTGCCAAGTAGTTTTAAAACTTAAAATTAAAATTTTGTCAATTTGAGGGCAAAATAACTTAATCTAACACATGGGCACGATAATTAATTTGTAATTATACCCAAATATGGGGAATAAAATCGGAAAATAAAATTGCTCGATTTTTAATAATTTTTTACAAAAAATTCAATGGACGATTAACATAGGAAATCTGTTACTTGGCCCCAAAGACGGTCAGTGACGTCACACTTCGCTTGCGTATTTGCACTTTATCCATTTGTATAAATCTTTTTAAGTGATAATGATCTATATATTTTGTGAGGTGTTTAATTAATTTTCTATAATGTTTTATTGTTCACGTTTAAGTAAATGTATTTTTTCCTGTCAAAAATAAATAAATAAATAAGTAAATAAATAAAATAAAATGAAATAAATAAATAAATAAATAAACTCGGAAGTTTTTTGGCAACAATTCAATAATGTATACAATTTAAATGTCTGATTTTACAGCTATTATGAGGTTATTATATTCATATTTTAATTGATTAAAAGAAAACTAATCAAAAATTGGAAAATCGGGCTTCTATGTGCATAGTCACCCCTTGGCAGCCCCTTTGTGTCGAATCACGTAACTGTCCGAGCTACCGTTTTCGAGAACAGTGAAATATACATACTATATATATATATATATATATAATGACGTTCGGGGACATCATCATTAGGACTCAGAATTGCATAGGAACCCATGTCCCCAAACGTCACTTTAACATTTTACGGAACATGCGTTTTCTGGGATTTTTAACAGAAAGCTCCGCCTACTACAATTGCTTGTGAATGGTGCCCTATTTAAAAGGAAGGTTCTGTCTATTACTGTTAATCTTACAAAATACATGAAAAAATGTTGTTTCCGAATACTTCACACACTGATCGAATAAATGCTTATATTGTGAATCATTTTTTAGATGTACTGTAACACACGAAATGTAAAACTTACGCAGTAGGCGGAGTTTCCAATGCATCGCAAAGTGTTTCTTTGCAGTAATATTGACAATAAATACTTAAAATTGCAATCACCACAAGTAATACAACTAAACAAAATTAGGATGGTTGGCTGGTAATTCTGAAGGTACAGAGCTTTAGTGGACCTGGTCATTCGTTGTCTGCATCTGCTGTAAAGTATAATTTTAAAATATATTTTTCGACGGAGATGGGAGATTTTACTAATAATGTAAATGCAGACATGCATTTGGTGATGATAAAGGGATGATAATACGGTGATGATAAAGGGAACAATAGAGCAGCGCTACGACTGTACCAGGAATGATTTCCAAACAGGCGCATGCCGAATCACAAAATGTTTGAATAGCTGCATTTGTTTTATACATTTTTACTTTCGTTTTTTGCACAATGTTTTTTATTTCATATTTAATTTTTTGTGTTATGCCTATATAAAAGATGTATGTTTTAGTAAACTGTTCAACCTCTTCATGTTTGTTCCATGACGGTAAAAAAATTCGCATTTGAAAATCCATTTACGTTCTAACTTTTAAACTCTGTGTGATGCAGTATATCTAAAAAAATTTCACAATATCAATATTTATTCAAACAATGTACATTATTCGGAAACAAAATTTTTATTATGTATGGCCTTTTGTATGATAAACAATTATAAATAGAATCTCTATGCTAAATAATACATCATTCAAGAGGAACGGCAGTAGGCGGAGCTTACTGGTAAAAAACGCATAAAACAGGAGGTCCGTAAAGGTTTAAATGACGTTTGGGGACGTGGGTTCCTATGCAATTCTGAATCCTCATGATGTGTCCTACCTTCCCTCAAAGTTTTTCCTATCATTGTCGAATCACCTTGTATATATATATATAAATTCTGATATAAGAAATCGTAGCTCTGTTTGGACGGTCCTTCATCTTACTTTAAATTTTCGACCAGTATTATTGAAAGTAACTTTTGTCACAAAAATTTCATTTTAAATTTAAAAACAAAGTTATTGTTAGAAATACTGGTGGAAATCACAATTGTAATCTTTAGCACTTTTTACTTAATCAACAATTTTAAAAGAATTTTTTATATATTTCTGTAAACGTTTTAGTCAATTAAATAAAATAAAAATTTCTCTTAAAATTTTCGGTAGCCAAAAAGAGCTAAATATTAAAAATATGGTAGGAAATCGTTGAAAAATGGCAGGTTTGTACGAATCCTGTAGTAACTAACACAGAGCTGCCAACCTAATCCGGCAAATTGGTAACGCCTATTGAAAAACGCCCCTTTTTCTACACCACTTAATTTTTAGAGCAATTCTCTTCAAATGTATCTATGATGAATTAAGTAGAAAAATACTCTAAAAATTTAGTGGTGTAGAAAAAGGGGCGGTACTAACAATTTGCCGGATTAGGTTGGCAGCTCTGCTAACAGATTTTCACGAAAAAACAGTTTTTCGTAAAATATAATAAATTGTTTAAAGGCGCTAGAAAACGATCTAAAAGCTTAATAATACTTATAAATAAAATTTTCCCATTTGTAAAGTTCGTCCATGTTAAATAAATAGATACAATTTGCACATTACAACTATTCATTACATCTTTCTGCAGTAGTTGGCTCTAATAAATAATCAAGAGATGTATTTTTTGCTTGTGCAACAAACTGATAATATAAATATAAATACAGAAAAATAGAAACAGGCATTTAGCGGAGCTTCGAATCTATATTTAGTTAAATAACATAAAACAACCATAAATTAAAAAAATAATAATAATAATATCACTTAATAAATAACTTTAAAATTATACTTACTTGTTACTATTAGATAAAATTTATCTTCGAAGATATTATTATTATGTTGAAAATCGAAATGAACAAATTAAAAGAATTTGTTTATACAGCTAAAACTATGAATTACAATTTCACTTAAATGTATCGAAACCACTGGATTTAAACAGTTTATTTATTATAATATTTCTGACAACTAGCTTATTGATTGTACTGATTTACAATCTAAACAAGTTTTAAAAGGACGCAGATTATCTTATTAGATTGATCTGCTGAGTAGTGATAGGACAAACAGTTATGCTTCCGTTGTAGGTTACTTGCTACTTCGTTTTTTACTATACATTTTGTAATTTGTACCAATGTTCTATTATTTTTGTAACCCATTACTGTTTAATTCAAATGCGACTTTAAGGCATGCAATATATACACGTGTCGTACGTAATGCATATGATTTATGTTTCTGAATAACAACAGTTTATAATAGCAATCTTCACTTCATGTAATCGTATTTTCTTTTATTTAAAAAACAAAGATGCTTTAAAAAAATAATGAAAGTAAAAGATTAAATATAGTCCACGAAACGTTCGCTCTGAAAGAGTACGCACATACGAAAATAAAATATTGCAAATAATATTAAGTAACACACATGTGTTGCCTGAATACCAATATATAAATCATATTATTAGAAAAATATTCATTTGTTAAAAAAAAAAAAAAAGTTAAAAAAGAGTATACATTCCAAACTGTCGAATAGTTTGTTACAGGAAAAAAAAAAAAAAAAAAAAAAAAAAAAAAAAGATGGTACTAGAACTATACTGCAATTATTATTTCATAACAATTATAATATAATTGAATTTTAGAAATATGATTCAATGAAAGACATTAATTTATCATATTATAAGTGCCTTGTTTAAAAAAATAAAATTTGACTAGCGCATTACCATAATTTAATGATAAAAACATATAATACAATTTATAAAGAATTAAATATTTAGCAATTTTAGTAAATATAAAATATATTATTTTTATGTAAAAATAACTGCTATTCAGAAATAACAATTTTTCAATATCTTTAATTTGAAGATGTAAACAATACTCGGTAATTAAATTCCTGTTTTTTTTTTTTTTTTTTTTTTTTTTTTTAAGAGTCTTATTGGTTTTCGGCAGAAAATCATATCGAAATTATATTCGAAGAAGTTGTTCTAAAATTTAAGTTTTTTTTTTTTTTATTTATTATTATTATTATTATTTTTTTTTTTTTTTGTGAAAATCGCATAATACGATTTTCAACGGTCATACGCGACCATAAATAATTGGTTTTAATCATTTTACTCATCATGAAAAAGTCTCTGTAAAAAAAAAAAAAAAAAAAAAAAAAAAAATCTGATAAAGAAATTCACTGATTGAAATAAATGAGAAAATAAAAAGCGAAATATATATACACATCCTCCTATAAAATTTATCGCCACATAAAACAGATGAAAAAAAACAAGGAACAGCTTTACTATACGGCACCCATTGCTTATTGCCGATGCCGATGTTTTGATCACGTGGTATGATGGTGTTTTGATTCGGTTTGTGATTCGGCACTGCGAATCGTTTCACAACGTCGTGAATGTAATCAAAATGTCATGAAACAATACTTTTCATAATTATGAAACATTTTTTTTATGTTTCACTAATGTTTTCTGATGTTTGCTCGCTTCGCGAGCATTTAAAAAAAAACAAAAAACATCACTGGACGCCCCTAATTCGTGGAGCATGAAAATTCATGGAGCCGCGGTCACTATGTTTTCTGCTGATTGCTCGCTTCGCAAGCATTAAAACCAAAAAAAAACATCACTGGACGCCCCTAATTCGTGGAGCATGAATCAGTAAAAGCATGAAAATTCTTGGAGCCGCGGTCACTATGTTTTCGGCTGTTTAAAAAAAAAAAAAAATAAATAAATAAATCACTGGACACCCCTATTTCGAGGAGCATGAATCAGAAAATGCATGAAATATATACTGTAACGATGAGTATTCCGATGGTAGATCACTACACAAGCATTGTAAATAAATAAATAAATAATCACTGGATGCACCTAATTGAATCACAATGCATGAAAAAAATCTGAACTGAAGCAATGACTATGCTCTACCCTTTTTTTTCTTCGTAAATTTATTAAAAAATATATAAAAATACACTGAAAAATTTTTGTTTTAAACTTTGTAAAATCATTTAAAAATAGCAAAATCTAGAATTAATCTTACCTACATATACCGCGGCGTCTTTAAAAAAGGTAGAAGAGAAGATATAAACGATCTTTAACAATTGAAGATCCTTTTGTTACGTTTCGATACAACAGAAAAAAGTATTGATACTCTGATTCGAGTCTCGAATCACCATCATATCACGTGATCAAAACATCGGCAACGGCAATAAGCAATGGGTGCTGTATAGTAAAGCTTAGCCAAAAATAAAATAAACAAGCACTTTCGCGTACATCACACGCTATTACGTCGTAATTTTTAATCCCAGCTGCTTTCATCAATTTCAAATAAACATGAACATTTTGCCAGGCAGATCTAAGCGACACTAATTAAAATCGCCCCAATCCATAAACACCTCTTTCATTCTTCCAGTCTCCGAAGCTTCCTCGCAAACAAACGAATTTCTATACACTCTTATCCAAACGATTTTATTGTCCCATGAAAAATAATCAACACCAAATATTCATTTTTAAGTTTATATCAAGGGTGTTCAATATTAGCGCAATAATATTTATCCTTGGCGTTAAAATTCCCTTACCCATTAAAATTATTTAAAACAATATATGTATATATATACACATATATATATATACAGGGTGTTTCAAAACTCATGGTGGAAAACATCTAAACAAGACATTTTCACCATACAATGCATAGGCGGAGAGCAAGTGGTGACCGCTAGAGGGCGCTGTAATGGAAAGTATAAAGCCCGCATTTTCTTACAAATCGTCATTCGTACCGTGAATTTTAGCAGGCACGGCTATATACAATAATCGGGATATATAATGACGCTTGGGGACATCATCAGGACTCAGAATTGCATAGGAACCCATGTCACCAAACGTCATTTTAACACTTTCATAGTTGCCAATATTTTAATTTATTCCGGAGTACTTTTAGCCCCGCCTTTATTTCGCACCACTTTATTTATAGAAGAATTTTTTTCAATATATAACTTCGATAAAGTAAGAAAGAAATACTTTAACAAAATAAGTGCAGGGATGGAACACGGCCGCAGAATTCATACCGGAATCTGTTTAAGGAATTTTTCTACTTATAATATCGTTGATTTAAGAAGTAGAAAGTTTTCGTACTTTGATAGTGGTATGAATTCTGCGCCCGTGTTCCATCCTTGTAAGTGGGACGAAATAAAGGCGGGGTTAAAATTACTCCGGAATAAATTAAAATATTGGCAGCCATGCACTTTACGGAACATGTGTTTTCTGGGATTTTTAACAGAAAGCTCCGCCTACGACAATTGCTTGTGAATGATGCCTTGCTTCTGGTTTCTGCCCTATCTCTGGTTCTGTCTTTTACTGTTAATCTTACAAAATACATGATAAAATATTGTTTCCGAATACTTCACACTGATCGAATAAATGCTTATATTGTGAATCATTTTTTAGATGTACAGTAACACACGAAATGTAAAACTAACGCAGTAGGCGGAGTTTCCAATGCATCGCAAAGTGTTTCTTTGCAGTAATATTGACAAAAAATGCTTAAAATTGCAATCACCACAAGTAATACAACTAAACAAAATTAGGATGGTTGGCTGGTAATTCTGAAGGTACAGAGCTTTAGTGGACCTGGTCATTCGTTGTCTGCATCTGCTGTAAAGTATAATTTTAAAATATATTTTTCGACGGAGATGGGAGATTTTACTAATAATGTAAAAGCAGACATGCATCTAATGTACGGTGATGCTAATGGGAACTGTAGAGCAGCGCTACGACTGTAACAGGAGTGATTTCCAAACAGGCGCATGCCGAATCACAAAATGTTTGAATGGCTGCATTTGTTTTATACGTTTTTACTTTCGTTTTTTGCACAATGTTTTTTATTTCATATTTAATTTTTTGTATTATGCCTGTATAAAAGATGTACGTTTTAGTAAACTGTTCAACCTCTTCATGTTTGTTCCATGACCGTAAAAAAATTCGTATTTGAAACTCCATTTACGTTGTAACTTTTAAATTCTGTGTGATACAGTATATCTAAAAAAATTTCCCAATATTAATATTTATCAAATAATGTGCATTATTCGGAAACAAAATTTTTATTATATATGGCCTTTTGTATGATAAACAATTATAAATTGTTAATTTCTGCTAAATAATACACCAGTCAAGAGGAACGGCAGTAGCCGGAGCTTACTGGTAAAAAACGCAGAAAACACGAGGTCCGTAAAGGGTTAAAATGAAGTTTGGAGACTTGGGTTCCTATGCAATTCTGAATCCTAATGATGTGTCCTACCTCCCCACAAAGTTTTTCCCATCATTGTTGAATCACCCTGTATCTGTATATATACATGTATAAATTCTGATATATGAAATCGTAGTTCTGTTTGTACGGTCCTTCATTTTACTTTAAATTTTCCACCAGTGTTATTGAAAGTAACTTTTGTCACAAAAAATTAATTTTTAATTAAAAGCAAAGTTATTGTTAGAAATATTGGTGGAAATCACGGCTGCCATCTTTAGCACATTTTAACTACTCAACAATTTCAAAAGACTTTTTTTATATATTTCTGTAAACGTTTTCGTCAATTAAATAAAATAAAAATTTTTGTTAAAATTTTCGGTAGCCAAAAAGAGCTAAAGATTAAAAATATGGTAGGAAATCGTTGAAAAATGGCAGGTTTGTACGAATCCTGTAGTAACTAACAGATTTTCACGAAAAAACAGTTTATTCCTAAAAAAAAAAATATTTTTAAAGCCGCTAGAAAACGATCTAAAGGCTTAATAATCGTTATAAATAAAATTTTCTCATTTGTAAAGTTCGTCCATGTTAAATAAATAGATACAATTTGCACATTACAACTATTCATTACATCTTTCTGCAGTAGTTGGCTCTAATAAATAATCAAGAGATGTATTTTTTGCTTGTGCAACAAACTGATAATATCTATATATTAATAGGCAAGCATAAAATTTGTAGTCCCTTTTTAACATATTAATTATGGGAGTAGAGGGTTGAAAATGGTATCATTCGAAAGGTATGGTTAGCCGGAAGGTGGGAATACAAATATTATTTTCTTACGATGTCAAGAAGGTATTTAAAAATACATTTATTTTTTATGCAGTTTCCCCCATTTTTCCCTTTTAAACACGTATTCCTTTACATTAAAAAATACCTAAAAGTAGAAAGTTGTTAAATCTGGCAATTTCATAAAGCTCAAATAAAACCATAGACACAGTAATTTGTAAATGTAGCATCACTATACGCAAGCGAAGTGATGACGTCACTGTCTGTCCATGGAGCCATGAAAAAGATTTTCTATGTTAATCTTCCATTGGATTTTTTGTAAAAAATTATTAAAAAATAACGGAAATTATCTGCCGATTTTAATTCCGATATTTGGGTATAGTTATATATAAGTTACTGTCTACATGTGTATTTTTTTTGTAAAATTGATAAAATTTTAATTTAAAATTACAAAACTCCAGAAAAAAAATGGCAAACTTCCAGTTTCGAATGTAAACATAAACATTTCATTTCAAAGGGTGATATTTAAACAATAAATATTCAACTAATATACTAAATAAAAGGAAAGTGGATTTGTTACTAACTGCTGCATGTATAAGTAGACGATACGGAAAAAATTCCGATTTCCGTTTTTTGCTGAATTTACATGTTTTGAGCTTTCTTTACGTTTCAATTAACTGAAATTGGCTACTTATTTTTGAAAAAAGTGTCTTTATTGCTAGCTTTTGTGGGTAGAAGAAGCAACTAGAAGATACATAAAAACTTTTGATTTTTCGGTTTTCGATGAATTTACACGTTTTGAGATTTCCTTGCATTTTAATTGAGTGAAATTGACTGCTTATTTTTATTTTTTTATAGTGGATTTATTATTCTTTCCTCTGCATATATAAGTAGAAAATATAAGATTCAGAAAAATTTTAGATTTTCGGTTTTCGATAAAATTACACGTTTTGAAATTTCCCGAACTCAATTCGACCATTTTTGAAAAATATCTTTTTTTTTTTGTTCAAACACTGTACTTTATGGATCAATCTAATTAATTTAACAGAATTTGATACTTGGTTGGGCCTTGGTTTGACACGGTAGCTATTAGCTTCTGGGCTGTATCACACAACAAGGGGCGTTTTCACGTTGCGATTTTCTCTCATTTTAGGAAAGGCTAACATCTACAGAGAGAAATAGTTATATTAAGTAAAATTCTGCTGATTCAGTTAGAGTGAATATCGGCAAACAATTGCCGCAGCTGTGTTGCAATTGCATTCCGCTTAGGACAAGGCAATAACTTTGCTTTGCCTCGCTTTGCAAAAAATCTATATTTTGTTAAATAACAGAAAACAATCATAAATTAAAAAATAATAATATCACTTAATAAATAACTTTAAAATTATACTTACTTGTTGCTATTAGATAAAATTTATCTTCGAAGATATTATTATTATGTTGAAAATCGAAATGAACAAATTAAAAGAATTTGTTTATAGAGGTAAAACTATGAATTACAATTTCACTTAAATGTATCGACACCACAGGATTTAAACAGTTTATTTATTATAATATTTCTGACAACTAGTTTATAATAATGAGTGAAAACCTCAACGCATCGATACCAGCTGCCGCAATTTTTCTCGACGTTGCTAAATCCTTTGACATGGTATGGCATGAAGGCCTCATATACAAATTAATTCAGCTAAATACTCCTGCCTACCTCACAGATCTTATACACCAGTATCTTAGCAACAGAACCTTCGTTGTTCGCGTCAACAACACACTATCACACCACAAGAATATTACTGCAGGCATTCTCCAAGGCTCAGTACTTGGACCTACACTTTTCAACATATTCTTTAACGATATTCCCAGACACCCACACACAAATTTAGCCCTTTATGCTGATGACACTGTAATTTACATGGCAAGCAGACATCCATTTACACTTTACTTTTATCTGCAAGAGCACATAGACACACTTATGAGTTGGTTCAACCGATGGCTCATCAACATTAATGAATCAAAAACAAATGCTATTTATTTTTCTCGAAAACTAACTTACCCTAACCGTATAACCATTAACAATACTACCATCCCCTGGCAAGATGACACCAAGTATCTTGGCGTCTACCTTGACCGTAGATTAACATTCAGAAAACATATCATTACCTCTAGAGCAAAAGCAACCAATGTTAAAAAATCCCTCGACCCCCTCTTTAAAGGCAAAACGCTATCTATACGTAACAAACTTTTACTCTATAACTCATGTATTCTCCCGGTGCTCACCTACGCATGTCCCGTCTGGGGATGTACATGTAAATCCTCTTTTAATTTATTGGCTCTCACTCATAACAAAATTCTAAGACAAATTCGTAACGGAAACAGATACCTACTGAATACCACAATTCAAAATGACCTTCGTACTCAGTCCTTTTACGATAGAGTCAGAAAACTCTCTAAAAATTTCTATGACTCCATTGGAAATATAAATAATGAAATCATAGCGGAGTTACCCGATTATGATATGCTTTCCCCAACTAAACGAAAGCGCCCTAAATATTCAATGGTCCTCGATGACTAGTTTCTCCAGCATCTAATTTCTTTCTACTTATTTAACCTTATATATAATAACTTATATATAATATAAATTTAATTAAAAAAAAAAATTAACATATATTTAATTTCACACTTCATAACTTAGTTAGATACTCTTTTTAGTCTCATTTTTCTGTGATGTATTGTCGTGCAAATACATAATACGTAAGTCGCAGCCCTTAGTAGGGGCCTTTTTCAAGGCCTACTGGTTAGACCAGATCCGAAGGGACTGTGCTGTGTTGTGTAGGGCCATGACTTACACTCACGGGAAGGTGAATTAAAAAAAAAAAAAAAAAAAAAAAATGTATGGTCACTTTAAAGTGTCTTTTTCTTTTTTATTTTTGGGAATCGACACAGCTTTGCTTTTGGACCTTTACTACGACCTTTAAATTCTTAGGAACTGCGAACCATCTTAATCTCTTTATTTTTTTTTACCTTTTCTCATTTCAGTAGTTTATTCATTAATTTTTCTATACCATTTTTGTAGACTTAAGTTTACTTTTCCTATCCTAATGCTTAATTTATTTAAACTTAACTTTTATATCATTTTTTACACGCAGATTTTTTCTCTGCAGTTAGATTTTATTTTTTACTGGCTCACATGTATAGCTAGACAATCATCAATAGCCTGGACGTAAAGTGATGATCACTAGGAAGTCCATCAATGCAAATATCAGTTCCAGTTCCAGTATTATAACGATTCGCAATATGAACAGGTTTTAAAAGGACCCAGATTATCTTATTAGATTGATCTGCTGAGTAGTGATAGGACAAACAGTTACGCTTCCGTAGTAGGTTCCTTGCTACTTCGTTTTTTACTATACCTTTTGTAATTTGTACCAATGTTCTATTATTTTTGTAACCTATTACTGTTTAATTCAAATGCGACTTCAAGGCATGCAATATATACACGTGTCGTACGTAATGCATATGATTTATGTTTCTGAATAACAACAGTTTATAATAGCAATCTTCACTTCATGTAATCGTATTTTCTTTTATTTAAAAAACAAAGATGCTTTAAAAAAATAATGAAAGTAAAAGATTAAATATAGTCCACGAAACGTTCGCTCTGAAAGAGTACGCACATATGAAAATAAAATATTGCAAATAATATTGAGTAACACACATGTGTTGCCTGAATACCAATATATAAATCATATTATTAAAACAACATTCATTTGTTAAAAAAAAAAAAAAGTTAAAAAAGAGTATAACATTCCAAACTGTCGAATAGTTTGTTATAGGAAAAAAAAAAAAAAAAGTGGTACTAGAACTATGCTGTAATTATTATTTCATAACGATTATAATATAGTTGAATTTTAGAAATATGATTCAATGAAAGACATTAATTTATCATATTATAAGTGCCTTGTTTAAAAAAATAAAATTTGACTAGCAACTTACCATAATTTAATGATAAAAACATATAATACAATTTATAAAGAATTAAATATTTAGCAATTTTAGTAAATATAAAATATATTATTTTTATGTAAAAATAACTGCTATTCAGAAATAACAATTTTTCAATATCTTTAATTTGAAGATGTAAACAATACTCGGTAATTAAATTCCTGTTTTTTTTTTTTTTTTTTTTTTTTTTTTTTTAAGATTCTTATTGGTTTTCGGCAGAAAATCATTTCGAAATTATATTCGAAGCAGTTGTTCTAAAATTTAAGTTTTATTTATTTATTTATTATTATTATTTTTTTTTTTGTGAAAATCCCATAATACTATTTTCAACGGTCATACGCGACCATAAATAATTGGTTTTAATCATTTTAATCATCATGAAAAAAGTCTCTGTAAAAAAAAAAAAAAAAAAATATGATAAAGAAATTTAATGATTGAAATAAATGAGAAAATAAAAAGCGAAATAAATATACACATCCTCCTATCAAATTTATCGCCACATAAAACAGATGAAAAAAAACACAAGGAACAGCTTTACTATACGGCACCCATTGCTTATTGCCGTTGCCGATGTTTTGATCACGTGGTATGATGGTAATTTGATTCGGTTTGTGAGTCGGTACTGCGAATTGTTTCACAACGTCGTGTATGTAATCAAAATGTCATGAAACAATACTTTTCATTATTATGAAACATTTTTTTAATGTTTCACTAATGTTTTCTCATGTTTGCTCAGTTCGCGAGCATTAAAAAAAAAAAACATTACTGGACGCCCCTAATTCGTGGAGCAGGAAAAATACATGGAGCCGCGGTCACTATGTTTTCTGCTGTTTGCTCGCTTCGCGAGCATTAAAACCAAAAGAAACATCACTGGACGCCCCTAATTCGTGGAGCATGAATCAGTAAAAGCATGAAAATTCATGGAGCCGCGGTCACTACGTTTCCTGCTGTTTGCTCGCTTCGCGAGCATTAAAAAAAAAAAAAAAAAAAAAAAAAAAAAATCACTGGACACCCCTATTTCGAGGAGCATGAATCAGAAAATGCATGAAATATATATTGTAACGATGAGTATTCCGATGGTAGATCACTACGCAAGCATTATAAATAAATAAAAAAATAATCACTGAATGCACCTAATTGAATCACAATGCATGAAAAAAATCTGAATTGAAGCAATGACTAAGCCCTACTCTCTTTTTTCTTCGTTAATTTATTAAAAAATATATAAAAATACACTGAAAAAATTTTGTGTTAAAATTTGTAAAATCATTTAAAAATAGTAAAATCTAGAATTAATCTTACTTACATATACCGCGACGGCTTTAGAAAAAGTAGAAGAGAAGATATAAACGATCTTTAACAATTGAAGATCCTTTTGTTACGTTTCGATACAAAAGAAAAAAGTATGGATACTCTGATTCGGGTCTCGAATCACCATCAAATCACGTGATCAAAACATCGGCAACGGCAATAAGCAATGGGTGCCGTATAGTAAAACTTAGACAAAAATAAAATAAACAAGCACTTTCGCGAACATCACACGCTATTACGTAATTTTTAATCTCAGCTGCTATCATCAATTTCAAATAAACATGAACATTTTGCCAGGCAGATCTAAGCGACACTAATTAAAATCGCCCTAATCCATAAACACCTCTTTTATTCTTCCAGTCTCAGAAGCTTCCTCGCAAACAAACGAATTTCTATACACTCTTATCCAAACGATTTTATTGTCCCATGAAAAATAATCAACACCAAATATTCATTTTTAAGTTTATATCAAGGGTGTTCAATATTAGCGCAATAATATTTATCCTTGGCGTTAAAATTCCATAACCCATTAAAATTATTTAAAACAATATATGTATATATATACACATATATATATACAGGTTGTTTCAAAACTCATGGTGGAAAACATCTAAACAAGACATTTTCACCATACAATGCATAGGCGGAGAGCAAGTGGTGACCGCTAGAGGGCGCTGTAATGGAAAGTATAAAGCCCGCATTTTCTTACAAATCGTCATTCGTACCGTGGATTTTAGCAGGCACGGCTATATACAATAATCGGGATATATAATGACGCTTGGGGACATCATCAGGACTCAGAATTGCATAGGAACCCATGTCACCAAACGTCATTTTAACACTTTCATAGTTGCCAATATTTTAATTTATTCCGGAGTACTTTTAGCCCTGCCTTTATTTCGCACCACTTTATTTATAGAAGAATTTTTTTCAATATATAACTTCGATGAAGTAAGAAAGAAATACTTTAACAAAATAAGTGCAGGGATGAAACACGGGCGCAGAATTCATACCGGAATCTGTTTAAGGAATTTTTCTACTTATAATATCGTTGATTTAATAAGTAGAAAGTTTTCGTACTTTGATAGTGGTATGAATTTTGCGCCCGTGTTCCATCCTTGTAAGTGGGACGAAATAAAGGCGGGGTTAAAATTACTCCGGAATAAATTAAAATATTGGCAGCCATGCACTTTACGGAACATGTGTTTTCTGGGATTTTTAACAGAAAGCTCCGCCTACGACAATTGCTTGTGAATGATGCCTTGCTTCTGGTTTCTGCCCTATCTCTGGTTCTGTCTTTTACTGTTAATCTTACAAAATACATGATAAAATATTGTTTCCGAATACTTCACACTGATCGAATAAATGCTTATATTGTGAATCATTTTTTAGATGTACAGTAACACACGAAATGTAAAACTAACGCAGTAGGCGGAGTTTCCAATGCATCGCAAAGTGTTTCTTTGCAGTAATATTGACAAAAAATGCTTAAAATTGCAATCACCACAAGTAATACAACTAAACAAAATTAGGATGGTTGGCTGGTAATTCTGAAGGTAGAGAGCTTTAGTGGACTTGATCATTCGTTGTCTGCATCTGCTGTGAAGTATAGTTTTAAACTATATTTTTCGACGGAGATGGGAGATTTTACTAATGATGTAAAAGCAGACATGCATCTAATGTACGGTGATGCTAATGGGAACTGTAGAGCAGCGCTACGACTGTAACAGGAGTGATTTCCAAACAGGCGCATGCCGAATCACAAAATGTTTGAATGGCTGCATTTGTTTTATACGTTTTTACTTTCGTTTTTTGCACAATGTTTTTTATTTCATATTTAATTTTTTGTATTATGCCTGTATAAAAGATGTATGTTTTAGTAAACTGTTCAACCTCTTCATGTTTGTTCCATGACCGTAGAAAAATTCGTATTTGAAACTCCATTTACGTTGTAACTTTTAAATTCTGTGTGATACAGTATATCTAAAAAAATTTCCCAATATTAATATTTATCAAATAATGTGCATTATTCGGAAACAAAATTTTTATTATATATGGCCTTTTGTATGATAAACAATTATAAATTGTTAATTTCTGCTAAATAATACACCAGTCAAGAGGAACGGCAGTAGCCGGAGCTTACTGGTAAAAAACGCAGAAAACACGAGGTCCGTAAAGGGTTAAAATGAAGTTTGGAGACTTGGGTTCCTATGCAATTCTGAATCCTAATGATGTGTCCTACCTCCCCTCAAAGTTTTTCCCATCATTGTTGAATCACCCTGTATCTGTATATATACATATATAAATTCTGATATATGAAATCGTAGTTCTGTTTGTACGGTCCTTCATTTTACTTTAAATTTTCCACCAGTGTTATTGAAAGTAACTTTTGTCACAAAAAATTCATTTTTAATTAAAAGCAAAGTTATTGTTAGAAATATTGGTGGAAATCACGGCTGCCATCTTTAGCACATTTTAACTACTCAACAATTTCAAAAGACTTTTTTTATATATTTCTGTAAACGTTTTCGTCAATTAAATAAAATAAAAATTTTTGTTAAAATTTTCGGTAGCCAAAAAGAGCTAAAGATTAAAAATATGGTAGGAAATCGTTGAAAAATGGCAGGTTTGTACGAATCCTGTAGTAACTAACAGATTTTCACGAAAAAACAGTTTATTCCTAAAAAAAAAAAATATTTTTAAAGCCGCTAGAAAACGATCTAAAGGCTTAATAATCGTTATAAATAAAATTTTCTCATTTGTAAAGTTCGTCCATGTTAAATAAATAGATACAATTTGCACATTACAACTATTCATTACATCTTTCTGCAGTAGTTGGCTCTAATAAATAATCAAGAGATGTATTTTTTGCTTGTGCAACAAACTGATAATATCTATATATTAATAGGCAAGCATAAAATTTGTAGTCCCTTTTTAACATATTAATTATGGGAGTAGAGGGTTGAAAATGGTATCATTCGAAAGGTATGGTTAGCCGGAAGGTGGGAATACAAATATTATTTTCTTACGATGTCAAGAAGGTATTTAAAAATACATTTATTTTTTATGCAGTTTCCCCCATTTTTCCCTTTTAAACACGTATTCCTTTACATTAAAAAATACCTAAAAGTAGAAAGTTGTTAAATCTGGCAATTTCATAAAGCTCAAATAAAACCATAGACACAGTAATTTGTAAATGTAGCATCACTATACGCAAGCGAAGTGATGACGTCACTGTCTGTCCATGGAGCCATGAAAAAGATTTTCTATGTTAATCTTCCGTTGGATTTTTTGTAAAAAATTATTAAAAAATAACGGAAATTATCTGCCGATTTTAATTCCGATATTTGGGTATAGTTATATATAAGTTACTGTCTACATGTGTATTTTTTTTGTAAAATTGATAAAATTTTAATTTAAAATTACAAAACTCCAGAAAAAAAATGGCAAACTTCCAGTTTCGAATGTAAACATAAACATTTCATTTCAAAGGGTGATATTTAAACAATAAATATTCAACTAATATACTAAATAAAAGGAAAGTGGATTTGTTACTAACTGCTGCATGTATAAGTAGACGATACGGAAAAAATTCCGATTTCCGTTTTTTGCTGAATTTACATGTTTTGAGCTTTCTTTACGTTTCAATTAACTGAAATTGGCTACTTATTTTTGAAAAAAGTGTCTTTATTGCTAGCTTTTGTGGGTAGAAGAAGCAACTAGAAGATACATAAAAACTTTTGATTTTTCGGTTTTCGATGAATTTACATGTTTTGAGATTTCCTTGCATTTTAATTGAGTGAAATTGACTGCATATTTTTATTTTTTTATAGTGGATTTATTATTCTTTCCTCTGCATATATAAGTAGAAAATATAAGATTCAGAAAAATTTTAGATTTTCGGTTTTCGATAAAGTTACACGTTTTGAAATTTCCCGAACTCAATTCGACCATTTTTGAAAAATATCTTTTTTTTTTTGTTCAAACACTGTACTTTATGGATCAATCTAATTAATTTAACAGAATTTGATACTTGGTTGGGCCTTGGTTTGACACGGTAGCTATTAGCTTCTGGGCTGTATCACACAACAAGGGGCGTTTTCACGTTGCGATTTTCTCTCATTTTAGGAAAGGCTAACATCTACAGAGAGAAATAGTTATATTAAGTAAAATTCTGCTGATTCAGTTAGAGTGAATATCGGCAAACAATTGCCGCAGCTGTGTTGCAATTGCATTCCGCTTAGGACAAGGCAATAACTTTGCTTTGCCTCGCTTTGCAAAAAATCTATATTTTGTTAAATAACAGAAAACAATCATAAATTAAAAAATAATAATATCACTTAATAAATAACTTTAAAATTATACTTACTTGTTGCTATTAGATAAAATTTATCTTCGAAGATATTATTATTATGTTGAAAATCGAAATGAACAAATTAAAAGAATTTGTTTATAGAGGTAAAACTATGAATTACAATTTCACTTAAATGTATCGACACCACAGGATTTAAACAGTTTATTTATTATAATATTTCTGACAACTAGCTTATAATAATGAGTGAAAACCTCAACGCATCGATACTAGCTGCCGCAATTTTTCTCGACGTTGCTAAATCCTTTGACATGGTATGGCATGAAGGCCTCATATACAAATTAATTCAGCTAAATACTCCTGCCTACCTCACAGATCTTATACACCAGTATCTTAGCAACAGAACCTTCGTTGTTCGCGTCAACAACACACTATCACACCACAAGAATATTACTGCAGGCATTCTCCAAGGCTCAGTACTTGGACCTACACTTTTCAACATATTCTTTAACGACATTCCCAGACACCCACACACAAATTTAGCCCTTTATGCTGATGACACTGTAATTTACATGGCAAGCAGACATCCATTTACACTTTACTTTTATCTGCAAGAGCACATAGACACACTTATGAGTTGGTTCAACCGATGGCTCATCAACATTAATGAATCAAAAACAAATGCTATTTATTTTTCTCGAAAACTAACTTACCCTAACCGTATAACCATTAACAATACTACCATCCCCTGGCAAGATGACACCAAGTATCTTGGCGTCTACCTTGACCGTAGATTAACATTCAGAAAACATATCATTACCTCTAGAGCAAAAGCAACCAATGTTAAAAAATCCCTCGACCCCCTCTTTAAAGGCAAAACGCTATCTATACGTAACAAACTTTTACTCTATAACTCATGTATTCTCCCGGTGCTCACCTACGCATGTCCCGTCTGGGGATGTACATGTAAATCCTCTTTTAATTTATTGGCTCTCACTCATAACAAAATTCTAAGACAAATTCGTAACGGAAACAGATACCTACTGAATACCACAATTCAAAATGACCTTCGTACTCAGTCCTTTTACGATAGAGTCAGAAAACTCTCTAAAAATTTCTATGACTCCATTGGAAATATAAATAATGAAATCATAGCGGAGTTACCCGATTATGATATGCTTTCCCCAACTAAACGAAAGCGCCCTAAATATTCAATGGTCCTCGATGACTAGTTTCTCCAGCATCTAATTTCTTTCTACTTATTTAACCTTATATATAATAACTTATATATAATATAAATTTAATTAAAAAAAAATTAACATATATTTAATTTCACACTTCATAACTTAGTTAGATACTCTTTTTAGTCTCATTTTTCTGTGATGTATTGTCGTGCAAATACATAATACGTAAGTCGCAGCCCTTAGTAGGGGCCTTTTTCAAGGCCTACTGGTTAGACCAGATCCGAAGGGACTGTGCTGTGTTGTGTAGGGCCATGACTTACACTCACGGGAAGGTGAATTAAAAAAAAAAAAAAAAAATGTATGGTCACTTTAAAGTGTCTTTTTCTTTTTTATTTTTGGGAATCGATACAGCTTTGCTTTTGGACCTTCTCTACGACCTTTAAATTCTTAGGAACTGCGAACCATCTTAATCTCTTTTTTTTTTTTACCTTTTCTCATTTCAGTAGTTTATTCATTAATTTTTCTATACCATTTTTGTAGAATTAAGTTTACTTTTCCTATCCTAATGCTTAATTTATTTAAACTTAACTTTTATATCATTTTTTACACGCAGATTTTTTCTCTGCACTTAGATTTTATTTTTTACTGGCTCACATGTATAGCTAGACAATCATCAATAGCCTGGACGTAAAGTGATGATCACTAGGAAGTCCATCAATGCAAATATCAGTTCCAGTTCCAGTATTATAACGATTCGCAATATGATCAGGTTTTAAAAGGACCCAGATTATCTTATTAGATTGATCTGCTGAGTAGTGATAGGACAAACAGTTACGCTTCCGTAGTAGGTTCCTTGCTACTTCGTTTTTTACTATACCTTTTGTAATTTGTACCAATGTTCTATTATTTTTGTAACCCATTACTGTTTAATTCAAATGCGACTTCAAGGCATGCAATATATACACGTGTCGTACGTAATGCATATGATTTATGTTTCTGAATAACAACAGTTTATAATAGCAATCTTCACTTCATGTAATCGTATTTTCTTTTATTTAAAAAACAAAGATGCTTTAAAAAAATAATGAAAGTAAAAGATTAAATATAGTCCACGAAACGTCCGCTCTGAAAGAGTACGCACATATGAAAATAAAATATTGCAAATAATATTGAGTAACACACATGTGTTGCCTGAATACCAATATATAAATCATATTATTAAAACAACATTCATTTGTTAAAAAAAAAAAAAAAAAAGTTAAAAAAGAGTATAACATTCCAAACTGTCGAATAGTTTGTTATAGGAAAGAAAAAAAAAAAAAAAAAAAAAAAGTGGTACTAGAACTATGCTGTAATTATTATTTCATAACGATTATAATATAGTTGAATTTTAGAAATATGATTCAATGAAAGACATTAATTTATCATATTATAAGTGCCTTGTTTAAAAAAATAAAATTTGACTAGCAACTTACCATAATTTAATGATAAAAACATATAATACAATTTATAAAGAATTAAATATTTAGCAATTTTAGTAAATATAAAATATATTATTTTTATGTAAAAATAACTGCTATTCAGAAATAACAATTTTTCAATATCTTTAATTTGAAGATGTAAACAATACTCGGTAATTAAATTCCTGTTTTTTTTTTTTTTTTTTTTTTTTAAGATTCTTATTGGTTTTCGGCAGAAAATCATTTCGAAATTATATTCGAAGCAGTTGTTCTAAAATTTAAGTTTTATTTATTTATTTATTATTATTATTATTTTTTTTGTGAAAATCCCATAATACTATTTTCAACGGTCATACGCGACCATAAATAATTGGTTTTAATCATTTTAATCATCATGAAAAAAGTCTCTGTAAAAAAAAAAAAAAAAAAAAAAATATGATAAAGAAATTTAATGATTGAAATAAATGAGAAAATAAAAAGCGAAATAAATATACACATCCTCCTATCAAATTTATCGCCACATAAAACAGATGAAAAAAAACACAAGGAACAGCTTTACTATACGGCACCCAATGCTTATTGCCGTTGCCGATGTTTTGATCACGTGGTATGATGGTGTTTTGATTCGGTTTGTGAGTCGGTACTGCGAATTGTTTCACAACGTCGTGTATGTAATCAAAATGTCATGAAACAATACTTTTCATTATTATGAAACATTTTTTTAATGTTTCACTAATGTTTTATCATGTTTGCTCAGTTCGCGAGCATTAAAAAAAAAAAAAAAAAAAAAAAAAAACATTACTGGACGCCCCTAATTCGTGGAGCAGGAAAAATTCATGGAGCCGCGGTCACTATGTTTTCTGCTGTTTTCTCGCTTCGCGAGCATTAAAACAAAAAAAAACATCACTGGACGCCCCTAATTCGTGGAGCATGAATCAGTAAAAGCATGAAAATTCATGGAGCCGCGGTCACTACGTTTCCTGCTGTTTGCTCGCTTCGCGAGCATTAAAAAAAAAAAAAAAAAAAAAAAAAAAAAATCACTGGACACCCCTATTTCGAGGAGCATGAATCAGAAAATGCATGAAATATATACTGTAACGATGAGTATTCCGATGGTAGATCACTACGCAAGCATTATAAATAAATAAAAAAATAATCACTGAATGCACCTAATTGAATCACAATGCATGAAAAAAATCTGAATTGAAGCAATGACTAAGCCCTACTCTCTTTTTTCTTCGTTAATTTATTAAAAAATATATAAAAATACACTGAAAAAATTTTGTGTTAAAATTTGTAAAATCATTTAAAAATACTAAAATCTAGAATTAATCTTACTTACATATACCGCGGCGGCTTTAGAAAAAGTAGAAGAGAAGATATAAACGATCTTTAACAATAGAAGATCCTTTTGTTACGTTTCGATACAACAGAAAAAAGTATCGATACTCTGATTCGGGTCTCGAATCACCATCAAATCACGTGATCAAAACATCGGCAACGGCAATAAGCAATGGGTGCCGTATAGTAAAACTTAGCCAAAAATAAAATAAACAAGCACTTTCGCGTACATCACACGCTATTACGTAATTTTTAATCTCAGCTGCTATCATCAATTTCAAATAAACATGAACATTTTGCCAGGCAGATCTAAGCGACACTAATTAAAATCGCCCTAATCCATAAACACCTCTTTCATTCTTCCAGTCTCAGAAGCTTCCTCGCAAACAAACGAATTTCTATACACTCTTGTCCAAACGATTTTATTGTCCCATGAAAAATAATCAACACCAAATATTCATTTTTAAGTTTATATCAAGGGTGTTCAATATTAGCGCAATAATATTTATCCTTGGCGTTAAAATTCCATTACCCATTAAAATTATTTAAAACAATATATGTATGTATATATATACACATATATATATACAGGGTGTTTCAAAACTCATGGTGGAAAACATCTAAACAAGACATTTTCACCATACAATGCATAGGCGGAGAGCAAGTGGTGACCGCTAGAGGGCGCTGTAATGGAAAGTATAAAGCCCGCGTTTTCTTACAAATCGTCATTCGTACCATGGATTTTAGCAGGCACGGCTATATACAATATTCGGGATATATAATGACGCTTGGGGACATCATTAGGACTCAGAATTGCATAGGAACCCATGTCACCAAACGTCATTTTAACACTTTCATAGTTGCCAATATTTTAATTTATTCCGGAGTACTTTTAGCCCCGCCTTTATTTCGCACCACTTTATTTATAGAAGAATTTTTTTCAATATATAACTTCGATAAAGTAAGAAAGATATACTTTAACAAAATAAGTGGGACGAAATAAAGGCGGGGTTAAAATTATTCCGGAATAACAGTTACTTTCCGTAGTAGGTTCCTTGCTACTTCGTTTTTTACTATACCTTTTGTATTTTGTACCAATGTTCTATTATTTTTGTAACCCATTACTGTTTAATTCAAATGCGACTTCAAGGCATGCAATATATACACGTGTCGTACGTAATGCATATGATTTATGTTTCTGAATAACAACAGTTTATAATAGCAATCTTCACTTCATGTAATCGTATTTTCTTTTATTTTAAAAACAAAGATGCTTTAAAAAAATAATGAAAGTAAAAGATTAAATATAGTCCACGAAACGTTCGCTCTGAAAGAGTACGCACATACGAAAATAAAATATTGCAAATAATATTGAGTAACACACATGTGTTGCCTGAATACCAATATATAAATCATATTATTAAAACAACATTCATTTGAAAAAAAAAAAAAAAAAAAGTTAAAAAAGAGTATAACATTCCAAACTGTCGAAGAGTTTGTTATAGGAGAGAAAAAAAAAAAAAAAAAAAAAAAAAAAGATGGTACTAGAACTATGCTGTAATTATTATTTCATAACGATTATAATATAATTGAATTTTAGAAATATGATTCAATGAAAGACATTAATTTATCATATTATAAGTGCCTTGTTTAAAAAAATAAAATTTGACTAGCAACTTACCATAATTTAATGATAAAAACATATAATACAATTTATAAAGAATTAAATATTTAGCAATTTTAGTAAATATAAAATATATTATTTTTATGTAAAAATAACTGCTATTCAGAAATAACAATTTTTCAATATCTTTAATTTGAAGATGTAAACAATACTCGGTAATTAAATTCCTGTTTTTTTTTTTTTAAGAGTCTTATTGGTTTTCGGCAGAAAATCATTTCCAGGGATGGAACACGGGCGCAGAATTCATACCACTATCAATGTAAGAAAATTTTCTACCTCTTAAATCAGCAATATTATAGGTACAGAAATTTCTTCAACGGATTCCGGTATGAATTCTGCGCCCGTGTTCCATCCCTGCATTTCGAAATTATATTCGAAGCAGTTGTTCTAAAATTTAAGTTTTATTTATTTATTTATTATTATTATTATTATTTTTGTGAAAATCGCATAATACGATTTTCAATGGTCATACGCGACCATAAATAATTGGTTTTAATCATTTTACTCATCATGAAAAAAGTCTCTGTAAAAAAAAAAAAAAAAAAAATCTGATAAAGAAATTCAATGATTGAAATAAATGAGAAAAAAAAAGGGGAATAAATATACACATCCTCCTATCAAATTTATCGCCACATAAAACAGATAAAAAAAAAACACAAGGAACAGCTTTACTATACGGCACCCATTGCTTATTGCCGTTGCCGATGTTTTGATCACGTGGTATGATGGTGTTTTGATTCGGTTTGTGAGTCGGTACTGCGAATTGTTTCACAACGTCGTGTATGTAATCAAAATGTCATGAAACAATACTTTTCATTATTATGAAACATTTTTTTAATGTTTCACTAATGTTTTCTGATGTTTGCTCGCTTCGCGAGCATTAAAACAACAACAACAAAAAAAAAAAACATTACTGGACGCCCCTAATTCGTGGAGCATGAAAATTCATGGAGCCGCGGTCACTATGTTTTCTGCTGTTTGCTCGCTTCGCGAGCATTGAAACCAAAAAAATACATCACTGGACGCCCCTAATTCGTGGAGCATGAATCAGTAAAAGCATGAAAATTCATGGAGCCGCGGTCACTATATTTTCTGCTGTTTGCTCGCTTCGCGAGCATTAAAGAAAAAAAAAAAAAACAAAAAAAAACACTGGACACCCCTATTTCGAGGAGCATGAATCAGAAAATGCATGAAATATATACTGTAACGATGAGTATTCCGATGGTAGATCACTACGCAAGCATTATAAATAAATAAATAAATAATCACTGAATGCACCTAATTGAATCACAATGCATGAAAAAAATCTGAATTGAAGCAATGACTAAGCCCTACCCTCTTTTTTCTTCGTTAATTGATTAAAAAATATATAAAAATACTCTGAAAAAATTTTGTGTTAAAATTTGTAAAGTCATTTAAAAATAGAAAAATCTAGAATTAATCTTACTTACATATACCGCGGCGGCTTTAGAAAAAGTAGAAGAGAAGATATAAACGATCTTTAACAATTGAAGATCCTTTTGTTACGTTTCGATACAACAGAAAAAAGTATCGATACTCTGATTTGGGTCGCGAATCACCATCAAATCACGTGATCAAAACATCGGCCACGGCAATAAGCAATGGGTGCCGTATAGTAAAGCTTAGCCAAAAATAAAATAAACAAGCACTTTCGCGTACATCACACGCTATTGCGTAATTTTTAATCCCAGCTGCTATCATCAATTTCAAATAAACACGAACATTTTGCGAGGCAGATCTAAGCGACACTAATTAAAATCGCCCCAATCCATAAACACCTCTTTCATTCTTCCAGTCTTAGAAGCTTCCTCGCAAACAAACGAATTTCTATACACTCTTATCCAAACGATTTTATTGTCCCATGAAAAATAATCAACACCAAATATTCATTTTTAAGTTTATATCAAGGGTGTTCAATATTAGCGCAATAATATTTATCCTTGGCGTTAAAATTCCCTTACCCATTAAAATTATTTAAAACAATATATGTATATATATATATATATATACACATATATATACAGGGTGTTTCAAAACTCATGGTGGAAAACATCTAAACAAGACATTTTCACCATACAATGCATGGGCGGAGAGCAAGTGGTGACCGCTAGAGGGCGCTGTAATTGAAAGTATAAAGCCCGCATTTTCTTACAAATCGTCATTCGTACCATGTATTTTAGCAGGCACGGCTATATACAATAATCGGGATATATAATGACGTTTGGGGACATCATTAGGACTCAGAATTGCATAGGAACCCATGTCACCAAACGTTATTTTAACACTTTCATAGTTGCCAATATTTTAATTTATTCCGGAGTACTTTTAGCCCCGCCTTTATTTCGCACCACTTTATTTATAGAAGAAATTTTTTCAATATATAACTTCGATAAAATAAGAAAGAAATACTTTAACAAAATAAGTGGTACGAAATAAAGGCGGGGTTAAAATTACTCCGGAATAAATTAAAATATTGGCAGCTATGCACTTTATGGAACATGTGTTTTCTGGGATTTTTAACATGCTCCACCTACTACAATTGCTTATGAATGGTGCCCTACTTCTGGTTTCTGCCCTATCTGTGGTTCTGTCTTTTACTGTTAATCTTACAAATTACATGATAAAATGTTGTTTCCGAATACTTCACACTGATCGAATAAATGCTTATATTGTGAATCATTTTTTAGATGTACTGTAACACACGAAATGTAAAACTAATGCAGTAGGCGGAGTTTCCAATGCATTGCAAAGTGTTTCTTTGCAGTAATATTGACAATAAATGCTTAAAATTGCAATCACCACAAGTAATACAACTAAACAAAATGAGGATGGTTGGCTGGTAATTTTGAAGGTAGAGAGCTTTAGTGGACCTGGTCATTCGTTGTCTGCATCTGCTGTAAAGTATAGTTTTAAACTATATTTTTCGACGGAGATGGGAGATTTTACTAATAATGTAAAAGCAGACATGCATCTAATGTACGGTGATGCTAATGGGAACTGTAGAGCAGCGCTACGACTGTACCAGGAGTGATTTCCAAACAGGCGCATGCCGAATCACAAAATGTTTGAATGGCTGCATTTGTTTTATACGTTTTTACTTTCTTTTTTTGGACAATGTTTTTTATTTCATATTTAATTTTTTGTATTATGCCTATATAAAAGATGTATGTTTTAGTAAACTGTTCAACCTCTTCATGTTTGTTCCATGACCTTAGAAAAATTCGTATTTGAAACTCCATTTACGTTGTAACTTTTAAATTCTGTGTGATACAGTATATCTAAAAAAATTTCTCAATATTAATATTTATCAAATAATGTGCATTATTCGGAAACAAAATTTTTATTATATATGGCCTTTTTTATGATAAACAATTATAAATATAATCTCTCTGCTAAATAATACACCATTCAAGAGGAACGGCAGTAGGCGGAGCTTACCTGTAAAAAACGCAGAAAACACGAGGTCCGTAAAGGGTTAAAATGAAGTTTGGGGACTTGGGTTCCTATGCAATTCTGAATTCTAATGATGTGTCCTACCTCACTCCAAAGTTTTTCTCATCATCGTTGAAACACCCTGTATATTTATATAAATTCTGATATAAGAAAGCGTAGTTCTGTTTGTACGGTCCTTCATTTTACTTTAAATTTTCCATCGGTGTTATTGAAAGTAACCTTAGTCACAAAAAATTCATTTTAAATTTAAAAACAAAGTTATTGTTAGAAATACTGGTGAAAATCACGGTTGCCATCTTTAGCACATTTTAACTACTCAACAATTTTGAAAGACCTTTTTTTATATATTTCTGTAAACGTTTTCGCCAATTAAATAAAATAAAAATTTCTGTTAAAATTTTCGTTAGCCAAAAAGAGCTAAAGATTAAAAATATGGTAGGAAATCGTTGAAAAATGGCAGGTTTGTACGAATCCTGTAGTAACTAACCGATTTTCACGAAAAAAAAAAAGTTTATTCGTAAAAAAAAAAAAAAAAAAAATGTTTAAAGGCTCTAGTAAACGATCTAAAAGCTTAATAATCGTTATAAATAAAATTTTCCCATTCGTAAAGTTCGTCCATGTTAAATAAATAGATACAATTTGCACACTACAACTATTCATCACATCTTTCTGCAGTAGTTGGCTCTAATAAATAATCAAGAGATGTATTTTTTGCTTGTGCAATAAACCGATAATATAAATATAAATACAGAAAAATAGAAACAGGAATTTAGCGGAGCTTCGAATCTATATTTTGTTAAATAACAGAAATCAATCATAAATAGGAAAAAAAAAAAAAATTAGAATTTTAAAGCTAATTTCGTTAACTTCTAAAAAATTGGCATATGCACGTTTGATGGTAACAATGTTTTAACCCCTTAACGCGCGGTGTCCTCGCCATGAGGACGCAAAATTTAAGATCCAGCTGCAAAAATTCATGCCGGAAATATCTCAGCAAAAATTCACGTTTATAACATATCAGAAAAAGCCGGCTTTTTAAACCTTAAAATTTAAAATTTCTTTTAGTTTACTTTAGTTCATGAATTCCGGTGGCAGTATAATTTAAATGTTTCAAATTCTCTTGCGCCGGAAAGGGTTAAAGCCCATTTGTAAAATGTTAACCTATAAGAAATGTAAATTTTTCGTCCTTTTTTTCCCTTAAGGTAAAAAAAAATAAAAAATAAAAAATAAAATAAAAATAAAGAACACATTTTTATTGAAATGTGAACTAAGAAGTACAAAATATCTATCTTTATAGTATTAAAATGAAGTGTAAGAGAAAATCGTGTGAGTGACACACCACAATATTTACATACTTTTAAGTTTTTAATAAAATAATTTAGAATTAAACAAAAACCATTTTTAAAAAATCTCCCCTGTACTGGTCTCGAACGTTAGACCTTTAGGTTCGTAGTGCGGAGCTTTACCTCACAGCCACAACGTTCACGAAGGGAAAGTCTTTTTTTACAATATACATTTTTTGTTTGCAGCCAGAGCGGTTACAAACATACATACAAACATGCATACAGATGAAGCTAATAAAATATTATATAGATTATATTTAGATAATTAGATAAATGAAAATGACTATATTTATAAAATAATTTATCGGCATATGGATTCTCTACCGTTTCTACGCCGTACGGGTCACACCAATGCTAATGGCGATATTTATTTGACCCGCAGTTGATCAGGTAATCAGTTTTTTTCTTTCTTTTTTTTTTTTTTTACCGAAATTCTTCGTTATTTTGTTGAAATTATAATATATATATATATATATATATATATTTAAAGGGGACTAATGTGCAAGTTGTACCTTATGGGACTAAAGTGAAAGTTGTACCTCAAGGGACTAATGTGAAGTTGTACCCCACGGGACTAATGTGCAAGTTGCACCGACGGAACAAACTATTTCTTTCAACGAAAATGCCTACTAACCCTGGACGATAGGTCTAGTATCATATTATATATCGTGTTTATCGTAATATAACTCAATACTTATTTCGCTTCCTTCTTCGACTCGTTTTAATACGCATTTTTTTTATGCATGAGCAGCCCCCGAAAAACAAAAACATTAAATCATTAAATTCATTTTTTTTTTTACTTATTTTTATTTCATATTATTTCACGCGCACTTTTTATTTCCTAATTCAAAATTATTAAAAAAAAACTTTTTCGATATCGCTTGTAACGGTTCTGATTATTATTAATTTTCTTTTCTTTTTCTTTCAATAATAATAATAATAATAATAATAATAATAAAAAGATTTTGATGAAATTATGGCAAAAGCAGAATTTAGTTTAGGACGGAGGACTATTAGTTTTTTTTTTTTTTTTTTTTTTTTTTTTCAAATTATAACATAGCTTTCAAATTATTCAATTATATTTTCGATAAATTTTAGATTTCGACAAATGTCCAACTATCGAAATCGACAACGCAAAAATCCCAGATTGAGACTAATAGGACCTCAGTCCTAAAAAAATCACGTAATAAATAACTTTAAAATTATACTTACCTGCTACTATTAGATAAAATTTATCTTCGAAAATATTATTATTATGTTCAAAATCGAAATGAACAAATTTAAGAATTTGTTTATACAGGTAAAACTATGAATTACAGAATCACTTAAATGCATCAACACCACTGGATTTAAGCTGTTTATTTATTATACTTTTTCTTACAACCATTATTTTAAGCGTAGGCAGGCTTTTATTTTTCTTAAGCTATTAAAATGTGTAGGTTATCTTATAAGACTGATCTGCTGAGTAGTGATAGGACAAACAGCCACGCTCCCGTAATCGGTTACTTCGTTTCGTACTACATTTGGTAATGTATACCGATGCACAGATTATAGATATATACAGATAAAGCAGTTGGCAATTTACATCCAGCCCCTGGGAGAATCCATTGTACTAAATCGCGGAATTTCATGCCTGTAGCCATAGCAACGACGAGTTTGACTTGAGAAAGCCAAGTTGGCATTGGTTTTATGGTTACCGCATTCTTCTCTTCTGGTCTGGTTTTGTTTATTCTGTGGTGAATGCAATGGCGCTAGTTTAATACTGTTTTTGTTCGTGTTCCTTGTTTGTACTTGTAATAAGTAAGTTAATTTTAATGTTAATTATTTAAATGGATTAGTATAAAATTTTTATTATGTCATTATTTTATTCATTCTAAAAGTAATTGCATGCTTAATCATCATCTTTTAAATGATGTTTCTGTTCGATTTCCTTTCTGCCCCCCCATAAATGTTTTAATACCTACTTAAAAGTTATTAATATATTGTTTGGTCTTAAAATTAATCATTAATTGGAAAAATTGTGGTTATTCGGGACTTGAATTTATGCTACACAATCACAAAGAAGTTTTAGCGTATAGAATGTGCAATGTTACTTGAGTTTGATTAAAAAACAAAAATCTTGTTCTTGTCTTTTATTGCAAAAATAAATTGCATTTATATTTGGAACTCTGACCACAACGAGAGTATAAATTAATATTCTTATACTGGCTTTCATTAAATAATTTCTTTTTGAATTGTTCAGCTATAAATAATTAGCTTACTCTCTACGAATGTCAATGCCGGATAATTTGCAGTTTGATTGGATTGCTTCCATCTAATTAATTAAAAACTAACGAATATTCCAATCTCTGATTTTATATCAAATAAAAATTGAATTTTGTTTATACAATGGGTTTTCAATTACAGTAAAATTATAGTATTTTCGAAAGCAGACACATCAATTATGAAATCAATAACAGAATTTCCCCCCTAAATTCAGAATTACTGTTTTACACTATAACTAGCCAATTGTTAAAATTTATAACGCATAAATGTAATCCCATTGAAATTACTCTAAAGAGGAAAACAACTAGAATGATGTGAAATGCTAAAAGTAACAGTATGAGATTAAAATACTTTTTTTTTTTTTTTTTTTTTTTTAAGTTAAAAGGAATTAGTGCATAGGTTATTTTATTAATGTATATTTCTGTTTATAATTTTTCATTCTATATTTAATAGTATCTTAAAATTATTTTCTGTTTTCAAAGAAGCTTACTGACTAAAATCAAACTTGAAATTTTTGATGGGACATGTGACTTTTAGTATCTAAAAATGTTTTAAAATTTATTAAAGGGTCTAAAACCAAAAATTAGGAAAATGTAATAAACTGTAGATATAAATTTGTTGCAAAAAATTATTTCAGGAGGCTCTTTGTATAGAATTTTATTAGGCTTTGGACAATTGTTGTCAAAAACTTGGCAACCCTGCATTGAATAAATAAATGTGTATAACTTGAGAAATTATGAATTAAAATAATTATAAAAAATTATAATCTTAGTATTGGAATACTTGTTTAAGATGCTAAAATATTTTTTTCTTGAGCAAATAAGTAAATAAATAAAAATAATGTACATTTCTAAGTTTTGGAAGCGATTAGCTTTCTGTTATACTTTATTATCTTAATATTTAATAAGAACCTAATATTTTTCTCTATGGGCTAGTCGTTTAATAATTTTAAGAAAATAACTGATATTGACATGGTATAATTCAAGGGGGGGGGGAATGCAATTAAGAATACTGTATCATTTAAATGACTGTATTGTATTTTGTTAAAATGAAATTACAATGAAGAATGAAGACAAGCCTTTATTATGCATTCTAGATCCTTTTGTAGATGCCCAAAGAAGCAGAAGCAATTTTTTTTTCTCCAAGTAAAGCATTGGAAATGAAAACCAGGTAATTTTTTTTATGTGATTTTCTACAATATTTGAAAATAAAAATATACTTTTTATTAAGTGCTTGAAGTCTACCTATCTAAAGTTGTCGATGAAGCCCCCCCCCCCCCCCCCCAAAAAAAAAAAAAAAAAAAAAAAAAAAAAAAAAATGTAAATTTATAATATGTAAAATGTTAGTATTTAGTAGTTTAACTAATATATAAATTTATTAGTTAAACTACTAAAATTTTTTAATTGTGTAACAGGATTATTTGAGACCATAATTTATAAACAAATTTGAAAAGTTCATTTCCTCTTTTCTTTTCAGTATGTAGAGTATAAAATGTTATTTTTTGTTAGGAGTAATTAAAAAAAAGTTTTCAAGGTAGAATAATTATGTCACAAAGAGTGTAGGTAAATTTCAGACCAACATTTGGTTCAGAATTTACCTATGTCTTTTTGGAGGCGTAAAATGTCTCTATTTTAGATTTGTAAAATGCAAGGGATCAGTTATAAATTTAAAAGAGCTTGAGGGTCTTAGTTTTTGTTTTTCAAAGTTAAATGCTTTGTAGCATAAGTTTGATATTGTAGGGTAGTGCAAGTTTGATAATCTATGCATATATGCAATATGCATAAAATAGTGGTTATAAAGTTTTTTTTTTTTTTTTTTTTTTTTAAGCATGATATTTCATCCACCACCACAAGTGTCTGGAAAGTACTTAGAATTTACAGAAATAGTGATAATAATAATAATTTGTAAACACAATAAAGTACAAGTTACGTGTGGTACATTAAAGATTTTTATTTTCCGAACGTATACTATGTAAGAAAATAATTTTATCATGAAAAAATTCAAGAGTGAGATTTTGGTGTATCTATACAAATTAAGGGCTTCTGAATTCATTTCGTTATTTTTACAATAGTGTATGTAGATATGTGTGTGAATGAACATGTTAGCCTCTATACACTTTGAATGTTGATAGCTGAAAGAGAATAGGTATGTTATAGGTCACTGTCACACAAACTATACAGATTTTGAATAAATGTAGCTTTTAGGTTTTTTTTTTTTTTTTTTTACTACTGAAGACATAAAGAAAAATTACTTATTATGGCTGTGAACTCAAATTATTTAAAGTGTGATAGCATTTAAACGCCATATTCAGTTGGTCTAAAAGTTTCTTCAAAGTATATTAGTATATTATTCCTTACTGTCACACAAACTACATAGAGTTTGATGAGTTAAGGACATATAACTTTTTATTTTTTAGGATACAAAGTAGAATTTTTATACATTGAGGTATATGGTCTCCAATTATTTGCACAAATAATAAATATAAAATTGTTTGCAGCACTCATGCCTACTTTACCTGAAGAAGAGCTGTTTAGAAAAAATTTATTGTAATTTAGTTTTAAATTACAATAAAGTTGTTCTTTTATTCTTGGTTTTTATTCAAAGTTTTATACTTATTTCTTTTTAACGCCAGTACTGTGGTGCTTTTTTAACACGCTTTTATTAGCTTCACCTGTATGTGTGTTTGTAACCGCTCTGGGAGCAAACAAAAAATCTATATTGTAAAAAAAGACTTCCCTACGTGAACGCTGTGGCTGTGAGGTAAAGCTCCGGGCTACGAACCTAAAGGTCTAGCTTTCGAGCCCAGTCAGGGGAGATTTTTTAAAAATGTTTTTTTTTTTTTTTAATTCTAAATTATTTAATTAAAGATTGAAGTGTATGTAAATATTATGGTGTGTCACTCGCATGATTTTCTCTTACCCTGCATTTTAATGCTGAGAGAGATATTTTGTGCTTTTTAGTTCACATTTCTATAAAAGCGTGTTCTTGAATTTTTTTAAAACTATCATTTTATTTTTAATAACATATGCACATATAATAATGAAATTTAGATTTATTATTCATATGCACAAAAAAAGTTTTCTGTAGAATACAGTATGAGATTTACAGGGCCACTCAAAAATATTCGCACGCATTAACAGCTATAACTGGAAATTGCTAGAATTGCATTTTTGATTTTATTAAGCATTTTAAGTTTGCCTTTTATTCCTTCTTTTCTTAAATTAAGTAAATTTAAGGTCAGCCCAGTATTTCATAACTTGTGAATCTTGTTTGAAAAAATTGATTTTTTAAAATATTTAATATTTTATTTTCAATCAGTAAAATTCAAAATGTAACTTACAAGGAAGCATTCAAAAGGTGTCGTCTTCAAAAAATATTGAAAATAATATATATGATTGTACTCTTCATAAAACACCAGGAAGTGAAAAAATTATCGGCTGAAATGAATTACAGCAAAACCAATCGCCTAACAATGTGAAATTCCCAAATATGCTTAATTTTTATAATTTTTTGTGGTCGCTGTAATTCATTGCAGCTGATAATTTTTTCACTTTCTGGTGTTTTAGGAAGAGTAGAATCAAATATATATTTTTTAATGTTTTTTGAAGACGACAGCTTTTGAATGTTTCCTTGTTAGTCAGAATTCACAATATACTTGTGACATGTTTTATTTTTTAACTTATTACAGCACATGATACATTTTGTAACATTCAGAAAGATAACTATGAACATTTTTAGTTTCAACCAAGTTTTTTTATACTTTTTTTTTCCTTTCTTTCTCCCCCCCCCCTTTTCTTTTGTTATTATTTTAGGATTGTTTTTTTACGAGGCTTGCAAACAACCCTGAAATAAATCTCAGAATTTTTTAAATAGTATCAGAATGTCCCCAGCAACTATGGCTATCTTTCATCACCCCCCCCCCCCTCCATATTTATCCTTTTAAAAGCAAAGCAGACTCAACGTTTTACTCTATTTTACATCATCACTACTATAATATGGGACTAGGAGCTAAAAGTGTTTATTTTAACATGTTGTAAATATGAGAAATTGGGGGGGGGGGGGGAGACACTGAAAACTTATGTATGGTTTTAAAAAAAATCATTAAGTTTTTTTTTTTTTTTTTTTTTTTTTTTTACTATTTCTTGTAGGAGGGAAAATTTGTCGTTGTGTAATTGTAACATAGTGTAACTATTATTTTTGTCTGTTAAAAAATGTTCCATATATATATATATATATATGTATGTATGTATTTTAATGTGCACGAAGGATGCTTGCATGAGTGGTAGTGAGTGCGGCACAAATGCTGTACAGATTTTCATAAGTGATATAGGTTGGAAAATTTTCTATTATGTTTTTTGAGAAATTTTTCAAAGCCAAAAAAGTCAATTTTTTTTAGTACATTTTTTACATGACATATTTAAACTTTTCTTTCAGTACTCGTAGTACCAGTAACAGTAATGTGAGATATAGTGTGAAAAACAAAAGTTTTTGATTTAAAGACATCATTTAGAAATTTATCAGATATATAATTTGAGTAACTTGCTCAAGAAGATGTTATTTATTATGATACATGAGATCTATGGGTGCTAATCAGCATTTTGAATATCCTTCAATAACTTTGTGTGAATATAATTATTAAACATTTTGCAACTGAAAAGAAGAATATATTGTTAAAATCCCTTGTTAAAATAAGTGTTTGATAATCATTTACTTTTACTGTTGCAGCATCTCTCCAACTTAATCAGCAGTGCGGATGGTCAAGGTGTCTACAAAGGACATGTAATTATTTCACTTTGAGAAAGAGCAGAGCTAAAGAGCAGATTCCCCAAATTTGTTGTACCTTTTCTTATAAATGTTTCAGGAGTTTCCAAATATTTGCCGCCAAAAGAGAGTTCAGATTCTGGCTCATTAGCAACTACGGAAATAATATTAAATCTTAAAGATAACTTATTAATTTCTAAGCCTGTAAAACCAATTTCCTAAACTCGCAACAATAATAAATTAAAAATAATAAATTTATATCTAAAAGTAATAAAGTGGTATATTTTTTGGATTGTAAAGTTTTTTTTTTTTTTTTTTTTTTTTAATAACATTTGAAAAATAGAATTACTGTGTCAAATGAATTATATTTATTAAGTATGGTTATTTATATGATTCTTGTCTTATGAGTTGAAAAATTAACTTTATGTGTATGTAGTTCAAAGTATTAAAAAATGTAAATCTGTATTTAACAAATTTTCCATACAATGAACTTCTTTTCTGTATTTAAAGACTGTTAAATAGAAGTCTGCTTTTTGATCGTGATGTACAATTGTAATAAACGGAGCGGCGTACCGCAACCCAAATGTATGCTTTAGTTATTCTTATTTATGTTTATATGAGTTTTAGAGATTGATTTTTTTTGCTTGATAAAGGAGAATCAGTGAAAGTTATAAAACATATACAGGTAAATATTTTAATATAAACATTTGTTTATATGAAAACTGTTTTCAGGTTCAAGTGCAATAAGTGCAAGTTTCAGAAGTCGTGGTAAATGAAATTAAAAGCAGGTTTGTAAATCCTTGCTAAATTTTATAATTAAATAAATTTATGCAAATAATTTTCAAGATATTTTTTCATCCTTGATATTGAAATAATAGTATTTTTGTTTTTTAAAGTAGCTGCATTTTAAAGCACAAAGTTGGCAAAAATTCTCTTTTCTTTTTTATAAAATCAACTGACAGTATTTCTTGTTTATTTTTATTTTTAAAATAAGATTTGAAAAATCGAAACATGGTAAACAAATGTTAATTAGCTGAGAAAGTTTTTAAAATATAATCATTTGTGTTATATCAAATACTATTCTATTTGTACATATTTTGGATACAGTTAAATTTTAAGAAATGTTAACCAAATGTTTATTTATTTTTCTTTATTAGTTCAGTAGTGACGTTAAAATTCTATACTCAGTTTTTTGGTATTATTTCTCTATATATAGATATCTTTTTTTTTTTTTTTTTTTCCTTATTTAACACTGAAGAATTCTTTGATTTTTTCTGTTTTTCCATGCTCATGTTCTACATTTTCTTCAGTATTTCACAACTGATTTGCAAAAACAAAAAAATTTTTTTTAATTGCATTACTATATAAATAATTCCTTAAATAGATAAACTGAATAGCATTTATCCCCATTGCAAAATTTTCCTTTACAATACAAAGAGTCAAAAATTTTATAGCAATTTGCAGGATGTGAAATCTCAAAATTATTTTAGATGGTCAGTGCAGATTCTTTCATCTCGGAAAAGTATAACATGAGTATTAAAGAAAGTCAATTTTGTGCTTTACACAATGCACAGAATTGACTTTGTGCAGTCACACGAAATTTTGTGCAACTGACATGAAATTTTCTTTACCTCCCAAGGAAATGTTTTTCAGATATTTTTAAAATTATTACAAGTGAAGAAAATTGATTATGTTGTTATTACAGATATATGAGTGAAACACTCGTGTTAAAAGTATTGATCAGTTCTTTTGGAAAAAAAATATTGAAAATTACATTCCTTGGAGAAAGCAATATTTCTACATATACATTTTATAATGTTTGAATACTACTATTAATTAAAATATTTTTAATTTTATGCTTGTTTAAAAATACTCCCCATTGTATTCATTTCTATGAAATTTTGACTTATGCTGTCATATGAACCAATTATTATGAAAAGACAAGATGATAGCACAATCTGTTGAGCAATATGCATCAAAAGTTGATAGACAAAAAATTATGTCAAGTTGCATCTAAATGTAAAATTTCAAGCATATGTTATTGATCTCAGGGTGCATCGAATTTTTGTCACACACATACAAAGCCCTTCTTGAAATTTTGCAGGTTTGTCAAAAATTTTAGAGTTCTACATCAGCATTTTTAGCATTCAACATTATGTACTAGAACTTGAACATCCAAAATTTTTTTCTGGCTACGCCCTTGTACTGACGTTAGAACAAAAAAGCCAGAAGTGTGTTACTCTTAAAATGTATAAAATCATCAAAAATTGGCAGTCTGAAAATTTTCAAACCAAATGTTTTCTTCTTATCAAATCAGATGTCAGTGACAATCTCACTTTTTTTTTACTAGGCATTAGGGGTATGGAAAAAATTACTACTTTTTCCTTTCTTTTAATAGGTGCCTCACAGTTCTAAAAATTTCAATTTTTTCATTTTTCCATTTGTATCCTAAATAAGCAAGAATCATCCTTATTTGCTTATGACTCTAATTGGAGAACTAACAGTACATATAAATTTCAATGTAACTATCATGTTTAATAAAATTTCTCATAAATTATTGAATAAAATGACGTTCAAAGTTTTAATGTGTTTTGAAAAATTTTAAATTGCTCCCTGATAATTTTATCTTTTCTCCCTCAATTTTACATTATTATTGTTTAACAATTTATTCTTGACCTACTTGGATATTTTTTTGTGGATCCATTGGTAAGTTAATTGATTAAATATATTTAATATTTAAAAGCTGGAACTGAATGCAAATTTTAAGCATTTAAACAATTTTTTGTTCACCATCATGCTATAGGTATGGAGAGCGTAAAGAATCATGAAAATTTTTTACCTCGTTTTTTTTTTTTTTTTTTATTATTATTATTACACTTTTCAGGTATGGGGATACCGAAAATAATAAAATTTATATGTTGTCAGTCTGAAGGGTGTCAGTTTGTTAGTTTGTCTAACTATCTTAAGAATAAAAGATCGCAGGTAGGTGGGGCCAGTTTTAAAATATTATCTATAATATTGGCTAGAACACTATTGATTTTCAACATTCTAATTTAAAAACTTCATAAGTTATTCAAAATTTACGATTTTCTTAACATGGTAGGTAGGGCAAAATTTTGTTTCAACATACATTAAAAGGGATATTTTTACAGTAAAGGTGCGAGACCAGCTTAAAAGTATGTTACAATGCTCGCATGAACATAATTAACCATGGAAACTGCATACATTACTCGAAATTAACCATTTTTTTAACATGGCAGAATCGCACAAAATTTCGCATAAACATTCATTGCAGTTTAAGTCATAAGATCAATAAATTACGATAATTAAGTTCAGTCTACTTTTAAAATAATCTAAAATAGGTTTTCTTAAATAATTCAAAACTGTTACTAATTTGTCTTCAAACTTGCCAATCCCGATCAAATTTTTCAAGTGGAATTACGAACTTCAAAATGCCAAATTTGAATTTCCTGTGGTTATTTAAGTTATGCTTATAACAGATATGCATACAGATCAGCCACTTAAAATTGGACTTTCGTATTCAGTGAACCTCAAAATGTGATGTTATACAAAAAACCAGTGTTGAAAATAGAATTTGAAAATATATTTTCTTTACAGTATGACTGCTAAAATTTAATTTTTCTTCCTGAGCAATGTTTGTTGATATAGTAAAATGTAACAAAGCACTTACACCTGCTACATTCAAGTTTTGCTTAATTTTGGTTAACCTTGTATGTTGTCTGTGAATTTTATGCATATCACATTATGCACTTAAATTCAGTTGTATTTAAAGAACACCGAACACAAAATGAAATAGACTGCCAGCAATTTCAAAGTATATATTCCCGATATATTCAAATACTTTGGATAGCCCTGTAAACAAATGATAAATGATTTCTATTCCATATTCTACACAAAACATGCTTTTATGCATTGAAAAAAAATATGTTCATTCCATTTTGTTTAGGGCAACCTATATATGTTACACTTTACTTAATGAACTTTTCCCCGTAGACGTAATGTATTTGAATTCTTTTGGATATCCCTGTACATAAACCATCTGCTTCATCTCAACGAAAAGTTTAATGTAGCATCACTACATTGTACAGATTTAGAATACCGAATTTGGACTTCCTTCTATAATTTGTTGTTGAGAAAAAACAGAGATCAACTGATAAAAACATGTTTTTCAGATTCAGGAAACCTGAAAATGTGTAAATGAAACAAAAACTCAATTTCAAAAATTTGACTCAAAAACAATACCATTTCTAATATGGATTTAAAAAATATATAAAAGATGGTAGTGTAACATTTATTTATTAATAAAAAGATTGTTTTCATTTATTATTATTATTATTTTTTTTTTTTTTAGAATGCAAAAATTTATTTTTATTAAATACTACCTAATACAAATTTAATATATTCTTTTAAAGCTCATTTATCTTCATAACAATATTGAAAAATACATTAAAATTGGTTTACCGATATAAACTTATTCAAAACATGTAAAAATAAATAAATAAATGAGATTTTATACATATTTAATTAATTTTTCACATGAAATATGTGTAAAGAAAATATTAGCACGTGTATATTTAAAAAACTAAAAATAAAAAGTGCATAACCTTCCAAACCTCATTTTCTTTCTCATTAAAAAAAAAAATCGCCAAAAGAGCGATAATCAGCCAAATCTTTATACCCATAAAACTGATTACGAAATCGCATACGTAATCCGTGACGTATGAGTAGTACTTCGGTCCCTCGTCAGGGGCGATAGTGTCTATGCGAAATTTACATGTTAAATTTTTACCATTAGCTTCTATGTAAGTGACGGCTCTGAATGTTATCAGTACTCTGTGTACCGATGTTCTATTACTTTTGTAACCCATTACTGCTTAATTCAAGTGCGACTTCAATGCATGCAATATATGCACGTGTCGTACGTAATGCATATGATTTATGTTTCTGAATAACAACAGTTTTTAACAGCAATCTTCACTTAATGTAATCGTATTTTCTTTTATTTAAAAAACAAAGATGCTATAAAAAAAAAAAAATAATAATGAAAGTAAAAGATTAAATATAGTCCGCGAAATGTTCGCTGTGAAAGAGTATGCACATACGAAAATAAAATATTGCAAATAATATTGAGTAACACACATGTGTTGCCTGAACACCAATATATAAATCATATTATTAAAAAAGTATTCATTTGTTTAAAAAAAAAAAAAAAAAAAGTTAAAAAAGAGTATAACATTCCAAACTGTCGAATAGTTTATTACATGGGAAAAAAAAAAAAAAAAAAAAAAAAAAAACGACGGCACTTGAACTATGCTGTAATTATTATTTCATAACAATTATAATATAATTTAATTTTAGAAATATGATTCAATGAGACATTAATTTATCACATTATTAAGTGAATTGTTTAGAAAAATAGAATTTAACTAGCGCATTAACACAATTTAATGATAAGAACATATATATACAATTTATAAAGAATTAAATATTTAGCAATTTTAGTAAATTTAAAATAAATTATTTTGATTTAAAAATAATTGCTTATCATAAATAACAATTTTTCAATATTCTTTAACCACATTTCTTGCGACCATGGAAGCCTCTGCGCAAGTGCGGATTGAACGAGTCCAGTGTTAAAATAGGGGTGACTGACAGAAAACAAGCGATAAGGGAACACCGAATAACTGGTTGTTTGCCAAATAACTATCTCTCGGCGAATTTTGCATCCCTCTAAACTTTTGGACTTGGCCTCACTGCTAGTCGTAGGAAACGTGGTCGCACTATATCTTTAGTTTGATGGTGTAAACAATGCTCGGTAATTAAACTTCTGTTTTTTTTTTTTTTTTTTTTTTTTTTTTTTTAAGGCTCTTTTACAATGTACTGGTGTATTGGTTTTCGGCAGAAAAACATTTCGAAATTAAATTCGAAGCAGTTGCTCTAAAATTTAAGTTTCATTTTATTTATTTTTTTGTGAAAATCGCATAATACGATTTTCAACGGTCATACGCGACCATAAATAACTGGCTTTAATCATTTTACTCATCATGAAAAAAATCTCTGTAAAAAAATAAAATCTGATAAAGAAATTCAATGATTTAAATAAATGAGAAAATAAAAAGCGAAATATATATACACATCCTCCTATCAAATTTATCGCCACATAAAACAGATGAAAAAACAAAATATTCCCAAGCACTTTCGCGTACATCACACGCTGTTACGTAATTTTTAATCCCAGCTGCTATCATCAATTTCAAATAAACATGAAAATTTTGCCAGGCAGATCTAAACTACATTAATTAAAATCGCCCCAATCTATAAACACCTCCTTCATTCTTCCAGTCTCAAAAGCTTCCTCGCAAACAAGCGAATCTCTATACACTCTTACCCAAACGATTTTATTGCCCCATGAAAAATAATCAACGCCAAATATTCATTTTTAACTTTATATCAAGGGTGTTCAATATTAGCACAATAATATTTATCCTTGACGTTAAAATTCCCTTACCCATTAAAATTATTTTAAACAATTATATATATATATATATATATATATATATATATATATATATACATACAGGGTGTTTCAAAACTCATGGGCAAAAATTTAAGAGCTGGTAGGAAGCATCTAAACAAGACATTTTCACCATACAATGCATGGGCGGAGAGCAAGTGGTGACCACTAGAGGGCGCTGTAATGGAAAGTATAAAGCGCTCATTTTCCTACAAATCGTCATTTCTACCGTGGATTTCAGCAGGCACGGCGACGTACAGTAATCAGAAAAAGGCGGGCACGCTTGGCGAATGGGGATGCCCTGGAAGCCGCAAGACTGTATGCAGGCAGCGTTTCCCGAGAAGACACATGTCAGACCGAAAAATGTTCGAGGGATTGTGTCTACAACTTGTCCCGTCCTCACACTCCTGTCACGTCCTGTATCATACATGCTGAAGATGAAGGATCCCGCTTCACATAAGCACCGATGCAATCGCTCGAACATTTTTCGGTCTGGCACGTGTCTTCTCGGGAAACTCGGGCTTGTTTAGATGTTTTCTACCATCCCTTAAATTTTTGCCTATGAATTTTGAAACACCCTGTATATATATATATATATATATATATATATATATATACATACATACATATATATATATATATATATATATATTGTAGCGTACTCGGGGGTTCGTGAGTTGTCTGAGAATGAAAGGCCAAACGTACAAAAATTCAGTAATTTATTCACAGAAAGTTCCAGAAAAATACAGGTCAATAAACCAATTATCAGCTTCAATTCAAGCAGTAACCACAGCTTAAACAACAGCTGTTAATAGCAAATCCACGGTACAAACTGTATAGTAATAACACTTGAAGCAAGTCTCTCTCAAAGAGGCTCAAGAGCAATGCAAGCACTAGCGAAGCTGGCTGAGATCTGAACTGAACTGACTGCCTTGGCGAGGAAGCGCTCCTTATATGCTGTTCCATGGAGCCCAGATTTTTCGAGAAAACTCTAGAAAGTGGTCAACCAATCAACTTACAGCTTCCATATTTGGTATATCCCATATAAGTATTTTCTCGCCAAGGTCGCCAAAAAAATCGCCAAGGTGGGAAAAAGTCGCCAAATTTCGCGCCAAATCCATTACGTGCATTACTGGGGCTTTTTAATGCGTTTTTAAGGGAAAATAAGGCTATTTCAACGCTAAAACGACTAGAAATGCACAAAATTAGCACTTTATCAACTTACTAAGCCTCTTTGAAAGAATTTATACAAAAATAAACACAATTATTTACAATTTCGTAACACTGCCCCCCTCCCAAGGACTGCACGTCCCGGGCAGTGCAACCCTTGGTCAAGAGGCGAAACTAAACAAATTTACACAATCTAAAACACAAAAACTAAATTGCACATAAAGATAACATAGAAATATAAATTAAGTGGGAAATATTTACAAAATTCACAAATATGTACAAATATTTACAGTGCGCATGCGCAAATTTTACCAGTATTTACATTTTAAATTTTAATTTTACCGTTACTTGTGGTACTTGGCTAGCCTATTATAGTGCACCACCTTCGGTTTTGATGAAGGTGCGTCGAACAGGATTCCACAACCAGACCTTCTCTCCTTCCTGGAACTCATATTGTGTAGCCTTTAGATCGTACCTTGTCTTCATTTTCTCCGTTGCCATGTTAATCCGCTCCCGAGCGAAGTTGTGTACGTCCTCAAATCGTGCCTGGAGATCTTGGATGTACTCCTCGGGCGATGAAGGCGCATCGGGTGGACAACCAAACAGGAGATCACAAGGCAGACGAACTTCACGTCCGAACAGCATCTGGGCTGGAGTATAGCCGGTGGTTTCATGGACAGCACTTCGATAAGCCAGCAGGAACAATGGCAACTTCGAGTCCCAATCTTGCTGGTTTCTTGATACTAGAAGGGAGAGGTTATTCAGGATGGTACGATTGAACCTCTCGACCGTGCCGTCCGACTGGGGATGTAAGGGTGTTGTCCGGGTTTTGTCTATGCCGAGTAGTTCACACAGTCCTTTGAAAACATCAGAGGTAAAGTTCCTACCTTGGTCGGTATGAAGTTGTAGGGGCGTGCCATACCTTGACACCCATTGCTGCACTAGGACCTCTGCGACTGTGCATGCCTCTTGATTGGGAATGGGATATGCCTCAGGCCACTTGGTGAAATAGTCCATCACGACGAGAATGTATTTATTTCCACTGGAGGTCCGTGGCAAAGGACCCAAGATGTCGATTGCAATCCGTTCAAATGGTGCTCCCACGTTATACCGTTGCAGTCTTCCTCGACTTCGTTTCTGCGGGCCTTTACGTGCCGCACAAGCATCACAGAATTTACACCATTTCTCCACATCCTCCTTTACCTTGCACCAGTAGAAGCGTTCCCGAACTTTCTGCAGAGTCTTCATTACCCCAAAATGGCCTCCGGTAGAGCTACTATGCAGTTTTTCTAAAACAGCTGGAAGTTTTGATCTTGGTAATAAAATCTGCCATCTGAAGCTTTTCCCATCATCAGATTCCCACTTTCTGTATAATACGCCGTTTCTGATATAAAGAGAGTCCCAAAGTGCCCAGTAACTTTTCGTAATGGGACTAAATCTGGAAATGTCCTGCCAGATAGGTCTGTTGCTGGTCGTCTCCTTCAGCTGTAATATTGGCTTTATGTCAGGATCTTCCAACTGGGCTTTTCTAAGTTCTTCGTCACTCCATGGATCGGGATCTTGTTCAGATGGTGTTGAGACAGTAACTTGGCAGGCAACCGGATTTATCGGCAGGTATTTCTGTTCGGCTCTAAAGCAGTACTTGCAGCTTTCCGAGCAGGGCTTCAGTGACAAGGCATCTGCATTACCATGTAGAGTCCCTTTACGATGACGTATCTCGAAGTCATATTCCTGCAGGCGTTGTATTCACCTGGCAATCTGTCCTTCCGGGTTCTTGAACTGGAGCAACCACGTTAAAGATGCATGGTCAGTCCGGAGCAGGAATCTTCTGCCATAGAGGTAATGATGGAAATGTTCTATGGCTTTTACGATGGCGAGTAGCTCTTTCCTGGTGGTACAGTAATTTCGCTCTGGTTTAGACAGGCATTTACTCCAATAGGCAATGACATGTTCTTGACCATCAATTTCCTGCGACAGAACAGCACCGACACTCTCATGGCTGGCATCTGTATCAAGTATGAACTGTCTGTCGGGCTGTGGATACGTCAAGATAGGCGATGATGTTAAGGCCTCTTTAAGTCGCTTGAACGCATTTTCACATTCATCTGTCCACAGGAACTTCTGTTTGGCTTCCGTCAGCTTGTGCAGTGGTCTGGCAGTATTTGAGAAACCCTTGACAAACTTCCTGTAGTAAGTGCATAACCCCGGGAAACTTCGTAGTTGGTGTACATTTTCAGGGCGACTCCAGTTCTCGACTGCAGAGATCTTCTCAGGATCAGTTCTCACACCTTCGGCAGAGATGATATGGCCGAGGTAGCTCACTTCACGACGGAACAAGTTACACTTGCCTGGATTCAATTTGAGGTTAGCCATTCTGAGTTTCTCCAGCACCTTTCCGATGTTTCGTAGATGGTCTTCAAAGGTGCGCCCCACAATGATAATATCATCCAAATACACCAGACAGGCTTCATAGGAAAGTCCTTTTAGCACTGTCTCCATCAGGCGTTCGAAGGTGGCAGGAGCATTACATAATCCGAACGGCATAACTTTAAATTGCCACAGTCCTTGTCCCGTGGTGAATGCAGTCTTCTCACGATCATCAGGATGTAATTCTACTTGCCAGTAACCGCTTTTCAGATCCAACGTCGAGAACCATTTATTGCCAGCAAGTGTGTCTAATGTGTCGTCAATTCTAGGAAGAGGGTAACTGTCTTTCTTCGTGATGTCATTCAAAGGACGATAATCCACACAAAATCTTGTTGAACCATCCTTTTTCCGCACCAGTACTATGGGAGAGACCCAAGGACTCGTTGATGGCTCGATGACATCATTGTGCTGCATTTCACTTAGAAGTTCAGTGACCTCTTCCTGTTTAGCAAAGGGAAGTCTTCTTGGATGTTGTTTGATTGGAGGATGATTTCCTGTTTCAATTCTGTGCTGGGTGATGTTCATTCTCCCGACGTCTTCAGGTGTTCGAGAAAAAAGGTCTTTAAATTCTTGGAGTAGCTTCTCCGCAGCACATCTCTGTTCCTTTCCTAACTCTGCATTCTTGAGTAATTCCGTTATTAATTGTTCAGAAGACTTGGATTCGGTTGACTGCGTGGGGCGGTTTATGCATGTTACAGGAGTGCAGGCTGCTAACACCTCATCCTTCTTCACTGTTCGGACCTTGTCGCTGATGTTTGCGACTCTCACAGGAATAGTACTCTTTGAGAGATCAACTAGAGATGAAGCTACCAGAACTCCTCTTGGGCTATTGTCTGTATTCGGGTATTCAATCAGTCCATAGCGGAAGTATTGCTTTGTAGGTGGTGTTCCTGAAACTATTGTCTCTGTGTGTGGAGGGATGGAAATTTCCGACTTGGCTGTTATCTGGCAAATTATCTGAATGTCTTGATTTTCAGTGTTGAACACAGCGATGTCTTCCGAACTCGAATGCAGTTCATTATTCTTGAAGTCCAATTGAAAGTTAAATTTTCTCAGGAAATCAATTCCAATGATTAAAGGATCTCTTATGTCAGCCACATATGCCATATGATGGTAACTGGCATTCCCAAAAGTGATAGTCAAGTTCATTTTCCCATATATTTTGATTTCGTCTCCGGTCACAGTCTGGAGTTTAACACAGGGCGGCGTCCAGATGATCCTCTCTTTTAGTTCTTGAGCCAAATTCGTTCTAATGATGGTCACGTTGGCTCCCGCGTCCAGAATCATCCGGCAGGTGGCGTTGTTGACTTGGCCATAGACGTGAAGTCCATTATCGCCGCCACTCATGAAACATGAAATACTGTAAATTGGGGCTCTTTAATTTCAGGCGACCTCCGCCCCGCGAGGTGGCCTCCTCCTAGTTTCCCTGTAGTGATGGTGAAGACGGGGGATTTCCTCTAGTTGGTCTTACAGGGCAGTTCCTCTTCACGTGACCATCCCCTCCACAGCCCCAGCACTTTATCTTCCGGTCCTTTATTTCCCTATGATTCTCCAGGCTGCGCAATCTCTTTAAGATCTCTTCGATACTTCTCTTCATTTCATTCTCATCAGCAGGCGTATCATTTAATGAGACTGCTCTTATGGTATGGCGGTCTTTACGGGAGGCTTGTTGGGCTGCCTCTATCCTAAGTGCATAGCCTAAAGCTGATTCTACGTCTCTGATGTTGGAGAGTCTCAGCGCTTTTTGAATTTCTGGATCACGAACAGCGTCGATAAAGTACTGAAGAGCTAAGTCGTTTCGAGTGTCAGCATGACAGTCTGAGAATGCTAGATGTGACAATCTCTGAATGTCCGCTGCCAACTCTTGCAAACTTTCGCCCGTTTTCTGGTAACGGGACTTTAGCTGGAGGCTACTATAGTCCTTAGAACACTTCTCTCCGAACCGTAGCTCCAGTGCTCTAGTCAAGGCCTCGAAGTCGTTCCTTTCTTCTTTAGAAACATTTCTCAGGATCTCGGCTGCATCTCCCCGTAATGCTGCTGCTAAGTGGACTGACTTGGCGGCAGAGTCCCAGCCGTTAGCTTCAGCAACGATGGAAAACTGCGTCTTATATACATGCCAGGAGGAACTGCCGTCGTAGGTAGATAGCTTAATAAATTCGTGATTCTGGCTTCTTCTCTCTTTCTTTTCAGTTTCCTGGGGCTTGGATTCTAACTTTTCTTCGAGATGCCGAATCTTGCTCTGCAGTTCATTCCCTATTACCTCTCCGCTCCACTCTTCTCTCATTTTTCTCTCAAGATCTTCCTCCATTCTCTTAAACTTGCTTTCTATCTCTGAAACCTTTCTTTTCAGCTCTTGATCAAAGTTTTCTTTAAATTTCTCCTCAAAATTCTCTTCTATCTTCATAAATCTCTCTTCAAAATTCTTTTCCACTTTCAAAACTTTCTCCTCAAAATTTTCTTCTATCTTTATAACTTTCTCTTCAAAATTTTCTTCTATCTTTATAACTTTCTCTTCTATTCCATCCATTCTGTTTTCCATAACCGTTAATTTACCCTCGATTGATTCTTTCACCGTTGAAAGCTCTCTCTTCATCTCATCTTGATTAGATTTAATTTCTTCCTGAACTTCACCCATAGTGTCTTTCAACTCTCTTTGCGATGTTTCCATTTTCTCTTGTGCTACCTTCATTTCTTCAGTCAAACCGTCTTTCAACTCTCTTTGCGATGCTTCCATCTTTTCCTGTCCGGCTTTCATTTCCTCTATCAATCCAGATCTTAACTCATTCATCTGAGCAGTGAGTCCTTCTAGAAATTTGTTCATTTCTTGTTCCATAGCTCTCGTTATCACCATTCACAGACAATCCCGCTCCTGACACCAGAAATGTTGCGTACTCGGGGGTTCGTGAGTTGTCTGAGAATGAAAGGCCAAACGTACAAAAATTCAGTAATTTATTCACAGAAAGTTCCAGAAAAATACAGGTCAATAAACCAATTATCAGCTTCAATTCAAGCAGTAACCACAGCTTAAACAACAGCTGTCAATAGCAAATCCACGGTACAAACTGTATAGTAATAACACTTGAAGCAAGTCTCTCTCAAAGAGGCTCAAGACCAATGCAAGCACTAGCGAAGCTGGCTGAGATCTGAACTGAACTGACTGCCTTGGCGAGGAAGCGCTCCTTATATGCTGTTCCATGGAACCCAGATTTTTCGAGAAAACTCTAGAAAGTGGTCAACCAATCAACTTACAGCTTCCATATTTGGTATATCCCATATAAGGATTTTCTCGCCAAGGTCGCCAAAAAATCGCCAAGGTGGGAAAAAGTCGCCAAATTTGGCGCCAAATCCATTACGTGCATTACTGGGGCTTTTTAATGCGTTTTTAAGGGAAAATAAGGCTATTTCAACGCTAAAACGACTAGAAATGCACAAAATTAGCGCTTTATCAACTTACTAAGCCTCTTTGAAAGAATTTATACAAAAATAAACACAATTATTTACAATTTCGTAACACTATATACATATATATATATATATATATATACATATATAAGAGAAAAGTCTTTATAAATAAATTGCGGTGAAATAAAGGCGGGACTGAAATTGCTCTGGAATAAAATAAAATATTGGCTTCTATGCGGTAGGAGTTTTGTCTGATACTGAAGCTTTTTCCGCATTAAAACTTTATTGACCTCTTAAAAACATTTAAATGAAAGAATTCTTTATTATTGTATAATTTAACTTGTAATAATTCAGTTTAAAAATTTTATAGAATAAACTTACTTTCCTCCATTATAAATCAGAACCGATGGGCAATTAGAAAAGTTTACTGCAAACAGACATATAAAAGTGGGTGGTAGGAATAAAAAAAGGTGGCTATACCTTGCCCATCTTATTTAAAAAAAAAAAAAAAAAAAAAAAATTTCCCAATTAGCTAGAGCAATTTTTATTTATCTCTTTGTGAACTGAAAGTTTAATCTTTAACGTACAAAGTTTGAAATTGTAGTATATTTTTAATATAAAATCATACAAAACGACGGATTTCATCGAACACTGGCATAAATCATATACAGCACAGGAATCATATACATACGATGGATAATTATTGTATGATTGACTTCTGCCAACGTACAAACACCGATTAATTCATTATATTTACAGTTTTTCAGTAGATCATGCCAATAATAAAAGGTGTCTATCGTCTTAACTGGCCGATAATCAGGCGAACACATCCCCTGTGAACAAGGCTGCCACAAGCAAATTTTTTAAAATATTGTTTTCGTACCACTATTTCCAAAAAATTAAATTTATAATATATTTTCACACATAATTTTGCGATTTTTGCCTGCATAAGTTTATTATTAATTTTATCCTATTGAAATATTAGTGCGGAAGTAGTAACAATAACAATAATAATAAAAATTCGCCTGCGGTAGCCTTATATAAAAAACGTTGCTGCGCCTACTTTGTCAGAGTTGCCAACGTTTTTAATTTATTCTGGAGCATTATTAGTCCCGCCTTTTTTGATACCACATTTTTTCAGGGTAAATTTTTCTTATTTTATCGTAGTTGAATATTGGAGAAAAATATTTTACAATTAAAGTAGTGTGAAATAAAGTCGGGGATAAAAATGCTTCAGAATAAATTACGAAAATTGGCAACTCAGACAAAGTAAGCAGCGCAACTTCTATATGGGAGGTATTTGCCGGATTGTCGGACAATAAAGACGATAAGAACTTTTCAAACCTGTAATATTTCAGAAGAAATAAGTAGAGTAATATGCCTTTGAACGATTGCTAATTGCGTGTAATTTAAGACCTATTTTACACTGTGTAGCAAAATTTGAAAAATACTAGATATTTTTAGAGAGAAAAAAAAAGTGAATCTTTATTTTTAATGGAATTATTTTTATGTGTTGCATTTTTCAGCTCATTCAACAAGAAAATATCAGTATCCTTACCATGATTAACAAAAATAGTTTCCACTTTTTAAAACTCTGTAAAAAAAAAAGTACAAGGACCGTAGTACAAAATAATTAAAAGATAAAAAACTTTTTATAAACCATGTTTTTAAATTTTCTGCTAGCATTTTATCAATGCGTATGAAATCTTTAAACCGATAGTGACGTCAATTTTTGTGAGATATATAATTTAACTTTTTACAATTTTTTAGCGCTCACGTTTAATTAAATTATTTATTTAATCACGTTTATTTATTTTTATGTCGAAAGAAAATGAACTCGTAAATTTTTTTTTGGCAACAATTAAATTATAGCTAATATTTTAATGGCTATTTATAAGGTATTAAGAGGTTATTATTTTCATATTTTAATTAATTTTAAGGAAACTATTCGAAAATCGGACTTCGAAGTATAGAGCATTTCCTCGTAACGTCTGGTGGTTGGCAAAAAAGCGCGCTCGACTTTCCCGCGCCCCGCCCACCATTGCTAACCGCATAGCGATCCGCCATCGCTATGCTTTTCCCAAGCCTTTTTGCCAACCACTCATAAAAGTTGAGATATTTGTTTACAAACAAGGAACTGCCCTATTGTGTTGTCATCGGGTTGTGAGCTATTGTGAAAATTTCAAATGTCTGTCTAGCTAGTTAAGTTAGTTAAAATTCGATTGCAAGATTTGTACTGGACAAACAAACAAACAAACAAACATACAAAAAAACAAACAAGAATAGAAGTTAATAAAAATATAAAATACAAGCGATATTAGTAAGGAGAACTCTTCCCATTAGATTTTATGACTTCTAATACTCTATTTGGTATTGATTCATACAAAGATTGGGTTCTTGTTTGGCAAAAATTATCCCATGAGCTATTTAAAGATTCTAGAAACTCAGTAAGGGATTCAAACTTTTTTCCACCAGCATATACTCGACGAACAAGCATTGCCCAAATGTTTTTTGCTGTGTTAAAATCAAGGCCTTTAGCTGTCTTTGGTAAAACCTGCATATTGTTTGCAGCAAACCAGTTTTTAACGCCATTGGTGGAGTGAATGGAGGCTTCCTCTTACAGGTCTGCACGGGCCGGGTTTATGGCCCGAGCCCAAGCCCGGCCCTGTTCTCGGGCCGGATTAGGGCCTAATTTTTCAATCTGTTCTCGGGCCGGGCCGGGCTCGGGCCTGAGGTCCATGACTTGTGTTTCTTAGCCCATGATAAACGATAATCAATATGTGTTCTTTTCTACTTTGGATGATGCTTCCGCTTTTTGAAAATTAATTATTTGGATATTGCATGTAGTTGTAAACTGTTTGCCTTGACACATGAGTAAATCTTGCTTGATTTTAGGCCTCTACAATACTTCTACTGATCTTTTTAAGCTCATGAAAAAATTTTCTTTCATAACGAGACGTTAATATTTTATGCCTACCAGTCTTCTTTCTTTTCCTATTTCTGTCTGGTTTTCTGATGAAGTTAGAAACTGTATTGGGGCTGACATGCAGTACACTAACAATCTGTCTAAAACATTTACCATTATTTTTTATACTATACAATAACTTGTGCTTTTGAAAATAATTTAAAAGTATTCGTCTAGGCCGTCTGAAAAGAAAATAACAATGCAATTTTTAACAAAATACGTTTTCCTCAACAAAAGCAGTTAAAGAAAAATCTGTATTTACTCTTTTGCTCGGGCATAATCAAAGCCCGATTATGACAATAGTCCGTCCAGGGCACGATACGCATGCGGACCCCCTACCTATCACTCCCCCCATGGTTTTTACCACTCTCTGAAAAAGAAGCCTTAAAATTTCCCACTATTTCACCCAAAAATGCATATTTGAGTAAAATATCCCCCCCCCCCCCCGAAATTCTTATGTACTTACTGTCATTCACTACGGTATGTTTGTGAATTTCAACATAATTTAGTTGTTGAACCTTTTTTTTTTTTTTTTTTGACAGAATGGGGAAAAAAAAAACGTACATTTATTTAAAATGGGAAAAATAAATTAGAAAAATTAGAAAATAAATTAGAAATATTAGTCGTATCGTTACAAATAAGGTACCAAATGAAAAGGAAAAGTTTTGTGAATCTGATGGATTAAACAGCTTATCGGTCGGACATTTAGATTTTTTAAAATTAACTAAAGTATGAATTTTAGGTGGCAACAGCAGAAGATTGTATGGGAACCGTTAGGAGAAATAAAAAAAAATCTGCTTCACATTAAGTCACATGTTTTTGAAGTGGAATTAAAAATTGCAGTTTTCAGTTTTTTTTAAATTTTCTCTCACGAACACAAAAATATAATATACAGCCTGTATTCCACAAAACCAACTTGCATTTCAAATTTCATCAATTTTTTGTTTAATAAACAAAAAAGTTACTTTTTTTTTTTTTTTTTTTTCAAATAAAATTTTATTCTAACTTTGAAAAGATGTATGCGATACGATTCATTAAAAATTTGGGTTTTAAAAGTTTTTTTTAAATAGATTCTTTTGTTTGATTTCAAAAGTAAAATTCTGATGAAGTGCTGTTTTCAAGAGCATTTTTGCGTAAAATTTTCTTAAATGTAAACAAAATTTCGGACCCCCTCCGCCCCAACTCAAATGCCCCTGAGCCACGGCCCAGCCGACCCGTGCGTTAACCAGGCTCTGTACACAATCCACCAAATAGCGAATTTTAGGTAATGTCCTTCTTCTTTTTCATGGTGTCGACAGTAGAAATTTTTTCCCTTATTCTTCCACCAGTATACACATACTGGTGGGAGAATCGGGGAAAAAATTTCACTTATTGACACCCTGTTTTTTTACACTCTCAAATCATGAATACTAGTTTTTCTACAATCCATTAATTAGCAGAAGTGATAGAGATTTCATTTTTACGTAAAATTAAAGAAAACTTTGTTAAACAAAATCTGTATAAGAATCTAACAGCCAGGAAGAAAATGCAGAATATAATTAGCAAAAATTGACTGTCTTTCTACTTTTTTTTTTACATAGTATAAACTTTAAGGTTCACATTTTCTCTAAGGTATTCTGTATTCTAGAACAGGCCTGTCCAACCAAAACACTTGGTGGGCCGCATTAGAAATATATTTTATTCATCCGGGCCACACTGTATGTACAGTCATAAAAAAAATCTCCCCCCCCCCCTGCTTTACTGACTAATTCCGCCGTAAATTAATGTAGAGACTTGCGACTGGTGCCAATCGATTAGTAATAAGGCCTAGTTTAGACGGTTTAGTTAGATTTTGCTTAAGGGATGTGTACATATTAAAACTGGCATCAACTTCTTTTTTTTTTTTTTTTTTAAGGCAACCTGCAATTTCGACAAGTTTTTTGGATTAAAAATTAGATGTCATTACCAATCGTTAGGCATCAGCTGCTAGTTTCTACGATGATTTACGGCGAAATTAGTTGGGGAGGAAATTATTACTATTAATATTATTTTATGACTGTACATATGCATATGTGTATACATGTTTGTGAGTATATGATTCATGTATGTATATACTTTTTTCGGAGAAGGGCAGGGCGAAAATTCGGAGAAGAATACATTTTCATTCATAAATTAACAATAGAATTGTAAAAAAAAATTACGACTATATATTAAAATTATAATAAAAAGAATGAATAATGGATCTAATAACATTCCATTACAACAGTTCCTTATCAAACCATAATCGTTGAAAGGTATTTTCGAAAAGTCAGAACGTATTTATTAATTTTTGATTCGTTAATCAAAGTTGTCAAACTTTAAATATCGTTAGTCTCCTCGCGGGCCGCAAGAAACTACGCGGTGGGCCACATGCGGCCCGCGGGCCGCGGGTTGGCCACCCCTGTTCTAGAATATGCTGTATTTTGCTGAATGTCTAGTTTTGCTAACTCGTACTTCTTTGACACTGGTTGATTTTTGAAGCCCAACCGCTTTAGATAATTGTTGCTGCTGCTGTCGAGCATATTATTATTATTATTATTATTATTATTATTATTATTATTAGGTGTGTTGCTCGTCTTGAGCTTGCATTGTTGTGTACATAATTATACATTTTTCGTACAGTGATAGAAATCGAATGTGACAAATAATGGTTTATTTTCAAACAATGTGCATTGGTAAAATTACAAATCAACCGTTTAAAGAAAGTATTAAGAAGCAACTTGGAAATGTTGTTTTGCAGATAAAGTTTAGCTTAGCTATGACCTGTTATATTAGTTTAATACACAAATAATAAAACCAATATATAATGAAAAATATTAGGAAGCAACTTGGAAACACTATTTTGCTTATCGAATCAAGTTTAGTTGTTTCATCTACTCGTAAAAAGTTTTTATTTCTTTGTGGTTTGTTTTCACTTTTTTCTCCATATACCTCATTCATATGGACATCTTGTTTTACTTGGGAATTAGAATATTCAGAGTGTCCAGAAAAAGTTACCTTCTTTTCCTAAAATAAATAAGGGAAAATAAAATTACAATGGATGCTACTTACGAGTGGAAATAGTAAGTAAATATATACAGGGTGTCAGATAAAAAGCATGAACTCAACTTTTTTTCTTTAAAATGTATTCTTAGACATACATAACAAACTAAATGAGGCGTAAAAAAAAGTTGCAGTATTTATAAATTTGGTGAAATTTTTCAAGGGATTTGATTTTAAGAAGAATTAAAATTTTCATACCGTTCTATATAAAATATTTTCAGTCGGTTACATTAACATTGTATCCTAATTATAAGTATTATATTATAAAAAAAATTAAAAGTGTGGACATGAAATATTTAATAAATTTTTAGTTCCAGAATAATATTAATACCAATCATAATAAATACGACTTGTACGAAATTTCAGCAATGTATAATAAAATTTTTTTAGAAACATGTTTAACAAAGTTGTTGACGAATTAATCATAAATTAAATTATAATTTTTTTTAGTGAATTGAAAATTTGTATAAATAAAAAATGTGTTTATTTATTTATCTTACCATTGTTTTTACTTAAAATTTGTGTAAAACCCACGAAATGTAATCTAGCGGCTTGGTTTCTATCATCCAAATCAATATAATGGAAATAACTAAGTTTCTTTAATTTTTATTTATTTATTTATTTATATATTTATTTTTGTTTTGTCCTAATAATAAGACTTTTCTTTATAATATAATGCTGAAATTTTGTATATTATATAATTATGTACCGGGTCCCGTAAGTCTGTAGACATTTAAAAAATTTATAAAAATTGAAGGAATTGACAGAATTAAACCTGGTTAGAGAAAAAGTTAGTCTCACGCAGGGGGATTTATTTATTTATTTATTATTATTATTATTATTATTTTGGTAAAGAAAAAATAATGGTTAAATTTTCATCGATAGAGGGTACTGTACATGAGGAAATCACACATTTCCATCAGAAACTATACTTATTTGCCATCAAATGTTTACAGGCATATAAATTCTATTCTATGTGCACACCACCACTACAAATTACAGTTTTCAAACGAGTTACAACATTGCAAACTGCAGCTTCAGTCGGCGACTCTTACCTGACAGTAAATTTTAAGGGCAAATTTTAAGGGCCCTTAAAATTTGTTCTGATACTTCTTCTCTTAAAGAAGAACTGAATTATTTAAAGTCTGTTGCTATTAAAAGAGGTTTTAGACCCTCTATAATTGATAAAGCTCTCAAAAAGTTCAGTAGGCCAACTTATAATTCTACTCTTTCCATTGATGATAAAATTAAACCGGATAATCTTGTTGTCTTACCTTCTTATCCCCCCTTATGTTTTAAATTAGACAAAGTTTTAAAGCGTTTCAATTTTCACGTTATTTTTAAACCTGTAAATAAATTCCAATTCCCTTCAACCAAATCCCCTGTTCCTGAGCTTCAAAAATGGGGTATCTATAATGTCCCTTGTAATAACTGTGATTTATCTTATATTGGTCAAACTAAAAGAAATCTTGAATGTCGTTTACGTGAACATTCTCGGTATGTTGTTAATCAAGAAATTTCTAAATCTTCTATTGCGAAACACAGTTGGGAATTTGATCATAGTTTTAATTTTAAGAGTGCCAAAATTATCTTTCATGCCAAACGCGTTTCCGAACTGGATTTTTTGGAAAATTTAGCTATTTACCTTAATCGTGATAAAATTGTCAATGAAAAATCTGATTCCACTTTGCTGTCTACAGCCTGGAAAAATTTGTTTAATCCAATTAAATAATTTCCTTCATTATGTTTATAACATCATATTAGTTATAATAAAATAATTCTAATTAAAATAAAAATAATAATTAATGGATAATTTTTATTAAATTTACTTATTAGTTTAATATTATTGAAAAAAAAATTAATTGTTTACTCCTTTACTCCCTCCTCTTTTTGTGGTGTGTGTGTACGTGTGTTCATCTCTAATTGGTCCTGCCCTGCATGTTGCTTCCTATTGGTTGTTTGTGTTGCTCCTTCCCCCTCTGGATTTTGTCCTGCTTTCAGTCTTGCTTTTGCCTCCAAGGCCACGTGTTTTTCACCACGTGTTTGCACCTGATGAAGAAAGGCTATGTCCTTTCGAAACCGGTCGTGCTGATTTAAAATTTATGGTGTGTGAAGAAGTTTTAATTTCTTGCTAAAATAAAAATTCTCTTTGCGAGAATCACTTTTTCGCAAACTGCGTTCAATTCTACCAAATCCTTCAATTTTTGTGAATTTTTAAAATGTCTACAGATTTATTGGACACCCAGTATGTACCTAAGTAGTATGTCCAAATGCAAAGTACTGGTCTCTGTGTATGTCTGTGTTACTGTGTGAGTGTGTGTTTTGGAATCTGTTCTCAGTATAACACGAGAACCTTAGCAAGAACTGCAAATTCCGTACTCTAAATCTGTATCATATGAGAATGTTAACAAAATGTTTTTATTGAGATCGCTCAAATGTTCGTGTCCAGGAAAATTGAAAGTATTCAAATACATTATGTCTATGGGCGCAATAGCTTTTTGATACAGTGTAACATCTTCACATTGCACTAAAAAATAAACAAATAAACAAATAAAATTAAAGTCGACATATATTTTTTATATGCACAAAACCATGTTTGACATAGAACATAGTATGGGGAGTATTTTTTCTTTCTCCAACGGGCCATAAAAAGGAATTCTGATATATGAGTGATATGTTCTTGCATTTGAGGTTGTGTCATGAATATTTTTGCTGTGCTAAAATTAAGAAAACGAATTGTCACAGATAAACTGGTTTGTGTACAGAGACACCCGAAAGTATTCCAAGCCATTTTGTTCTATTAGATATATTTCTATAAAACATATTTTAATTACTTTACTTTGCACAAATCTTATTGAAATTGAAATATTTTATTCATATGCACAAAAGAATGCTTTCTGTAGAACATAGTATGATTATCATTAAGATTTCCAGGATCACATAAAAATATTCAATTGCATTAAGGACTATTATTGTGAATTTGCTGGAATGCATTTTGTTTATATTAAGCGTTTTTAATGATTTTTAAGAGTGATTATAATTTGAATTAATTTATCTATCTGATTGTCTGTCTGTCCGCGTACAGCGATTATAAATATTTTCAGACATTCCTAAAATTGATGTAATGTTATTCAAGCTCACTACGGAATGGTCCTTATTTAAAATGGCATCAATATAGGATTCATACAACATTGCGTACAAATCCCCCCCCCCTTCTCAATAAACAAACAAATAAATAAATACATAAATAAAAATAAATAAATAAATAAAAGCTAATGCGTTGCATTTTAGGAGAGACTTTCTTATAAATTACATTTAAATAACATTCTACTGCAAAAATCATAATAAAACTTACATTTATTGTCGACACTTTCACGACTGCTGACGTAGATTCACGTCATTTGGAAATTTGTAACTCCTCCAGTGGACGTTTCTTTTGCAAATTACATTTTACTATATTTCTTAAGAATATTTCCTACATTCATATTTATACTATCAGAATTCTATAGATACAAATACTTTGATTAGAAAGAGTATAATTATAATGTATATTCATTTGTAATATAAGTGTGAATACAGAAAATTTTGTTCTGAGATATTGTAACATGGGAAGCTTATCGACCGGGGATCCCAGCCATTCTCAAAAGCATCTTAATGTGTATTGTCTTCTTTCCAGATCCTTTGTAGCAAAAAATGCCTTTTCTGATCTAAACTTCTATTGGGTTCTACGTCATTACAGGATCGTTCATTGGCTAAAATTTCTGTGGTTTCACGGTTAGTCGTGTAATTATGGTTATTGTATGCAAATTTCCGGATTTTTTGTTTTTTTTTTAATCTTTTTTATTTCCTTTTCACTATTTGTTTTCGTCAAAGCGGTGGTTGTTCTGTCATGTTTGATGTCCATTTCGTGTTTTTTAATTCTGGTACGGATTTTTCGTTTTGTCATGTCTATGTAATAATCAGTTTTTTCATCTTTATTTATTTATTTTTGTAATGGGATTTCAGAAACACCTACTGTTTCTGCAGTCTGGATTGACTCATTATAGATTCGTAGAAATAGTTTTACTTTCTTCTATATTCAATAGAAGAAAGTATTGGATTCGTAAAAATTTTCGACCTCGTGTTTTTGAAAGATTTACAAGTTTTGAGTGTTGTAGAACACGATTTGACCATTTTTAGAAAATGTCTGACTCTCTCTCTCTCTGTGTGTGTGTGACGACATTTTGTGGCGACTGTTTCTCAGGTACTACTGCACAGAATTTCATACAAATTGTATGTAATTACACATTGACATAAATTAGTGCTTATCAACTTTTGGTAAAAATTGTCCAACAACTTGCGTTGCCATCCCGCTTTTTCTAAATTTTTAACGTGGTGGTATAGGACAACATTTTGTATAAATGTGCATAAAGAGAATTATTTTTTAACAATCATTATGAAATTTAAAAGAATTATTTGTAATAGAGATAGTCAACTGGAAAAAAAAAAATTGTATATGTAGGAGCCTTGCCTCCTCCCTGGACGGGAAGCCCCCCTCGAGGGGAATAAATTTTCATGATGGGTATCTTTCAAAAGAGCTCGCCAGTACCTATAAAACGAATGGTTGAACCATCGATCTGCAATAATGTAAAATAAAGTTATCGACCTTTTTCATTTTTAACATTTTTTAAAAAATGTAATATTGAGAATAAAATTGACTATTTTTGGATATTTAGTGTTATACTACTTCTCTAATATGGAAAACATATGCATTATCATGGAAGATAATTTTTTTTAAATAATAATTTTAACAAATTATTTTTACTGAGTGAATTTGTATAGAAAAATAAACGAGGGGTGATAAAAGAAAAAAAAAATGGTTACAAGTCGAATAAAGAAATATTTATTAACAATAGACAGAAAATACAAAAGAGAATTAAGAGGCATACGTGCCTATCACTTTTCTGCATAATCACCAAGTCTATTTAGGCATTTATCAGAACGCAGAACCAACTTGTTTAACCCGTCTTGGTAGAAAGCAGGTCCCTGTCCATTGAGCCAGGTCTCGGCGGATGTTTTCACAGCACTGTCTGAAGAGAACTGTGTGCCGAATAAGTGCTCCTTCAACCTCGGAAACAGGAAATAATCACTGGGTGCCAAATATGGGCTGTATGGGTGTGACATCAGATTTCCCACCTGAACTGTCGCAACAATTCCTGCGTTGCTTAAGCAATATGGGGCCTGGCATTGTCATGCAGGAGGATGACACCTACATTAACATGCCCAGCCGTTTGCGTCAGATGCTTCGCGGACACATTCTTTGCCCATAAAATCGAATCACGGCTCGCATTTCGACACGAGACCAATTTTCTAAGCGTCTTGTCATTTCAATCGTCCTGAACCGTCTAGGAAATTTCACTACCTACCCGCACACCAGCTGTATGACAAGTAGCACCATCTGTCTCCACTCTGGGGAAACAAAAGTTCTCCCCAATATGTAGTTTTCAAATGCTGCAGCTTGTAACCTTTTTTTCTGATCACCCCTCGTAGAAGAAAGTCATGTGGTGGCCACAACATACTAGTTTTGTTGGGTTTCATAGAGATATTTATTTCTATTTTCATAGCTTCAATTTCTATTTTATTAGAGGCACTTTCGTTGAAGGATATGGCTGTAGTTAAATGCTATTCAATTATATATAAATCACGCGATCACTGTTTGCTCTGACGAAACCCATCTAAAAATGAATTAAATAAAATAGCAAAAATAACACAAAAATATGGTTATAATAAGAGTTTAATAAACAAACTATACTTAAATAAAATTTATGGACTAACCACATCGAAAACACACAAAAACCTAAACAAAAATATGCTACAGTCATTCTCTACAACAAAGGCACTTCAAATAAAATAAAAACCGAAGTTATAAAAACAAACATAAATATCCCTATTAAACCCAATAAAAATATCTTTCAGCGAATCCGTAACGATAAAAAACGAATCCAATCATTAGAATTTTTATGAAATCCCTTATAAAAAATAAAGATGATCACACCGGTTATTACATTGGCATAACGAAACAAAAAGTTCATGAAGAAGCAAATTACCAGAATTAAAAATTGCAAAATGGAGATCAAACAACATAGAACAACCACCACCTTAATGAAAACAAATAATAAACAGGAAATAAAAATACACTTTAACTTATCTGCCAGTATTCTGATTAATATCACGTAAAATTGTTAATACCATTTCTCCGCATCATTTTATTTTTACAGACATTTTCTCCAAATATAATTGCGATTAAATAAGAAGAAAAATACTTAAAAAAAAAAAAAAAAAAAAAAAGACTGGTATGAGAAAAAAGAGGCAGGTACTGACAATTTTACTGAATATTAATGAGTAAGTTAGTAGGATGGCTGAGATCCTGGATGAAAAACCGATATATTGAACATTCCTATTCTGGAAATAGTGGAAATGAACAATGTTAAGTGCAAACAAGAGAACAAAATGTCGATTTATTCGGAAATAAAATGAAAGATATTTTCAACAGCATATTTGTGTGAATTAGGATTTTCTGATTTTCTGTCCTCATTAAAATTAGTTTTAATAAAATTATACTTTTAAAAAATTAAAGAACACTCTTTTATTGAAATGTAAACTAAAAAGTACAAAATATCTATCCTTATACTATTAAAATGCAGGGTAAAAAAAAAAAAAAATCGTGTGTGTGACACACCATAATATTTACGTCTTTAAAAAAAAATCGATTAATTGTTGACGCTTACCGTTATACAAATACGACCAAATCCTGTGCCACATACGATAGAGTTTTATATATATAGATTTTTTTGTTTGTACCTAGAACCTGCCCCTGATGGGATAGGAGCCTGGAAACATTTGTATGCAGCATTGTCATCGACTATGAAGTCGTGTGCAAAATTTCAGGCCAATCGAACGGACAGAAGTGGTCGAAAATTGAATTGCAAGATTCTATTAGATACATTAATAGTTACATCATGTCAAGGTAATAAAAGCATGTTAAAAAGAGAGAATTTTTTCTATGTATTGCTGAAGAAATGGCGGTTTACCTTTTAAATTAAGTTTAACTTTATTACAACTCATTTCTCAGAAATTTTTATAAAGTGAGCCTACATTTATTTATTTGTGAGATTTTTAGAGCACTCAGACTTGGAAAATGTTTATGAACTACCAGAGCCTGATTAAGGGGGATGCACACACTATCTCCGCTCTCACCGGAATATTTTTACAATTATTTTTTACTTCATGTCATAGAAATTCCACGCTTTGACAAGGAAATATTTTTTATAAAAAATGAACGGTGTAAAAAATCCAATTTACTTACCGTTATTAGACACCAGAATTCTTTTAAAATAATTTTTAATGAGAATTTTCTGTTTATTATAGGAAGAAAGTATTTGTTAAAAAATAACGGTGTAAGTATCAATAATGTGTGCTTCCCCCATAATCAGGCTCTGGGCACACAGAATATGTATAATACCATTGATAAAACTTTAGTATTTTGTAAGTTTTTTTGCCCCTTGTACTATTATTTTGTATGTTTATGTTTCCAATAAAAATATTATTGTTCAAAATTGGATCACTCTTTTTGGTATACCCCGTATTATTGTTCTAATGGTTTCTAATGCATTAATAATATTATTTATTCTTTTTAATGAAATAACGCCCATCTTTAAAGAGAGTCCGCAAATTACATCAAAGCAAGAAAAATATAATAGAAATGGGCCCCTAGGGTAATACTTCCTACGCCTGCGAAGAGAGCTTTGCGTTACAAATGGTCGGCCGATTATAAACAATTCCGACAATTCTATAGATATTATGGGAATTGCTGATGAAATAGGTAATAGGATGTAATAGGCTGATCTACCGTGACGTGAACAATTCGGAAGCATTATTATAGGAGGTATTGTTTGTGGTCGCTCCAATATTTGCTGCATTGAAAAAGATCACCTTGTTGGTAACATAACAAAGAAGATGGAATTATCTAAATTTCAGTTTAAACGTCTTTAAGAGACATAAAGTTAGGTGTGAAAGAATCGTATGGTAGTAAAAATTTGAAGAAAAAAAAAGTTTTTTAATTACCATGAGAGATTTCTTCTTTTTCATTTTCTTGTAAGAGTTATAGCTGAAAGCAAACTCTATGAGAGTAGCGAAAATCATAAACGTGCAAACAAAGAACCAGGTGTCCATGGCTGTTATGTAATTCACTGGAGGAAGTTCAGACTTGTATTGATTAGACTGAAATAAATAAATAAATATATGATATTTAATGTGGGAAATCAATTATATTCTCAAAGATTTGTAAATGCTAGTAGTTAGTTTTATGTTTACTCATTCAACGAGGCTTAGTCCAGTTATAAAATGTTAAATTTATGCATTTCTAACTTGTTTTCGCGTTAAAATAGCTCATTTTTCTTTAAAAACACGTTAAAATGTTTCACGAAGACAGGTAATGACCCTAGCGCCAAATTTGGCGAACTTGGCGAGAAAATCCTTATTATCGATGTACCAAACATCTAAGCTCTCTAACTTGAATAGAACCGAAGTTTCCGAAAATTTTTCGATCTACAAGGGGCTATAAAAGGAATCTCGATCCGGCCGAGTCAGTCAGTTTTCTCGCCAAGCGGCCACTGTGAAGAATTCCCTGACTAGTCTCTTGCTACTGTTTGATTTCAGCCTATTACTATGTGTTGATGCTTTGATACAGTTCATGCTGTGATTTCGATGTTGTTAGTTGCTATTTAAGCTGTGTTTTCTGCACTGAGAAAAAAAAAAAAAGTACACCGCTTTCATCTAGAATGAATAAGTGGTCATTTTCCAAATCCCTTAACTAGAAATATAGAGCTATGTGCATAAGGCACGCCAATAAACTGAATAGACGAAATGATCGAAAATTTCTAGTCTACACTTCTCTAGATGGTGAAACAATATTCTGAATATTCTGAATCTTTTGTATTGTGAGAAATTCTAGATTGATTTTCAAGAATTGGGTCATAAAACCAAGATTGTAGTGGTTGAAACCCGTCTTTTCTATTCGCATTTATTTGTAGAGATTTTTAAATAACTTTGCCCTCGAGAATATAGGGGTTTCTAGATCTCGCTTTCAAAGGAGACTAACATTTATAAGGATGACATGGAACTATTTTTTCTAGAGCCATAATTTAGATTCTATGCGTCAGTTACAGATTTTTTTCTCAGTGTGGTGAAAATGAAGTTGATACTTGGCTTACTGACCTGTAATCTTCTGGTATATTCTGCAAATAAACTTTTAAGCCTCTGCAAAATTCGCCTTTCATTCTGAGACAATTCACGGACCCCGAGTATGCAACAAAACAAATGCATGATTAACCCTTTCAGTCGCAGTGTTCCCGCTGATGGAACACCTAATTTTAATTCTCAAGTGCAAAAACTCATCCCGGAAATTTTTTAGCAAAAATTTACATTTATAACATAGCAGAAAAGGCCCTTTTTTAAACTTAAAAATTTAAAATTTCTTGTATTTTAATTGTGTTCGTAAATTCCGGTGGCAGTATAATTTAAATGATCCGAATTACCTTGCGCCGCAAAGGGTTAAAATACTTAATACTTCGGAATAAATTGAAATGTTGGGATCTATGCTACTTTTACGAGTTTTTGTTGTCGATAATGTTTACTTATAAAGTGATTTATTTATTAAATTAAATATTATTTGAATTCAATAAGGTTAACTTACGGATGTTTCAAACCGAAAATTTCTCGAAAAGGAACAATGCTAATTTTTTATTTTTTAAATATTTATGATCAGCTATGTGTCTAAAAGCCATTTTTAAAATTGGTTTAGTAATTTTTAAAATAAATTAAGTAGTGAACCTTAAAGGGTTAAAGAAAAGAGTTATATGGCAAACATTATCACTTTGTACATGCTTTGACTATCACTGAAGAATGCAATATATGCAAGATTGCGATGCTAAAGTAATAATAATAATAATTATTATTATTATCTCTCAGCCCACAGGCAAACATTTACAAAACACTTAAATAACTTCAATTTGAAATTATCTATTTAAATGACAAAGTAGTTTACTAAAACTTTATGACTGTTGTTGACAATTTTGGGTAATTTGTTTTTAAGAAGCAATTTAAAGACACTATTTCTAGTGTGTGTTGATTTTAAAGAAAAATTATAGAACTATTTAACTGAATATTTATTTCAGTATTCTAATGTAGATTTTAAAATACATTTTATGAAAAGAACTATTTTATAGATTTATATATGTAGTTTTGTTCTGTATCTCATACTATTATCATGCTTTTTTTCTCAGATTAAAATTTATAAAAAGTCAATAATCGATACAATTTTTATCTGTTGGTGTCTAAAATCAAACTAATATGAAAACTAGTTTCATTTCAGATAAATGATTGGATTACAATCTTGCCGTTAGCAGTTATTTCAAAGAAAATGAACTGTAAAGGAAAGTGAAGACTTATATTTTTCAATAAAGTCTTGACTTTCCCAATATTAAACTCATGAAATGTACAGTATTATTTAAATAACATAGCAGATTAGTTTTTTTAATACGTAAAATTTAAAATTTGTTGGTGAATTCCGTTGGTAGTGTAATTTAAATAATCCGAATTACCTTGCGCGGCAAAAAGTTAACTCTTTGCGGATTATTTAAATTACACTGCCACCGGAATTCATGAACAAAATTAAAATGAAACAAATTTTAAATTTTAAGTATTAAAAAAAAAATGCAACGTTATAAAAGTAAATTTTTGCTAACAAATTTCCGGGATGAGTATTTGCAGCTGGAGCTTAATAATTGCGTGCTTGCAGCGAGGACAGCGCTCCACAAAGGGTTAAGTTCTACTATAATAGGCATATTTATTACTACTGTTACTAATAATAACGAAGCCAGGAATATGAGATTATAAAGGATGAAAAGCAGGGTTAAAAATGCATTCAGTAGATATACTGGTTAAAATGATAATACCTGAGTGCAAATGGTCAGTAGAGCTGTCATGATCAAAGTTACTCTTTCGGAGCCTGCATCGCCATGAAGCCAGAATGTAATCCAGCTGATGACAACTAAGAGAGCAGACGGCATGTAATAGTTCACCAAACTTCCTGTTAGACGGCGAGACAAAGGGATAGTAGTGCAAATGTAGGTGAAATTAGCTGAAATGAAATTTATATTAACCCTTTCAGGACCATAAGATTTCCAAGACTAAATATGCCAATACAACACAATATTTTAGCTATTCTGGGTGTAAAGTAAGAGAATATCACCAGAAAAACATAGCAGGGTGTATAGGTTTCCTATAATTTCATGGGAAATATTTTCCCTATGGACCATAAAAGTAAATAAACGAAGAATTAGGTTGATTATATCGGTATTTTATTTATTGCTTTGTAATACAAATTTATTGCTTTGTAATATAAAAATTATCAGAAAAGTAAAATTAAATTTTTTTTGTAAAAAAATAGAACCGACTCCAAAAAGGAACTACTATTCAAACAAATAAAAATGAAAGAAAATTGGCAGAAAATGGAACTGTAAATTGCGCCTAAAAGTATAAAATAATTTCCTTCGCCAAACAACCTATAACACTACAATTAATCATAACTTTTGAAGTCGGCGCAAAATTAAATAAAATTTAATTAGTTTTTAAAGGTTTGTCTTTAGACCGGTAGCAACAAATGCTGTTGTTTCGATTGATCCATTTTCATGTTTCCTTTATTATTTTATCACTGTATACAATTGGTCCATTAGTAACATCTACATAGAACAGTGAACATTCTTCAGAATGCGGTATTTATGTTTCTACGAAGTTAGAGTTTCCTTTGCAAATTTGGTATAACTTTGATGGCTTTTGGATTTGAGGATCAAAACGTAAGGCAAAAATATACACGCAAGATGTATACTTTCATAATATATATTGTACGATGTGTTGTTTGATATTCTTGATTTATCTCTTGATATACCTTATGAAAATAATCATGATATCCCAAAGAAATTAAATATGTTTGCCAGATAATTTTGCGATTTTTCTTTCACCAAGGACGTCAGATACCGGCATCTTCGCCAACTTTTGCTGCTTACGAAATCTTATTTGTTTTCTTGAATCAAATTAGTTCTCGGTTGCGTTTTGCAGGTAACAATGTGAGATATGTATTTTGAATGGGATTTGATTTTTGTATTGAACAAAGGTATCAATTTTTATTTAATTTTGCGCCGACTTCAAAAGTTATGATTAATTGTAGTGTTATAGGTTGTTTGGCGAAGGAAATTATTTTATACTTTTAGGCGCAATTTACAGTTCCATTTTCTGCCAATTTTCTTTCATTTTTATTTGTTTGAATAGTAGTTCCTTTTTGGAGTCGGTTCTATTTTTTTACAAAAAAAATTTAATTTTTCTCTTTTCAGTGAAAACTTATTTATATAGCAGAGCATCAGAAGACGTTCGACGGATGTTTCACAAATCATAAGTTCCAAGAAAAGTGACATTACTCAAAAAAATGGTTTATGTCACTGAAAAATACATGAAATGCACCCAATGTGAAAAAAAAAAGTTACATCTCCATCTAGAAAGTTATCCACTCGAGAGACAGTTGTGACAGGTTTATTCTAGTCAAGTTATTTTTAAGTTGATTTTTCTCAAATTCTGCATTTTTAAGTTGTGTTACTTTTCTTGCCTTTATCGGATATGAGCAAAAAACTATCTATTGAATGAACATACGTTAAATTAAAAAGTCTTTAGAAATGTGAAGGACGGATACGCTGTATCCGTAACCGAAAATTCTGTTAGGCATATATATTGTACTTTACAGTGAATACGTGTCACCCGCTGCGCTGGAAATTGCGCAGCGTAAAGTTCAGATAAAGAGCAAAATATGGATTGCAGCTGACGGACAGTTGAAGTTTCAACATCGACACTTACATACTGCTTTTACCATTGTAGCTGCATGCGTTCAGCAGTTAGAGTGAGAACAGATTTTCGTGAGTATTCTGTAATTTGTTTATATCTTAATGAAATCATAATGAAACCTATTTCAGGCCAAGATCATTACGACAACAAAAAAAGTATTAAAATTGAATCATCTCTTACAAAGTTATAAGCTAAAAAATTTCAACAACAACAACGAGAAACATGGTTTGCATTGAGAACCTCTTCCTTTCTGAAGTCGGTTTAAAACGTCTATGCGTTAATCGAGATAGGAGCGCTAATTCCGCTTTTTTTCACCAGATGGTGCTTTATTTTCTTTAGATTGTAAAGAAGTTATAATGGGACCTACTTCAGACCAAGATCTCTACAACAAAACAAAAAGTATCAATTAACTGTATTTTGAACTATATAGCGTATGTCTCAGCAGCTACGCTACAACGTGAGCAATGTAACTCAAGTATGTATAGTGTAAAAAATTGCGAACAAAAAAATGCACGTTTTTAGCCTTGAATTTTTAGCGTCAATGCCAAAAATATCTTTTCGTACTAAATCGATGATGCTCTGCAATTTTATAATTCACTTTTTCCCCCTGTCTTGAACCGTTTCCGAGATAGGAACGTTAGTATGAATATCTAAATTATCTTTTTGTACTAAATCGGTGATACCCTTCAGCTTTGTAATTCACTTTTTCTGTAGAACCGTTTTCGAGATAGGAACACTAACTCCGCTAATTTCCACCAGGTGGCGCTGCAAGCGGTTTAACCTTGTACAGCATGGCCACTTTGCTATACTTACATACCATTTTTATCACTATAGCTGCAGTCGTTTAGCAGTTAAAAGAGTTGGGACTGATTTTTTTGGGCACCCTGTATTTTCTTTAGATCGTAAAGATATTACAATGGGACCTATTGCAGACCAAGACCTTTTCAACAAAACAAAAAGTATCAAAATCGGAGCATCCGTTCAGAAGTTATGAGCTAACAAACATAAAAAAAATATACGGTTTGAATTGAGAACCTTCCTTCTTTTTTTGAAGTCGGTTAATAAATAGCTAGTTATGGTATTCTACGAAACAATTTCGTTTACTTGTGAAGCACAAGTGGACATTGCATATAACACATTTATTATGTGTCCTATTTTCTATACGTTTTTTTTTTATTCGTTCAGAAACACATTTGCTGCCTTGGACATACGTTTTATTTTGACATTCAGTAAAAAATATATCGATTCAATAATAATTGAACAATCGATAACGATTTTTGTAGAAGGGAAAAATATTTCCCTTGGGCGTGAAAGGGTTAAGATATTTACAGTAGAATTGGACAATATAAGTCCATTCAAGATAAACTGATACCCGATGTAAGCAAACAGGTTACCAAGTTAAATAATTCTTGTGGCTTTCCTGGCAAAATGGAGACTTCGTTAACCATAAAAAAGTACTAAATTTAACCCCTTATATCAAACCACCATTCCAAAAAAAGAAGAGTTTGTTATTCTAGGGTGTCGACAGTCAAAATTTTTTCCCTAAATCTTACGTTAGTACTTTTCTGTCGGAATTTTTACCAGCAAGTTTGTGTCATTAATTAAGTAAAACTTAATATATAAATATACTGGTGGAAGAATCAGGGAATAAATTTCGACTGTCGACACTCTGTAATCGATAAAACTATCGAATCATTCTTTTGTTTATGTGTTTTGGCGTGTATGAAAAGAACGTATACTTTAAAAATTATACGACAATGAAATACCCATAAAAATAAGAGAAAGTTCTTAACACTTAACGGACGGGCCACGTAAATCTACGTATGTAAGTTATGACTGCCTAAGACGAGCAACGTAGTTTTACGTTTGCTATTTTAAAGGGCGGGGTTACATGGAAAAGTTATCGACTATTATGTGCCAATTATGCAAGTTCCACTTCGTAAGAGTGAATGTTTTATAAAATATCACATTCATAAGAACTACTAGAAATGTAAATAAAAACATTATACAATTTTATTCAAAACCAGTACCTATTCAATAGAACTGCAACGCCCATATATACATGTTTATTTAATTCTTTTAAAAAATTTCCGGAAACCGGAACAGACAGAGAAAATGCAACCCGTCTTGTAAGTGTAACAAAAGAAGAGATGGGGAAATGTTAACAAAAGAAGGGAAAAAATGATCAATCTCTCAAATAGTAGCAGGGAACCGTAGCTGCCAACTTCTTAAATTTATTCCGGAATGTTGTTAGTATCCACCCTTTTTTCCACACCGTATTAGTTGTAGAGTAATTTTCTTCGATATATAATTTCGATTATATATGATGAAAATTACTCTATAAAGAATACGGTGCGTAAGAAAAGGCGGGTACTAGCAACATTCCGGAATAAATTAAAAGTGATGGCAGCTATGCAGAGACCTTATTCATATTGCCAAATAACATGTGCATTTGTTTACTTTTGGTACAGCGCCTGGAATGCATAATGTGACTACCGTCTAGCAAAACCGTACTCTAAACGGTTTGAGCAAGAATTCCGATCGCAGCGATATCGTGAATATTTAATTTTTTTTAATAGTATCATAAGCTTTGCGTTTATAAGCGCTTGCAACACTGTATGTTCTAGTCGCTGTGCTTTCAGTATCAATTTAAGTTGGACAGAGTGAATCTACTGAATCATTTAAAGGAAATCGCCGTAAGTAAATGACAGGGAGAAAAATATAATTCACACAGGAATCGAAAGAATTCTGAGAAATTAAAATTTTTCGATTACCGATTTATTTTAATTTTTCGAAATGTACAAAATTAACGATTTATATAAAATTTTTATTGCGGTGATTTACTACATTTGTTTAGTCTTACTCAGTCATTGGTCGGTCATATAAATCAGTATTTTTTAAGGCATATAAAAAGAATACAAAGACAGATTCATGAGATACGGTTCTTTATTATACAAATTTATAGCGTATAAAAAGTTAATTTCGTATGATATGGAAAAAATCGTCTGAAAGAAAGGAGAGAGTAAATTAACAGGGCTTTATAACGCAAGATTAAATAAATAAATAATAATAATAATAATTAGAAAAAAAAAAACTACGACTCTTCGTCAAGCAAACATCTAATTTCGACGGCAGCAAACCGAACGCCAACGAAATCTCGAGACGAAACAACTGTTGCAAGTTTTATTAAATTTACGGTCTCTATGGCATAATTCATAAACACCATGATTGTTAATAAATTGGTGATAAAAAATTACACCGTAACAATGGCGATAAAAAAAAAAAATAACACCATAAAACGTTTTTTGCAATTTATGGTGTTTATGGTCTATGATGCAAATATTTTTACTTATTTATTATTAAAGAAAGTTTGTGAATACTGTGATTTTTGAATTAAAAATACATAAAATAATTTCCTTTTGACGTTGTTGTCAACTTCGTCTCATAAGAGAAAAATCATAAGAATTATATTCTTATAGCAACATCTTTTATCGCATTATGATCTGGTGAACAGTATCATCACGTATCCCCAAAGAAGTCATCATGAATTATTTTCTTGTTGGAAACAAGCATAGGCCAATAAAGATACATGATTTCCTGTTCTGGCAAATATATTTATTCGAGTTATTATAGCCTTCTAAATTAGATGCCTGTCGCGTTGCTCGTAAACTTGGCAACAGTTCAAGCGGTAGGCGGCGCCACCTGGTACAGATTGCCGACTTTTTTATCAACAGCCTCCAATAATTTTTAAAAGTGGGAGTTGATATACATAACAGGCAAATGGAATCGAAGAAACGTCAATTATATATACCACATATTACTTCTTGAACTTATTGCTGACAGTTGAATAAAAAAGTCGCGCAATCTGTACCAGGTGACACTGTCTACCGTTTCAACTGTTGCCAAGTTTACGAGCAACGCGACAGGCATCTAGTTTAGGAGGCTATGGTTATACAAACTTAGAAATTAAAAATTTTAATGTATGGGGTTATGGTGGTAGATTAGCTAACCGCACTTTTTTGTTGTTATTTGCCTTTTTTCATTTTCTTCGACAAAAATAAATAAATAAATTAAATAAATAAAAAATATAAATATAAATATATAAATAAAAAGCATAAATATAAATATAAATAAAATTAAATAAATTAAATAAAATTAAATAAATAAATAAATAAATAAAATAAATAAAAAATAAAAATATATAAATAAAAAGCATAAATATAAATATAAATAAAGTAAATAAATATAAATAAAGTAAATAAATATAAATAAATATAAATACGTCAAATAAAAGGTCGTCGTTTTGAGAAAATTGACCCAGAAGTCTGAAGGGAAATCATGATAACGTAAATAATTTAACACATTTAAATTTTAGTTTGTGGCTAATCCGTCAAACTGCATTGTTTACACATATTTATACGATCTTTTTAATAAAACAATGTTGAAATTTTGAATATCACCTAATTAGGTTATGAGTATATTTTACTTATTGGAAATTTTTTGTATGAGGCTGCATATAAATTTTAATTTTGTAATTCTTAAAATTGAAATGAGCAATTTTGGATCGATATTATGAAATTCTGTATCACTTTTTAAGCACAGCTTTCTAATTTGTTGTGTATTTTAAAAAGCACAAAGCGGAAATTAAGAATTTCCGACACACAATTTATAATTATGATTAATAATTCATAAAGACGTACTGTCAGAGCCTGATTAAGGGGGAAGCACACATTATTTATACTTACACCGTTATTTTTTAACAAATACTTTCCTCCTATAATAAACAGAAAATTCTAATTAAAAATTATTTTAAAAGAATTCTGGTGTCTAATAACGGTGAGTAAACTGGATTGTTTTACACCGTTCATTTTTTATAAAAAATATTTCCTCGTCAAAGCGTGGAATTTCTATGACATCAAGTAAAAAATAATTGTAAAAATATTCCGATGACAGCGGAGATAATGTGTGCTTCCCCCTTAATCAGGCTCTGCGTACTGTACTGTCATATCCTAAGACTAGAACAGCAAATGATCGCCAGATGGAAGAATTAATCCAAGAGGAAGCTTCTATGTAATACATCACCATAGATACAGTCGGCTGCAAAATTATTCGAGCACTAGCCAATAATTTCTATATTTAAAAAGTACACTTAAGACTGTTTTGCCAAGTAAATCCTTGTCGAATCATGTTCTTAGACTGATTAAGAACATGACTCGACAAGGGTTTATTTAACAAAGCTGTATTAAGTGTACTTTTTTTTGGCAAGGATTATTGCTAGTGCTCGAATAATTTTGCAGCCGACTGTATATAATACAAGATGTAGCATATATGTTTTGGTCTCGGTTTTTGAAACCAAAGAATGATGGGTACTGGAGTTGTAACAATACTGCAGTCTGATTGTTTGGCGATATGTTGACGCTTTTTTTTAATCATCTCTTCTCTCTGTCAGCCAATGAATGAGTCAAGAGCCATTTGAGGCCCAAGGCCCCTTGCCTAAATGCCGTTATTGCTGCAGCATGTATTACTTAGATTATTTATATATATCTATGTATTGTCCCCCTGTTCCGAGAAAATAATTACAAAATTAATAAATAAAATAAAACGCATTGTATAAAGGAGAGAAAGAATAGCCAAACAGCGATAAATGCGTCAAGGATGGATACTCTTCTTCAAGATACCTTGGTGCATTGGGTGCAAGCTCTGGCAATTCGCTAGAAGGAGAATTTTTAGCATTTTTCTGTTGACGGGGGCTATCTTCCTTGATTACACGGCTCAGCATGAAAATTGCCACCAACACCATTTTAGCAGATTCTTATGTAAAATGACCTCCTGAATCCGAAAATGACGTCTATTTTGCACTATCATCCACTGTTTTTTCGGGACGGCCACCTATTTTTTTTTTTACTTTTTGGTAATTTTATGGCTATAAATTTGATCTTTAGGGGAGGGGGGGGGGAGGATTATTTTAACAGTTAAATATCTTCTGAGGGGCTAGAGAATTGAAAAATTCTAAAACATCAACATTGTGGCAAGGGGAAAATTTGGGGGGGGGGGGCGTATTTCATAGATATAGTAATATATATAGATCTATCATCCCCATGTTATCGAGCAAAAAATTTTGATGCCGAAAAAAAGTTCTAAAATCAGCCATTAGAGAGTATTGAAAAAAAGAATAAAAAGAAAAATGAATTTGAAACAGTATCTGGAGTTTCTCATTCACCTTTTGTAAATAAATTATTCATAAATTTTATTTACTAAATTATCCGTGAGTATTTTGTGTGTAATTTACTCGGGGAAAGGCAGCCATTAGAGTGACTCTTCCCGAAAAAAAAAAAAAGCCTCACTTTTTCCCTCTCGCTGACCAATCTATGTCTTAATACTATATCTATGGGTTATTTGCCACTGAAATTATGTATTACGTTTCTTATATTTTTAAATCTATTATTAAGGTTATTTATTAAACATTATATATATATATATATTTATATATATATATATATATTATTAGTATTATTATCATTATTATTAAGTGTTAAATTAATTCTTTTTCATTCTCCAAATCAAATTCGTGGCCATAAAATTACCGAACGGTTATAAAAATTAGGGGGAGAGGGTGATGTCCCGAGAAAATGGTGGGTGACTGAACAAAATGGTTGTCATATTCGGAGTCAGGAGGTTATTTTACATAAGAATAAGCAAGAATGGTATCAGGGTCGAAAAAAATTCTTTTCTGCAGAGCAGCGTTATTAGTCTATGTGCGAAGTGGAGTAAGGCAAAGTCTCTCGCCGCGTCGCCAAATGCAGAGATTTATCCGTACGTACAGAGACTTTAGCAGTTTTCTTTATAATGCAAGGACGGATTTTCAGGGACTTTAAGGGGTACATTTTAAGACTTTTTATGGGATTTTTTTTAGCATTCCCAAATATTTTAATGATTTTTCACTAAAGTAGGGACTTTTATTGTGAGTGTAGAAATATTTTGTACTATTAGTAGAGACATTGCAAAATTTGAGCTGGCAATCTCTCGCAGTGTATCACTGTGAATGTACTGTGTATATATGTATTGTATGATATTGAGATGTAAGAATATAAATGAGTTGGGGATGCTCTTATCCGCTATGTATATACTAATGTAAATTGCTTTTATATATTGCCACTGCATGGTATTATTGCTAATTGGTGTTATGCATCTGTTATGCATATAATTAAAAATTATGTATTGCTATTAAGGAAAGGGGAAACCTCGTCGTTAAAAAAATATAGTACGCACTCTTAAATAATATGAAAGTGTAATACATACTGAAAAGAAATTTCTTTACAGTTGAATGCAATAAAGGAGTTTCTATGAAGAACTGCAGAGGGGCGATGTCCTCGCTTAAAAGAACTGGTGTTGTTAGGTTTCTATATGGACTTTTTTCATCATTATACCATTTTAAAGAAGCTTTGGAGTCATCTGATGACACTTAAAAAAGAAAAAGAAAAACACATAATTAGGAATATAATAGATAAAAAAAAAAAAAAAAAAAAAAAAGAATATTATAATACAATAGAATAAACTACGTAGGCAATTACATTACCTACGTAGTCGACTTACGAATGTAAATAATCTGGTGTGTCACTCACACGACTTTCTCTTACCCTGAACTTTAATACTACAAGTACAGGTTGCAGATTAAAAGGTAAGATAACGAATACTGTTATGTAAACCTGTGTTAAACAATTCATATTAGGCTTCTGAAGAGTTTTATATGATAATTAGTTCTGTGTGAGGTACCGCCCCCCTCAACCCCCCGTTTCATTAATGCACCTACATTTATATAGAATTTAATTCGGTTATTAAAAAATAATTCTGCTTTTAAAAAATATTTTATTAAAATTATTATTTAAAAAAATTATCTTTTATGATAATGCAGACGATTTCCATATTAAAGAAGTAGTATAACACCAAATAATTAAAAAAAAAAAAATTCCATTTTATTCTCAATATTAAAAAAAAAAAAAAAAAAAAAAAAAAAAAAAAAAAAAAGCGATTTTTTTTTTCTAAGTTTTTTTTCGTTAAAAGTAAAAAAAATCGATTACTTTGTTTTAAATTATCGCAGATCGATGGTTCAGCCATTCGTTTTAAAGGTATTGGCGAGCTCTTTTGAAAGATACCTATCATGAACATTTACGAGGCTCCTACATACACAATTTTTTTTTCCCAGTTAACTATCTCCATTACAAAATATATATATTCGTTTCATTTGGTTTAGTGCAGTCTATAGACGTTAAACTCTACTTACCTGCAATTTCCCCCATAGACGTAATGTATTAGAATTCTCTTGATTGTCTCTGTACACGAACCATTTGCTTGATCTTAACGAAAAGCTTACTGTAGCATCCCTATATGATACACATTTAGAATAACAAGTTTAAACTTTCTGCCATAATTTGTTTTTGAGATATGCTGATAACAGACACACACATAGAGACACACACACAGGTACAGACACACACACACACACACAGAGAGACACAGACACAGACATACACACAGACCATTTGCTAAAAACATGATTTTCGTATTCAGGGGACCTCAAAACGTGTAAATATAACAAAATCTCGCGTTCGGAAATTTGACCCAAAAGCAATACTTTCTCTACCTTACGGGTAAGAGAAAGTAAAAAAGTACAGTAATATTACAGCGCCTAAAATACATAGTAAATCTTTGTCGAATCATGTTCTTAGACTGATTAAGAATATGACTCGACAAGGATTTATTTAACAAAGCAGTGTTAAGTGTACATTTTTTATATAGCAATTATTTCTAGAGTTCGAATAATTTAGCTGCCAACTGTAGTGTGGAAAGCGACGAGCAAATCAGTGTCTTAAAAATTAAGCCTCTCACCGAGGTCAGTGCGATCGAGTTAAAAAAACTCCCTATTGGTTAATTATATGCTTAGATCACGTTATTGAGCAGACGAAACTGGGAAAAGCCAATCAGCTCTTTGATTTGAGCAAAAAATTCGATCACAGCGCCATCTGGAAAGCTTAATTTTTTTAAGCAGTATTTTAAGCATACAATCATAAGCGCTTGCCCTACTGTATATTTTAGGCGCTGTAGTAATACTTTCAGTACCTGATAACGATCGAACATATAAGCATAGCTATAACTCTCTCGTTTTTCAAGGAAGACTTCATTAAAAGAAATTTTGCATGATTATTCTCGATTTATTTATGCGTCGTAAATAGTCTATATGACAAATTCCTTTTTAAAAATAGTGGTAATAAATCTAATTTAAAATTTCGAAAAATTGTCAACTATATATTAATAATACTATTTTTTTAATAACAGTTTTTTTGCGTATTTACGACAGAAAATATTCACTACCAAATATTTTTTTGTAAAAAATTAATGATTTCTATACAAATCGAATTACATATTGTAAAAAAGACACCACTGTATTATAAGAATATTTCTATCTTTATTTTAACCCCAAATTTTTTAATATTGTAAGCAAAAAATTATTATTAAAATATGGTGGTGAGAAAGTGCTCCGGTTAATCAGGCTCTGATTTTTTGAGGAATATCAGATTTCTGTAACACAGGTCTACAAAAATGATATTGGTAAAATATGATTTGATAATTTTCGTTGATACATATGCTTTTTGATGTACTGAAACCGAAAACGAAGTCACTTTTTCTCTATCACGTACAGATTTTTGTCAATACATGGTATCTACTGACACAAATCTTTCATTTTCGGTAGTTTCTAGTACGTTTCAATGATTGATTATTATTAATCATGGAAACATACTATAAAAGTTACCATATACTTATATTGGTGGAACAGTCAATGAAGAAACTGTGTCGGTAGACACCCTGTATTGACAAAAATCTATACGTGATAGAGAAAAAACTAGCTTCAGTTTCGGCTTTAGTACATCAATAAACATAAAGATCAGCCAGAATTATCCAATCAAAATCTTAGATGTAGGCGCGTGTAATTATGAACTGTGTTTTTCGCTCCCAAACTGCAAAAAAAGAGAGGCAGAGAGAATAATTATTTAGGAAATATACAGTTAAAAATTACTATAAGGAAACTTCTATAAGTAATTAGTTTCAATTTATTATCAATATTGAAATTTCTAGTTCTATCTCAAATATGATATATACAGAAATATATCAATTACTCAAATATAGAATACTGAATTTAACTTCCTGCAAATATCTGTCTTTCATTTATGGTGATAACAGATACATTAACCCTTCCTTCTCGCTCCCGTGAAATTGACGGGATGAAGTTTCCCTCTTTATTTCTCATGCTCGTGATATTTTCGGGCTGGAGTGTTCAAAAGTAACGCCCTAACAAGATTTAAAAACAAACCATTTGTGATACCCGGAAATTTTTTTATTTCTTATTTTACTCTCTAGACGGAAATAGTACTATTTAGCTATTTAAAATGTAGTTGGAGATAGTTGGTTTATTTTAAACTGTCAGTAACTATCCAGTTTTAAATACTTGTAATGCTTATTTTGTAATCTTAGATCAGTTACAAATTTGCCAACCGTCTCATTAATAACCGTACAATTGTAAACGTCCCTTGAAAAAACGCCATTTTTTTCACAACACTTTTTTTTTAGAGTAAATCTCTCAAAATGTTGTTACGATTAATTAAGAATAAAATTACTCTAAAAACTGACTGGTGTGAAAAAAAGGCGGGTACTAAAAATTGTACGGTTCATAATGAGACGACTGGCAAGTATGCAGTTAGGCTTTTGGATGCACGTAGTTTTGTGCTCTGTGGTAAAATATATTTTAGGTTGATTTCTTTAGAAATCAACCTATTGCAATCACTTCGTTTATCTATCTATCTATCTATCTATCTATCAATCTATCTATAATGAAAATTTTGTCATCACGATAACTCCCGAAATAATACTCCAAATGGGACAAAATTTGGACAGTGAACTGATCTTATAAATATCTTGGATGAGTTCGTTAACCAAGTTGCTCCGATTTTTTGTTTTTAAGTGGCAGCCACTTGAAAATTTCAAATCGACATTGTAAAAAGCATATTTAAAGCAATATTTGCTTGAAATTTATTGTAAATGCAAGCCACATAAGGGTCTCAATGAAGTTTATTAGTGAAATTTATCCGCCATTTTTAATAAAGTGGCAGGCAGATATTTTAAGTTAAGCGGGACCATTTGAAATCAGGCTACCACTTGAAAATTTAAAATCACTATAACTTCCGAAATAATACTCCAAATCGAGCCAAATTTGGACAGTGTCTTAACTTATCTTATAAATATCTTAGATGAGTTTATTAACCAAGCTGCTCCACCATTTTGTTTTCAAGTGGACAACTTGAAAATTTCAAATTCAAATTGTGAAAAGCGTATTCCGAATTTGTTTGAAATTTGATGTAAATATAGACCACATAAGGGTCTCAATGAAGTTTATTAATGAAATTTATCCGTCATTTTTAATAAAATGGTAGATATCTTAAGTTAAGCGGGCCACTTGAAATCCCGCTAACACTTGAAAATTTAAAATCACAATAACTTCTGAAATAATACTCCAAATCGAACCAAATTTGGACAGTGTCTTAACTTATCTTATAAATAACTTAGATGAATTTGTTAACCAAGTTGCTCCGCCACTTTGCTTTCAAGTGGAGACCACTTGAAAATTTCAAATTCAAATTGTAAAAAGCATATTCCGAATTTTTTTTTTTTTTTTTTTTTTTTTTTTTAATTTTTAGGTATACATAGATTATACAAGTGTCTCAAATAACTTTATTAATGAAATTTATCCGCCATTTTTAATAAAGTAGCGGATATTTTAAGTTAAGCGGGACCACTTGAAATCAGGCTACCACTTGAAAATTTAAAACCATGATAACTTCCGAAATAATACTCCAAATGGAACCAAATTTGAACAGTGTCTTAACTTATCTTATAAATATCTTAGACGAGTTCGTTAACCAAGTGGCTCCGCCATTTTGTTTTCAAGTGGAGACCACTTGAAAATTTCAAATTTAACTTGTAAAAAGAGTATTCCGAAATTGTTTCAATTTTGATGTAAATACCGACCACATAAGGATCTCAATGAAGTTTATTAATAAAATATATCCGCCATTTTTAATAAAGTGGCAGATATCTTAAGTTAAGCGGAGCCACTTGAAATCAGGCTCACACTTGAAAATTTAAAATTACGATAACTTCTGAAATAATACTCCAAATCGAACCAAATTTGGACCGTGATATCATACAATTTTCTTGAATGCTTTCACTGGGTCACTTGTCCCGACATCTTGTTTCTAAGTTCCAGCCACTTGAAATGGCACTGCCACTTGAAAATATGCCATCACGATAACTTTTAATATACTAAACTGATTCAAATAAAAGTTGGATAGTGAACTTATGGTTCACATATCTAAGATAAGTTCACTTGTTGACCTGATCCGCAATTTTATTTCCAAGTGGCGGCCACTTGAAAATTTGTCATTTTGGTAACTTTAGTAATACTGAATCAATTCACATCAAATTTGGATAGTGGATTTATCATTCAAATATTTCAGATAAGTTCGCTGGGCATCTCACTCCGCTTTTTTTACCAAGTGGTGCCACATGAAAATTCCTTATGACGATTATTTTTGAAATACTGATTTAATTTAAACTAGAACTGGACAATGAACTTATCATACAAATATATTGGATGATTTCGCTGGGCAAGTTGTTTCGCCATTTTGTTTCCAAGTCGCAGCCACTTGGACTGCCACTTGAAAATTTGCCATAATAATAATTTTTGAAACACAGCACTGATTTAAACCACAGTTGGACAGTGAACCTATGCTCCAAATATCTTGGATGTGTTTGCTGGGCAGCTTGTTCCACTGTATTGTTTTCAACTGTCGGCCACTTGAAAATTTGTTATCACGGTAACTTTAGAAATACTTAATCAATTCAAATGAAAGTTGAAAAATGGATGTGTCATTCAAACAACAAAAATCTAGAAAATCCACGTAAATCGTGAATCAATCACGTTATTGCGTCCATCTTTCGTATATTGATAATAAGTACTTTCTCGCCAAAGTTACCAAAAATGTCGCCATAGGAGAAAAGTCGCCAAATTTTGCGCCAAATCCATTACCTGCGTTATTGGATCTTTTTAAGGAAAAATTAGGCTATTTTAATGCTAAAACAAACTAGAAATGCAGAAAACTAACATTTTATCAACTTACTAAACATCTTTGAAAAAATGGCTACAAAAAAATTATTTTCAAATTTGCAACGATATTTTAGATGAGCAACGTTCTCTGCCATTTTGATCGAAATGGCAGCCACTTAATTTTTCAACACGATTATTTTGATATTTTGAATTAATTCGAACTATATGTGTACAGTAGACTTATCTCACAAATACATTTCATATATTTGTCAACTTAACTCATCATTTTGTTTCCAAACGCCGGCTACTTGAAAATTTTAAATTCACATAAAAAAGTATTTATGAACCGATTTGCTTAAAACTCCATATGTGCATAGCCTACATCAATATTTCTACCAAGTGCATTAATAATTTGTAGCCGCCGTTTTAAAACAAAATGACGGCTACTTCATAAGGAAAAAGAAATCAACCTACCCTTCCGAATAAACCGGAAGGACTTGTTTTAATATTGTATACATTATGGAATAAGAATTGCAAAGTAACTCGGAATCTAATTTAGTATAAATGCATCTGAGAATGGTTCGGAAATAAGTGATATTTATGAGATGTCTGGATAGCGAACCTGAGAACAGTGTATTATACGTATAGTGTTGCATTATATGTAAAATTCTTTGTATAAAATTCTTTTTTAATGTTTAAAACACATATCTTTTTTCTTTTTTTTCCTACTTACTGGAAAACCAACATTCAGTCAGAATAACCCTGATTGTTGGTTTTTCTACAAAATTATTATTATTATTATTATTATTTTTTTAAATTTCAAAAGCTAAAACAATTTCCAAAATTTAAAAATGATATATATATTGTTTGTTCATACACTTAATTTTATACAATTTTCTTAAATAAAAAAAACAGGCACTCTTTTTACTGTTTTCCTGAAAATTACTAGATCATTAAGGGGTGAAAAATGATTGCGGTTCAGTGGTATTAACATTTTAAGAACATAAAGAATCAAAATTAATATGCCGGATTGCTTTGAAAACAAGAGAATGAATAAAATAGAACGATTCATGCTTTTTCTGATAGTTTAATGATTATAATAAAATAAAACTTCTGTTTACAAATTAAATACATTATTTACAAAAAGGAATACTTAATGGAACATAATTCCCAAATCTAATTAACTCTCATATTGAGAGATCGAAAATTCTGTCTTCGAACACAGCCGAAGCATCCAAAAATCTAAAACTAAACTTATTGGCTGTTGCCAAATTCTTTTAACAAAATATAGGTTCTTTTTTCTTTCACTGGCGACGCAGCGCCGTCTAAAGGGAATTGATTTTACTACAGCACACATTATCTCCGCTCTCACCGGAATATTTTTTCAATTATTTTTTACTTCATGTCATAGAAATTCCACGCTTTGACGAGGAAATATTTTTTATAAAACATGAACGGTGTAAAACAATCCAATTTACTCACCGTTATTAGACACCAGAATTCTTTTAAAATAATTTTTAATGAGAATTTTCTGTTTATTATAGGAGGAAAGTATTTGTTAAAAAATAACGGTGTAAGTATAAATAATGTGTGCTTCCCCCTTAATCAGGCTCTGGTGCCACCTCCAGCAACATGCATTACGGTAGTTCATAAACATTTTCCAAGTCGGAGGGCTCTAAAAATCTCACAAATAAATAAATGTAGGCTCACTTTATAAAAATTTCTGAGAAATGAGTTGTAATAAAGTTAAACTTAATTTAAAAGATAAACCGCCATTTCTTCAGCAGTGCATAGAAAAAATTCTCTCTTTTTAACATGCTTTTATTAACTTGACATGATATAACTATTAATGTATCTAATAGAATCTTGCAATTCAATTTTCGAACACTTCTGTCCGTTCGATTGGCCTTAAATTTTGCACACGACTTCATAGTCGATGACAATGCTGCATACAAGTGTTTCCAGGCTCCTATCCCATCAGGGGCAGGTTCTAGGGACAAACAAAAAAATCTATATATATAAAACTCTATCGTATTTTCTAGCTGTTCTGTCATGCAATTGAAAAGTAAGGTTTATTTTATCTTTTTTCTATATTCTAAGCTTTCAACATCTAGCTTTTGTTTATCATCAGGCTTAGGCCAAAGTTCGGGGGGTGAACTGAGCCATTCAGGCCCATTTAACCACAATCTATCATTAATTAATTTTATATTCTTTGCACCTCTGGATACAAGGTCGGAAGGATTAGACGAACCGGGACAGTGCCTCCAGTTTGAAGGCGATGTCAATTCACGAATATCTTGTACTCTGTTTTGCACAAACGGCTTAAACTTTTCTGGAGAGCCTCTAATCCAAAAAAAAGCGATCATTGAGTCTGTCCAGTAAAACGTGAGTATATCTAATTTCAGAGCTCTCAAAATATTATGACCTAGTTTAGCTGCCAACAATGCAGCTGTGAGTTCAAGTTTAGGTAGCGTGAGATTTTTCAAAGACGCTACTCTATTTTGGAAGCAACGAATATCGTTTTACATTTTTCATTCGAGATTTCTTTAATTCTAAAATAGGCAACAGTGCCAAATGCTTTGATACTAGCATCTGAGAATACATGTAGTTGCAAATCACCGATGTTAAATTCTGGAAAATCAGAAAAAAAATATCTCGGCGCAGAAAATTTAGAAAGATGAGTTACTTCATTACACCAGTCTTTCCATATTTTTTTCAAATCTTCAGGTAATGCATCATCCCAATCAAGACCAGTCTTCCAGATCATCTGCATAAGGCATTTAACTCTTAAAGTGTAGAGCCTAGGAAATCGATAGGGCCATAAATTTTGCCTAGTACTTGTAAAACAAACCTTTTAGTATTTATCTGTTTAGAAACAAGGTTTATTAAATCCCTACAATCAAAATAGAGAGTGTCTTTCAAGTTATTCCACCCTAAACCCAAAACTTTATTAGGAGGATCATTTTCTTCAAATATTTTAGAATCCTTGCTAACAACATTTTTTTGTACCCAAAATTCATGTAATGGTGTCGAATTTGTATGAAATTTGTGAAGTTGCATACTCGGGTCTTTAAAGATACTAAGTGAGTCTAGACTTGTAGTTAAAGCCTTCTCTACTGATGGGTGGCTTCCTATTATGTCATCTACATAAATGTTTTAATTTAAAAAACTAACAGTCTCCCTATGTGTGTCGCTAAAATTTTTCAAATGATGTTTTATCGTCGCAGCCAATAAGAAAGGACTACAATTAAGTCCAAACAAAACTCTAGTGAATCTAAAAATCTGAAGGGGAGAGGTGCCTTCGTAAGGACTTTCTGTAAACAAAAATCGTGTTACGTCCCTATCTTCCTCGTCTATCAAAATTTGTAAAAAAGCTTGTTTCATGTCCGCTGTAAAGGCTACGGGATGAAATCTAAATCTAGACAAAATGTCAAAAATATCTTCATAATGATTAGGTCCAATATGTAGACAGTTATTAAAAGAAAGATTATTGTAATCATGTGAAGACGCATCAAACACAATTCGTAATTTACTTGTCGTACGATCTGTTTTTATTACCGCTCTATGTGGTAAATAAAAGGTTGTAGAATTTTCCTCCAAATCCGTAACGGGTTCTATAATCCCCTCTCTCAAATAATCCTGTAAAACATTGTTGTATTCAAAAAATAAATTTGGGTTTCTACAAAATTTGTACTTAAGTCTCGAAAATCTACTTTCAGCGATTTCAAAATTATTTCGTAATTGTGATTTACTAATTTTCCAAGAGAATTTAACTTTATATCGTTTATTTTCATACTTAATTTCCGATTCAAAATTTTTCATAATTTTATTTTCGGAAAGGTCAAATTTTTCTTTCGGAGAATCGCTTTTAATTCCCTGTAAAACTCAACCGAACACAGTTTTTACTGCTACTAAATTTTTATTAATGCGCCTAATATTACCTAACACAATATCATAATAATAATCGACTCCTATCAAAAGTGTAATGCTTTCTTTACTATTAGGTATATCAGCTAATTCTAAATTCTGAAAATTATCATTTTTCGTGATTTTTTCCAATTCAGGGGGAGGGTGAATGAACGATCCAGAAATTTCATCCGTAACCAACGCTTCAATTTAAAATTTGTGATCAGGTTTATTTTTATTCACGAGCTTTAATTTAACTATGCCATAGGTTTTCTCCATCGGTGTTTTACTTCCAAATGTGTATACTTTAAATTTTTCATTTCTAATCACTTTTAAATTTAGTTCCTTAGCAATAGAACGAGATAAAAATGTTCTACTAGAAGCTGAATTAAGAAGCAAACGGATCATTTTCTCTTTCGTTTTATTTTTAATATTTACGGAACAAGTTTGTAACAAAATTTTATTTTCCTGATTTATAGAAGAAACAGTAGAAAATATTTCCTGTTTGGATTCTGAACCAGAAGGAACATTTATTTTTTCCTGAGGTTTATGTTTAGATTTGTAACAGAGAGTTGTATTATGTTTATAACCACATATTCTGCATTTAATGTCGCTATGGCATTCCGCGATACGGTGCTTTTGTTCCAAACACAAAAAGCAACGGCCCTGAGATTTCAAAATATTCTTCTTCTTTTCAATATCGAATGCGAAACAATTTTCTGACGCGTGATTCTTTTTACAAAAAATGCATCTCATCTGTTTATTTTCTACCGTAGTGATTAATTCATGCGCAGACGATAATCTGCTACCGTCTCGATTACTCAATTTGTTACTTTTTATTTGTTCGTTTGTTTTATTTTTTGTAGATAATGTTCTTTCCCGCGAAATTATTTCCGTTTGTATGAAATCTAATAGTTCTTGAATTTTAATTCCATGTACATTAGATGCGTGTTTTCTATTGAATTCTAAATTTAAATCGGACGGTAGTGTCTTTAGAATTACTGCGATTAACATAGCACTGTAATTATTCTCATCAACTTCTAACGAGGATAATGATCTATCATTTATCTCGATTTCTTCATGTAATTTTTTTAATCTAAAAATATCTGTGGATTTATAAACGGGTGCTAAATTTAACAAATTGTTCATGTGGTGGTTAATTATCATATCGCGTTGTCCGAATCTTTGTTTAAGAATTTCTATGGCTTTGTCATAATTTTGTTCCGAAATCTCTAACCCGTGTATGGAATTTAAAGCTGTCGAAGTTAAATAACTTTTTAAATAATTAAATTTCTCTACCTTTGACAAAGCTTCATTGTCATGAATAGTAACTTGAAAAGTATTCCAAAAACTCATAAATTGGGACAATTCACCGCCAAATCTTTGAATACCAATTTTGGTAATTTAACAAATTTGTTGTGCTACCTTAACGGTGTACTTCTATTCTGTAATGTACTTGAAACATTTGAATTTACACCACTGTTTTCGACTGAATTTACTTTTATTTTCTTTTTTGCTCTAAAAATAGCGGTCGCGATTTTATCCTGATATTCATAACATACGTATTTTTCATTTTCATATTCCGTTAAAGGAATTATTTTTTCTATTTCCCTATCGGCTTCTTGCAGAAGCCCATTTTTTACAGTTAACTGACTAAGAGTTTCTTCTACATTTTCAACATTTAAATGTTCTTCTTTTAAATTTAATTATATACTGTTCACTAACTTCGTAACACTTGTTCGCAGAATTTTTCTATTAATTTTAAACTTCTCCAACTCCATTGTAAATTTCCATAAAATTTCTTACCTTGAGCCGTCTTCGCTCTAAGAGCTAATCCAATATCATGAAAGCACAAAAGGGAATTTTAATAATCGAATTTAACACAAGCATCATTACTTTCAAAAACAACATTCTCTTGCCGGCACTGATGCACCAAAATGAAAAATGATTGCGGTTCAGTGGTATTAACATTTTCAGAACATAAAGAATCAAAATTAATATGCCGGATTGCTTTGAAAACAAGAGAATGAATAAAATAGAACGATGCATACTTTTTCTGATAGTTTAATGATTATAATAAAATAAAAATTCTATTTACAAATTAAATACATTTTTTACAAAAAGGAATACTTAATGGAACATAATTCCCAAATCTAATTAACTCTCATATTAAGAGATTGAAAATTCTGTCTTCGAACACAGCCGAAGCATCCAAAAATCTAAAACTAAACTTATTGGCTGTTGCTAAATTCTTTTAACAAAATATAGGTTCTTTCTTCTTTCACTGGCGACGCAGCGCCGTCTAAAGGAAATTGATTTTACTACAGGAGTTAGCCACTAAAATCCAGGTTTTGAGATTCAGGGGACCTCAAAAAAATTAACTATCACAAGAACTCACATTTGAAATTTCTCATCCAATATGATACTTTTACTATACCATGTATGGATAAGAGAAAGTAAAAATTGACATCAAGATACTTATTGGAATATTAATCATAGTATGAGTGTCACAGATTCCGTGCAAAAACGTAAATCACGAGTATCTTGCCAAAAAGCCTGAAGATGAGGGTCAAATGAGTTTAAAATGTTCTAGTACAAAAACTTTATTGTATTGTACATAAAACATAATACAAACAATGAAAATATTTACAGCACAATAAAAATATTCAAAATAGTAAAAAAATAAGCCTAAGTAAACTATTTCATGCACTATACATTACCGTTATGTACTGTACAAAAAATTAAAAAATAAAATAAATCAATCATTTGTTTTTGATTTTTGTTGAGGGAAAAAAAAAAAAAAAAAACTTTTTTTTTCTTGACTGCATTTCTCTTAACATGATTTTCTTCAACCAACTATGCGTTGCCATCTTGCTCCTCTAAGTACTGCAATGGTGAAACTTTTCAGGGGTTACCCCTAAATTCAGGGTTTTTGAAAGTTTTGCTGTCTTTGAGTTTTATGTTAAATTATTTTGTTTGTTCTTTTAGAAATTTCTCATTTTGAATGTTTAATTTGCCTTATAATATATTAAGAGCTCTCAAAATATTACTCATTAAAGATAGCCATATGACCTATGATTAATAATTTTCCCTTATCCGAATGCAAATAGCAGTTTTCAGAGAGTTTGCATGTTAGGCAGGGATGGAACACGGGCGCAGAATTCATACCACTATCAATGTAAGAAAATTTTCTACCTCTTAAATCGACGATATTATAGGTACAGAAATTTCTTAAACACATTCCGGTATGAATTCTGCGCCCGTGTTCCATCCCTGAATGTTAGGTAATTTCACCTGTGGAACTCTAACACTCCGCCGACGTGACGTAAAGTTATTTCGAGTGTCAATAATCTGCTCTGTACATAAATATCCAATGAACTATGTTGTGTAGAGTAAAACTACAGTAAGTTTTTTTTTTTTTTTTTTTTTTTCTGGATGCCTGCGTTTCTGGATTAAACACTCGTGAATAATCAGGAGTCGAGGGTAGGGTTAAGTGGAGTAAATATAACAACATGGCGCAGTTTGGGAAAACATTGACTTTAACTTCATTTTGCTCAACTGCTTTATACTTGCACAAGGCATAAACCACAACAAATTGTTTAAAAAAAAAAAAAAATATTTTTTTTCTTAAAAATAGCCAATGTCACCTAGAATTTAATTAAATAATACCTTTCTATTAAACTCTCAGATAAGTTGGAAGATCGTCATCTATAAAAAATCATATTTTAGTTAATAGTAATAGTAATAATAATAATAATAATAATAATAGATTTATCAGATTTTCATCAAACATAGCTATGAACCATTTTGACTATGCCAGCTTAATAATAATAATAATAATAATAATAATAATAATAATGAGGATGATGATAAATTCATTGATATATGTCTATTCGCTTGGGACCTAATTCCGTGCCACAAACAGACAAGCATACACAGACAAATAAAGGCTTCAAATTTATAACAGTCTTTATTTTTTAATCGGGGGTTTAAAGATAGAAAACACAAAACAGAAATGGCAGTGTTACTTACATCGCATTCATATGTGTAATTTTACAGTAATATATAAAGGATATTTATGTATGATGCGCAGCTTTACTTTTTTCTCACTACTACTACTACTACTACTACTACTACTACTACTACTACCACTACTACTACTACTATAATAATAATTATTATTATTATTTAGGATTGCTACCCGACGCAGATTAAACATAGTAAAATAAAGAAAAAAAAATAAGGTAATTAATAATTTAAAAAAGGTATTTTAAATATTTTAAATTAAGCTAAGGCGTATAAAACGGGATTCTAAACATTTAAAATTTAGTTAAAGAGAATTAAAAGTGCTTTCCCTAACAACACACTTATCCATAGTACAACTTGAGGATGTCCATGGGATGTCCTTTCATCCATGGGATATCCTGAGGATATCATGTGGAGAAGAATTCTCTTCTGTAAGTTAAGTTCCATAGCCAAAGGGAGAAGGGTTCAACCCCCTCTCCCAAATTTTACAGATTTGTCAAAAATGTTTGAGTTATACTTCACTTCTAACACTCAACTTTATATATTAAAGTTTGAACCATCTTCGAAAAAATTTTCTAGCTATGGCCTTTCCACAGATTTAACGTCATATGCTTATATAACTGAAGAAAAAAAAATATATAAGTGTGAAAATTTAACAGTAGATGAAAAGTTCACATAATTTTGTTATTTCAGGTCACATTAACAGTTTTACTTACTGAAGCCAATCGAAAATATGCAACGTTGTGTATCAAAGGGATACTGATGAAAATCCATCTTGCATGTCACCTTGAATGAATACCTTTAAATGGTAAAAAGAAAAGTTAAAGAAAAAGAAAAAAAATGTAAATTAAAGAAACGAATAATGATTATTAAATATTAAAATTCGTTAATATTTTCCCAGACAATGCAAAAATCTTGAATTATACTAGTTTAAGCTTCCCTAATCAAATCAAGTAACTTTGAATCAAATTTGATTGTACAATCTAATTTGCATAACTGCCAAGTCTCCTGTTTTTGAAGGGAGACTTCAAACAGGGAAATTTTTTCACCTGATTTTGGTAATATTAATCGTCGAAAATATACATAACATATTCCATTTAAAAATACTAGTGTCAATTCTGATTTAAAAGTTAAAAATGTTGGCAGCTGTGAACTTGCTTTAAGCCTAATAATTCAATAATGTGTGTCATGTATGTTATTTGTATCATAAATTATGTTTGCTATAACCAGGGTTCTGAGTCAGAAAGGGAAATTTGGATACCAGAAATTTTATACAGTAATTTGTTTTTAAATATATCAACATATATTTTGACTTGACATATATTTTAAATATATGTCAAGTCTAAAATGGTAAAAAAAAAAAAAAAAAAAAAAAAAAAAATAGAAAACAAAACCATTATTAAAATTTCCTTTTCTGGGAACCCTTGTTATAACATACATAAAGCAAATAATAAAATTTATTTTCTAATCGTTTGTTATATTAAAATAATTATTTTATGATTTAGAAATTAATTATCTATTTTTAAGCAGCTCTAAGCGAAAGCAAAATAAGAGCTGTACCACATAGTTTCTAGCCTTTGATTTTTTTATGTAAAGGAATTTTTAAATCAGTAATATGTTTGATTGTTCATGTGCGATTTTTTCTCAATGAAGTACACAGTGGAGTACTAGCAGCGTTGAACTTGCTTTAAGTCTCATAATTCAATTAAGTGTGTCATGTATGTTATTTGCATCATAAATTATGTTTGCTATAACCAGGGTTCTAAGTCAGAAAGGGAAATCTGGATACCAGAAATTTGATATAGTAATTCTTTTTAAAAATATATCAACCCTTAGTCAAGTCTAAAATGGTAAAAAAAAAATAAGGAAAACAAAATCATTATTAAAATTTCCCTTCCTGGGAACCTTTGTTATAACATACATAAAGCAAATACCCGTGAAACTGATTTTTGAATAAAATTTATTTTCTAATCGTTTGTTATATTAAAATAATTATTTTATGATTTAGAAATTAATTATCTATTTTAAACAGCTCTAAGGGAAAGCAAAATAAGAGCTGTACCACAGCCCTACTACATCACTCCTCAGCGCCAACGCGCCAACGTCGTGAAAGACGTTGGCGTGTTGGCGCCGAGGAGTGATCAAGTAAGGCGGTGGCTGTACATACAGTTTCTAGCCTTTGATTTTTTATGTACCGGAATTTTTAAATCATTAATATGTTTGATTGATCATTAGCGATTTTTTCCCATTGTAGTACCCAGTGGCCGAGAGGTTCTGTTATCAAGGCTATTAGAAAGGAAGTGCCTGGTTAGATAATAGGTATCGCATGTTGACCAGGCCGTTCAGTGTTTTCTGTAGTTTTCTATGAAACACATGAAATGGGCTAGAGACCCTAAAAAATACCCTAACGTAAGTCATTCCCCTCAGACCTAGGACCTAAGTGTAGTCAAACGGCTTTAAGCCCTACATCATCACCACACTAACTCACACAAAGCTTAAAGTTGGTTCTCAGTGAATTTTTATAAAATTCTAAAAAATGGAATATAATACACATTTATACGAAAAGAATGCATACGAAAAGAAAAAGGCAAGTATTTGCTTTGAAAAAAATATTTTCGAATATAAACGCAGGAGATAGGCGTAGATCAAAAATTCTGAATTTGGAAAGTGCACCAAGAAAATATACTTCCAAGAGGGAAAATCAGCTCCATTTTTAGAATGTGTTTGTTTCTTTGGATAAATATGGGCACACATAGATTGCTGAACATTGGAAATTGAAATACAACTTCAGGCCAAAAAAGTTATTTAACTTCTATTATTTGTAAAGTAATTAAAATTATTTTATTACATATCAACTGAGAGAAGCGCCTCTTCCAGAGCAGATTATTTCAGCGTCGCTTCTAGTTTTTCCGTGCAAGTTTTGTTCCTGATCTCCATACTTATGTATGGTATTATGAAGATTATTCGTCTTATGTACTTGATCTAGGACCATGTGTGCTGTGGCTATGTCATGGAAATAATTTTAAAAAGTAAACTTTATTATTATTATTATTACTTTCTTCTATATGTAATATAGAGAAAATATTGGATTCGCGAAAATTTCCGACCTCCGTTTTTTGACGGATCTACACGTTTTGGGATGTGCTGAACACAAATTGATAGTTTTTAAAAAATGTCTGTCTGTCTGTCTGTGTGTCTGTGGTTTCATGTTTTCCCCGTATCTCACGAACCAATGAATGAAATTGAACCAAACTTGGTATATAGTTGGACCCTGACATGGAATGGCGCTGATTAGATTTTGGGATCAATCGCCCAGCAGATGGCACTGTGATTGCATTTTATGTAAACGTTTAACATGGCAGTATAGGACAAAATTTCGTATAAATGTACATAATGAGCGTTATTTTTTTAAACTTGTGATTGTAAAATTAATATGAATTATTGATAATAGTAGTAGTTAAATAGGAAAAAAAATGTGCATGTGGGGGCATCGCTTCCCCGGCTGGGAAGGAAGTATCCCCCCAGGGGGGGGGGGCGGTAAATTTTCAAGATGGGTATCTTTCGAAAGATCTCGTCAATACCTTTAAAACGAATGGTTAAACTATAAATCTGTGATAATTTAAAACAAAGTTATCGATTTTTTTTACTTTTAACAACAACAAAAATAAAACAAAAAAAAATCGTATTTATTTATTTATTTATTTATTTATTTATTTTAACGAAATTTAACGAAATTTGGTATTTAGTTGGTCCTAGACATAAACTGGTGCTGATTACATTTGGGGATCAATAGCTCAACAGGTGGCGCTGTGATCGCATTTTTTCTAAATTTTTAACATGGCAGTATAGGACAAAATTTCGTATAAATGTACATAATGAGAGTTATTTTTAATTTGTGATTGTAAAATTATTAAGAGTTATTGATAATAGTAATAGTTAACTAGGAAAAAATTTCTGTGCATGTGGGGGCATCGCTTCCTAAATTTTCAAGATGGGTATCTTTCGAAAGTTCTCGTCAATACCTTTAAAACGAATGGTTGAACTATAAATCTGTGATAATTTAAAACAAAGTTATCGATTTTTTTTTACTTTTAACAAAAAAAAAAAAAAAAAAAATCGTATTTTTTTTTTTTTTTTTTTTTTTTTTTTAATGTTACTGATTGAATAGGGAAATATAGAAGAAAGTCTTATGGTGGCCACAACATACTAGTTTTTTAATTTAAATAACCATTAGTAAAACATAATCCCCACAAACAAATATTATGTGGGTCATCATTGAAACAACGGTAGTTTTTTTTTTTTTTTTTTTTTTTTTTTTTTTTTTTTTGGCCAATGGTTATAAATGGCCGTTGGCTAGATTGATGGCCCAATCGTTGAAAAATTGTTGGCCCATGTGCAGTATTTTGATTTTCAATATATTTTGGTATTTATTATGTGCGATTTTTATATTTTCTTGCGAATAATCAACATCTTCGACGATATTTTAATGCATGTAATAATAATTTATATTTTCCTTGAAGTTACGCAATGATTAGAAATGAGCCGTTATATGCAAATGTAACACCTCAATCACTGTTGGGCTCATAACGTTGTTCCGTATGGTGGGTTAACCGTAGCTACCCCAACAAATAAAATGCCAATGGAGCGAACAAAAACAGACGTTGGGCCTACTGCAAATATCTCAACTAACTAAGTGCCAACCGCGCAAACCATTATTTGCTGATGGATCAAAGATTCATGTTTGTAGAAGTAAATTTAAATACATTATCTGCTATTAAGGGCAGTGTTGCCAGATTGCGCGATTTTTTTATTCAACAGTCACCAATAACTTTGAGAAGTGATATTTAATGTGCATAATCGACGATTATTCGTCTATCATCTATATCAAACATCACATCACCTCTCGAAGTTATTGGTGACTATTCAATAAAAAAGTCGCGCAATCTGGCAACACTGATTACGGATACGAATTAAAGTAAATGACGCAATTAATTGGGTAGTAATTAACGAGTCAATCAGACTTGTAAATTTTCTAGACTAGAGCAAATAAATATAGATAAAATTTTTTCATAATTTATAAATTATTACACAAAGCAGCTTAACATTTTTGTACATTATGAAACTTTATTAATAACAACGAACCTCTGAGACAAAAAGATGTGATCGTCTCTTACTACAAAGAAAATACTGTGCTGCCCTATGTCTACGATAACTTTTGATTCTTCAAATATTAGATCTGGAGTCCATATGTGTTTGAGGCAGTCCTCGTGCATAGAGAAACGATTTTCTAAAAGTCTGGGATCATTCCAAACAGCTCGAATATATGCGTGAAGTCGGAAATCCTATAAAAAAAAAAAAAAAAAAAGACAATACAATACAAAATCTCTGTGAGAATAAAAACAAGAAATAAATATCCTAAATCCATACATTGTGAAACCTTAGAAAAAAATTACAACACGGAAACTAGTTATAAAGAAAGCAAATTTGTATAAAAGCAATATATATTCAACTGAAATAAAACGATTTCTTCTACGAATATTCATCTTCTGCAATATCAAACCTGACATTTGTAGGTGCGAAAAATAATAATCATCATTCCCAAATGACAATAAAAATAATCCTTCACCCGCAAAAAAGAAGCATATAAGCTGACCAGATCAAAGTACCTTTATAATAGAGAAGCATTAAAAATTGCTGCAATTATCAAATTATGGATGTATTTTTTCATGCCTAATAAATAAGGACTAAAAATAAAGTATTATTAATTAATTAGTTTCTACAATTTTTTAAAACTTAGAAAAATGCCTTCCAAAAAAAGTGAGTTTCCATTTGTCCCCAGAAAATGGGGACGTTTGGTCAGTATAAGCATAACACAATAAAAAGTGCATTCAAGCAATTTTCTACATAATGTATTCCATTTATCCCATAATGTATCTCAATATAATATATTCTACAGTATATTCCAAAATAAGGATAAGAAAATTCCATTAATGTGGTAGAATTACCGAATTTCGTACTTTGTTTTTAACAGTTTTGCATTTTACATTCCCCACTTATCTCAAACAGGTTCAGAATTAAACCGTGTTTGGCCATATAGTGGAGATTTTAAGCGATTGTGTTTATGCGCAAAACTTAAGTTTAAAGTTATTACTTATAAGCAGGGCTCGTAAAATACGGTTGCCGGTCGCCCCTGGCGACCAATATATTTTAGCTGGCGACTGTGTTTTCAATGAAAACTCAACATTTAAACATTTTTTTTTTTTTTAATATTTTGCTAAGAAATTGGTCCGAGAATCAAATGCCGAATTTTTTGATAAACTGCAGTGTAGTTTATATCAATTCGTGTAAGAAACAAGTAGAAGGAAAACAGTAACTCACGTTATCTGTGCATTGGTGCCAAATCTATTGTTTTTGGCGGGAGACTTCAAACAGGGAAAATTTTATAGCTGTTTCCGGTAATATTAATCGTCGAAAAAATATATAATGTTTTCCATTTAAAAATACTGGTGTAAATTCTGTTTAAAAGTTTAAAAACTTGACAGCTCTCTCTGTGGGTGTTTCGCACACCTTCTTGTTGAATCAATATACCCAGTTACAATGCGTTCAGAATCGATGCAGTTTACGTTGTTCACATTCACTAGCTTTGCGACACAGTGCTGGATCATTGCGTCGGTGTAATGATGTGTCGATGCCAACGGTGTATCAGTTCAGAGGAAACAATGAAACCAGTTTGAGGCTGTTAGATTTAAACAAGTGTTTCCTGATGTATAATCCAGTCCTGGTTAGTATTTGTTTTTTATACACAGAATTATAATTTCTATGTTTAAGTAAATAAATAATGTAAGAAAGAAAGAAAAAAAAAAGCGGGAGAGGGGGTTATTTATTAATGGCTACCAAAAAATTTTCCTGGGGACCATTTTTTTTTCGAATTCCTAAAACCCTGCTTATAAGTATACATATTCTGAGTTTTGTTGAATTCTACACGTAACCTGACTAACAAGGAAACATTCAAAAGGTGCCGTCTTCAAAAAAATATTGAAAAAAAAAAAATATGTATATATATATGTGATTCTACTCTTTATAAAACACCAGGAAGTGAAAAACTATCGGCTGAAATGAATTACAGCAACCACAAAAAAGTATCGAAATTAAGCATATTTGGCGATTTAGCGCTGTTAAGCGTTCAGTTTGCCAGCACCGAGATTGCCGTGTATGAACAGAACCGTGTTTTATTTCTCCGCCAAGTACTCAAAATTAATTGCCTAACAATGTGAAATCGCCAAATATACTTGATTTTCACAATTTTTTGTGGTCGCTGTAATTCATTTCAGCCGATAATTTTTTCACTTTCTGGTTTTTTATGAAGAGCAGAATCACATACATTTTTTTTTTTTTTTCAATATTTTTTGAAGACGACACCTTTTGAATGTTTCCTTGTAAGTTAGAATTTTATTATGACATGTCAAGATAAAAAATTGTGTGAATATAATAAATTATTTACAGATTTCGCTTTGTTTCATGTGTACAGCAGTGTTGCCAGATCTGACAGGTTTTTTACTCAATTATCACCAATAATTTTGAGAAGTGATATTTGATATAAATAATAGACTATCGGTCTTCTAAGTAATTAGGCAAACGTTGCAATTAAAAAATATTGTTGATTATTGAATAAAATATCCACCAGATCTGGCAACACTGTTGTACAGGGCTGAAATACGTTCGCAGAGCTCACACCACTATCAATGTAACAAAATTTTCTACTTCTTAAATCAACGATATTATATGTAGACAAATTTCTTAAACGAATACCGGTATGAATTCTGCGCCCTCGTTCCATCTCTGTGTGTATGTGTAATTACTATGAATTTTCTCAATAGTACTGTGTATGTGGTATGATGTAAAATTATTTTAATTTCTTGCAGCTTTGAGAAATCAGGGTGTACATGTATTTTCAGCTTATGGTCTCATTTTAAAATCTTTATTGTGTTATTATTATTATTATTATTATCATTATTATTATTATTTTACATTACGCTTGTTAAAAATGCATACTGTTATATTTGTTATGCAAAGCTGCCAACTTGTGCGGGTTTTTTTTTTTTTTTTTTTTCTGCTACCAGAAATTTTTTATAGAATTTTTTAATAACTTTTTTAGCAATTTTCTTCGATTAATCTTTTTTTTTTTTTTTAACAAAGAAACACTGGCGTTAAAAAAACGTATAAGTTAGCAGCTATGGTTATGTAATAAATTAATTTACTAAATATTGCTAATTTTAAAATATCTTAAAAACTTCATTTTATTTCTTATCAATTTCCCTTTTCCGTCATTGCGTAAAATATATGCATATACATAAACACGTACATATTTTATTGAGATTGTAGTTGCATACCCTTCGTAATAGTGATTTTTCTTTATTGTATAGGAAATATCCTTTTATAATTCTGAATGGTGTATATTAATGCCAATGTGTTTTGCATAGCATAATTCTATATATTATATATTATATATTCTATTGTTCTATAGATTATATGTGCTCTTTAATAATAATAAGTATATTTAACACGTTCGTCGCCGCGTTACCCATATCTGGGTGACGGGTATGCTTCCGTGGGGGGCCCGTCACTCAAATATAGATGACGCCCTTTTTGTTTAAGTTAATATTATTTTCAGTTGAATTTTTAAAAGGAATTTAATGGAATAAGGACTGAAATATAATTATAGGCTATACAACATAAAAATACTAAAAATATACACATTATACTACACTTTTTATTAATTTATATTTAAGATAACATATTATATTATACTATAAAACTCTATTATACTACTCGTCATCATTATTTTCATCACTTTTAATTATACTTTTACGCCGTCCAGTGAACATTTTGAGGATAAAAAAGTCACTGGTGTGCGTCTAAAATAAAGTATGGTTCTCGACTAAATGAAGATTCTCAGATAACTGCAGTAACATTCTAGGCAATCCTCTAGCCGGAAAGCTTACCTCTTTTCCCATTTCGGAACTAAATACTTTGAAATGAATCGAAGTTTTGAGAACGTTATTCGAGCTGCAACCTTGCTATTTCCCGCTTATGTTTGCGTTTTGGCACTCCTGCGGTCTGATTTGGGCTCGGCAAGAAATTCAGCTGAATCACGCTGGGCGACGAACGTGTTAAAAAGACTTCAAAAAATTAGCTCATTTAGACCGTATTGTATTCGAATTATTTTGTAACAACCTGTGCACAAAACAGTAGTGCTATTTACACCATTTTCTGTAATATATATACTTAAATTGTAAATAGGAGAAAACTCTGGAGAAAAACTATGTATATTAGAGGATTAAAAATATTTCACTATGATAACGAACACGATAGAGATAAGGGTGAGGGGGGGGGGGGGACACTAAAAGTCATACTACAGTGCGTCTCAGAATTATAGAGACAGATGATTTTTTGAAATAACATTTCAAAAAATGAAGCAATAATCACGAAAAAATAATTACAGTAAGTTCCCAATTTCCGTGAACGGATTATGTGTGTTGCGGATTATTCACAAGAAAAGGGCGGGATCAAGAGAATATGTTTCTTAACAAGAAACATAAACAAACGATGATTGCTTTTTATCAAAGGTAAAAAAAAAAAAAAAAATGTAAATATAAAGAGCTAGTTATGATGCTTTTGTTTTATTTTTCGAACAGCATGGTACTAGACAAGCTAACATTTGAATTTATTTCGGATTATTGTTAGTACCCGCCTTTTTTTTTTTTCACATCACTTTTCTTGAAGGGTCATTTTCCTCTTTTTTAACTATAATTAGGAGAAAATTACTCTTCAAATAAAGTGGTGTCAAAAAAGGGACAGGTATTCACAATGAATAAATTAAAACGTTGGCATGTTTGTGGTACTGTTTAATTTAGTGAATAAATTAGCTTACAAATTGCACCTTGGCATAATCGTAAATATATGTTTTTGTTTACATTCTTCAATATAAAAAATACAAATACTTTTACTATATTGTGAATATTTTCACTGTTTGTATTATATTTTATATACAATACAATCGCATAGTCCAGCTAAAATATTTCATATCTCATTTACTCTTCGTTTCCAGTCTTTTTGCTCTTTATCCGTGCCACCCCACACAGTCACTTATATCCATTAGTCATCTATAAAAGTTAAAAAATGATCCATGTGATTTCTGTAAACATTCAGAAAGTTTACGGATTATAACTTGAAATTAACTTAAAATATTTCCAGTTAAATTTAATCGCATTAAAGTAATACAACAAGTTAATTAACTTAGCTACTGCCCGAAATGGCTTTACACCGTACGATGTTGCACTGTTAATGATGTACCAAAAATCAGAGTATTTAACATGTTCTCCATCAACATTAATAACAAATATAAACTAAATGATGATTGTGAATGTATACAGCAAACAAAAGATGATGAATAATGACATAAAATGGATTAAAAATGAAGATGTATGAAAAAAATAACACAGATTAAATCGGATTGATTAGAAAATGTGTTATTTCAGCAATCGCTATAGATAAGAAGACTTCGCCTGCTCTTTATTTATCTACGTCATATGACCTCTGACGTCAGGTGGGAAGAGCCCATTGGAATTGTTATATGATATTGAAAATATCTAAATCTTGTTTTGATCTAACATACATCTACTAGACATCTAAAAAGGGCACGTTGAAATTTCGTCTACTTTTAAACATCTAATAGAGATCTATAATTAGTATAGGATGTCAAGGACTTTTAATGAACATTCTTTAGATATTTTGTACCTTTCATGGATCAATTGGATGTAATTTAAATGTTTAATGGATATAAATGGTTGTGTGGGACTCGATTCCGCGGATAATCGGGAGCATACTGTATAAATTTTTTGTCTACTTTAAATTTTTACTAGAAATATTTATCTGATTTAATCAGTGAAAACTGTTATAGAAATAAATAAAAAAAACTCTACTAACTCTTTGAGGGGCAAAGTAATTTTTCGAAATTAAAATTAATAGCCACCAGAATTTATGAACAATTTTATAAGAGAAGGAAAAAAAAAAAAAAAAAAAATGAAGTTTTCCTAACTCAAAACTCAAAAGTAAAATTTTATGTTTAAAAAAAAAAAAATCCGGTGTGAATTTCTGCAGTTAGAAATTAAAAATAAAGGGTTCTTGAAAGGGTTAAATTCATCCAGTAGACAAGAAAGGGAAAAGTTGGCAACTATGGTTTTCTAAGGGTTAAATTGGTTTTAATAGACATACAAAATGGAAGTAAATAAATTACCATGTCTGCTTCATCGATTTCATCCAAATCCAGGATTTCAATTTGTATGAAAACGTCAGTTGGTTTACCTGCTGAAAACGAAAATAAAGAAAGGAATCATTCATCACAAAATCCTATAATACAGGGTTATTATTGTCCTGATTATCTGGTAGATAAATTTTATGAGAAGACGATAACATAGCACGCGCTTGCGATAGAAAGAATTGTCTTCAATATATTATTATTTTTTCTTTTTTCTTTTTATGTTTTTAAAAATAGTTTTTATGGTGTTGCATATAGAAAAATAACATAAAAATCCTCCCCCTCCCCCTCTCTTTCTTTCTTTTTCTTTTTTATTACAAATGATATATCTTATTTTTGAGTAATTGTTAAAGAAGAAAAAAACATGTTATCAAACTTAATAAAAAACATTATTAAAAAGATGAAAATCGGACGTTATGGAGATTCAAATTTGTTCAAAATGACTGGTGATTCAAATTGAAATTATCTATGCTACTTAATGAACAGAATGATTTTATAAAATTTCTATGATTTCTGTGCAAGTGGAACAGATAGTATAGGAAACAGCATCGCATTAAGAAGATTTTTTCACAAAGGATAATACTATTGAGTAAAACCATATACAGGCCGATCCTTATAAAGTGTTATTTACTCCCACTTCATATAAAACTAGATCTGATGAAATAGTTTGTTAAAGTCACGTTACAAGAAATAGGAAATTTCAAACATATTTTTGAACAGCTTCCGGGCTTATTCGAAACAAATGTGAAAGATGGTGTTTTTGTTGATCTCCACGTAAGAAAGCTTAAAAAAGACGAAGATATGAGACTAAAATGGAAGAAAATGCAAAACGAGTATTAAAAGGTTTCAAATTGGTTTTGACTTTCTGGGAAACAATAAAGACTATATAAAAAGATGGTATCTCGAAAAATTGTAAAGTAAATTTGAACGTTCAATTTTTACGCTCACAATTGGACTACTTTTCGGAACATTTTTACACGGTCAATGCGAAAAAGGGTGAGAGGTTCTATTAAGTTAGCAAAAATATGTAAAGATGATACATTTGTAGGTGGATTGTCCAAAAGATAGTAAAACACAATTGGATACTAAAAAAAGACGATGTTCAGAAAATTTACAAAAGAATAAAAAAAAAAATAATCATAAAAAATAACCATGATTTTTGAAAGGAATTAAATTATATTCGCCAAATAATTTGGCGATATATTTTTTATTCTGCCAAGGATGACCGATATCAAATCTATTCCGCTGCAACATATTAGTATCTTATATCAGATACTTTATTTAGACATTTGAAAACAAATTTGACTTCAAATTATGATAGAATATTTACCATTTTCCTTTTAATTAGTATATTAGTTGGATATTTATTGTGTAAATATCATCCTTTGAAATGAAATGTTTGTGTTTTCAATCGAATATGGAAGTTAGAAAATTTTTTTCTAGTGTTTTGAAATTAAAAATTCAAATTTTGTCAATTTTACAACAAAAACAAAAACAAAAGCATTAAATCATTAAATTCATTTTTTTACTTATTTTTATTTCATATTATTTCACGCGCACTTTTTATCTCCTAATTCAGAACTATTAAAAAAAAACTTTTTCGATATCGCTTGTAACGATACTGATTATTATTAATTTTCTTTTCTTTTTCTTTCAATAATAATAATAATAATAAAAATATTTTGATGAAATTCTGGCAAAAGCAGAATTTAGTTTAGGACCGAGGACTATTAGTTTTTTTTTTTTTTTTTTCTTCCCAATTATAACATCGCTTTCAAATTATTCAATTATATTTTCGATAAATTTTAGATTTCGATAAATGTCCAACTATCGAAAAATGATTTCGACAAATGTCCAAGTATCGAAAACGACAACTCAAAAATCCCAGATTGAGACTAATAGTCCTCAGTGCTTAAAAAAAAAAAGTATTCAGAATAAATTTTTACATGTCATTTTACAGACACATTTTAAATATAACTTTAAAAGTTTGTTTTATTTAAACCTTTCGTACTGAGATAAAAAGTAACGAATAGATACTAAAACTAGCGTGGAAAATATTCAATGAAAGGTTAATCCACAATTTATAATTTAGTAGGGAGTGAAGCAAATGAAGAAGGGATTTATTTAATTGTTGGATATTTATGATTTATTTCTGTTATCAAGACCTCATTGTGCTTTGTTTTTTTCTTTGTAATTGTATATACACGACTCTTACTTTATATTTACACATTTTGAGTTATTTATTTCAATATCCATTTTACTTTATCAAATGTTATAATGATTTTTTTTATCATTTACAAGCTAAAGTAAATAATGTAATATCTTTTTTCATCCAATTATTATTACTTCCATTACTCGAGTACCGTAAGAACGGAAGTACTGTATTCGGTCCAAAAATTCCATGTCGAGTTTTTACCTGATTTACATGTCTTAAGGTCTCCTGAGTCCAAAAAAGTAATTTTTGGCAAGTGGTCAGTGAGTGTGTGTGTGTGTGTGTGAATGTGGGATATCTTCTGGCTATCATATCTCCGCAGTTAATAAAGATAAAACTACGAAACATCAGAATTGAGACAGGTCTGGTATACAGAAGAATTTTCCAAATTTTGGTGAACATTGGAAAAGGAAGTGGAACATCGGAAACCAGAAGTGGGACCATAAGTCCGTATCTCAAAAACGGCTCTAACGGTGTTTTTAAATTTGCTATATAAACACGCTATTAGATGTCCTTTCGAATGATATAGTTGGTTAGTTAAGGAAAGTCGACAGGCATCCTGTGTAAATAGCTCAATTTCATGTCTGGCAAGTGCGTTCCTTTAAAATCGGCTGTACGGATTTTTTTCAAACTCGCCATATTAACTCCCTTTTAAATATCCTTTTGTATGTAATTATTGTTTTCCGGTCAATAATTGAGCATGCAAAGTTTTGGTAAAAGCTGGTATCTCAAAAACGGCTCTGACGATTTTCTTGAAAATTGTTGCATAAATCCATTTTAGATGTCCTTTCTGATGTATTACGTGATTATTATTGAAAAAATTAACAGTCATCCTGCTTAAGTAGGTCAGTTTCAGATCTCGGTAATTGGTGTTTCAAAAAATAACTCTACTATTTTTATTTCCATTACCCGGCTACCATACGTATTGAAAGTATTATATTCGATCCGAAAATTCGATGTCAAATTTTCACCTGATTTATTTGTTTTAAGATCTCCTGAGTCCAAAAAGGTAGTTTTGGCCAACTGGCCAGTGTGTGTGTGCGTGTGTGTATGTGGGGAATCTTCTGATTATCATATCTCTGATACTAATAAAGGTATAGCTACGAAACTCTAGAATTGAGACATATCTGGTGAATAGGTGATTTTTCCAAATTTTGGTGAAAATTGGAAAAACGGAAGTGGGACATCGGAAACTGGAATTTGGACCGTAAGTCCGTATCTCAAAAACGGCTCCAACGATTTTCTTCAAAGTTGCTATATAAACACTCTATTAGATGTCCTTTCGTATGAAATAGTTGGTTAGTTCAGGAAAATTGACTGGCGTCCTTTATAATTGCTCAATTTCAGGTCTCGCAAGTGTGTTCCCTTAAAAACGACTGTACAGATTTTTTTTTTTTTTTAACTTGCCAAATTAGCTAACTTTTAGATATACTTTTGTGTGTAATTATTGTTTTACGGTCAATAATTGAGTATGCCAAGTTTCGATAAAGTCGGTTTCTCAAAAACGGCTCTAACGATTTTCTTGAAAATTGTTACATAAGCCCACTTTAAATATCCTTTGTATTGTATTACGTGGTTATTAAATGAAAATTAAGAGTCACCCTGCTTAGGTAGGTCAGTTTTAGATCTGGGACATTAATGTTTCAAAAAATGGCTCAACTAATTTTTTCTTCTTATTATTTTTAAATTAGCTATGTAAATCTGTTTTACATGTCTTTACATGTGTATAAGCTCTCTCTTACCGAAAAAATTTTTGGGGTCTAATTTGTTATGTCAATATTATGTCTTCTGATCACGTAATCTCCAAAGAGAGCATATACGTGCAATATTGGGTAATGGAGTCGTGTGGTTGTTTCACACCGCATTTTTTCTTTTTCTTTTTTTTTCAACTCGCTAGTAAACTTTGTTTTATACGTCTATACACGTTTATTAAGTTTCTCTTACCGGAAATATTTGAGGTTTCTACTTCGTTAGGTCAATTTTATGTGTTCTAATCACATTATCTCCAAGAAGTACATTATATCCAAGTAGTAGCATTATACGTGTAATAGTGCGTAATTAAAGTCGTGTGGTTGTTTCACACCAGATTATTATTATTATTATTATTATTCAGATTTATTATATATAAATATCTTAGAGAAATTATTGAAAGAAATGATGAATGCGAATTCTTTCTTTGTATGTTTTTTTTTGTGAACTATGAAAAAGCTTTTGATTTTGTATCTTTACGAGCAGTTATCGATGCATTAAGGAATACAAATATTAATTCAGGATATATTCACCTTATTGGAAACGTTTATAAAGAAGCAATAGCCAAATTTAAAAGCCTTGAAACGAGAAATCGTTCAGAATCAGAAAGGGTGTAAGACAAGGCGACACACTTTCACATAAACTGTTCAATGCAGTACTTCAGGAAGGTTTAAAAAAATTAAATTAGAAAAAGCAAGGCATTGAAATTGATGGCTGATTTATAATCTTAGAGATTTGCGGATGGCATTGTACTGCCTACTTCTTCATTCGAGAATTTGCAAGAAATGCTTCAGGAATCAAACAGATTTGCTTCAAGAAAGCAAATTCGTTGGATGGAAAATGAACCTCAGTAAGACAAAAGTGATGTCAAATTTCTTTGTTTCTCCACTGAAGGTCACTGTTGATTTGGATGAATCAGAAACGGTATGCAGTAATACTTATCTTAGAAACTTCATGGAAGAAATTAATAACAGAGTTAAACTTGCAGGGAGAGCATTGGAAAAAGTAGCGCTATATAAAAAAACGACCTTCCAGTTCGTTTATAAAGAAAAGTTTTTGATCAGCATATTTTGCCTGTATTAACTAATGCTTCATAAACTTGGACATTAACGTGCAAAACTGTACAGAAGCTTCAAACTACCCAGAGAGGCATGGAGAGATACATGTAAGGATTCACCCGAAGAGGCAGAAAGAGAAAGACCGGGATAAGAAGCAAACGAAAATTACTAAAATGTCATTTTTAGAGCAAAGAATAGTTAAAATGGAGTTGGGCTGAGCACTTTGCCAGAAAAACTATGATACATGGACACCAAAGTGCTGTTTTGGATACCGTGATATAAGAAGAGACACCGAGAAATAGACCGCAGTGTCGTTGGAGAGATGAGGTTGCCAAATTTAGAATTTAGTGGAGCAGATTGGAGAAGAAATGCGGAAAACATTGGCAGTTTGGAATCACCCAGGAGAGGCGTTAATCCTGCATTGGATTGATAAAAACTAAAATTGATTATATATATATATGTATGTATAGAGAAAGAGAGAGAGGGAGAGAGAGAGAGAGAGAGAGATGTAATTCAACTATATTATTTTGTACGTTTCAAAGTTTCAGATTAAATAAGATTTTATTCAGCATATAAAATTTATATTTTATTTCATACCGACTTCTTCATTAGCATGTTTGATCTAACCTATTTTCATATATCTTCTTAATTTCGGATCTTTAAATAATTAAAAATCTGATATTTGATCTGCATAATTTTAAAATATTTAAGTTGCGCAAAGTAGAATGAGTAACAAAATGAAATAACTTAAGTTATATAAAAATAATATGTATAATTTAAAGCCAGTTAAGAATCTCAATAAACAAATGCTATTACATTTAATATGCCAGCGAAATTTGCACAATCTGACAAAAAAAAAAAAAAAAAAAAACATATGATAAACTAGACTAACCTACGTGGGGTGTTCAAAAAGTATCGAACCTTATTTTTCTCACGTAAACCAATGAAGAGAGAGAGACTTTCTTCAATGTAGATGTAGATGGGACACTCATGCGCAGTCGTAAATATTTTCCAGCCCGCAGAAAGCGTCAGTAGCTGGCAGTCGGCCAATAAGTGAAGACATGTAGTGAGCGGTCGTCGTATTTTAGTTTTTGGAAAATGAAAGGAGAACTCCGCAACGATATTGCATAAAATTTTACCAAAAGCTTGGCAATACCCGAGCAGAAACTATTCGTATAATTCAACAGACTTTCGGGACGATGACACAGTACGCATAAAAGTGTGGCGCAAACGCTTGAAAGATAGCCACACATCAGTGGACATGTTGACCGTTTTCCTTGACTTCATGTGTACGCACCACAAGGTTAAACTAACACAAAGGAATACTACCAAGCGATCCTCGCCACCTTCGTGATGCTGTGGGGCGCAAATGACCGGATCTATAGGCAGCCAAATCTTGACAGCTCCATCATGATAACGCGTCTGTCCATTCTACACATTTCATTCAGATTTTCATCTCCAAGCACAACATTCCTGTAGTTCGTCAGGCTCCCTACTTACCCGAGATACTGTGACTTTTGGCTGTTTCCTAAGCTGAAAATTCCGCTAAAAGAGTCCCGATATGAGTCAAGAGAAGCCATGCCATGCGAAATGCAACAGCATGGTTGTTCACCATTCCAAAAACTGCGCTCCGCAGGTGTTTCCAACAATGACAGGAACGCTGGATGAAGTGTTTGTATTACCAAGGTGACTACCTTCAAGGGGGTTAGTGTTTTGGATTTCCAAATCAATAAATGTATTTTTGCCAACTAAAGGTTCGATACTTTTTGAATACACCACGTATATCCACCTTTAAGGTGGATGTTTACCTTTCCATATGATTCATGGTTGATCAAAATTTTAAAATGTGAAATCGAGAAAATAAAATCTAATGAATAGATTTTCACATTATGTATATATATCGTATAAATTATTTCCTCGTTATATTTTCTGCTTTACATGAAAAGCGCCCCTTACTGGACTTTTAAAACCACTTTTTCAAATTCTTTCTGCACATTTCAATAATTGTCCACATACTAAATTTGGTAGCACTACGATCACTAGTTTTAGCTATAGAATATTGTTTATCATTTGTTGCCGAAATAATTGGAACCATCCTGCATATTAGTAACTAATTATCGAATGACATTTATATATATACTTAAAATAAAGATTAAAAAAAATATTACCTGACTCATGAGGTGGTGTGAAGCGGTCATAGTTTTCGGGAATCGATGACAAGCAGATATCTTCTCTGGTGCTAAAATTAAAAACAATAATGTTAAAGCAAAACCTACTAAATAAATAAATTATTCTATTTGCCTTTTTAGACATTATGACGCATTCACTAATGCATGTTTAGTACTTTTTGGCAATTCTTTTAATATCAAACTAGAGGCAAACAAGAAAAGAAAAATCAAGTATTCTGCATACATTGTAAAATACTTTACAACTGTACTTAACTGTGAAAAAAAATATATATATACGATCTTCATCTAGAACGAATAAGAGTTCATTTTCTAAATCCCTCGCTTCTTTTATTCGAATTTATTTGCAGAGATTTTTAAATAAGTTTGACCTCGATAATAGGGGCAAACACTCTAGAAGTCTAATAGGAGTTTCTAGAACTTGCTTTCAAAGAAGAATAGAATTTATTAGGATGACATGGAACAGTTTTTACTAGAGCCCCAATTTAGATTCTAGATATCAGTTACAGAATTTTTTCTCAGTGTATACCTGTTACTCTCCCAGTACTTTCTTTAATTCTGATGGTTACAGAAACAGTTTTCTTTTGTAAATAATTCTGTGTGGGAAGTAGGGATGTGCCGGATCGTAAAAAACTGTGATCCACGGATACGGATATGAATACGGATATCAGTTTTTCTGTATCCGCGGATACGAATCTGGATACGGATCTTTTGCATCAAGATCCACGGATACGGATTACCGACGGACACCCGTCATACCACCGCACTTTAGAATGTAGAAAAAGGGGGGGGAAAAGAGCTACAAACTCCATAGAAATAGCATGGAACGAAAACCAAAAAAAAAAAAAAAAACTCACAATGTCAAGTGTGTTAAAAAAAAAAAAAAAAAAAAAAAAAATGGCTCACACCGGAAGTAATAAAAGGACAAAATTGACTAGAAAGACACATCGAAGAGCGGGGGTTGGGGCGTTAAATATATCGTCCAGGGTTAATACGCAAAGCTGCTTTTAATACGTTTCGCCTAGTATGTCTCTCTAGGATGTGTTACGGATTATCCGATTACCGAAGGTAATGTAAGTAACGTATTCGGTGAAAAATTTCGATATCGATTTTTCGTCTGATTTACAAGTTTTAAGATCTAAAAACGGTATTTTTAGAGATTATTCATTGTGTGGTGTGTGTGGGGAAGAAGGGTGTACCTGCTGAATCTTCTGATGACGACTGATGAACCTTCTGAATCTAAAGATACGACGAAACTTCGTATTTAAAGACTTCATATTTTACTTTTTGGTTAAAAAAAAAAAAAAGAAATTTGACAAGGAAAACTGAATAAAGACAAATTCGTATCTTAAAAACGGCTGTAATATACAGTGAGACAAAAAAAAAAAAAAAAAAAAGTCGCACTGCAGAAAAACTGACCTATATCTTTCTCTTTCATTTGTAATAACATCTCGCAACGTGGACGCCTAAAACCAAATTTCCAGATTAGACAGCCAAAAATTTTACATCTTGCTAAAAAAGCATCATAATAATTGGCTAACATTTAATTATTTTGCCATCTCGCGCATTAAAATACATTTTGCTTTTCATTCTAAAATTAACACTTTTTGTGATATCGTTAATTGACTTATCCTTGCACTTTTTGAAATACTTTTCAAAATTACACTTTTCCTGACAACTGTTTTTTGTTCTGAATACTTGGCTCAATCCTAAATTTTATTTGGAGAATCTCGTAGTAAAATCTGTTCGAAAATTTGCTTTTTAAATCATAAAACTGGCGGTTCCAGAAAGAGAAAAGAAAAATATTCAAGAACGTTTTTTTCCCTACAGTATTTAAGTAAGAAAAAGTAAAAAATCTGCAACCAAAAATTTCATTTAAACACGTTTTCCAAAGAAATAATAACATTTTATTTAATAAAACTCATTTACTCTATGTGAATTTCGTAAACAAAATGTGTGGAAAACGTAAATTCCGACCTTGTAAAAGCGAGGCTACACTGTATTTCTTTTATTTATGCATAAAAGATAGTTGATAATGCGTTATAATAGTTTCCTTTTGATGGTTTTTTTAAAATTTCCACAAAAGGTCCGTATTAGATCCGTTGAAGGCAAAAAACGGATGCGGAGCCGGATCCGGATATGAATACGGAATTTTTTTTCTTCTGGCGGATATCCGCGGATATGGATACGGATACGGAGCTCCGGCACATGTCTAGTGAGAAGGTTAGCACACCACTGCCGACCGCTCGTTTAAATGTTGTACTCGCATTTACAAGACATTGAATGCTGTTTTTAAAATTAAAAATATTCAAATACATATCATGCATACTACTCTTCGAAACTCATCGATGTTAGTGAAAATTTTCGAAAGGCATTTTCATACGATCTTCAGAATATCAATATCGAACTAACTTCATTTATTTATTTTTATGTTATGCTTATATCAAACACAAAAACCAAACATTAAAATTTCATATCCATTTTAGGGGGCTTCAGAACACGTAACTGTAATAGAAACTCAACTTCCAAATGTTGTACTCGAATTTATAAGAGACTGAATGCTGTTTTTAAAATAAAAAATATTCAAAAATACATATCATCGTCATCCATACGTCATCCATACTACTCTTCGAAACTCATCGATGTTAGTGAAAATTTTCGAATGGCATTCCCATACGATCTTCAGAATACCAAAATCGAACTAACTTCATTTATTTATTACTTTCCGAAAACTATAGTGAGGTAAGTATTGTAATCATTTCAAAAATCCGAATTTGATATTTTTATGTTTCTATACGTTTCGAGGTCCCCTGAGTTCGTTTTAACTATTTTTACGATGATGTATGTATGTGTGTGTATGTATATGTGTGTGTGTGTATGTCTGTGTGTTTGTATGTGTGTATGTATGTGTGTATGCATGTGTGTGTGTATGTCTGTGAGTGAACACGCTAGCGTCTAAACGCTTTGTTCGAATAAGCTGAAAGTTGGTACGTATATTGTAAGTCACAAAAGTACGAACCCTATTGATTTTGATGAAATTAGCGCTTAAGGTTTTTTTACAGGGACAGCAGGAAAAAAACTTTATCATTATGACCTATGGGGCCAAATTTTTAAAAGTGCGATAGCGTCTAAACGCTTTATTATTCTGAGCAAAAAATTTTTACACATGTTATAGGTCACAGTTGCACCAACTGCATAGAATTTGGTGAATTTAGCACTTACAGTTTTTTACAGGGGCACAAAGAAAAATTCTTTATCATTATGGCTTATGGGGCCAAATTTTTAAAAGTGTGATAACGTCTAAACGCATTATTAATCTGAGCAAAAAATTCGTACGCATGTTATAGGTCACAATTGCACCGACTGTATAGATTTTGGTGAATTTAGCACTTACAGGTTTTTTACAAGGACACAAAGAAAAATTCTTTATCATTATGGCCTAAGGGACCAAATTTTTAAAAGTGCGATAGCATCTAAACGCTTTATTCAATTGAACTGAAAATTCATATGAATATTATAAATCATTGTTGCACTAACTATAAGAATTTTGGTGAATCTAGCATTTATAGGTCTTTACAGGGACACAATGGAAAATTCTTTATGATTATGATCTATGGGCTCAAAGTTCAGTAGCGTTAAATAAAACATCGTGCAATATATGGAGAAAAATACTCAAACACTCTATTATGGTTTTTTCTCTTCTGTTTGTTTAACAACTCCTCTTTCTTTACTTTATCTACAAAACTGTTAATTACTCAATGTTCGGAAAGTCGAGTGGAGTCACTCCGTATTTTTTTTTATGTTATGCCTATAACAAACACAAAGACCAAACATTAAAATTTGATATCCGTTTTAGGGGCTTCAGAACACGTAACTGTAATAGAAACTCAACTTCCAAATGTTGAACTTCACTCTATTTTACGAGTAAGGAAAAGTACTTGTCATTGCTAAGAATTTTCTAATTATTTTTAGTACGGAAGGTCTATTGGTTTCAATCAAACAATTTCACATTGTTATCAGTAGTTCTATTTCACCTTGACTATGCTAGGATCAGATTTCTTGCAAAATGAAATTTGGATAACAGAAATTTATATAGTATATATATATTTAATACATACCAATATCAACGGGTATTGGAGATTAGGAAAGCGTAAAATTACTAAATTAAAATAGTTGTATCCAAATTTCCCTTTGCGAGAACCCTGGTGAAAATATCCGCAAACGAGTGATGTCATTTTATTTCTTTACTTACAATAAAATATCCAAAATTGTAAAAACTTTTACATATTTTAAAATCGATTGTTAATTATTGGATTGACAAGTAGTAAAGTTAAACAAAATTTCCTATTTATAAGAAATAATTTAAGCCGATTACAAATTAGATGTGAACGGTTACTGCACATCTAATAATGTGTAGTAACCATTCACACATTTATGAAACGGTATGCTGAAATTATATCATGAGACGCGACAGTGTCTCCGTGACGCAGCAAAGCTCAAACAAAGCTTAGCAGTGACACACTATATATACAGCTAATTTAACATCAAAGGAATTTGGAAACGCCGACAATTAATATCTCAACAAATAAGAGATATTCTGATCTAATGTTTTCAGAATAATCTTTTATCTTCTGCCTGATGCTATCCTGAAAGTTTTACGCTTCAACATTCAGTATATTTTGAGATCTGGAATTGCAATTTAAGACTTGAAAGGAAAAATGTGTAATGGAGTAACTTTTTTTTTTTTTCGAAAACGGCTCGGAAAATTATTTTAAAATTCATATATGATATTAAGTTCTTTTGTCTGAGAAGCATGACATGCCCCGTTTTTCCCAAAACACTCTTGTTTTATTTATATATTTCACTTTAAAAATGGAACTATATTACTTCGCGTATTACAGTCTTTTCTTTCGCATCGCTCAAAAGAAAAGAATGTAATCTGGTTTAGAATGTTCTCGAACGCATACAGAATTCGGTTCCATTTGAAATATTTAATCTCAAATAGTTAATTTGTCTCCATCTATCGCAATTATTGTCCAAAATAAACTTACAATAATAAAATATTTTTCTTTCTTTAATATATATATTAAATGACTTACTTTATTTAGGTATTTGTATTTTATATAATATTTTTTTATCAAAAATATTAATTCAATTCACATTGTTTTCAAGTTGATACGTTGTTAACTTTCAAAATTGGTTTTATTTTAAAAAGTGATTGCAACAACAAAAACATTTTTCTTTACTTTCATAAAAATGATAGATAATAACATTATCATACGCAAATATTTGTAATATTTTTTTTTTTTTAACTAATTGATAAATCATTTAAACTATGGATTGAAAAATCCTGAAAAAAAAAATAAATAATTAATTGATTAATTTACTCATTAAATTTCTAGTATATATATATATATACATATTACAAAATGTTAAGCTGTAAAAAATTTTAAATAGATTATGATTTCTTTTTTTTTTTTTTTTTTTTATAGTTAAATTCCTATAATATAGTATGAAAATGAAATATTTTACAAAGATTATAATAATTATAATTTATCAAATCCAAATCTAAAATTTCATGTTTTCTGTTACTTTTTTTATTTTTATTTTTTACTTTTATAAAATAATATTGTAAAAAAAAAAAAAAAAAAAAAGGCTAGGTTACCAAACACTTAAATGCATTTGAAAAACTCTGAAAACAGAATTAAAATTAGTAAAATATGTAATAAAATAAAATAAAGTAAACGACATTTTTATTTGACTTTAAATTAAACCTATAATATATTTTTAAAAAATTAATTAATTAATTAATTATTTTTCGCATTATAATACTTTTTTTACGAAATAATATATTTCTGCAAATCATACTGGTAAAATAATTATGAATTATATAGCCTATTATTTCATAAATTATTTTGTTCATTCAAATTTTAGTACGTAATAAATTATACTACTTAAATATTTACCAGTATAAAAGTTTCAAATTTTAAAGATTTTTCTATTTTTATTTCTATTTTTCTTTTAAATCAAATTTATACCTAAAAACTATTAATTGTTTCTTTCTTTCTCAAATTTAACAGTAGGGAGAAAGCATGAATATAACAATAAAAGCTACTCTAGAAAAAAAAAAAAAATCCTGGGGGGTGGCACAGGGAGTTAGATATGGGCAAATTTTAATGTTGCGAATGTGAAAATTGAGGGAGGGGGTCTCTTACTTTGAAGGAAAGACATTTTCAAAACAACGTTTTAACAAAAAATGTTTTTCTCTATAATTATTTGTTAGGAATATATGAAAGAAAATTTTTCGTTTAAAGTCATCCCCCCCGTGTCTCGAGAACACCTTGGAAATTCTGAAAACTGTATAAAAAAAAAAGGGGGGGGGGGCTTAATCAGTTTGAAAAACCATTGTTTTGTTTGAAAATTCGATCTGTAAAAACAGGGAGCAGCGAAAGGTGCATCTTTGAAATTTTAAACAAATGTAGATCTTTCTTTCAGTGCGTCGGAAATGTCTTCTATAAACAATTTCTTTTTTAATATGTTTTGTCTGCCATTGTTTTAAATTATTTAATTAATTAATTAATTAATTAATCTTTCATTAAATATACTGAAAATTGTCTCCATTTTGTTCCTATTTTAGGATCACGTCGTTTGATCTCGTTTAATTTATTAAAAAAAAAAAAAAAAAAAAAAGAAATTGAAGCTGTATTGCGATAGGGAGAACCTTAGAAGGCAAACATTAAAATTTCAATTAGGAGGGAAATTAGGGGGATTAAGTTCTTACTTACAGAATCATATTTAATTTGCACGTTTTTTACAATTTTCAAAAATTCCGAGGCGTTTCTGATAGATTTGGTTAGGAAGATAGGACTTTTAGAAAAAAAAAAAAAAAAAAAAGAAACCATTTATAAACTCCTTGAAAATGCCCCACCAGCGGCCGAGCGGTTCTGCGTTCAAAGCTGTTAGATGAGTAGTGCCGGATTCGATCCCATCCCGCATTCTTTGACCTAGCCGTTCCTTCCGTGTTTTTTTTTTTTTCCGAAACTCGCTTAAATACGGGCTTCAACCCCTTAGAAAGACCTCCCGGAGGCCATTCTACCTATAGGCCTAGGACCCTAGCGTAGTCAGTTGGCCTTAAAATCTACTACCAACCAACCTAAAAAAAAGTATCGTTGGAAATATTTTAAGTGATTGTATTTAGAAGATTACTCGAACTGCTAAAAAATTCTTATCATTTAAAATTTTAAAGTTAGATCTCTTAGTGCACTTTTTATCCCATAACCCAATTTTAGAAAATGAGGCAATGTACAAAATCCCTTCACGACGTTTTAGGAAATTTTCAGGAATTCTAGTGTGATTCCGAAATACTAGGAAGAATGTGGTAACTATGTACAGTATATTTAACCAGATAGAATAAAACTAGATTCAACAAAACATTTTCTAAAAAATGTTTTCCCGATTGTAATTTCAAAGTGGCCTAACTGGTCCCCCCCCCCCCTCCAATTTTCCCCAGGTGAATTAATTTTAAACCAAACAAAATCTCCCTCAAATTGATTAAGCAACTTTTTTAGAATTCTCAGAGTTTCCAAAGAGAGGATCTGAAGGTCACCCCCATGGTGTTAGGCATTTTGGAAAATTACTGTCAAATCCTTACAACAATTTACTTTATACATCTCCAATTAAAAAATAACAAAATATTAATCTTTTGTTCAATCGATTGACCGTTTAAAAACTTGTGTTTAATTTTTCTTATCGAAACAAAATCTATGCGGTGAATGGAGCTCTTTAGAAACTTATTCATAATATTTTTTACAAAAACTTTCGTTCACAAATTATTTTTTAAACATTCATTTTAAATGTTCTGTTGAACTATTTAAGAAATATATGAACCGTTGAACTAAAGAAATTGAATATTAAATAATAATAATAATAATAATAAATAAATAAATAAAAAATCTGCCTTTTTTTTTTTTTTTTTTTTTTTTTTTGTATTTGTAGAAATTGTTTGTCATTTAAAAAATGTACTATATTATGCTTTTGTAATGTTGCGTGTTTCCATCCCACAACAAATATTCTTTCTCAAAGTTTTTTATTCATCATTTTTCATAAAATTTTAAAATTTCATTTAGTTTGTTATATTTTGTTAGAGCTAAAATTTTATGTGGTATGACCTATGAAACTGCACTTTTTTAACAGTGTTATAAACTCATTGCCATGCTCCTATAATTTTACATTTTAATTATTAACCCATAAAAAGTAATGATATCAATACAAAAAACCCTTAACGGGTTAAAAGTTTGTGACACAGCACTGTACTTTATAGCTATAAGAATTAGAAATACTGGTCTTAAAAATAATGATATCAAATTTTCAGTGACACTTTGCTATTAATTAAAAAATACACAGATTTTCTTATTTGAATTTGCTTTTTTCTTCTATTTAGTATTACAGTGTAAACATTATTTTCAACATAAAATAGTATATAACATTTACTCACTGATACCTTTTCATTCACATCTCTTATAATATCAAAATATGTGTTTTAAAAGAAATGATATGAAATTCCAGCAACGCAGTGATGTTACACAAAATGATTTGTTTTTAAATTTTACTGTAATTATTTTGTTTTACATATTAAAGTATATTTGCACACTGAGATATTGCTTTTAATTTTCAAATACACTATAAAATATATCAGTTTCATTAAGTTTATATTATGTACTGAAATGTATTTATTTCAATGAATTATTTTATCTTTTGACTCACGCTATCCAAAACTGTAAGTAAAATTTATGGAAATGTTTATTTTGTGCCATCTTATCCAAATTAATTGAAAATGCATGCAAATAGATAGTGTGCTGCAAAGAAAACATTTGTGAAATTTTTAGTTGTAGTTTTGGATGGCGGGACGCAAAAGAAAAAAAAAATTCATTGAAATAAATACATTTCAATACATAATATAAACTTAATGAAAGTTGTACATTTTACAGCGTATTTGAAAATTAAAAGCAATATCTCAGTGTGCAAATATACTTTAATATGTAAAACAAAATAATTGCAGTGGAATTGAAAAACAAATCATTTTGTGTAACATAACTGCGTTGCTAGAATTTCATATCATTTCTTTTAAAACACATATTTTGATATTATAAGAGATGTGAATGAAAAGGTATCAGCGAGTAAATGTTATATATTATTTTATGTTGAAAATAACGTTTACACTGTAAAAACAAATAGAAGAAAAAAGCAAATTCAAATAAGAAAATCTGTGTATTTTTTAATTAATAGCAAAGCGTCACTGAAAATTTGATATCATTATTTTTAAGACCCGTATTTCTAACTCTTATAGCCATAAAGTACAGTGCTGCGTCACAAACTTTTAACCCGTTAAGGGGTTTTTGTATTGATTATATTTATAATCCATACAAAATTATTATTTCAATTATTATTATAATGAAAATGTTCGATTATAATAATAATAGAACATTTTTTTATTATTATAATCGAACATTTTATAATAATAATAAAATGTTCAATCTAGCCATTTTTCTCACATATGTCATGAATATTACTTCTGAGATCGGTTTCATTAACTGAAGCTTTTTGTAGACAATCGATTTTAAAATCATGGAGTAAAAAATTTTTCACGCATTAGTGCAGTTGAATAAATAAAAGTAAATAAATAAATTTAATTTAAATCAGTTAATATATTTTCGATTTGAAGCTGAAAAATGTAAAATAATATCTTAATAATATGAATTTCTTGAGGACAAAATAGATACAAGAACTTGAGTTCTTATTTACATAATATAGAAATCGTTGCTAAGGAAAACAACTTTATAATTTAAAAAATTAAATTATGCTATTTCCAAAATAAATAGTCCTGTCGTACTTATTTAAATGATGACTCAAACAGATTTTTATTTATTTATTTATTTATTTATTATTATAATAAGTTTTTCTTTTTTTCTAAAATTATAATAAATTAATTAAATTAATATTTATTTTTTAATGTTTAAATCAATAGATAAACATTGTGAATGTTTAATAATTAATAATTTAAAAAAAAAAGCATCACAGAACTAGCGTTTAAATGTAAAAAGTTTCAAAATTTTGAATAAACGCCATAAAATGCAAGAACTCACAAGCGAGTTCTTGCATTTTATGGTATTTATTCAAAGTTTTGTACTAATTAATAATTATAACATACGACTAATTATCATAGATAAGCTTAACTAAAATACTTTTTAAATACCAATAGTTGCATTTCTATAAAAAGAAAGGGATGTCAAGTGAGTTGATTATTATTATTATTTTAATTTGTAATTAATAATTATAAATTTTTTGCAAATGTAAGTACCGCGAACCCTTTGTATTTCTCAAGAAAATACTCCCCTACTTTCTTTTCTCCCCCCCCCCCCTTTTTTTTTTTATTTCATTATTCGACTAACGTACAGTCGGTAACAAAAGTCTCCGAACATTAGCAAAAATTCCTATATAAAAAAAAAGTACACTTAATACAGTTTTGTTAAATAAATCCTTGTCGAATCCTGTTTTTAGACTGACTAAGAACAGGATTCGACAAGGATTTATTTAACAAAACTGTATTAAGTGCACTTTTTTTACATAGGAATTTTTGCTAGTGTTCGGAGACTTTTGTTACCGACTGTATAGCGAATTGAAATATTGTATTCGATCGAAAATTTTGTTATCACGTTTTCACCTGATTTATTCTTTAACCACATTTCTTGCGACCATGGAAGCCTCTGCGCAAGTGCGGATTGAACGAGTCCAGTGTTAAAATAGGGGTGACTGAGAGAAAACAAGCGATAAGGGAACACCGAATAACTGGATGTTTGCCAAATAACTATCTCTCGGCCAATTTTGCCTCCCTCGAAACTTTTGGACTCGGCCTCACTGCTAGTCGTAGGAAACGTGGTCGCACTATACATGTTTTAGGATTCCCCAGTGCAAATATGTGGTCTTTGGCAAATGGTCAGGCTGTTTGTCTCTATGTGTCATGTGTGTGTGTGTGGGGGGGGGGGGGAAGGCTTTTGATTTTTATTACTCCAAAATACAACTGGTATGTTGTGACCACCACATGGCATTCTTCTCTATTTTCCTACACAGATTCACTCAGTAAAATAATTTATTGAAATTATTATTTATTAAAATTATCTTCCCTTCCTTGATAAATGTAGACGATTTCCATCCTAGAGAAGTAGTATGGCAGGACTCCCCCACCCCCCACCCCCACGCCCACCCCACCCAAGGGAAAAGAGATGCTCCTACATATGCAAAATTATTTCCCAGTTGACTATCACTATTATAAATAATTCTTTTTAATTTCATAATGAATATTAAAAAATAATTCGCTTTATGTATATTAATAAGAATTTTTTTCCGATAAAGCCATGTTAAAAAGTTAGAAAAAACGGGTTGGCAGCGTCACCTGTTGTACGATTTTCACCAGAAGGTGATGGACACTAACTTATGTCAAGGGGCAACTACATATCAAATTTTATGAAATTCTGTGCAGTATTCCTGAGATAAAGTTACTATAAAATTTTGTCACACACGCACATACACACACACATACACACACACATACAGACATTTACTCTAAAAATGGTCAAATCGTGTTTTAAATCTCTCAAAACGTGTAAATCGTTCCTAAAAAACTCGAGGTCGAAAATTTTTACGAATTCAATACTTTCTTCTATTGAATATAGAAGAAAGTAAAAAAGATAAAAGAACGAAAACTTTATATGTGATATGGTCGATATACAGAAAGCTGGAAATGAAACCGTATTTTAATTTAACTCCGTATCTCAAAAACTATTCTAACACTTTCTATTTTTTTTTTTTTTTTTTTTTTAGTTCCTCATCATACTATAGTGATGGGGAACTTAGGTAATCGTGAAAATTTTCGACCTCGGTTTTTTGACTTTTTTACACGTTTTCAGGCTTCAGGAATCCAAAAATCTCAAAACGTGTAAGGTGTCCGTTTGTAGGGTGTCTGTTAGTGTATTAGTCCGTTAGTGTGTTAGATCGTTAGTTGGTTAGTCCGTTAGTGTGTTAGTCCGTTAGTTTGTTGGTCTATTAGTATGTTATTCTGTGCACACGATATCTCACGAATAAATGATTGCAGATACGTTGGACCAGTTTTAAAGTATTAATTATGACTTTGGCAAGAACCCTATTCATTCGCAACATTTTAATTAAAATATTTCAGAAGTTATTCGAAATTTACGATTTTCTTAACGTAGAAGAATAGGGCAAAATTTCACTTAAACGTGTATGAAAAGAAATATTGTCATCGTAAAGATGTAAGAACAGCTTTTAAATATCAGATTTGATGCCAGGATAAAAATCATTGACTAGAAACATGCTATTTTCAAAAATTCGCAAATTATTCAAAATTAAAAATTTTTTTAACATGGCAGAATACAGCAAAATTTCGCATAAATGTCCCTTTTGAGGGATATTTTCATCGTAAACTTGTCAGACTACTTTTAAAATATTATATAACTAGCAGGCTACGCCCGCTTCGCTGGTCACTATATTTAAATGAATTATCAAAAGAATTGGATCAGTATTTATTTTTTACATCACATTACAAAAAAAAAAAAAAAAAAAAAAAACACTGAAATCGCTTTAGATCTCGCTTCTTCGGGTACCCGTTGCCTAAGGCTGCTCTTTTTTCTGCTCGTACTTCATCGGGTCCAGTTTCCCACTGTCTACAGAAAGGTCTTTCCCGGGTACTTCAATCTCGGTATTTATCGACGACTTGTGGTTTTCTGTTATTTAAGAACTACGATTTTAAAGATGACTGTATCTCAGCATCTATTATATATTTTAGTCTTTGAACCATGTGTTTTATAGCCCCAGTTATTTACACTATATTACGATTTGATTCAGACCAGAGCAATAAAATAAAATAAAAAAGTAGATTTTCTCTTAAAAGGAATTAAATACATGAAAAACAAACGAATTTTAATCAGTTTAATCCTTTCTACTATAAACTACCACTTTTTTCACCCAATAAATATTATAAATAATAATAATAATAATAACAAAAAAGATTTTTCTTTCAAAGGGATTAATTAAAAAATGAAAATAAAATGTTGCTATACTATAAAATTTATACATAAACATAACAATTTATTTCTATTGTATTACCATTTGATTTTCAATAAATATAATTAAAAAAAAAAAAAAGAATTTCGCCTTCAAATGAATGCATTAAATAAAAAAAATCTGGTGTGAAACAGCCACACGACTTCCATTACCCACTATTACACGTATTATATGCATTTTTGAGAGATAATGTGATCAGAAAACATAAAAGTGATCTAAAGAGAAAATCGTTAGAGCCGTTTTTGAGATACCAACTTTTACAAAAAATCAATTATTGACCGGAAAACAATAATTACATACAAAAGGATATTTAAAAATGAGTTAATATGGCGAGTTTGAAAAAAATCCGTGCAACCGTTTTTAAAGGAACGCCTTTGCGAGGCCTGAAATTGAGCTATTTATACAGGACGCCTATCAATTTTCCTGAACTAACCAACTATATCATTCGAAAGTACACCTAATAGAGTGTTTATATAGCAAGTTTGAAGAAAATCGTTAGAGCCGTTTTTGAGATACGGACTTACGGTCCCACTTCCGGTTTCCGATGTCCCCCTTCCGGTTTTTCAATTTTCACCAAAATTTGGAAATTCCATCTGTACACCAGACGTATTTCAATTCTAAAGTTTCGTAGCTCTATCTTTATTAGTTTCTGAGCTATAATAGCCAGAAGATTCTCCACATACATACACACACACACACACATACATACACACTGACCAATTGCCAAAAACCACTTTTTTGGACTCAGGGGACCTTAAAACGTGTAAATCAGGTGAAAACCCGATATCGAATTTTCAGACCGAATACAATACTTCCATTACCTACGGTAGTAGAGTAATGCAAGTAATAAATAGTGAAATAACCGTTGCTAAGATACGTAGACGATTACAATCAAAAAATTAAATTTATGAAAAATGAAGCATTAAAGCTAATATTTAAAATCGGAAAAACATTCATTTAAAAAATTCAAAATCGAAATTCGAAAAAATCTCGATGAGGTGCACACATGCAGGGTCTCAGGTACCTATATGCCAAATTTGGAAGCTCAGCGATCAGTATTGTGAGCACCAGAGCGCAGACAGACACACATACACACAGACACACACATACACACACAGATATACAGACACTTCTCTTTATTTATATAGATATGCTGTCACAAACATTCTTGACTATGAATTTTCCAATTTGAAAATATCGTAAGTCACTGGAAATTTACGATTTATTTAATACGACGGAATAGGACAAAATTTCGCATAAACGTCCACTTTGAGAAATATTTTCATCGTAAAGATGTCAGAATACTTTTAAAATATCATTTAAAATACTGGCATGAACATCCCTGACTATGAATTTTGTAATTTAAAATTTCGTAAGTTATTTGGATTTACGATTTACTTAACACGGCAGAATAGGGCAAAATTGAGCATAAACGTCCATTTTGAGGATCATAAATATATCAGACAACTTTAAAATAACATTTATGATACTTGTCTGAGCATGATTGACTATAAATATTCTAATAAAAAAATTTCGTATGTTATTCGAAATATTAAGTTTTACCAACGTAGCAAAATTGAGCGATATTCTATATAAATGTGTATTTTAGGGATTGGTGCATTGGAAATAGTAGCATGAAATTTAAACTATGGAATTGACCCCAATAAAATAAATTAATAGATATGAATAAGATAAATATATCGAACTGACCGGTGGATAGCCTATTAGGCAGAGATTTCGTTCTGTCACTGTGTTAAGCGTTTGGTCAAATTCATTTCTCTTAGCATGAGTATAATATGTTCAGTTCAGTACTAGAAATTTATGAGAACATACATATGATGAGCAGAGACCACCTATGACTGAGCAGAGTCCACCTATGCCAACTAGGCTTTTTTTTTTTTTTCAAATTTTTTATTTAAACTCCTTTTTAGGTGCCCCTTTGTAAGTATTAATTAGTTAATGTAGGAAAACTAACATGCTTTGATAGGCCAATTTTAGATCTCGGAAACAGATGTCTTAGGGAAAAAAAAAAAAAAAAAAGGCTTTCCCGGGCTTTTTGGAATTTGCGATATTAACTTCTATACCATTTCTGGTGCAAAGATGAGTTTGGGAAGTTTTATTTAAATCTCAAGTTAGACCGAAAGTCCGTATCTCAAAAATGGCTCTAATGATTTTCTTAAAATTTATATATAAACCCCTTTTATATGTTCTTTCGTATGCAATAGTTAGGTAGTACAAGAATATTGGTAGGCGTTCTGATTAATTGTAGTTTTAGATCTCAGAAATGGCTTGTAAATTTTCTTTAAATTCGACATAAAAATCTATTTTCGATATCTTTATGACGTTTGTATTGGTTGGTTACCACAGATAAATTGGTATAGGCGTCTGATTAGTTAGGTGAATTTTGTATCTTCTGATCAAACTATCTCTAAAAACTGTTTATAATATGTGCAGTAGTGGGTAACGAAAGTCGTGTAGTTCTCAGACATCAGCTTTTTTTTTTTTTTTTTTTTTTTTTTTAATTATTTCATCATTAACTTAATAATATAAGCATACTTTTATATTTTTTTATACAAAATCTTATAGTGAAAATGCTTCATTAAAATTTTTAGTTATTGAAATTATTTTCCATGGTGAATGCAGACGATTTTAATTTCAGAAAAGTGTAACATTATGTGAAAGAAAGTTCGATATCAAGCGATATCTTAGAAAATACATTTTTAACATTAAAAAAAAAAAAAATAATAAAAATAAAATAAATGAAAAAAAAAATTGCTAATAACTTTGTTTTAAATTATCACAGGTCTATTGTTCAATCATATTTTATAGGTATTGCCGAGTTTTTATAAAAAATACTCATATAAAAAAGTTACCCCGACCGAGAGGGGTGTATTTTCTCCTATGTAAAATAAAATTTTACCCTAATTGACTATCACTATTATAAATATTTTTTAATTTTTAATTTCACAGTAATAAATTAAAAATAATCCTCATTCTGTACGCTTATGCGAAATACTTTCCTGCGCGACCATATAAAAAACTAGTATGTTGTGGCCACCACAAGACTTTCTTCTATATTCACTCAGTAACAATAAGAAAAATAATAAATAAATAAATAATTAAAAAAAATACGATGTTTTTTCTAAGTTTTTTTTCGTTAAAAGTAAAAAAAAAAAATCGATAACTTTGTTTTAAACTATCACAGATTTATAGCTCAACCATTTGTTTTAAAGGTATTGACGAGACCTTTCGAAAGATACCCATCTTGAAAATTTATCCCTCCCGGGGCAGGGGGGGGGGTGTGCGATGCCCCCACATGCACAGAATTTTTTTCCTAGTTAACTATTATTATTATAAATAATTTATATTAATTTTACAATCACAGGTTGAACATAACTCTCATTATGTACATTTATACGAAATTTTGTCCTATTCTGCCATGTTAAAAATTTAGAAAAAATGCGATCACAGCGCCACCTGTTGAGTGATTGATCCCCAAATGTAATCAGCACCATTTTATGTCAGGGACCAATTAAATACCAAGTTTGGTTAAATTTCGTTTAAAAAAAAATTCTAAGTTTTTTTCGTTAAAAGTAAAATAAATCACTTTGTTTTAAATTATCACAGATTTATAGTTCAACCATTCGTTTTAAAGGTATTGACGAGACCTTTCGAAATATACCCATCTTGAAAATTTACCTCTCCCGGGGGGGGGGGACTTCCCCCCAGGGGGGAACCGATGCCCCCACATGCACAAAAATTGTTTCCTAGTTAACTACTACTATTATCAATAATTCATATTAATTTTACAATCACAAATTTAAAATAACTCTCATTATGCACATTTATACAAAATTTTGTCCATGTTAAAAGTTTACAAAAAATGCGATCACAGCGCCACCTGTTGAGAGATTGATCCTTAAATCTAATCAGCACCAGTTTATGTCAGGGTGCAACTAAATACCAAGTTTAGTTAATTTTCATTCATTGGTTCGTGAGATACAGCGTCCACAAAAAAAAAAAAATGATACAGACAGACAGACAGACATTTTTTAAAAACTATCAATTCGTGTTCAGGACATCCGAAAACGTGTAAATCCATCAAAAAACGGAGGTCGAAAATTTTCGTGAATCCAATACTTTCTCTATATTACATATAGAAGAAATTAATAATTATAAGCTAAAAAAAAACTTTTTATATTCCATGTTTTTAAGTTTTCTGATGAATCATTAATAAAATACTCAAGGATAAAAAATAATATTTAAGCAATATTTAAGCACGCGGACTCAGTTCAGTAAAAAATAATAATAGTGGGGGAAAAAAAAGTTGGTTTTAAAAATAAAATATTATTCCTTTTAGAACGACGTATATTAGCATCGTGGCAAAAGCGACATTAGCACTTACCAATGTGTATAAAATTTTTAAATTGAATGACGTTATGAGATGCATAATTTAACTTTTAATAATTTTTTAAGGTTCACGTTGAATTAAATGTATTTATTTTTATGTCGAAAGAAAATGAACTCGTAATTTTTTTTTTTTTTTTTTTTTTTTTTGGCAACAATTAAATTATAACTAATATTTTAATGACTATTTTATTGCTATTAAGAGGTTATTATTTTTCTATTTTAATTAATTAAAAGAAAACTATTCGAAAATTTGAAAATCTGACTTCGAAGTATTGTGTTGTCACCGGGTTCTGAGCTATTGTGAAAGTTTCAAATGTCTAGCTAGTAGGGAAGTTAGTTAAAAATAGATTGCAAGATTTGTACCGGACAAACAAACAAACAAAGAAACAAGAATCGAAGTTAATAAAAACATGGTAATTATTCAAAACGGGATGGCAATGTTGCCTTGTTGGGCGATTTTCACCAAAAGTTGATAAGCTCTAATTAAGCCAAGGAACAACTATATATAATTTCGTATGAGATTTTGGGTATTATTTTTTTAGCTGAAGCTGACACAAAATGTTTTTCAAGAACACACATAGAGAAACGGATCGATAGACATTTTTTTTAAATGAACCATTTGTGTTTCTCTAAATTTTTACAGATGCAATATTTTCTTCGATTGAATAGAGAAATGTGTAAAAATGTTTACTTGCCTATTTTTAGAGCTGTCGCTTCTATGCAGAATTAGGGTCAAAAGTAGCAGCAGTACAGGGGAAAAGCTACATGACGCTCTCATGTTTCTAAATGCTAACAACATACGAGTTCTTGTTTCAAACCACTTAACTTGTGAATAGTATTTATTCCCATGATACTGATTATCTGTCACCACCCTTTTATGTGTGTCATGAAGGTATTTCCTGAAAATGCTTTTGTGTGTGTGTGTGTGTGTGTGTGTGTGTATGTGTGGAATATTGTTTGGATGATATTCGTGTTTTAAAGTTTGTTTATTTCGCTGAAGCTGCGCCGATGTAAAAATAATTTATTCATGCATAAAAATGTAAATATTACGTGACATAAAAAAAAAAAAAACTTTTTGTGTTTTACATACGCTTGTTATGTTGGAAAATAAAGTTAATGTGTTAAAGTAAATTGCAAACAATTGCGAAACAAAAAAGAACTCGTAGTATGTTGTGGCCACCACAAAAACTTTCTTCTATATTTTTCTACACAAATTTAGGTGTTAATTATTATTTATTAAAAATAATTTGCGAGATGAATGCAGACGATTTTTATGTCAGCAAAGTATAACATTAAATGTCGAAGAAAAAGTATATTTTATACTGACATCTGGGTAATTTATTATTATTATTATTCCTTTATTTTACTTATTTGTTAAATTAGAAAATAAAATCAACAATTTTGCAATTAAATTATCGTAGATCCAAAACCATGGGTCTTAAAAGTACCACTATTCGTTTAAAGATTCAACAATTCGTTTTAAAGATATTGATGAGTTTGTTTCAAAGATATCCATATTGAAAACTTATATCCAACAGGGATATGTAAGGGTGGTAAACAATGCTGTTATATATTTAATAATAATAATAATAATAAATAAATAAATAAATCCTGGTTGACTTTTAGTATCATAAATATATCTTTTTAATTTCCTACTGAAAAGTTAAAATTAATTCTCATTATGTACATTTATACGAAATATTGTTCTATACTGCCGTATTAAAGATTCTAAAATATGGAAAAAAATGTTGATAGCGACATTTGTTAAGTGTTTGATACTTAATGAATGATTGGTCCTTAAGTTATAATACAGATCTTAAATTTCCGATATGAAATGAATGCGCCTGACGCAGTGTTGCCAGACTTGTTCGGTCAGGCGCATTCATTTCCAGGGATGGAACACGGGCGCAGAATTCATACCACTATCAATGTAAGAAAATTTTCTACCTCTTAAATCGACGATATTATAGGCAGAGAAATTTCTTAAACACATTCCGGTATGAATTCTGCGCCCGTGTTCCATCCCTGCATTTCATACCGGGCATTTTATTAAATCGAATATAATGTCATCTATCTATACATAAAATAAGGTATGTGTGTGTGCGTGTGTGTCATTGTTTATGTATGTGCGCAGCTTTTTAGGAAAACAAATGATCACAGAGCTACACAAATTTGCAAGGAGGTTCGTAATGACCTCTCCTGATGCATCTTGAAGCCTGATTTTTGAATTTTCGATTACTTTTCTATTAATTAGAAGTCTTTGTTTTATTGAAATTGGATTTTGTGTCACACTAAAAAACAAGGCGTTTCCATTTTGATGTAAATGTGAGGATTCCCTTATGTCCGTCAATGGCTTAGTCGGTTAAAACGTCAAGTTGTTAATGCGATAGTCGTAGTTTCGATACTCGGTGGCAGGTGTGTTACTTCTCTTGCAGATAATTAATAGATAAGATCTCAATTGTAAAAGAAAACATTTCATTGTCTAAACAGTATCCTAAGAAATTCTGATTAGTTGTTTTTTTTTTTTTTTTTTTTTTTTTTTTTTTTTTTTAAGTTTTCTTTATGCTTTAAGAGACATGGTTATAAAAAAAAAAAATACGTGTGGCACTCGAGGACTGCCGCGGTAAAGCTATTGCATAGCATTTTTTTATCAACTTATGCAATTATAATTATTTATTTATTTTATTTATGCAGTATATTTTTTTTTTCTTTGATATTAATTCAAGTTTTTTCTTTGATATTAATTCAAGTTACACTTTTGAACGTGGTGACCGATAAGAAAACAATTTTTTTTCTTTTATTGAATAAATGAGATAATATCCGCAATGAGAATATATCAAAAATATCCGCAATCGATTTGTAGGTATCGAAAACCTCGATGTACCAAATTTGAATGATCTAACTCTATTTTTTGAGAAAAGGTATTTTAAAAGGTTTTTAAAGGCCTGCAAGTCGAATGGAGATATTCAAGTTTTTTCTTTGATATAATTTCAAGTTACACTTTTTGAGCGTGGTGACCGATAAAAAAACAAATTTTAATAGAGAAAAGGTATTTAATAGGTTTTAAAGGCTTGCAAGTCGAATGAGGATATTCAAGTTTTTTCTTTGATATTAATTCAAGTTACACTTTTTGAGCGTGGTGACCGATAAGAAAACAAGTTTTAATAGAGAAAAGGTATTTAATAGGTTTTAAAGGCCTGAGGGTCGAATGGGGATATTCAAGATTTTCCCTTGATATTAATGAATAAGATAACAATAATGATAAGAAAACAAATTTTAATAGAGAAAAGGTATTTTAATAGGTTTTAAAGGCCTGCAAGTCGAATGGGGATATTCAAGTTTTTTCTTTGATATTAATTCAAGTTACACTTTTTGAGCGTGGTGACCGATAAGAAAACAAATTTTAATAGAGAAAAGGTATTTAATAGGTTTTAAAGGCCTGCAAGTCGAATGGGGATATTCAAGTTTTTTCTTTGACATTAATTCAAGTTACACTTTTTGAACGTGGTGACCGATAAGAAAACAAATTTTTTTCTTTTATTGAATAAATGAGAATATATCCGCAATGAGAATATATCAAAAATATCCGCAATCGATTTGTAGGTATCGAAAACCTCGATGTACCAAATTTCAATGATCTAGCTCTATTTTTTGAAAAAAGGTATTTTAATAGGTTTTTAAAGGCCTGCAAGTCGAATGGGGATATTCAAGTTTTTTCTTTGGTATAATTTCAAGTTACACTTTTTGAGCGTGGTGACCGATAGGAAAACAAATTTTAATAGAGAAAAGGTATTTAATAGGTTTTAAAGGCCTGCAAGTCGAATGGGGATATTCAAGTTTTTTCTTTGATATTAATGAATAAGATAACAATAATAAGAAAACAAATTTTAATAGAGAAAAGGTATTTTAATAGGTTTTAAAGGCCTGCAAGTCAAATGGGGATATTCAAGTTTTTTCTTTGATATTAATTCAAGTTACACTTTTTGAGCGTGGTGACCGATAAGAAAACAAATTTTAATAGAGGAAAGGTATTTAATAGGCTTTAAAGGCCTGCAAGTCGAATGGGGATATTCAAGTTTTTTCTTTGATATTAATTCAAGTTACACTTTTTGAGCGTGGTGACCCATAAGAAAGCAAATTTTAATAGAGAAAAGGTATTTAATAGGTTTTAAAGGCCTGCAAGTCGAATGGGGACATTCAAGTTTTTTCTTTGATATTAATGAATAAGATAACAATAATGATAAGAAAACAAATTTTAATAGAGAAAAGGTATTTTAATAGGTTTTAAAGGCCTGCAAGTCGAATGGGGCCATTCAAGTTTTTTTCTTTGATATTAATGAATAAGATAACAATAATGATAAGATAACAATAATGATAAGAAAACAAATTTTAATAGAGAAAAGGTATTTAATAGGTTTTAAAGGCCTGCAAGTCGAATGGGGATATTCAAGTGTTTTCTTTGATATTAATTCAAGTTACACTTTTTGAGCGTGGTGACCGATAAGAAAACAAATTTTAATAGAGAAAAGGTATTTTAATAGGTTTTAAAGGCCTGCAAGTCGAATGGGGATATTCAAGTTTTTTCTTTGATATTAATTCAAGTTACACTTTTTGAGCGTGGTGACCGATAAGAAAACAAATTTTAATAGAGAAAAGGTATTTAATAGGCTTTAAAGGCCTGGAAGTCGAATGGGGATATTCAAGTTTTTTCTTTGATATTAATTCAAGTTACACTTTTTGAGCGTGGTGACCGATAAGAAAGCAAATTTTAATAGAAAAAAGGTATTTAATAGGTTTTAAAGGCCTGCAAGTCGAATGGGGACATTCAAGTTTTTTCTTTGATATTAATGAATAAGATAACAATAATGATAAGAAAACAAATTTTAATAGAGAAAAGGTATTTTAATAGGTTTTAAAGGCCTGCAAGTCGAATGGGGCCATTCAAGTTTTTTCCTTTGATATTAATGAATAAGATAACAAGAATGATAAGATAACAATAATGATAAGAAAACAAATTTTAATAGAGAAAAGGTATTTAATAGGTTTTAAAGGCCTGCAATTCGAATGGGGATATTCAAGTTTTTTCTTTGATATTAATTCAAGTTACACTTTTTGAGCGTGGTGACCGATAAGAAAACAAATTTTAATAGAGAAAAGGTATTTAATAGGTTTTAAAGGTCTGTAAGTCGAATGGGGATATTCAAGTTTTTACTTTGATATTAATTCAAGTTACACTTTTTGAGCGTGGTGACCGATATAAAACAAATTTTAATAGAAAATAGGTATTTAATAGGTTTTGAAGGCCTGCAAGTCGAATGGGGATATTCAAGGTTTTCCTTTGATATTAATGAATAAGATAACAATAATGATAAGAAAACAAATTTTAATAGGGAAAAGGTATTTTAATAGGTTTTAAAGGCCTGCAAGTCGAATGGGGATATTCAAGTTTTTTTTCTTTGATATTAATTCAAGTTACACTTTTTGAGCGTGGTGACTGATAAGAAAACAAATTTTAATAGAGAAAAGGTATTTAATAGGTTTTAAAGGCCTGCAAGTCGAATGGGGATATTCAAGTTTTTTCTTTGATATCAATGAATAAGATAACAATAATGATAAGATAACAATAATGATAAGAAAAGAAATTTTAATAGAGAAAAGGTATTTTAATAGGTTTTAAAGGCCTGCAAGTCGAATGGGGATATTCAAGTTTTTTTTCTTTGATATTAATTCAAGTTACACTTTTTGAGCGTGGTGACCGATAAGAAAACAAATTTTAATAGAGAAAAGGTATTTAATAGGTTTTTAAGGCCTGCAAGTCGAATGGGGATATTCAAGTTTTTTCTTTGATATTAATTCAAGTTACACTTTTTGAGCGTGGTGACCGATATAAAACAAATTTTAATAGAGAAAAGGTATTTAATGGGTTTTAAAGGCCTGCAAGTCGAATGGGGATATTCAAGGTTTTTCTTTGATATTAATGAATAAGATAACAATAATGATAAGATAACAATAATGATAAGAAAACAAATTTTAATAGAGAAAAGGTATTTAATAGGTTTTAAAGGCCTGCAAGTCGAATGGAGATATTCAAGTTTTATCTGATCTACTTTATACACAAATTTTACGCGTCTATTCACTGTTGTACATAGATGATAGATACCTATACACCTATATACTTTCTCACAAACAGCTGCTTATGTATTCGTCCGATTTCGGAGCAGCTCGTCTCGATCTGTGCGAGCTTCGTACAGCCGAAGTCTACCGAACTGTGTTAGGTTTTTTTTTCGTTACGGAATTTTTCGATTCGGTCGCCGCGCTCAAAGCCCGCGATAAAAGCTATACAATAGCTTAAAAATAAACGTTTCATCAATATGTAAATTTTAAAGAAAAATATAGATGTTTCACTTTTGCTAGAGATGAAATATTTTAAGTAATCAAAATATTTTAAAAAGCATTCGAAAACAACATTCGAGATTCTTTTTATATTTGTTAGATTTTTGATTTTTTTAAACAATTAATTAAAATATTAAAATAATTTATTTATAATAGCTTTAAAATTAGCTTTTAAATATTAATTTTAAATTTAATTGTTGCTAGAAAAGTTTTACAGTTCATTTTTTTCGACAAATAATAATAATAATAATAATAATAATAATAATAAATAAATAAATAAATAATAAATAAATATATTTTCACGCAAGTAATGAAGAATTTGCTACTGAATATTGAAACTTAGATATTTAATAGATGCTGAGATACAGTCATCTTTGAAATCGTAGTTCCTAAATAATAACAAATCTACCTGCCGTCGATAAATACACAAATTGAAGTACCTGGAAAAGACCTTTCTGCAGGCAGTGGTAACTGAACCCGATGCAGCGCGGGCGAAAAAAGACCTGCCGTAGGCTGCAGGTACCCAAAACAAGGTTTAGGGCGATTTCAATGTAGATACTTTTTTTTATAATGCGATATAAAAAAATAAATAGTAATTCAATTCTATTGAAAAATCAATTAAATATAGTGACCAGCGAAGCAGGCGTAATCTGCTAGTGTAAAACAATATTCAATAAAAAAGTCACAGAGTTTGGCAACTATGGTACTCATCAGGGTTATTACATCGGCGATCACTCTGAATATCTGAACATTATTCAACATCACAGTTGCCACTTTAGCACCTATTGGCTACTGGAAAATAATAATAATAATATTTATTTTATTTAATCAGTGAACAGTAACGGTTTTCACTGAAAAAAAAAAAAAAAAACCCTCACACACACACACACACATATATCAGAGCTGCCAACCTAATCCGGCAAATTGTTAGTACCGCCCCTTTTTCTACACCACTTAATTTTTAGAGTAATTCTCTTCAAATATATTTACGATGAATTAAGAAAACAAGTTATCTAAAAATTAAGTGGTGTAGAAAAAGGGGCGGTACAAACAATTTGTCGAATTAGGTTGGCAGCTCTGATATATATATATATATATATATACGCATATTAAATTTTTCCGGTAGCTAAAAGGTGCAAAATTGGCAACTATATTCAACATCGCCAAAACGTTGCCAACAACTCGATTATCTTCTAAAAAATGATTATTTGTTCGAAAAGAAAGAATATGTTTATTTAAAAAAAAAGACTCTTGTATATTCGTGTTTAACCCTTTATGTTTCGCTAGTGTATACTATATGTATATATACATAATATACTAACATTTAAATTAGATTACAATAACATTTATGTATGTGTTGTTGGTTTGGTATTAACTTGTATCTATTAATTGCTAAATTTTATAACGTTATTAAATACTTCACACTCTCTCTCTCACATATATATATGTAAACAAACTGATGATAAATGTAAAGTAATTCCAAAACACATGGGAACCTTCTTCAAGGGAGCCCCCATGAGGAAGGCTTACTCTGTTTCAAGTTTTATATAAAATCAAGTATTATTTCTACTAATTTTCATGATTTATTATATATATATATATAAGTATGTATGCATATATATATAAGTGGAATTTATCCTGTTATTTACTGAGGATAAAATATAAATGACCTAATCAAAAATACGTACAATCATTTTATTAACTAATGTAGCGTTTTGAGGAATGCCAAGAGGTGGAACTAACTTCTGTTCAAGATAGGAACAGGCGACAATGTATTAGGGAAATTACCAAAAGGTGGGAACATTAAATGTTAACTTTTAGTAATTTCTAAAATTTTCAAATTTAAAGCCATTTTTTTTTTTTTTTTTACAGTATAGTATATTAGCCTAGTAAATAATACATGAACATTAAAAAGCAAGAACGACTCTGAAAAATTAATTATTAAAGCTTTTAATTAGTAGATCTGCAGGTTACAGATTTTGGACATTTTCTGCCCTCTGTGTTATATAGTTTTGACCTTTCCATAATTAAGTTGTGCTTAGTATTTTAAAAATTCTCAAGATGAAGAATGTAGTTTTAATTAGTTCTATAATTAAGCATAATTAATAATGTAGTTATTATTATTATTATTTTTATGTAGTAATAATAATGAAAGTTTTAATCAAATGTAAACTTTGGTATTAACATACTTGCCAACATCCTAATTAATATTCCGTAGTGTTGTTAATCCCGCCCTCTTTTTCACACCAATAAAACTTTAGAGTAATATTCTCCAAATGCAATTACGACTAAATAAAAAGAAAAATATTCTAAAAAGATACTGGTGTGAAAAAGAAGGCGGGGCTAATAATACTACGGAATATTAATTAGTATGTTGGCAAGTATGGTATTAATATACTTACTACTTTTTAGAAGTAATATCTTAATTTTATGCGAATTACACATTATGCAAAAAAACATACCTTTGTACTTTGTAGAAATATTTAACACACAATTTATCCTCTTTATTTTATGAAAAAAAAAAAAAAAAAAGTTACACAGACATTTTTTAATACACATATTTCTATAATCTCTTCATCAAAAAAAAAGTCTTATCTTGTTGTCACCTTGTGAGGTGCAGATGGTGATTTCAATAAAATATCTTCATTTTTTATATTTTCACTGTCTTTTTTAGATGGATAACGAAACCTGTTAAAATCTATGTTACCCCGAGGGCCAGGGGTAAAAAAAATTATGGAGAATATTTGTGTACTATTAACAACGCTGATGTTTTCAGCAATGGCTATAACTTTTCATCATAAATTGCAAAACACCAGTCACCAATAATAGCAGGAGACTTGGCGTTGGAATATTAAAACAGGAATAAACTACTACGTCAGAAACGCCAAAGAAAAATTATTGAGGTGCATACAGCTGTTTCGGTAGCCTAAAGCGTACCTGTAGACGGTACGCTTTAGGCTACCGAAACAGCTGTATGCACCTCAATAATTTTTCTTTGGCGTTTCTGACGTAGTAGTTTATTCCTGTTTTAATACCAGTCACCAATGTCATAATCAGTTTTCAATTGTGAAACTGGTAACACATTCATGATTGTTTTTACAGAGAAGGAAAAAGAAAGATCGCTCTGGGTCACAATTTTTCATTTTTTGCAAATATTTTCCGCTCCTTGAATTAGCTTCTATACAAGCTTCTAAATTCTTACGTTTAGGGGGCATAGTCTAAAATGAAAGGATGAAAAAAATATTAAAAGAGTCGCTTTATGATAATTTTTAAATGTTGCAATAAATATTTATATCTATTAATAATGTAATAAAAAAATATGTTATGTAAAATCTAGCAATGTTTTAAAAAAGGATTGATGACTGAGGAAAAAATAATTTCTTAATGAAGTGAATAAATCCTTAATCTGTTATATATATATATATATAAATATATATATGTTATGTTTTAGGACATTGAGTTAGCTATAAAAATAAATTTACTGAGAAAATTATCGGCATTTCGATCGTTACCCATTTGGACATTGGTGTTAAATAATCATTCAAGAGACTTTTGCGCTAACAAAATTTTTTTAAAAATACATTTAAAATGTGTAAAACATAGAAAAATTATTTCTTAGATAATAAAGAGAGGTATTACTACTCTACTTTACTTTCTTTTTAAAAAATCATGTCTGAAATTTCGTAACGATCACCGCGGCCGCCATTTTGTTTCGAGCTGTACACATGGAAGTAGAGCATGCTTCTAGGTAAAATTATTTTGTTACACATACTAAGTATGCTTTATTTATACAAATCACCTAATTATTTAAGATAAAACATTATAATAAATATCTTTTTATACGTTTCAAGACATCAGATCATACACCCCTTTAGCAAAATCTAACTAAACTGTTCTAAACTAGGCCTTATTACTAATCGATCGGCACCAGTCGCATGTCTCTACACTAATTTACAGCGAAATTAGTCTGGAAAGAAGGGGGAGGGGTAATGTTATTTTTGGGTTGGACAGGCCTGTTGAAAAACGCTAGTATTCATCTTAACCCTTTCTAAAGGAAGATAATTGGGATTATTTAAATTATATTGCCACCGGAATTCACGAACAAAATTACAATAAAGAAATTGATGACCTTTTCTGATGTGAAGTAAAATTAAAATTTTGATAAAAAGTTTCCGGTATGAGTTTTTGCGGTTGAAAATAAAATTAGGTGATTTTACATGCTTGCCAACCATCTCATTATGAAGCGTAGTACTTTTAGTCACCGCCTTTTTTTGTACACCAGTAATTTTTTAGAGTAATTTCATTCTTATTTAATCGTAACACTATTTGGAGAGAATTGCTCTAAATATAAAGTGGTGTGGGAAAAGGGGCGTATTTTCAAGGGGCGTTAACAAGTCTACGCTTATTAATGAGATGGTTGGCAGTCCTTGATATTGTAGGAGCATCACCGCCCCTGAAAGGGTGAAATTTATAGACTTATTTTATAACAAATTTTTTATACAAAATTTCTGGTAAAAAACTCAGGGGAAAAAGTAAGGCATGCACGAACACTATTATAGACTGGAGAAAAATATTCTATAAATAAAGTGGTGCGCAATAAAAGAGGGGCTAAAAATCTCCGGAATAAATTAAAACGTTGACAACTATGCCAATGTCATACATCTTCCACAACATAAAAACATGAGATAAAAAGAGGGGTAGGGAAGCTAGGAATTCAATTACCTGCCAAAATTGAAAGAACAAAATTAATATAGTAGAACCACAAAACATACAAATTGTTGAAAAAAAAAATTAAGCTAATAAGAAATGAGGACGATGCTTTACTAAAAACATAGATGCCAACATTTTAATTTATTCTGGAGTATTTTTATCCCGACTTTATTTCGCACCACTTTCTTAGAGAATAAATTTCTCCTATATACAACTACATTAAAATAAGAAAAAATTACTCCTAAAATAAAAGAGGTATAAAATAAAGGCTTTTCTAAATATGCTCTGGAATAAATTAAACAGAGTTTTCCTTTTTTCTTTTTTAAAACGTTATATGAATCTTTCTCCTTTTTAACACTTTCCAATAAAATTGAAAAGTATTTTTGGCTTTGGCGTGTCTGTCTATCTGCCCGTGTTCTAACTTCTGTAAATATTAATTAAATTCCTTGAAACTGATACATGTTACTCAAGTTTACTATCGAATGTTCCCTATTGAAAATGGAATAAATACTATCTCTGGTTTATGTACAGGGCCACCTGAAAGTATTCCAAATCATTGCGTTTCATGCGTTTCATATCAATAAACCATAATTTAATACCTATATTTAGCTCATACCTTAATAAAATTGACATTTATTATTCACATGCATAAAAAATGCTTTGTAGAGTGTATAATTTGAATTAAGATTTACAAAGAAAAATATTTAGATACATTAAGTCTTTTCATATTGGTTTCAAGGGGCCGTAACATGTTATCATTTGTTTCATTCATAAGTTAATATCTATATATAATCTGACGGAAAGTTTTTCAGTTCACTTTTCGATGATTCTTTTTGTTTTCTAAGCAACGTTTCTCTTATTATTATACAAATTAATTTATTTTTGTAAAATGAACACAATGCAGGAAAGAGATTTTGAAAGAATTCCAAAAGGATTTAAACTCCGCTTTTTATACTTCTGAAAATAAATAAATAAATAAAATAAAATAAAATACTAACAAAAAAATAAAAGAAAAGACTGAGTTTGCATATTTGTATTTGAATCTATAACATACTTACCAGCATCCTCTAATTAATATTAAGTAAAATTTTTAATACCATCACTTTTTTCACTCCACTTAATATTTAGAGTAATTTTCTCTAAATGTAATTGCAATTAAATTAGAAGAAAAATATTAAAAAAAAAAAAAAAAAAAAAAAAAGACGGACTAAAGATTTTGCAGAATATTAATTAGAATGTTGACAAGTATGCCATAATATTCTTGCCAAACATCTCATTATGAATCGTAACACATTCAGCACCCGCCTTTTTTTTCACACCAGACTTTTTTTAGAGTATTTTTATTCTTATTTAGTGGCAATTACATTTGGAGAAATTTACTCTAAAAATAAAGTGGTGTGGAGGAAAGGGCGTGTTTTAAAGGGGCGCAAGAATGTTGCGATTATTAAGGAGATGATTGGCAAGTATGCCATAAGCATACCTACCAACGTTTTAATTAGTATTCCATAGTATCCGCCTTTTATTCCACTCCAGTTTTTTTTTTTTTTTTTTTTTAAATATATTTCTCCTTATTTAATCGCGATTAAATCTAGAGACAATTACTCTAAAAATAAAGGGGTGGACCAAAAAGGGGCGGTGCTAAAAATTCTATGTAATATTAACACTTTCGTGACCGCATGATTTGGTCTTTTTGACAGTAAGGTCCGCCTGTGGGCGTTAATCTCCGAAGTTACAATATTTCAGATGGTTGGATGGTTGGGTTTTACGTCGCACTAGTGCTGCGCAGATGGGCAATTGGTGACGGTCTGAGACACACCCCTAGAAGTGGTCCGGAGACATGCCATCACAATTTTGATCCTCCACGGAAGGGATGGCTCTCCCTACAATATTTCAGAACAAAATTCTCTGTATTCACATTTACATTAAAAACGGATATACATTGTAATTATTTTCTATCTGATCAAAGTATTTGTATCCATAGAATATTTCATTGTAAATATACAAATATTTTTTTATATATTTAAGAAATGAATGCATTACAAATTGCGAAAGAAACGCCCTCTGGCGGAGTTACAGATTTTCAAATGTTGTTTTCACGCGTTTTAATTTCCGTTTACAGATGATAAAAGTAATGACAGATGTTACATTGGAAAAACAAAAAGAAAAATTAAAACGCGAATCAAAGAACATAGCCACGATATTACCATGGATAAAACAACTACTGCTTTAACGAAAGTACATAGGGAGGAAAATATCAATATTCATTTCGAAAATGTTACGAAACTCGCAAATTATAAAAATTATAAGTATGCCGCGTATCGGTAAGAGGTAGAAATAATTAATTTTTCAAATTCTTGTAATGGCAACGATGCGGCCAGGCTCGATAAACAATGGCACAACATGCGTGTAAGCAGAAGAGCCAAGAGAGAACAGCAAAGTCTTCAAGCCCTCCAGCACCAAGAGTTGCAGTCGAAAAAGCCGGGGAACCCCAGCGAAAGTACTCTGGCCATGTCGTGGGGTTAACAAAAGTTTGTTTTTTAAATTTTATATTTAATAATTATATTATTTAACAACTTTCATAAGTCTTTTAACAGCGAATTTCCTGCTTTAATCTTGTCCATACATACTTGCCAACCATCGCATTATGAACCGTACAATTTTTAGTACCCGCCTTTTTTTTAAAACCGATAATTTTTTAGAGTAATCTTAGTCTTATTTAATCGTAACAGTATTTGGAGAGAATATCTCTAAAAATATAGTGGTGTGAGAAAAGGGGCGTTAACAATTGTACGGTTACTAATAAGATGGTTGGCAAGTATGTCCATATATTTGTGTTTGGTTATTGTATGGTTCGTAAGCTCCATTTTTTTTTCAATGTTTATTGCTCTCAGCCTATAAATATTCATAAGTTCTTGCAATATATTAAATAATCTGGTGTGTCACTCACACGACTTCCTCTTACCCTGAAATTTAATATTATAAATACAGGTTGGAGAGTAAGAGGTAAGTTAACGATGTTATGTAAACCTATGTTAAACAATTCCAATTACGCTTCGGAAGAGTTTTATATGATAATTAATTCTGTGTGAGGGGGGCTGCCGCCCCCCTCAACCCCCCGTTCATTAATGCACCTAGATTTATATAAAATTTAATTCGATTATTACAAAATAATTCTGTTTTTAAAAAATAATTTATTAAAATTATTATTTAAAAAAATTATCTTTTATGATAATACAGACGATTTCCATATTAGAGAAGTAGTATAACACTAAATATCCAAAAAAAAGTCCATTTTATTCTCAATATTAAAAAAAAAAAAAAAAAAAAAAAAAAGATTTTTTTTTTTCTAAGTTTTTTTTTTTTTTTTTCGTTAAAAGTGAAAAAAAAACGATTACTTTCTTTTAAATTATCGCAGCTCGATGGTTCAACCATTCGTTTTAAAGGTATTGGCGAGCTCTTTTGAAAGACATCCATCATGAAAATTTACTCCCCTCGAGGGGGACTTCCCCCCCAGGGGGGAAGGGAGGCGAGGCTCTTACATACAAAATTTTTTTTCCCAGTTGACTATCTCTATTACAAAATATATATATTCGTTTCATTTGATTTAGTGCCGTCTATAGACGTTAAACTCTATTTACCTGCAATTTCCCCCATAGACGTAATGTATTAGAATTCTCTTGATTGTCCCTGTACACGAACCATTTGCTTGATCTTAACGGAAAGCTTACTGTAGCATCCCTATATGATACACATTTAGAATACCAAGTTTGAACTTTCTACCATAATTTGTTTTTGAGATATGCTAATAACAGACAGACACACAGACACACAGACATACAGGCATACAGACACACAGACATACAGACTCACAGACATACACACAGACCATTTGCTAAAAACATGATTTTCGTATTGAGGGGACCTCAAAACGTGTAAATATAACAAAATCTCGCGTTCGAAAGTTTGACCCAAAAACAATACTTCCTCTACCTTATGGGTAACAGAAAGTAAAAATCACAAATCTAAACCTTCCAATCTCATATAAAATTATCCATTTAAATTGACCATTAAATTCCCTTGTCTTCGAAAATAAATCATAACATTCATGAATAGTTTCTATCCATTTAATGCAAGGACGAGCTTAGTAAAAAATAAATAAAAGCTTTTATTATGAAGTAAACACTTAATCTTTCGTCTCGTTTTCCGTAGTATACTACAGGGGTCGTACTCTCCTCCCTTTTTTCAGGACACTCTCATGGATGATGAATTTTTTAATTTATTGTAACCATTTCTTTTATAAAAGAATCTCTAAAGTGTATAATCGTGGCGCATTATAATAAGTAGAAGTATTTCTGCATGATGTTAGCTATGGCCAGCGTTCCTATGTTTTACAATTTATTTACGAGCATTTTTAGCCCCGCCTTCTTTTTGAACCAGAAATTTTGTAGATTATTTCTCTTTGCTATGTGACAACGATTAAATAAGAAAATCATTTTTCAATGTTTCCGGTATGAAAAAGAGGCGGGGCTAAAAATGCTCGTGAATAAATAATAAAAGTTGGGAACTCTGGTCATGGCAAGAAAAGTGGAAATTTCTTAGCTCTTAGAGTGTCCTGATAAAAAGGCAAAGACTACGATCCCTGATACTATTAAAGAGAACTAAAATTTAAAATGTCAGCGATGCAGTACAATAATGTATTTTTTTTTTTTTTTTTCATTCTCCTTTACAACAGTGCTGAGAGATTGTGCGGCATTTTTATTCAATAACCACCACTGAATTTTAAATGTAACGTTTGCCTAACTACGTTCAAGCTTAATTGTCCATTACATATATCAAAAAACATTTCTCAAAATTATTGATGACTATTGAATAAAAAAAATGGCAATACTGCTTTACAATAAATCTTATGAAAAAAAAAAAAAGAAGCTGGTATTATATTAATTTAAATATTATGTTTAAAAATAATATTTTTTAAAAAATTATTATGATCATAGAAATGAACTCTTGATTTAATTTTCCAGGGTCTATAACTGTCGCCAGATTGTATCGCGACAAACTTTGTAGTGGTTGATGTGAGAAATATAATCAACTGAATACATATATGTGTGTGTGTGTGTGTATGAGATTTAAGTGAAATTAATAATAGCATGATTCATAATTCAAATATGCATATAAATGCCAGAACAATCTTTGAATACTAAACGCATATTTTGGAATATTTGCACAAATTTTACAATAATTAATTAAATAATACAAAATAAATCTTAAAAATATTATGCAAGGATACAGCAAGTAGCCACTTGCGTTATTTAATTAAAATTTTGCAATAATTAATTAAATAATGCAAAATACATCTTAAAGATATTATGCAGGGATCCAGCAAGTAGTATTTATGGATTCAGCAAGTAGCCACTTTAAAAACATAAAAATAATCATATTTAACCCTTTGCCGGCCCAATTTAATTTCACTCCTCTGGTCAGTATTGCCAAATTTAGGGTCTTATTTATTCAATGTCCACCACTAAATTTTAAATGTAATGGTAAGCTAATAGCGTCGAAGTTTATTCGTCCATTATATATCAAATGTTACTCCTCAAAATTATTGGTGGTAATTTAGTAAAAGAGTCTCTAAATTTGGCAGCACTGTTTAGAGCGTTTTAGATGGTTAGGGCCGGAAAAGGGTTAATACATGCTACGAGCTAGATTAGAGGTCACCGACTTTTTCCCTTTCATGAACACTAAATTCGTAATTTAACACGCAAGCGTCATTTAATTACATTCCAATAAAATATTTAAACCTATTGTAGTTATTACAAACTATTTTAAGTTTATTTAACACTTTTAGAGTAGTGATTGTTCTTTTTTATTCTTTTATTTATTATTCAGTGTATCGATTTCCGGATAGCAAGATGAAGAAGGAATTTTATCTTTACGATTTGTAATTTAATCTATCTATATTAATTATTAGGAATGCATCAGGCGAAACCTTTTTTTTTTTTTTTTTTTTTTTTTGGGGGGGGGGGGAGGGAATAATCTTTTAAGAATGGTTTCTCTTGTGTGAGTATGAATGATTCAGAAAATCCTGAAGTTAAAATTAACATAAACATAACCAATTTTCCATCACAGAAATGCGTTTGTTTGTAAAGTTTCAATAATTTACATTAGCATTCCTAAGCATTTTTTTACACGCTCACCCCACACGCCAATTAGATTGTACAGTATTGATGAAATCCTGTTTATATATAAACTAGGTTCATGGCGTCAAGTGTCGACTTCCAATCCAACAGAATCTAAAGTCTATTCCATAACTTCCGTTTCAGGGGCCATTTCTCCTCCAAACCCTTATCTCTCATCGCCTTTTTTTATATCAATCATCCAGCTCTTTCTTTACCTTCCTCGCTTCTTTTTTTGGTTTGTTTTACAGTTAAAAGCGATTTTAGGTAATCTTTCATCGCTCTTTCTTTGAATATGACCATACCAGATTAGTTTATTTATTTATTTATTTATTTATTATTCCTGTAGATTCTTGCTGCGTAAGAAAATTTTTACATGAAATAGAGTGCAGGTGTCATAACCTCCAACCTCGAGAACCCGGATGTACATTAATCTGCCATTTACCTACGCTTCGACTATTACAGCTCGGGAAACCCTTTCAGTGGCTACGCTACCGCCGTCACACCTCTCCGGGTTACTGGCACACAAACCCACCTCCATGACAAGGTAAAGATACCATGATGGGGTGAAATGCACATTTACACAGATAAATAGACTTATATGAAATCCTGTTTACAACACAGGTCGTACTTTACGCCCTTTTTTCAGAAATTTCTCAGAAATGAAGAAAATTTCAATTCATTTCTACCACTATTTTTGTATAATAATCTCTACCCTATTTTAATATGACACAGTACTATAAAGGCATCAGAAGCATTTCCGCATGAAATTAGTGGTGGCGAAATCTTCTTATCTCTGAGAGTGTCGACCGGTGTTGCCAGATTGCGCGACTTTTTTATTTAATAGTCACCAATAATTTTGAGAAGTGATTTTTGATATATATAATGAACGACTAATCGTCGATTTTATACATTGAATATCACTTCTCAAAATTATTGGTGACTCCTGAATAAAAAAGTCGCGCAGTCGGCCAACACTGGTGTCAACCCCTGTTATAAGTGTATTTTATCTGTGTAAATGTGCTTTTTATTTTATATTATTTTAAAATACATTTTATCTTATTTTTGTTAACTATGCCAAGTCCTGCTTATTTCAATGAAGTTACAAAGTTTATTAAAGTAATAATTATATAAACTATAATCTCCTCTTATTTATTTATTTTCTTATTATTATTATCTTGCAAACTTCATTTACAAAGCATGAAATAAATCATTTTATGTGAAGAAAAACAAATCCTAAAATTGTTTTGGGAGTTTAAAATTTTATTGGTGGTGGCTACAAGCTTTATTTTTATGTATTTTCTTGTAAGTTTAAAAAATTTTCTTTTTGCTCACTTCTTTAAAATCAAATCATACATTAAACTAAAACCGATGTACATTTTTTTTTTCTTTGTTAATATGAAGATGTAAAAGACCAGCAGTCTAGCTTAAAATAATAAAAATCATTTCTTTGAAAACATACGCTTAAAAATGTCGCTTTTCATACTTTTATTCCGAAATGATAAATTATTATGTAATTTCAATTATAGATAAATTCTTTATTTATTATTCCGATATGATTGAAATTCAGAAGAAAAAATAGAGGATGGGATAATTGATGATAAACTGAGGGAAGTTTCAACCAATAATAATAATAATAAAAAAAAAATTAATAAGTTTGTTGGGAAGTTATGCTGGAGGAGTTTGGGTGAATAATTTAATGGAGTACGGAGAAAACAATACTAAATTAATCGAATTACAGTGCTACCATTATATTTATTGTGACTTAAGAGAATAATATTATAGTACACATACAAAAAGTTAAATTTATTGTGGAGCATTGTTAACATATCCTCTCTTTTCCGGCACACCAATTTTCATGGAGGGTATTTTTTTATTTATTTTTAACACTTTGTCGGCCCTGACACTTTAAAACAATATTGCTAAATTTTGGAAATTTTTATTCAACTGACACCAGTAGTTTTAAAGAGTAGTGTTTTATATGTAGCATGCTTGCCAACCATCTCATTATGAAGCGTAGTACTTTTAGTCACCGCCTTTTTTTGTACACCGGTCATTTTTTAGAGTAATTTCATTCTTATTCAATCGTAACACTATTTGGAGAGAATTGCTCTAAATATAAAGTGGTGTGGGAAAAGGGGCGTATTTTCAAGGGGCGTTAACAAGTCTACGCTTATTAATGAGATGGTTGGCAGTCCTGATGTAGGGTAGTTATAACTAAACTTCCCCCTATAAATAGCATTCCACAGCACAAACGGATTAATGGAATACAGAAACAATATTAACAATCCAGAAAAAGAATTTTGAGTAATAAAATGTAAAACCGGGAAAAGCTGTTAGTTCTAGGAAAAAAATATCGAGATTTGCATGCTTACGAAGAGGAGGAAGCTTTATGCAAAACAGTTTAGGATATAAAACGTTTGCAGACGACAAACGTTTGTGATGACAAGGCGATCAGAAACTAGCCAATAAATGTTAATTTTGTTTCTGTATTCCGATTTGGTCGTTTATTGTGTTAAATGTAATGTTTTTCCGAAAAAAAGGCCCTCTGGTGGACATTTTTGAACTAATTTTTTTTTTCGTGAGCACATCTCATGTATAGTCTATATACCAAATTCCGTTACATGCCGTTCACGCGTTTGCGCTGTAGGATGCTGTTTATAGGGGAAGTTTAATTATAACCATCTTGCATATAATGGACGAATACCATTCGAAGTTATTAGGCAACCATACCATTACAGTTAAAGTTAGAGGTGGATATTGAATAAAAAAGGTCTAAATTTGTAAACATTGACCAGAAGAGTGAAATTAAACCAGATCAGCTAAGGATTAATCTTAATTATATATTGGAGAAAATTTTACTACAAAAAAAGTGGTGTGAAAAAGAGGTGGGTATTAGCAGTGCTCCGAAATAAAATAAAATGTTGACATGTCTTTTATAGTGTTGAACCCCCTTAATTTTTTTTAGCAATTAAAGTATACGTCTATTAATAAAAATGTTATTATTATTATTTTTTTTTTTTTGTTGTTCTTGTTTGTTTCTGTTTTAGTCCAAGAAAGAAAAACCAATAATGGATTTTACACATTTTCTGTTATGTATTATTATTGCGCAAGTTATACCACAGAGATAAAACTATTTGGCTTAGGGATTTTCTATTTTCTTTTCTCATCTGACATTAGCGCTGCTAGAGCCTTTGTACTCGTATCCTCTCACTCGAGCGTCATCACTTTATCAATGTTATTACAAAGAATTTGGTTAATATTTTCCTTTACGTTTGGAAACAGTAGACACACTGTTTCTTTTTACGTGATGCGAAAAGACTGAATTGGCTAGTCGCTACCATTGCGATAAATATAATATTATTAATTTTTTTGTTTATTTTCCTTGTATAAATGAAAAACATTTTTGAGTAATATTTAAGTGAATGGGAAAAGAAGATCATATACTGATATCTTCTATATAACGTCAATATTGGTTTAACTTTGAGAACAATCGATTTCACTAATGTAAATTGGTAATAAAATATTTATTACACACATACTATAGATTTACAATATAGGTTTTACATAAATAGCATTAAAATCCACACACAGAATCGGGACCATTTTTATCTGTTCTGAGAAATTATATAGTTGCCAACATTTTAATTTATTCTGGAGTATTTTTAACCCCGCCTTTATTTCATACCACTTATTTTTCGAATATTTTTCTCCAATATATAACTACGATAAAATAAGAAAAAATTACTCTTTAATAAAAAGTGGTATGTAATTGAAGGCGGGGCTAAAAATTGCTGCTGAATAAATTAAAATGTTGGCAACTCTGAAACTGTATGTAAATAATATGAAAATGTTGCATAAGGATATTTTTCAAACTATGGATCCCTGAACAGAATATAGCTAGACATTCTTGCAATAAACAACATATACCATTGAATTTTTGAATGTTATGAGTAACACGATTATTATTCTGAAAAACAACATAAAATACAGGCTCGATCCAAACGCTATTGATCCATTTTCGCCAATTAGCGGATTATTATTATAACTATTATTTATTTTTCATGCTTTAATTTTCTTTCTAGTTCATTTTTTGTACGTTTAGGTTATATTTCATTTTACAGCACAATTCACTGAAAATTCATCATTATGAAATGTTTCAGTACATGTTAGTGAAACCTGAAATTGTGGAGCAAACAATATTCTTTGCTGGATAGTTGATTTTAACTTCCATTACCCGATACCGTAGGTAAGGGGAAATTATTGTATTTGGTCGAAAAATTCGATATCGAGTTTTTACCTGATTTACATGTTTTAAGGCTTCCTGAGTCAAAAAATTTGTTTTCGGCAATCGGTCACCGTATGTGTATGTGTGTGATTGAACACGATACCGTCTAAACGCTTTGTTAGAATGAGCTGCAATTTGATAGGTATGTTATAGGTGACCATAGCACGAACCTTATTGATTCTGGTGAATCTAAGACATATAGTTTTTTTACAGGGAGACAAAGAAAAATTCTTTACCATTATGGTCTACGGGCTCAAACTTTTTCAAGTACGATAGCGTCTAAACGCTTTATTCGCCTGAGCTGTAAATTTATATACATATTATAAGTAATCGTCGCACAAATTCTATAAATGTTGGTGAATCTATTTTTTATAGTTTTTTTTTTTTTTTTTTTTTTTTTTTTTTTTTTTTTAAACAAGGTCACAAAGAAGAATTATTTACCATTATAGTCTATGGGCCCAAATTCTTTAAACTGCGATAATGTCTAAACGCCTCATTCATTTGAGATAAAAATTTATACACATGCTATAGGTCATCGTCGCAAAAATTGTACAGATTTTGCTGATTCTAGCCCTTGTAGATTTTTACAGGGATACAAAGAAAAATTCTTTATCATTATGATCTATGGGCTTAAATTATTTGAAGTGCAATAGCATAACATTAAACCAATTTCTATGAAATTCTGTGCAGTAGTACCTGAGATACAGTCGCCATAAAATTTTGTCACACACACACAAACAGACATTTTTTAAAAATGGTCAAATTGTGTTCTACAACTCTTAAAACGTGTAAATTCATCAAAAAATCGACGTCGAAATTTTTTACGAATCCAATACTTTGTTCTATTGAATATAGAAGAAAGTAATAACAGAAAGTGACCAATATCAGCGCTGTATGTCTTTTCTTTTGTTTCCTTTTCTTTAATTTTCTATTTTTTATAATTAGAAAGGAAATATAAATAATATGTTTATGTGTTTCACTCTCATAGCATGACTTAATTTATTTCATTTTTATTAAAAATCCTATAATTTTATTTGTTTACCACTCCTGCATAGTCAGTTTCATGCTTTGCATTTTTTCATTATCATTTCCAGATTTTTATGTCACTTGTAAATAATCCGTTGTGACGCTTAAAATCTACAAATATTTTAGAATAAAATAAATCATTATTATGAAAATAAATGTCAGTAATTATTTCCCTTGACTTTTTCAATGTTTTTGTTGAGCAAAATTAGTACCTATAGAATATATTTATTTAAAATATCCTTGACCTAATAAATATTAGCCTTTTTCTGCATAAATTTTAAAGCGAAAAATTTTTAAAGGTTTTTCAGTTTACATGTAAATAGCTATTTTAAAAATTCACTACTCAAACCAATCATATTGATTTTAAAAATGGAATACAACAGCTAAGCCATTGTGTTTATTATGTTCAAAAATACATTTTTTGTGGTTAATAAAATAAATGATCATTAAACATATCAATCATAAGCTTTTTTTAATGTTTAATGTTTAATGCATTTATTTAAATTTGCTTCTATTAGTGGAATTTAGGATTTTTATCTGTAAAACTGGAATGAATTTTTTAAAGCAATGTTGATTTTCTTAAATGCCCTATTTTATTTCACATCACGAAATGTCAATTTACTGTTGTATTTTTAAATCGAATGCGTAATGGTCTATTCTATGTGGCAAAGTAATGGAAGTATTTTGCATATTTTAAATGCCAGATTTAGTATAAATGCATTTAAAAACTTTTATTAAAATATACACTATCAGATATTTTTTACAGGTTTAAAGTGAAATACATTAGACAAAAAGGACAAAAAAAAAAAAAAAAAAGAAGAAATAGAAACTAAAAATTTTCATTATATATATATATATATATATATATATATATATACTATATACATACATATATATATATATATATATAACTAAATTAGATATAATTAGGATAATAATTTCATCGATTTATATTAAGGATTTTTGATGGATTCATCCAATCCACAATCAATCATCCTTCTTTTTTAAAGAGATCAGGACCAGTGCTGCCAGATCTGATGGATTTTTTATTCAATAATCACCAATAATTTTTAATTGTAACGTTGGCCTAGTTACTTCGAAGACTGATAGCCTATTATATATGTAAAATATCACTTCTTAAAATTATTGGTGATTATTGAATAAAAAATCCGGCAGATCTGGCAACACTGATCAGGACAATAACCGAACTTGGAATTTTTATGTTTCAGTCGTAATGTTTTTCAATTCAACTGTCTTGTCAATATCTACCCTTTACAATTCGCTTAAATGAAGTCATAGCTACCCTGTCTCCCGTTATTGATGAAAGACTTACACTAATGGCCGTATTCACCATTAACTTCAACTCCCGGTTCAACACAAAAACTTGAAAAGCGTCTAAAGGCAAGGTACAAGTTTCCAGAAAAATTTGGCAAGCTGTATCTGCCATCTAGTGACGAGGATTTCATATAATCTTTGATTGGTTATTTTCACCTAAAAAATCTGAAAATAACTATACCGCTAGATGTCAGAAACAACACTGCAAAATTTGCTGAAAATTTGCACCTCGCTTTTATACGCTTTTCAAATTTTCATGTTCAACCGGGAGTTGAAGTTATTAGTGAATAACAGCCTTAGTGTTTGGTGTTTTGGGTCTAAAGCCATTTGACTGCACTAGGATCATGGGTCTTAAGGGGATCGTCCTCCATGGGGGTCTTTCCACGCGGTCCTAGCCCCTATTCACGACAGTTTCGTCAAAAACCACAGAAGCTTTTATACGCTTTTCAAATTTTCATGTTCAACCGGGAGTTGAAGTTATTGGTGAATAACAGCCTTAGTGTTTGGTGTTTTGGGTCTAAAGCCATTTGACTGCACTAGGATCATGGGTCTTAAGGGGATCGTCCTCCATGGGGGTCTTTCCACGCGGTCCTAGCCCCTATTCACGACAGTTTCGTCAAAAACCACAGAAAACTCCGAAAGGCTAAGCCATCGAGCGCGACCTGTGTTCAATTCCAGCACCTTTCGCCTGCCAGCTTTGAGCGCAGAACTAACTGCTCGGCGGCTGGTCGACAGACTTATACTCGGAATTTTTCTTATAACAAATATTGATTTATAGTAGAAAATACAATAAGATACTTTTCCTTTAAAAAAAGTCGTGTAAAATCTGAATTTAAAAATTGAAATGTTTGCGGTTATGGGAAATGAGTGGCCGAAAGGCTCTGCTTTGTAATCTGGCAGACGTTGATTCAAACCTCAGTCGCGCTCGTCGGTTCTGTTTAGAGCTTTCCGTAGTTTTTTTCCGAATCTCGCATGAGTACGGAGTAGAAACTCTTAGGAATGTTACATACAGGGCTGCCACAGGCCACTTTTTTTTCTTCTTAGTTCTTTTCGTCCTACTACTTCACAAAAAAAAAAAAAAAGGTAATTTATATTTTTGTATGTAAATCTTCATTTTGCTTGTCTAAATTTATTACAAATTTTGTGTTATGCAAACTGTGGTGCGAAAATAATAAAAAATAAGTCCTCTGGGGCAGCCCTGTACATAGAGAAAATTTCACCTAGGCCTAGGATGCTTATATCATAGCGTCCTTAACTAGATGCCTGTCGCGTAGCTCGAAAACTAGGCAACAGTTGAAGCTGTAGACAGCGCCACCTGGTACAGATTGCGCGATTTTTTTATTCAACAGTCACCAAAAATTTTTTTTAAGTGGGATATGATATATATAAAAGGCGAATAGAATCGAAGAAACGTCGATTTTATATATCATGTATCACTTCTTTAAATTATTGGCGACAGTTGAATAAAAAAGTCCCATAATCTGTACTAGGTGGCCCTGTCTACCACTTCAACTGTTACCTAGTTTCCGAGCTACGCGACAGGCATCTAGTTAAGGAGGCTATGCTTATATAGTCAATAGGCTTTTAACCCATTCCCAACACCGTGATACAAAATATTACAAGTGCTTAATTTATTTCTTCAAGAAAGGTTTTCAGACAAATATACTGTTAAAATTGTGTAAAATTTTTCATATTTTTTCACTCAGTAATAGATATTCAATTTTCATACAAAGCCAAAAAATGAGATCTTGATACTGGCATGAAGCTTTAGGTTTATCGCCAAATAATATATCGGTTAAGTTCACTTTTTCATTCGTGATTTGTTTAACTTGGAAATCATTCATAATTTGATGTATCTCAGTTAAAAACTATGAATCTAAAATACCAAGTTCAAACTCAGTTCACGTCCATTGGTTAGAGTAATTTACGTTCGAAACTTGTGTAAATGTTAGCTACGACCTCCTGACTCCACTCACAATACACAATGGGCACACCATCTAGGCTTAGACACTGCTCGCGAAGTTCAAAGTATATAGATATAGTTATATACAGAGTGTCAACTTCCATTATCAGAAATGGTAAATTTTTAACATGACATTTTACATGAAGAGCAGCGATATAAGTCAACAAGATAAGTCATTAGAATGAAAACAAATTTCAAGCATTATTTTCCATTATTGATTTTTTCTATTTTTCCGATGATAAATTATCACTTGCAGAACAAGTTTATTTATAATATCCTTGACCTATTAATTATTTTATGCGTAAATTTTAAAGAGAAAAGTGTTTACACATTTTCCAGTTTACACATAAATAGCTCTATTAAGAATTCACCACTCAAGCCAGTCACATTGATTTAAAAAATGGAGAACAACCGCAAAATCGTGGCGTTTATTATATTCAAAAACTCATGGTTATGTCATTAACAAAAAAAAAATAATAATAATAATAATAATAACATTAAAAATATCAATCATCTATTATTTTTAATGTTTTATTACGCATGAATTTATTTAACTTCACATGAATTAGAGAAATTTATGTCTTTTAACTGTAAAACCGGAATGAGTTTTTTAAAAAAGCAATATCAGTTTTCTAAAATGCGAATTTAATGTACATCAAGATATACCAAACTATTCTTTAACCACATTTCATGCGACCATGGAAGCCTCTGCGCAAGTGCGGATTGAACGAGTCCAGTGTTAAAATAGGGGTGACTGAGAGAAAACAAGCGAAAAGGAAACACCGAATAACTGGATGTTTGCCAAATAAGTATCTCTCGGCCAATTTTGCATCCCTCTGAACTTTTGGACTCGGCCTCACTGCTAGTCGTCCTCACTGCTAGTCGTAGGAAACGTGGTGGCACTGTAATGTTCAGGGATGGAACACGGGCGCAGAATTCATACCGGAATCTGTTTAAGAAATTTATCTACCTATAATATCGTCGATTTAAGAAGTAGAAAATTTTCTTACATTGATAGTGGTATGAATTCTGCGCCCGTGTTCCATCCCTGAATGTTGTATTTTCAAATCCTGTGTTTTCTGACCAGATTTACGTACTAAACTAATGGAAGTATTTTGCATATTTTAAATTCTAAGCCCTTTTTCGTAAAACACAAATTACTGCATTTACAAACTTTAGCTGAAAAATATTCTGTTAGTTTATACTTAAAGTTTTAACATGCAGAATTAATATAATAACAAAAAGAAGTATAATGCAAAATAAATACATGATTAAATTGCCATAACAGCCCAAAAAAGCCTAATAGTTTACTAGTTGACTACGGTAAAATTATTTGAATAATTTGATCAGTAACATTTGGATTTAGATATGAAAAGAAGAAGAATACTCACAATAAAATAATTCCGATAAAAATACAAAAAAAAAAAAAAAAAAAAAAAAAAAAAAATGGAAACATTACAAGAAGGAGCTTATTAATGATTGTAAACAAAAGTTTTCTAATTGAATTAACAATAACAAAATGAATCAAAAGAAAGATGAAAAAAGCTTAAATTCATTAAATAAAGGAATGAAATAAAATGCTCAGAAAAGAGAGATGATTAATCAGGGGATCACCACCTCTACATTGAACTAAAAAATGCACGGTTTAATTTTGTGGCAAGTTATGTTACGCAAAATACTACAAGATGACCATATCTTGCAATATAAATAATATTTTTCAACAAAAATAGAAATAAGATTTGAATAAATTAAAACATGCTATTAGAAAAAACGGAGCTTCATCAAAAATAAAACCATGAAGCACATGTTGATAATATCATTTAACTTAAGTAGTAGGATTATTAAATATATAAACAAACACGAAGTGGAGTTGAATCTTTCAGATTAACCTAGGAACTAAAATAATTAATTAAACTTACTTAAAAAACTTAGAATAAGCTAAATTTACTAAACTATATATGATTTAGCATAAGGAATACTTATCAGCATTATCAATATTTATTAAATAGTATATAGACCATTTATTTAAATATAGTCTATATCAAAAATATATATTCGTAGAGAAACAACTCCATGATTTGGAGATTCTAAAAGAAATTTCAATACCGCCATCTACTGAACGCAACTAAAAATAAATTCAAGACGGCAAGATTAAATTTGCCAATTATTCCATACAGTTTATTAAACACAATTATAATTAAGTCAAAAGCAATTTTCTAATTATTCAGTATTTTTTTACTTCCATTACCCTACTACCGTAGGTAATGGAAGTATTGTATTCGGTCTGAAAATTCGATATCGGGTTTTCACCTGATTTACACGTTTTAAGGTCCCCTGAGTCCAAAAAAGTGGTTTTTGGCAATTGGTCAGTGTGTATGTATGTGTGTGTGTGTGTATGTATGTATGTGGAGAATCTTCTGCCTATTATAGCTCAGAAACTAATAAAGATAGAGCTACGAAACTTTAGAATTGAAATACGTCTGGTGTACAGATGAAATTTCCAAATTTTGGTGAAAATTGAAAAACCGGAAGTGGGACATCGGAAACCGGAAGTGGGACCGTAAGTCCGTATCTCAAAAACAGCTCTAACGATTTTCTTCAAACTTGCTATACCCTAACAACAGAACTTCTCCGAAAGTCATCCTCAGGATGTCCTGTGGATAAAAGGTAAATCCCATGGACCTCCTCAGGATGTTCTGTGGACAAGTGTGTTGTTAGGGTATAAACACTCTATTAGGTGTCCTTTCGAATGATATAGTTGGTTAGTTCAGGAAAATTGATAGGCGTCCTGTATAAATAGCTCAATTTCAGGCCTCGCAAAGGCGTTCCTTTAAAAACGGTTGTATGGATTTTTTTCAAACTCGCCATATTAACTCATTTTTAAATATCCTTTTGTATGTAATTATTGTTTTCCATTCAATAATTGATTTTTTGTAAAAGTTGGTATCTCAAAAACGGCTCTAACGATTTTTTCTTTAGATCACTTTTATGTTTTCTGATCACATTATCTCTCAAAAATGCATATAATACGTGTAATAGTGGGTAATGGAAGTCGTGTGGCTGTTTCACACCAGATTTTTATTGTATTACAACAATTATAGATAATTTGTTATCCTCGTAACTTATCTTAATTAAACTATGATTAGAAATATTTAAGATAAATTTTAGGAGAAAAAAAAAAAAAAAAAAAAACATATTACTACCTTTGATAAAACTCTTTGCTTATTTCTTATCTACTTTTATTTAATTACATGATGAAATTAAGTATTTCTATTATTATAAAAGTTATAATTAATATTAAAATTTATGTTTATTTTTATTTTCAGCTATAGTCCTTATACCGAAAAGCATAACAGCAAAATTAAACTGAATATTATCTATATAATTTAATTTCATAAATTGTTATCTTTTAAATTTTTTCCTGTATAACACCTTGAATATAAAAAAAAAACAATTTAGTTTACAATCAAAAACTAAATTGTTATAGAAGTTAATACAACGTAACTTCAGTATTTTATATTAATTCATCATCCCACCCAACCAGTCAGACAAACAACGCCACCCTACCTCCCTTATTAAACATATTTAATAAATTGTTGTTTTTTAAATTTATATCCCTTGAATATCAGAAACAAAAACACTTTAGTTTACAGGCAAAAACTACATTGTAATTGAAGTGAATACAAGTAACTTCTGTGTTTTTTATATTAATTCATCATCTTACCCAACCAGCCAGACAAACAATGCCACCCTACCTCCCTTATCAAATATATGCCCACCCATCTTTCACCTTTTTTATTGTCTTTTATTATTTTATTACTTTTTGTAACGTACATGCAAGTGCATTTTGTGTGTGTGTGTGCGTGTTTGTGCACGCTATTAGATTTTATCTACAGATTTAAAGTGGAAAAAAAAAAGAAGAAGAAATAATTTTCCCACCGAGATGTAAGTAATTGAATAAATTAACAAGGAGAGGTCACGACATGGAAAATTCAGATCGGGACGAAATTGTGCAGGATTGTAGTATACTATGAAGGTAACAACATATTAAAGCAGTAGGACCCACTATCCACAAAATTTCGCGAAAAAATCATTTAAAGTTTCAGTAATCTTTAATTACAAGTTATTTCGCAAGAGAGGCAGCGCCCAGTGGCATGAGCGTAACGTGCAAGTCTTCCACCCAGATGACATGGGTTCGAGGCTACTTACGGCTTTTTTTTTTTTCTTCTTCTTTAATTTTTTATGTAATTTAAACTTTATATATTTTTTTAAATTTATTTTATAATTCATTTGAAATTTTTAATAAAAGATTATTTAATTTTCTTGAATATAATATAAATAAATATTTCTATTCTTGATATTTATAACTTAAAAATACAATAAATTTCTATAACTTAAAAAAAAAAAAATGAGTTTTGTTTTAACTATAAAATAAGGTAACACTAAAGAAAATGTTTTTAATTATTTTTCTAAGTATTTTATTTTATTTTAGGTATATCCAAAACAATATTAAATTTTGTTTATAAATTACAAAAAATAAAAAAATTACAGAGAAATGATGATTTTAATTGCATATATAATTATTATCCAAATAAAATAATTACGTCTCCAATCAATACAACTTCTTGAAAAATTAAAGTATAGGATTACGATTTCTATTAAATTATTACGGGCAAAGAAATGTTATCCTTAAATGTAGATTTTAAATGATAATCAACATACATTCTTCTTCGACAACTATATTTTTATTTAATCCTTCTGTGGACGAAATAAAATATTCCACTTCACCTGCTCTCTATTATTAACAAGCTAAAAGGGTTTACATAATTTATAGACATTAAAAGGAAAACAGGAAGCTCAAACCAAGATTTAAGTACACCTGCTAACTATTTTTTAACACTTTGTTTTACAGCTTACTTATTTTTTAGTTATTTAAATTTTTTATGTTTTTCTTTATATTTCTTATTTAGAGTTTTGTAAAATTACAAATTATTTTTTAAGTTATACAAATTTATTGTATTTTTAAGTTATAAATATTTAATATATATATTTATATTCAAGAAAATTAAATAATCTTTTATAATTTTTTCAAATTTTGAATTCATTTATAAAATAAAGTAAAAATAAATAAAAAAAATTAGATTAGATAAAAAATTAAAGAAGGAAAAAAAAATTTCCGTAGGTAGTCTCGAACCCATGTTGTCTGGGTGGAAGACCAGTGTTTTACGCTCACGCCACTGGGGTGCGAAATAACTTGTATTTAAAGATTACTGAAACTTTAAATGGTTTTTTTCTCGAAATTTTGTGGATAGTGGGTCCTACTGGTTTAATATGTTGTTACCTTTATAGTATATTACAATCCTACGCAATTTCGTCCCGATCTGAATTTTCCATGTCGTGACCTCTCCTTGTAAGTATGGGATATCCGGGATAATAATTTCGACCATTTATCCTCAAGATTCTTGATAAATTTATGAATTGATTTTTACAAGATTGGAAAGTGAAGAGGCAAGGAATCGAACCTGGGACGTTTGGGTTTAACTATTACGATTTTACAAATGCATGCATTGTCCTGGTGATTATTTGCTTTTTACAATTTGCTTGCATGAAAGTTGGAAACATTTATTTGTCCTCATTTCTAAAAATGCTGAACCACTCTTTTGGGTAAATTAAGAATTATTTATTTATTTATTTTTTATTAATATTTATTTATTTATTCTATAAATGCAGTACGATAATAAAAAAATTAGGAAAATAACATAACTATTTATACTAAAGATATTTGATCGATTGGTCGAATGAAGTTTTCGAAAAACGAAAAATGAGGTAAGGCCAGTATTCAATCATTAGATCTTTGGGTTAGCGTCGAAATGTTCTTTTACTGAGCAATACCGGTAGATACTGGCCAACATTTGCTTTTATTAATGTTGGAAACATAACATTTTTTATGAGCTCTGGGAAATCAGAACCACTCTATAAAGCCAAACCAAATCTAATGACGTTCATGCTCAGTATGGGTACATACTATATATCTATCTACCGTATTTTTCGGCGTATAACGTGCAGGTTTGTTAAATCAGTTACACACCGGAAATTTAAATTTACAGAAAAGCTATTTTTAAAACAAACGTTTTTCTCTTACAAATATAGTTTTATTTGTCAATTAATTTTTCTGGTGTATAACTCATTTATGTGACCTGCGCGTTATACGCCGAAAAATACGGTGTATATATACATATGTGTGTGTGTGTGTGTGTATACATTATTAGATTTTGTTTACAGATTTAAAGTATAAAACACTCTATAAAAGAAAAAGAAGAAGAAAACGAAAATTTAATTAAATTTAAGAAAATACACAGTTGCCGTCGCTTCCGATTTCGTAATACCACTATTAAAAAGTAATTCTCTTCAAATTATTTAATTGTATAGAGTTTGTTTTTTAATAAATATTTAAAAAAAAATTAGCAATTATGATGTTAAAAATTCCAAAGATTTAGCAGCTATGAAAATAGTTAAACTGAATAAATAATATTTAAACTAAGTAAATCAGAAGAGAAAAGTTCTAATTACAATAAAGTTTTCAAGATTAATTTTGAATGAAATAAATTTAAATCATGTCGTGTGATGTCGAAAATTATATTTTGCAATTTTAAATTTTTAACTTATTCTAAATCGTTATTGTTTTTCTATAATTTCTTGCGTGATTTTAGGTTAATCATTTTTCTTTAAAAACACACAATTTTATTTCTTTCTCAGTCTTGTATTGTCCGTTCCCAACCTTGAATTCTTTTATTATTTTACCCAGGGAATTTCTTTTAATATGTTGACATAGGCAATAGCATATTTGCATACTTGCCAACCATCTCATTATGAACCGTACAATTTTTAGCTCCCGCCTTTTTCTCCACACCAATAATTTTTTAGAATAATATTTATCTTATTTATTAGTAACAACATTTGGAGAGAATTTCTCTAAAAATATAGTGGTGTGAGAAAATGGGCGTTTTTTCAGGGGGCGTTAACAATTGTACTGTTATTAATGAGATAGTTGGCAAGTATGATATTTGCCAACTTTTGCACTTTTTGAATACAGGAAATTTTCAATAGACTTTTTTTCTTTTATTTAATCAATAAAATCTGTTACATAACGTATTTTCCGGCGTATAACGCGCAGATCATATAAATGAGTTACACACCAGAAATTTTTTTTGTAACAAATAAAGCTACATTTGTATGAAACATAAGCTTGTAAAATAGCAGCTTTTATTGTAAATTTAATTTTCCGATGTATAACACACCTGCGCATTATATACCGGAAAATACGGTATATGTAAATCTGTTAACGTATTCCGGGGGCAGAAAAGTGTAAAAGTTGGTAGTTATGCAAAAAAGAATTCTCGTTTATGAATAAAATTACTGCCATCGAGCAACGAGAATTCTCGTTTTATGGGACGTGTGCGATAAAGTAGACGAGTTTAAAAGAGGTGAGCGATTTTTAATAACATTCTCAAGAGGAGATGATTAAATGCAAGCTGTGAAATCCCGAACTGCTAATCTAACTTTAATCTAACTTTGTAGATTGAGCGTTAACATGAAAAACTTCACTCCGGAGACAATAAAACCATCAAAATATAAAAATATCTCACAAAAACATGTATACTACCTAAGAAAAAAATCTGGTTCAGAGGGTCCTTAAGTTTTCCCTGAGGCATCACGGATAATTTTGAATAGCAGTTTTTGTCTAAAATAAGTCTATAAATTTATGAATAAACTTACTGTTCCAGAAGACCCGTAGAAAACTTATGTAAAAAGTAGAATCCTCATGGATTGACTGATATACATGTAAATATACATGTAAATTCTGTGAAGTTCCGTAACACAAAGGAAGCTGTTCCTTGACTATCATATCATTTTTGCATCATGATCATACTGTAGGGGAGCTAGAGGATAGTTGTAACAATTTTTAGAAAACTAAATATATTTTTTAATGTATTTACATTTTCTTGTTTATAAATGCTGTTGTGCTGCACCTGTGTCTGGATCTTTAAATGTCACTGAAAGATTCACCTTCAAATGCACGTAATTATGCTCTGAAAGGTGATCATAAGCTTTCCAGCAATCGGACATTATCGTGGATCCAGGTAAGATCTTCCTCTTTATGATATTCACCAAAGTTTCACTCTTGCAATTTTCTACCACCTCAAAAAAAGAAAAAAAAAGCCGCTTTCTCTTTCAATTCCTCCAAACACCCATTTGCCCTCCGCATGTACTTCCCCTATTGTACTTCCTTTTACCAAACTTACTCTCATCAATCTCTACAATCTTACCGGGATCTCCAATTATTCCATCCTCTTTCATAACATTCATGCAGACCTCTCTACAAAAGTTCTTCAAATCGGGCACCGTATATTCACCCTTTATGTTTAACTCATTCATAATAAAACTTGCATTAGTCTCATACACCCACAGATAAGTAAAATACAGAATATCAAACTCATCTTATTTCTCTCAAACCACGTACCCTTCCTTATAGACCTTTCATGAAAGTGGGGATTCGCACCTCTAACACGACATTGCCACATATAATCGTCCGAATCTGGCCGATCATTATGTTCAACTAAATTCATAAGTTTCTTACACACAGGACATACATAATAAGACGCAATCAAACTCTCTTTCATACACCAATCAGAATCAACAACTGCTTTCTTACCTGAGAATTCCAATTCATGAAAAAATTTAGGAATTAATCTTACAAAGAGAGGTCACGACATGGAAAATTCAAATTGGGACGAAATTGCGCAGGATTGTAGTATACTATGAGGGTAACGACATAATATTGCAGTAGGACCCACTATCCACAAAATTTCGAGAAAAAAGCGTTTAAAGTTTCAGTTATCTTTAAATAAAAGTTATTTCGAAAGCGAGTAAACGCCCCAGCGGTGTGATCCTAAAGCACGAGTCTTCTAACCAGACGACTTGGGTTCGAGGCTACCTACGGGACTGCTTTTTTTTTTTTTTTTTTTTAACTTTTTATGTAATCTAAACTTTTTATTTATTTTTACTTTATTTTACAATTCAATTCAAAATTTGAAAATTTTAATAAAAAATTATTTCATTTTCTTGAGTATAAAATAACTTTTTCTATTTTTAATATTTATAACTTAAAAATACAATGAATTTCTATAACTTAAAAAATAAAGTTTAGTTTTACAAAACCCTAAATAAGAAACATAAACGAAAAACAGACAAATATTTAAATAATTGAAAAATAAGCAAGCTGTAAACAAAATATAAAATAGTTAGCAGGTGTACTTAAATCTTGGTTTGAGCTTCCTGATTTGGTTTAAATGTGTATAAATTACGTAAACGCTTCTAGCTTGTTAATAATAAAGGAAAGGTGGAATTTTATTTTGTGCACAGAAGGATAAAAAAAAAAGGAAGTCGTTATCGAAAAAGAAACGATGTTCATTAACATTTAAAATCTACATTTAAAGATAACATTTCTTTACCTGTAATAATTTAATAGCATCGTAATCCTATACTATAATTTTTCAAGAAACTGTACTGAATGGCGAAGTAATTATTTAATTTCGATAGTAATTATATATGCAATTAAAATCCTCATTTCTCTGTTTTTTTTTTTTTTTTAATTTAAAAAACAAAATTTAGTACTGTTTCAAATATACCTAAAATAAAATAAAATATTTAGATAAATAATTAAAAACAGTTTCTTTAGTTTTACCTTATTTTACAGTTAAAATAAAACTGAAATTTATTTTTTAAGTTATAGAAATTTATTGTATTTTTAAGTTATAAATATTAAAAATAGAAAAATTTATTTATTTTATATTAAAAAAAATTAAATAATATTTTATTAAAATTTTCAAATTTTGAATTGAATTATAAAATAAAGTAAAAATAAATAAAAAGTTCAGATTACATAAAAAATTAAAGAAGAAAAAAAAACCGTAGTTTCGTAGGTAGCTTCGAACCCAGATCGTTTGGATAGAAGACTTGCGCTTTACCATTACGCCACTGTGGCACTGAACGGGTTGCGAAATAACTTGTATTTAAGGATTACTGAAACTTTGAGCCTTTTTTTCTCCAAATTTTGTGAATAGTGGGTCCTACTGCTTTAATATATTGTTACCTTCATACTATACTACAATCCTGCGCAATTTCGTCCCGATCTGAATTTTCCATGTCGTGACCTCTCCTTGTTAGTAACAGATGCCATTTTTACGAAATCGAAAACGGGAGCGAAGAGAAATATCTCTAATCAAGAGGAGCATCCAAAGTAAAAGGACAGACTGCGTCCGTTAAAAAATTAAACTGTTTAAATTAACCGGTTAAATTTAAAGCCAATTAAATTTGAAATTCATCGATCGCTTGTACCGTAAGCCAATGAGATTAAAGCGAAACAAAATGATAGCAAAGGGTTCCCATAAGGAGCACCTGAAAGCTAAAATAAGGGGTTACTAGATTTGACGCAAAATCGCTCGTTTGGAGTCTGGTACACGCTTCTGCAGGGAAACCAAAGTAAAAATTTGGATGATGATGTAAAGGTAAAAAATTTCATAGAAAAAACATTTTCCGATTAAAATTAATTATATCAAATTTTTCAAACAAATAATTCACTTGGAACTAAAAAGAATACTTGAAGTCAGTTGACCAGTTAGGCTTGCAACTGGAAGTGTGTTTCATTTGTATCTACCTCCTAAAAAATTTATGAATTCATTGTCATTCATACTAAATAAATCGTCGTTTTTTTAGAGGTATAAGGAAAGGGCACGTGACGTCAGTCGCAGCCAAATTATGGGTAAAGTGGCAAAACATCAGTATTGCCACCAATAGAGATTGATCTTTTGCCACTCGAGAGTGGCAAACATTGATTGACGGAGCATTTGTTTGTAAACATGCCTTTCCTTATACGACGATAAACTGGAATTTTATAATTTTCCTGACACACTGCTAACGATAAAGCAGTCGCCATCTTCTTCGGAGAAACAAGCAAGCGTTTCCGTGAGCTTCGTTGTAGCCACGGAAGTATATGGGAATATTCTTTTAATCCGTGGTTGTAGCACATTTTTTGGCACTATCGAAACATGACGCCACAGCCCAAAATTACCGGCAGTGAGACAGTCTCGCTCTCGGTAGGTTCGTTGTAGTGACCAAAAAAATTATACTATCGGAAAGAAGGTTTGCTTCCGTAGCGATTATGTAAACGCGTCTAATCACGTGACTTGATAGAATAACCATACACAAAAAGCAACTCTACAGGGAAACGGCACAGTCGAATGGCGTTAGTGTTGCAAAAAAACCCAGAGTTTCTGAAAGATGGGAATAAACCCGGGAATTTTGGGGAATAAACCCAGAACTTTAAGGAATATTGTTAATTTTAAAAGTAAACAAAACTAGTCACTTTCAATATAGAAGTTAGGGCTAACGCATTGAACATACATATACATAATACTTAAAATGTCAATAAGTATTGCATAAATTAGTTTTAAATGCAGGAGCAATTTTATTTTCAGGCAATACTCCTTCTGTTCTTTGCAACCATTACATAATACTTTTTAATGTATTTCCAAAAGAGAAACAAACTGACATTTTTTTTTTTTTTTTAATTTGGTCTTTTTTTTTTTTTTTTTAATTATTTCTAGCAAAGCAAATAAATTTAAATTATGTATGCTCTGCTTTAAACTTAAAAATATAGTTTAAGAAATATTACTTGAACAGAAAGATCTTAAAAAGATTACTTAACTAAAGTTATCATTTTAACTGCAATTATTTTAGATTATTATTATTATTATTATTATTATTATTTTTTTTTTTTAAGGTTTTTCAATAAATGTTCATTTTAAATGTTTCATAAACAAGTACATTCAACTCTCTTTAATATGCAATTAAATTTTTAATGTAAAAAAAAAAAAAAAAAAAAAAAAAAGCAAACTACTATTACATCAGTATTTAACAAGATTAAAAATATACAATGATGGATATTCATTTTTGCCCTTAAAAAATACTTTCCTTTGTATTTGTAAAATAAATATGTATATTTATATTTTATTACTCTGTATTATTTGAATATGCTTAAATTATTTACCTTATGAATACACAATTTTATTAACATTGAAGAAATATTTTATTCCGAAATTTATTAGAAATAGTCTTTCTATTTTAATGTCTACTTATGAAATAATAATAATAACTGACTTTGTATCTGCAAAAGAAAGAAGAGATGAGATGATTTTCACTGTTACAGTTTAAAATGCTAAATAAGAAATCAATAAAAATAATAAAAATGAAAAAAAAACTATGTCCATGCATCAAATTATTTCAAAATTTCCTTCCCAAAAAACTCGGTTTATTTCCGAAAAAGAAACGGGTTTTTTCCAGCCTTTGCAACACTAAATGGCGTACGGTCACTGTGTTTTATTTTCACTATCTTGCTTGCATTGAACAAGGAACTTATACTATCTTATAGTATAAGTACTTTGCTTTACTTTCCCAATGATTATAGCTATTAGCCTTATTTATTGTACATTGAAAAGCCTTTTTCATTTTCTTCTTCTTTTCTTTCTTTCTTTCTTTTTTTCTTTTTCTTTCTTTTTTTTTTTTTTTTTTTTTTTTTTTTTTTTTTGGTATATACATATATTTTTTATGTATTATATTTGTATTTCTATTTAAAAATATTTTAAATATGTAGAATAGAAAATGTATTATAGGAATATATTAGCAAATGTATTATAAATCATTATTTGTTTCAGACATTTACACATACATATATCAATATGTACTGATAAAATTATTCTTATTTCATATTTTTAAGATTTTTTTTAATATCGTTTTATAAATAAAATATGTAAATTACAGATATTAAAAAAAAAAAAAATGTGTCAGGTAAATGAATAGCATTATTACAATTATTACTATTTGATAACACTTAATAAAACAATTATTATTTTTATTATAAATTATCGTTAAAAAAGCTGCTCCAATATTTAAATGTATATTTTAATTTTTTCCTACATTTATTTACAATTAATTAGAAAATATTTTTAAAGTTTTCGGGAATTAAATATTAATATATAAATGAATAGTTGCTGCTCTAAATTGTACGCAGCGGAACAAATAATGATCTTAAAATAAATAATTAATTAAAGTATTAACTATTATTAATAATGGTTAAAAATGATTAATGACAAATACCGAATGAGAAAGAAAAGTTGATGATGATATGTAATTAATGATTAAAGCGTAAAAAATTCAAAAGCCTCCACGACCGCTGAAGAGAACAGAATCTGTCGACGAACAACGAAGTTGTTTACAATTCAAATACGGCGTCCTGTGATCACATGTCACTACAACGCATGCGCATATACACAAATCTCTTTTCAAAATGAGGTTTATCCGGGTGACGCAATGATCACGTGATCGTGGTATTTACCTCTAACCTCGTGGATTGTTTCCTCTTGAATTAAGCAGTGAGCGCCATTATTTTTATTAAATTTTTTCATTCTTTTTTGTATATATTTCTCCCTTTTTCTCAGCAGTTAATTTTTAAGATCATGGTTTATTCTATCCTTGATCGGCCGTTATCAATATAAGATTTTTCCCATGAAAATATCCAAGAATACATTCTCATTCACAGAATGAAAGACATGGAAGTTCTGCTGCTTACAAGAAAGTATTAATGGGTGTAAGCTTTTTCAAAGCAGGATTTGTAATACAGTTTACATTTCAAGAAGTCCAGAATGGGAGAAATACTGCTACCATTGTATCAGCAGATGTCAAAGCTGAATATAAAAAACAGAAATACAACTTAAACATGACCATCGCAAGTGACAATGCGGTATGAATGTTTTCATATTCCATAGTGTTGAATGTGATTAAAATTAGTTGTAAATATATTTGTAATACTATAGTTCATTATTGTATCTTTTCCATTCCTTGTATAAATGATTTTTTTTTTTTTCTTTTCATTATGCTGTGTTTGTAGTGAAGCTAGAATGAGAAAATTTTTAGACTATTCGAGCGAAGCATATATGGTGAAATGTATTAAAATTATGTAGTTTATTCTTAATTTATGACCGAATTTAATCCCCTTCTCCCGTATTTTTGGAAGTGCCTATTAAAATTAATAAATAAGCTTAGTGTAATTATATATTGTGCAAAAAAGCATTTAAAACGTCGAATTCTACAAGGATACCCAGCTTGATAAATTATAGAGGTAGTTGCGCAATTCTAATGTCATATATATATATTTAAAGATATTTATTGTTTATAATTTACGTATTTCAATTAATTTTGATTTTATTTTCAGTGATGAAAGTTCATGCAATAACTTTTATTCTTCAAAAATTGCAACTTTAGGAAGTTATTGTGCCACGAAATATAAAGTTCATTTTTGTTAAACGATTAATGTCAGAGAAATTGTTATTTAATTCGTCTCAGAGAAATCTGTTTGTAAGAAATTGCATAGATATCTGTGTTTTGAGCCAGAATCATGGACATGATTTCAATGAATGGCAATGGTTACACTTTTTCAACACCTTTATATCATATGGCAGCCTTGAATCACATTATTCATATTCATAAATTACACCCCTCACCCAAATTAAATATTATACGATATAAAATGTATGTATATATATTCCCACCCCTTTTTTTACTTAAATATTTTTTATATATGTTAATTCCACTTTGTTGATTTAAGTAAGAAATTGACCAAATGCATTTTTTTTAAAAATGTTGTGTAAAACGCATAAGAATTCTTATGTGTGCAACTGTGAATAAGCCACAATAACTAAATTTATCCGAAAACCATATAGCTGCATGTAAATCAAATATTTGTTGTACTAAATTTCCAGTCAATTGAAGGATTACGTAAAGTATCAGAATTTGTTTTAGCTTTATAAAAATAATTACTAATTCTGTGTCTACCACTTTTTATGCAAACCATGCCTTTAAACATTCTTATAACATGCTTTAACTATGTTGCATGCTGCATGTATAATTTTAAGCGTGTACAACGAGGCTTTCTACTTATTGCCTGCTGAAGCCTAAGACCATCATATATTCTGTGAGGAATTGTATTACAAAAGTTACTCACTACCTAATGCATGTTTTTAAATTTCATGTTCACAATCATTAAATTTGTTCTTGTTTTCTAAAGATTTATTATTGCTACTATTATTTTATTTTCTTAAATTAGAAAAATGAATTTATTCATTTTTCAAATTTTATAGGCTATTTCTACCTAAAATTTTTAGTTTGATAACTATAAAATTACATCCAATTATCAGTTTTGACAGTTAGGTGTAAAACTTTTTTTTGCTTCAATGCAAGCCAGTTGAATTTTAAAGTGACTGCATTGTCTTTTTAAATACATTATACATGAATTTAATCAAAGCTAACAAATTACACAAATAAAGAGATACTGCACACTAGAAGCATCTTCAAATTTACAGAAAATATCAAATGAATAAAATTTTTTTTCTTTGTTTTATACCTGAAGTATAACAAAATAATTAGGAAAAGAAAAAAAAAATCTGTTATTTTATTTGAAGATGTTCATTATTTGGGTAATTTTATCATTCCACAAGATTGTGAGAAAAGTTTGTCTACTATTAAATTGTTATTTGATTTAATCAGGCATGAAAGTTTTCAGACTTTAGTCTGAAATCCTTCCTTTTGAAGGCCATGTTGGCTGTTTCTGAGATCAGTGTAAATCCAAAGAGAAACCATAACCAAAATTTATGTGGGGGGAGGTAGAAAATCATTTTAACTTCCCAAAGTATTTGCTGAAAAATCAACAAAATTACAGCTTTAATGTTTTTATTTTGCTGCAAATTTTTGAAATAATATGATTATTTTGCTGTTAAATGTGACAAAATTTTGTACTATTTTCAAAGTTAATTACAGAAATAAAAGATTATTTTAGTGTAATATTATATATTTGCTTTTTTGGTAGCAAATTTCTGAAACGTGCAATATTTTCGCAGTTGATTAGGGAATTATGGGTTTATTTCACCACTGTTAAAAAGAAAAAAGAAATTACATTTATTTACAGCTAAATTAAATGCTGAAGTTAGGTGTAATTTTTGCTGCCAATTTCCAAAATAATGAATATTTTGGCACTACCAGGAATAAAACTTTTTTTTTTCAATATGTGTCTGTCTGAAATATGTAATTATTTCATTAAAATTTCTGCTTTTTTGTTTAAATGTATGATTAACAATATGCAAATTTTGCTGATTCTTTTTTCTGCCAACTTCAATGAATTTACTAATTGATTTGTTTACTGTAAGTTAACAATTGTACACTTTTCTGTCTTAATTCCAAAAATACATATTTTTGCATTTTATTGTGATAAATTTGTGTTGTGTGCAAATTCAGAGTTTTCATTTTTTATAAAACAAGTTTATTAGTTAGTTATTTTTGTTTTTGTTATTCTTTTTTTAACAAAGAGAGAGGGATAACCAAGGTGAGCCTGAACCTCCGACTACTTCTGAAACACGAAATACAGCAGACCCAGACCATAAAGCGAAAAAAAGAGAGGCGACTGCAAAGAAACGTGCCATCTTAAAGAAGTTTCATCAGATGAAGATTATTCAATATCTAAAGCCAGCAAGTCCACAACCTGAGGCACCCCACCATCCCACTGGAGAAAACCATCAACCTGAGGCACCCCACGAAAGCCGACACAGAGAGCTTGTAAATACTTGTAGAAAGGATGTAAATAAATGCAAAAGCCTGGTGAGTGTCTAAGTTGTGTGGTGTTTATTAAAATCACTGCACGACTAAGATAACTCTCCCTGGCAACGCAAAGAAGAAATGGACATTGCTTCATCAAAGGATATGGAGGTAATAATTGAATTATTATTATTTTTTTTTTAGTTAAATTATTAATTTATTTATTTTTTAATTTAATTTCATGTAAATAAAAAAGCAGAATTTTATGACAATACTTATTTATTTAAACACTTATATTCAAAATAATGATTGTTTTTATATGAAAGATCAGGACCCTGTGCATTTTCCGGAACGTGTGTATACATAAGCGAAGTGTGACGTCACTGACCATCCGTGGATGCAAGAAAAATATTTCCTATGTCAATCGCCCATTGTATTTTTTGTAAAAAAAATCATTAAAAATCAAGGGAAATTATTTCCCGATTTCAATCCCCATATTTAGGTATAGATGTGTATTAGTTATCATGTGCATGTATTAGATTAAGTTGTTTTTGCTGTAAAACTGATAAAATTTGAATTTTAAATTTCAAAACTCTAAGGAAAAAAAAATGGCAAACTTCTATATTCGATTGAAAACATAAGCATTTCATTTCAAAGGAAGACATTTACACAATAAATATCCAACTAATATACTAATTAAAAGGAAAATGATAAATATTCTATCATAATTTGAAGTCAAATTTGTTTTCAAATGTTTAAATAAAGTATCTGATATAAGATACTAATATTTTGCAACGGAATAGATTTCATATGTCATCCTTCACGGAAAAAAAACATCGCCAAATTATTTGGCGAACATATTTAATTCCTTTCAAAAATCATGGTTATTTTAACAACGTATATTAAGAAAATAATCATTAATGTGAAACAATATTTCGTACAATACATATTACGAAAATATACATCTGGCATGTATATTTTCGTATTATGTTTTTGATCGGCAAATACAACAAACGCCAAGGACGACAGAGTTTTGAAATTAAAAATTAAAATTTGTCAATTTGACAGCAAAATAACTCAATCTAACACATGCACATGATAACTAATACAATCTATACCCAAATATAGGGATTAAAATCGGAAAATAATTTTCTTTGATTTTTAATAATTTTTTACAAAAAATCCAATGGGCGATTAACATAGGAAATCTTTTTCTTGCATCCACGGATGGTCAGTGACAATAATCACTTCGCTTGCATATTGTCCTGATCGTCTTCTTCATGTTTGTGTTTTTGTTGCAATGATGGTCGCAATCCAATTTTCTTTTATTTAAATCGTCATCTCTCAATAAAGAATTATCTGAAATATTAGGAAGAGCCTCGTCCTCAAGATTTAGTGAATCACCGGTATCCCCATAGTGCGGTTTGTCCGGTTCAACTGGACGACCCATTGTTTTGTCTGGTATCTTTTTAAGTATTTGCTCTGAGTTTGCACTCATTTTCCTTAATCGAAAAAAAAGTCGAAAGCCAAAATTTTCAAAATTATCGCCTGTACCTTTTAGAGTAAAAATGCCTACCTATGTACAACATTTGTTTCGGACACAATATACCGATGCCGTCATCATCAGTACATAATCTGAAATTGCTAGATGACCACTTAACTGGTGGTAAAGCCACATTTTCACTTTTGCAATAAGTTTATTTTATCCATTGATTTTGAGCATAAGGGTGAAAAGCCTTAGACGAGTGTGATCTTTATTTTCAAATAATTAATGATGTTTGATAATCATAGGAGCATTTCCAGCCAGTGGCAGATTTAAGGGGGGGGGGGCTAGGGGGCTGAACCCCCCCCCCCCCAAAAAAAAAAAAAAAAAAAAAAAAAAAAAAAAAAAAAAACACTGACATTCACAATTGAATATTGCAATTGTAAATTTTTTATTGGTTTAGAATAACACTTTGAAATATCTTAGCCCCCCCCCCTCCCCCCAAAAGTCGAGTTCTGGATCCGCCACTGTTTCCAGTTCTAGTAAAATTAGCAACAGTGACTCCACCATGATGAAAGCAACATGAAAATAAAAATAATTATAAGATAAAAAACTTTTTATAAACCATGTTTTTAAATTTTCTGTTGAATCATAGCTATAGATCTAACTACATTAGCACTTTATCAATGCGTATTGTTACGAAACTCAAAATAATTGTATTTATTTTTGTATAAATTCTTTCAAAGAGGCTTAGTAAGTTGATAAAATGTCAATTTTCTGCATTTCCAGCTCTTTTCCGCGTTAAAATAGCTTAATTTTCCCTTTAAAACACATTAAAAAAGCTCAATAGGCAGGTAATGGATTTGGCGAGAAAATCCTTATTATCAATATTCCAAAGATGGATGTTCTAATGTGATTGGTTAAAGAGTTACGGGAAATTTGAATTAAAAAAAAAAAAAAAAAGTTGATTTAAAAATAAAATATTAATCCTTTTAGAACAACATATATTTGCATCATGAATTACATTAGCACTTTATTCAATGTGTAGAAAATCTTTAAAGTGATAATGATGTCAATGCCAGATGCATAATTTAACTTTTTATAATTTTTTAACGCTCACGTTTAATTAAATGTATTTATTTTTATGTCGAAAGAAAATGAACTCGTAATTTTTTTTTTGGCAACAATTAAATTATAGCTAATATTTTAATGACTATTTTGATTGCTATTAGGAGCTTATTATTTTCATATTTTAATTAATTAAAAGAAAACTATTCGAAAATCTGACTTCGAAGTATTGTGTTGTCACCGGGTTCTGAGCTACTGTGAAAGTTTCAAATGTCTAGCTAGTAGGGAAGTTAGTTAAAAATAGATTGCAAGATTTGTACCGGACAGACAAACAAACAAGAATAGAAGTTAATAAAAACATGGTAAAAAGTAAGGTGATTTTGCCTGATTAGATTACAGTCGGCGATATATGTCACTCGCAAATAATTCCTCTTTAGTTACGCAGCCTTTTTTTTTTTCGTGGTGCTTTTCTCCTGACAATGTTTCTGGATCGGGTAGAATTACTTTTTTTACGAGGACGTTGCTGTCTATTCCTCCGTACCAAATGTTTCGTTTTAATACTTTTTGTGGTCCTTCCAAGTAATGTAGTACAACCAAACCTAACCTTCGTATTTCCCCAGTTTTGCATGAACTTTTCGGCGTGTTTAAGTAAAGTTGTTGGATTATTTTTTATTTTTCCTAAAATATTAAGATTTTGGAGAGTTTCTTGTGTTTTCAATTTATTTTGCGTTTGTGGAATTTAGCAGTAAACCAACGGTCGTTCCCCCAATTACCGTTCCACCAGCAGTAATTAAACCAGCTTGTCCTAAAGAAGTTAATGCATAAACAGAACTAACTTCACCAGCTTCTATAGAAAAAACAGAAAACGATATAACATCGGTTTCTAAGAAAACATCAGGTAATAAAGCCAAAACGGTTCCCATAAAATCACGTGAAAAAAAAAAAAAAAATACGAATATCCTATGCACAAAGGGACTATTCTAATTAAACTATTTAATTAGCATTAATTAGTAATTATTAGCAATTAAACCAATTAATTACAAATAATTAAAAAAGTAGGTAATTATTCAAATAGTTAATTATTATATTCATTTAATAAAAAAATAAATGAATTTAATAATTATTAATTATAATTATTAATTACTGATATTAAATAAATAAATCAATTAAATTTATATTCACAAAGGAAACAGCTTTCTAACGTCTGCCTTTAATTAGGTAACGATTATTCAATAACTTTAATCTGCCCCAACGTACTTTAATACATCTGGAAAATAATACAATACACAATACCCTCCAACGTACATATTTAATGATATTAATACCACAACGTACTTAATTGTACCGTAATTTCATTATTTTTATAAAACAAAGGCATGACCCAGGAATTAATTTTCTCGAGAATTAAGTTGGGAATTTCCAGGAATCAAGTTTATTGTGATTTACTGCCTGTTGAGCCGCATGTGAGTTCAGACTTTATTTCATATGCATTTTTCAATGACAAATTCAAAATTGCTATTATATCACTTGTGTCATTTTTCTTGCCAGATTTGAGTATGATTTTTGTTTGATCTCTTGAAGTTTCCTAGATGGCAACATCATGCGAGTTATATGCACTCTTTCTTAACTCAAATTTATAATCATATATTGTTATACTGTTATTGATGAAGAAAACTTTTTTTTTTTGATATTATTGTTATGAATAATGGGTTATTTTCCTTTATCCAGGCGCATGGAAATCACCAATTACTATTAACCAAATGCGAGCCAAGTCGCGAAGGGAATGTAAAAATAGTTTACGGAATAAAAGTCGAAACATTACAATAGGGTTGTAAGAAATTTAGGGTTATAAGAAACCAAGCCATGACCCCATACAAACTATCACATTACAGTTGTAAGAAATTTTGGTGAAATTCTACATTATTTGTCGATTTTTCGAAGTGAGCCAAGTCATGGCCCCATACAAACATTCACTAGTTGCCAAGCCACAAGAGCCAAGTCGCCAAGCCCAAGTCATTTTTCGCTAAACCAAGCCATGACCCCATACATTCACATTAGGGTTGTAAGAAATTTTGGTGGAATTCTACATTATTTGGCGATTTTTCAAAGCGAGCCAAATCGCCAAGCCCTTAATAGTATTTGGAGATTTTTCCCATGCGCCCAGATAAAAGAAAAGTACCGATTAATGTAACTAATAATTAATTTTCTTTAATGTTACTTGAAACTAAATGCCACAATTATTTTGATTTAAATAAAATCTACTTCTTAATTACTCTTAAAAATCTTAATTTAATGATAATTAAAAATAACAGAATTTTTTTCAAATGATTAAATATTTTTTTAAAAATTGAGTCTATATGTTCAACTAGCCGAATCATTTAATATTCGACCTAGCCGAATAGTTTTAGATTCGGCCAAACTGAATATTCAGTGCATCCCTAGTTTGTAGACTGTAATGGCACCAAATTCTTTGGTGTACCTACAAGCACTATACACAAGACATACCACTCAAACACTATACACACACACACGCACAAAAAAAAAATCTTTTAGATAATCCCTAATTATACTGATGAATCCCCTGCTCCTTAAATCGTTTATAAGGGTACTATAATAGCACTATGGTACAGAATCTTATTTGAGTACCACAATATAACAGTACAATGCTTATATGGATAAATAAATCAAGTAAAGAGAAATGCAAGCAGAAGCGGGTAAATTTTCATGAATTTCCTTCAAATACAACTGTTTTATTAAAAGAATGACTAATAAAACAGGAAAGAGATAATTTTATATCAATAAAATGCAGCATATTATATTCAGATTATTTCACAGAATGTGACTTTGCTCACCATAATTTTACAAAATAAAAAAAGGTTTCTGAAAAGTGATGATTAACACATAAAGTAATTTTGCTGTGTCTGATAATTACAATGCTATCAGTTTAGAAAATAATATATGTACAAGAAAAAGTTATTTGAGTATAAATAATATAGGAATATGAGAAAATGTAAATTGAGAAAAAATGAAACCATAATGCATAGTTACACAAGATGAAATGATTTCATTGTCATTGTTCTACAAAAATGTGAACAAATATGAAAATTTAAAAATCTTAGTCAACATAAATTACACGAGTATGCATAATACATAAAATGCGAACAAACTGGAATGAAGAAAATAATTAAAAATAAATGTTTTAAACAAAGTGTACACATGTGTGTATATAAATGATTTAAATAAGCATTTAAAAAAAAATGGTGTTTCCACTTTGTCGTAGTGGTGGGGCTTGCGTGCACCAATGACCCGGAGAGCTATGCCGGCGGTAGCTTAGCTACTGGTAGGGCCTCCCAAGCCGGACAAGTCGAAGGATAGGTGCCAGACTAAGAGAGACACCCTGGCCCTCCAGGTTGGGGGTTTTGCGTAAGGTTGGTACCCTTACCTTGTAAAAACATAACTACTCGTAAGCTTCAAAAATCAAATACACCGGACTGCTCAACTGGTAATCGACGTGGAAAGAAGAAGGACAAGAATTTCGGTTTATCGGATATTTTAACTGTGGGAACCTGGAATGTTAGAGGCCTATCTACAAAGGAATCAGAGTTAGTGAGACTCTTGAAGAAGAGGTCTGTCAATATAACAGTAATTACAGAGACGAAAAAGAAACTAAGGGGAACCAAAGACATAGAAGATTTTGTAATGATCTACAGCGGCGTTCCAGCCACCAAAAGAGCATCTTGTGGAGTCGCAATACTGGTAGACAATAAATAGAAAAATAAGATTGTAAATTACACATACGTCAATGAACGCATCGTCGTCTTGAGAATAAGAATAGAGAGAGGTTATCTATGTATTTTCGGAGTTTATGCCCCAGAAGAAGGCAGAAAGGAAGAAACTGAACTTTTTTATGAAGAACTTCAACGCAGATTGGATAGCTGTAATAAAAATGACTATGTGATCATAGCTGGTGACTTAAATGACAGAGTAGGCAACCAACCTATTGACAACGTTGTTGGTACATTTGGAGAAACCCACCTAACTGAAAATGGTAAAGAACTGAGAGACTTTGCCTCTTTTAACAACTTAAAATTAACAAACACTTTCTTTAGGAAAAAAGACATAAATAAATACACATGGAGTGCAAGGCGCACTAGGTCACTTATAGACTACATCATTACCAACAGAAAATTGTCCCCTCAAGTTATGGATACACATGCCTACAGAGGCTATGACATATACTCAGACCACTATCTGGTTATTTCCAAAATTAAGTTGTTGTCTAGATGGATAAAACGCAATAACAAGAAACCAAACAATGAGGTTTTCAAAGTATCCTTACTACAAGAAAACAGCATATGAAGACTCTATCAAGAACGATTAAATCAACTATTGGAGGATTCGATCCCTGGAGACGACGTAAATAAAGAATGGAAAAATATAAAGAACATAATCCAAAAAGCGGCGCTGGAGGCCTTAGGCAAAAGAAAACAACACCGTAAGACAAGAGGCATGATAATCTGGAACGAGGATATCGCAAAGGCTGTTAAAGACAAACAAGCAGCATATTTAAATTTTCTACAGAAAAAAACAGGAGAAGCTGAGAAACTGTATAAAACTAAAAGAAATCTCGCAAAGGACATCATTCGTAAAGCTCATCAAAACTCATGGGATAAATTTATCAGTGATATTGAACACGATGTACACGGCAGACAAACCATGGCCTACAAGTTCATAAGAAATTTAAATAATGATGAACGAGATCGAGCAAATATTGGCACTATTGAAGTGAAGGAATGGATCAACCATTATAGGAACCTTTGGTTTAACCCAACCGCCCCCTTAACCACCGAGATGGGAACAATTGAAAGAGATATTGATTGTATTGATATGGTGGAATTGAAGAACATATTGAAAACATCTAAAAACAGAAAAGCTACAGGCCCAGACAATATTAATTCAGAACTTTTTAAATATGGTAGCGATTTACTACATGAAAAACTATTACATCTTTTTAATATGTGTTGGAGAGAATGTGTGATCCCCACAGAATGGCAGACTGCAAAAGTTATCTCAATCTTTAAGAAAGGAGATAGGAATTCCTGCGGGAATTATAGGGGCATTAGCCTACTAAATACCGCCTATAAATTATATAGCAAACTAATTAATAACAGAGTAAGGAAATTGTCAGAATCAATGCTCTTAGAAGAACAGTCTGGCTTCAGACGAGGAAGATCTTGTATAGACGATGTATTCTCTTTAAAACAGATAATTGAAAAGCGTAGAGAATTTAACCTGGAAACGCATACTATTTTTATAGACTTCGAAAAAGCGTTCGACCGTGTGAATAGAGAAAAGTTATGGTCTATCATGGAATGTAGGGGATTCCCCCGACACTTGATTCAGGCTTGTCAGTCCTTATATCAACATACAAAGATACTCATCGGCACACACAAAACCAACGAAGTAGACACTAACCAAGGAGTCAGACAGGGATGTAGTCTATCCCCAACTCTTTTTAATCTCTACATAGACGACATCATCCGAACATGGAAAACTTCAGCCGCCCCAGGAATTAAGCTAAAAGTAGACATGTCCATCAACACGCTACTGTTCGCGGATGACCAGGTTATCATTCAGGAATGTGAAGACGATCTACAGAGATCAACGTATAGCCTACACAAAATTTGTCAAGACTATGGAATGAAAATCTCGATAAAAAATACCAAATCTATGGCTTTCAAAGGGAAAGAACCTATTCGTACTAAAATTGTCATTGAAAATGAAGTCATAGAACAAGTATCACACTTGACCTATCTAGGTTGTGATCGCACTTATGACTACGAGAACGAGGTACAGCAGAAATTGCACAAATTCCAATACATCTGTGGAACTTTGAGAGAAACCCTCAGGAAGAAGACACGAAAAGAAACACAACTTAAATTCTATAGGGTCATGGCCACACCCGTCTTACTTTATGGCTCAGAGACATGGACCTTGGGGAGCCGGGATGTGAAATTTTAAATAGAAGGCACGAATCTGCAGTCACATCAAATACATCCATCTCATTGGTGGATTTAGTCACGTGGTTTTTGGCGATCTCTTGGCGAAAACCATAGAACGCCAGATTTGCGTACGTCATGGAATGTTTACACCACGGAACCAATCAGCTTCGCTGACAAATACGAATCCCGCTTAACTAAACCACTAAACGTATTTGGATATTTGGAAGGTTAGTTTGTTTTGTTTGTGTGAGCGATTTGAGAGAAATTTTGTTAATTATTCATATAAAACATATTTATATTTTTCAAGTTATTCCTCCTTTTGATTTGGATACTTTGAAATTGAATAGATTTTGTTTGATGAATATCTCGCGGGTGTATTCATTATAGGATTGCTGCAACTTCATTATTGCATCTTTAAGACTACTTTTATTTGCTATATATATTTTAATCGTCTTATTATTTAATACTCACCAAAATTTATAGTAAACATATATTAAATTTATAACTTTTAAAATGAAAAATCTACATAGAAGTATTTTTTGAATAAGTTGAATGTATATCTTTTTCTTTCCTATATATATAATCTTAAATGTGCCTGACATTAATTTAATTTTACTATATAGATGTTGATTCGTAATAAGGCAATTCCACGGAAATGTCAACCTGAACGTCAATATTTCAAATTTAACAAAATTTTGAGTGTGATACTTACATATTTTTAAAGCTTGTAATACATATTTTAGTAGTGTGAAGTTTGAATTACATAAATTGTTTTGTAAAAAGGGGTTCGTCCATGTGTTTTCAGATTAAGATATTTAAGAAATGGACTTGCATGAAATGCTTAAGTATGTTGCTTGTTACTTGTACATGTATAATTTTAAATATTTAATTATTTTGTTAATTAAAAAGTAAAGAAAGACAGATTAGTTTTGTATTTGATTTAATTAAGGCTTTTTTATTTTGGAAAAAAAAAAAAAAAAAAAAAAAAAGATGTAACAATTTTGTCAAAAGTTTACTCTTTAATAATCCTCTTGTAAATATTAATTTTACATATTTACTTAACGTATTTGAAGCTGGATGCTGTTAAATTAAATTAAAAAAGAAACAGATTAAGTTTGGGTTATGAATTACCGTTGTTTTATTGAAATACAGTGTAAACAGATAAAAGTAAGCTTCATCGCAAATTTATCATCTACCACTTGTATTTAATTTAATTTTCAATGCAGTATCTATAAATAAAGGTTAATTTGCAGAAAATTATGCATTAAAAAGTTTAAAAGTACTGTGCAAAGCCCTGTTTAAAATATAATCTATAATATTTATTGAATTAGTTTTACTGAATTAGGGCAGACTATTTTTTGCTACACATGCTTTAAAATTTTTTTTGTTTGTAAAATCAACCCATGCCAAGTGTCTTTTTAATTTTAAACATTCAGGAATCATTCCTCTTTTTGAAATAAATGATAAAATGCTCTTAAAAATATATTATTTCTTTTGATTTTGAAAATTGGCCATTTTTTAGCTTAAATAAACACATTATGTTTTTTAAGAGATAGAGAAATTTCGGACTCCTCATTTTAAAGAGAATTTCATAAGATTTAATTTGATGTCTACCTTGATTATGTTAGTTAAAAAAATATTTTTATTTATTTATTAAGATAGTGTTTTGTAAACTTTAAAAAAAAAAAAAAAATACTAACTATAATAACTTGAACTTTTTAATAATGAATTATGACAAGTTACTGTTCATGTAAGAATATAATTATCATTACTTGCATGGTAAAAGACCTCATTTTTAAAATTCGTAATCTATAAAAGATGAATACACGTATGGATTTTACTATAGCTGAAGTCGAAGAATCCATAGCCTAGTGTAGGGAAGGGGCCGGCACCTGGAAAACAACTAAACCCCTACACAATGCAGCTATGGACGAGACTCCAGGTGTCAGGTTGAAAATCAACCGTCAAAGGCCTAATTTTTTTCTTTACAATATTTTGTTATTATTGTTCTTAAACTTTAAAGAAATTTATCTGTTAAGTTTAAAACAAATAATAACTGCTAAGCTTACATTGTAAAATACAGAAAAATAACTTTAAAGTAAGCTTTAAATATCAATTTATTCTTTTTAAGATATTTTGTATTTTTCTTTTTCCCTCTCTGTTAATAAACACAAGGTCATAGTAAATTTCTACATAATTTGTCACTTTGTCATATGTTTTTAAACAGTATATAGAAAGAAATTAAGTAGTTAGATAATTTAAGTACTTAAGTTAAACTCTTAATAGAAAGTATTGTTAGAGTATAACACATAATTTATTTTAACATTTTTACAGTATATGTTTCATGTATAGAATTATGCAATATACTTAAGTTGTATGAAAAGTATTTTGAACATGAAGGACATTTTATACTAGATATTATTAAAAATCATTGCAAATTCAGTGTAATCATTATAGTAGATATGTACTAATTATCATACTAGTTAATATTCAATTAAACTATTCTAATATCTAAAATAATTAATAAGATAAGATTTTTTAGTCTTTATATATATACATTTTGTTTTTTTTTTCTTTCACCTTATTTACTAAGCCTAACTGTGAGTATTTTCCTGTGATTATTCTTATTTAAATGTTTATAGAATACTAATTCTTTTTTAATTTGTTAAAGCAATACTGTATATTTTTTCTCTTACATGTAACATTTAGTATATAAAATACAAAACTTACCCGTGGTTTATCTTTCAATCCAAATTTTGCTATGTCATTATTGAAAGATTCAAAATGGCTGCTGACCATAATGAATGATGAAACAGCAGTAAGATCTGTTTATTTCATTAGACCTGTTTTTAACAGTGCCAATATTTAATGTAATTGATTATTTGAGTTTGAAAGGGAGTGTGAGCTGTGAGGTAACATTTGTATCCATCACTATATTATTATTATTATTATTTTTTTTTTAAGAGTATTTTAAAGCCCAAATGCATCTAATTTTTAATGTATATCGGGGATTTCATCAGAGGTAAAAACTGCATGTGAATTAATGAATGCAAGAACAGAAGAGTAAAAAAAAATCTGGATTAATGTGAATTGCTAATGATGCATAATTTTACAGCTCATTTGTATAATTTGAGTTTAATTACATTTAATTGCTTAAAAATGTCTTTTTTTCACTGTCAATCACTGACATAGTTATTGCACTGCAAATTGATGAAACTTTATATATATATGTACAAGTTTATTTATCTAATTCCAATTTTTCTGGTGTTTATTGTAGAAATATAATGTATTTTTGAAGCTTATCAGCAAAATAAATAATTTTGTTATCAAAATTTTTTGAAAACTCTTAAATCATTCTATGGTCGTGAAGGGTTTGTTGAAATTTGCTAATTTTTGTGAAAGATGAAAGATTTTTCATTTCAATTTTTTTTTTTTTTTTTTTTAAGAGTGTTTATGATTTCGGACCAAAAATTTTAATGAATTGGCTCCACAAGACTGCACAAATTTGTTTCAATGTTAAAAATTTTATGTGAGAAAATAAAAAAACATGCAGGGTTCTTGCACTTTAGTTGGAACCCTGTGTATCTATCTAGCTCTTTCTCTCTCTCTATATATATATATATATATACTATTGACCTACTTTTTTTATTTTTCAATATAGTATTATGAATCATTAAGCAATTTTAATCAGTCAAATGATTAGTGATAGAGTAATACTAATTTAAGTTTAGCTATCTATAGTTAATGTAGTTATATTTGAATACAATGTCATATGTAATATGTCATTTATGGAGTTATTGTGTTTTTTTTTTTTTTTTTTTTTTTTTTTTTAATGCTTTTGTATATTTAGACCAATTAATTTTTTTCCATTTTACCTCACATTAAGTTAAAAAATATATTTAAAATGAAATTTAAGGATGATTAACCCCCCTTGGGTACATTTGACGTCTGAGACACTTTTTTTTTGTTTTTTATTTTTGTTTTGCAATTCTATTTACTTGAAGACATCTTAATACTACATATGTCACCAATATTTTAGAAATAAATAAATTCTTACGTAAAATGTACTGCTTTTACATACTACTCCAAGCAACCAAAAATTATATCCGTTCCACATGAAAATATTTTCTCAAATAAATCCATACCCAAGGGGTTAATCATTAATATTATAAAAAAGCACCTCAGAACTGGTGTTTAAAAGTAATAAGTACAAAACTTTGAATAAACGCCATAAAATGCAAGAACTTGCAACAATTGTTTTAGGTCAAAACAAAACATGATCTTTTGTCAGGCGAACAAAGTAGATAGATTACCACTTTATTTGTAACACTCCTGCCTATTTAGTTCGCCTTATACGAAAGCCCTTCAACCTAAAATTATTGTGTGCATTACCTCTGTTTGCAACATTCGTGCCTACTTTTTTCGCCTGACAAAGGGTTGTGATTTCTCTCAACACGAAACAACTGTTGCGAGTTCTTGCATTTTATGGTGTTTATTCAAAGTTTTGTACTTTGTAATCACTAAAATGCAGAACCACACAAAAATATTCAAATAAATACGTATTTTGCTTTTTTCTTTTAACTATACTCTCATTTCATGGCATATAGTAAATATAAAAATATGCGATGTCATGGTTTTGCATGTTTACTTTTTTGTATGTAAGATTAAAATTTGTATATAATTACTTGTTGTGTATAAGATCCATAGCTGGATCTCATGTTTTCCAGAAACAATATAGCTGATACTTTTCAGCTACAGATAATAACGTAAATAATTAAATAAATGATTCAGGCTTTTGCAATTAAATGCAATAACTTTTATGCTTAGCGGCCATTTTGAATTTTCTTAACTAAGAAAAAGAATGACATCAGCAAAATTTGGATTAAAAGATAAACCACAGGTATTTATTATCAGTACAAAAAACCCTTAACGGGTTAAAAGTTTGTGACGCCGCTACTTTCTGGCTATAAGAATTTGAAATATGAGTCTTAAAAATAATGATATCAAGTTTTAAGTGACGCTTTGCAATTAGTTAAAATATACATAGATTTTCTTATTTGATCATTTACTTTCTACTTTTATTTATATTTATAATGCAAATGTAATATTTTTAGCTTCAAGATCAGACAGATATATAAAATACACTCACTGATGCTTTTTCATTTACATTTCAAATTCAAAATAACAGTTTTAAAAGGAATGATATAAAAATTCCAGGCACCTCGGTGTTATTTTAAAAGATTTGTTTTTAGATTTCCTTAAAACTACTTTTGTTTTGTCTAATAAAGTATATTTACAGGGTGGCGACAATCAGGGAAAACAGGGAAATCATGGAAAAATCAGGGTACTTTATCAATCTGGAAATATCAGGCAATTTTGTAAAAACACCCAGAAATCATGGAAATTTTCATTTTTGCTTAGCAAACATGACTCAAAGATTGTCAAACAGGTGTTATCTTTAAACATGATTGCACAGGACTGGCTGCTTTCTTGATGAATCTCAGCAAATTAATGTTAAAAAAAAAAAAAAAAAAAAAATTGCAACAACTTGAGGAATAATTTTATGTCTTTATGTTAATATGTTGTACAGTTAAAATGAGTCATATTTTTATACTTTTGTTAATTTCTCCAAATTTTTGAATTTTTAATTTAATTTTCCTTTTTTTGTAAGTGAACAAAGAAAAAAGGAATAATAAAAAGATTGAGATATGTTTGCCCATCAGTATAGTTTTTTAAATTGCAGTGGTTTAGCGAGCATGTTACACAAAAGTGTGATATATACAAAATTATGGAATGCATACAGTAGGTAATGTACAGTAGGAAATCATGGAAATTTATCAAAATTAGTCATGGAAAAATCAGGGAACTTTTTATCTAAATTTCTGTAGCCACCCTGATTTACATATTGAAACAGTGCTTTTAATTTTTAAATATACTCTCAAATAATTATACTTTCACTGAGTTTGCATTATAAATTAAAATTATTTATTTTGATAAATTGATTTATCTTTTGCATCACACTATCCAAAACATAGTATATCATAGTATCCAACTGAGTGAAAATTTGCACAAAGAGGTAGTGTGACATAAAGAAAATATTTACACAGATTTTACTTTCAGTCTTACAATGGTATTAAGATGATTCATGTTTAAAAGAACCATATTTCAAACATTTTTTATTTCTTGAGATATAGTCTTTTCTTTCGATACAGACTAGATGTAATAAATTATTTAAGTAAAATTTCACAAGCCAAAAAAAAAAAAAAAAAAAAAAAAAAAGGAAGTCCTTTTGGCTCATTCGGAAGGATAGGTTGATTTCTTTTTTCTTATCAAACAGCCGCCATTTTGAAACAATATGGCAGCTACAAATTATTAATGGACTTGGTAGAAATATTGATGTGGGTTAACTAAGCAAATCTGTTCATAAATACCTTTTATGTGATTTAGAAATTTTCCAGTAGCCAGCACTTGGAAACAAGATGATCGGCCAATTTGGTAAACAAGCATAACAAATGTATTTGGGAAATAATTCTACTGTACAGATTCAGTTTGAATTAAATCAGAATTACAAAAGTTATTACGTTGAAAAACTAAGTGGCCGCCACTTAGATAAAAATGTCACAGCAAGTTGTTCAGTGAACTATTCTAACATATTTGAAATATAAGTCCACTGTCCAACATTAGTTCAAATAAATTCAGTATTTCGAAAGTTATTGCAATAAAAAATTCTCAAGTAGTCGCAACTTGGAAACAAAATTCTAAAGAAACTTACCCACCAAAATTACACATATTTGAATGATAAATCCATTTTTCAACTTTGGTTTGAAATGATCAAGTATTTCAAAAGTTATCGTGATTACAAATTTTCAAGTGGCCTCCACTAGAAAACAATATGATTGAGAGAAGTTATTTCGATACTTTTTTGTATATATTTATTTGTAGGTGGGGTTGTTATAAAAAAAGAAAATTTTCCAATGGCCACAATATACTAAGTCTAATATGTAATACAGCAAAACTAAAACTAAAGCTGGTTGAAAAACACAATGCAGCCAGAAAAGTTTTTTGGGTAGGAATTCAATTTAAATTTTTAGTACATAACTAGCGAGCTTTGCCCGCTAGCGGGTCAGTATTTTCAAATGAATCACTAACAGTAACTTTTAGTCTTAAGAAAAGAAATTGAAAAAAAAAAAATCATTTATGAATGGGTAAAATGTCGGCCCGTGTCCCCACTGCCTTCGGCAGAGCAGTCCCGTGCGCGCTGCGCGTGCACAACTTAAAGGATACACGCGCTGCGTGCGCATATTCCTTCCCTGACCCTTCGTGCCTCCTAAAAAAAATAAAAAAATATATAAAAATCTGATCGAGTAAAAACTCCCACCGGGTCCCCACTGCCTCCGGCAGCGCAGACTCATGCACACTGCGCGCGCACGTGTGAAGGTATATGTTGTAAAATTTATACCCTTTCCGTGTTGATTCTCAAATTTAAATTCATTCACTACTTAAATATAATTTAAATTCACTTTATAACCTTTAAAGTTTAAGTTATTAATTAAATGAATTATAGCGTTTAGTGCTATTTTCTCTTTTGATGCTGCCATTTGAGTTAAAGATATATTAAAATTAAAAAGCTTAGTGATAATTACTTTTAGTTAAAAATTATATTCCTTATTAATATATTTATATTTAAGTCTTTTGAAATAACTTTAATTACTTACCTCATATTTAAAAGCATATTTTATTAAAATTAACTTAAAGAAAAATATGTTTAAATCCTTTTACGGATTGTTCTTTTCGCTACTTAGCGAGGAGATGTAATATTTTTTCAACTGCAGAGTCTTTTTGCTTAGCCCACAGATGGCGGCCGACTCGCAGCGTCGTGTTGCTATAGTTATGGGAGGCGTTCCTATTCTACAGCATCTAGTAGCTGTTACTTTGAATCCGTTTCGTGACTATAAAAGGAGGTAGGAAATATGTAATCAGGCTCTTAAGCTCTGAAGCCCTTAATCTTTTAAGCTTTTATGTTTTTTTCAGTTTAGCTCAAAGTCATGAGCTGGTATTTCGATATAATTATAAACTGTTTAGTTTTATTATGATTGTAAATTACGTTTTTGTGACTTGTTCGTTTAGTGTATCTAGTTATTTCACAATGAAAAGTAGCTTTCTATTTGAACTCAGTATGGCAGTATTTTAAGGGTATTTAACCTTTCGTCAGCAAGATTCTACAATTGTTTCAGCTGATTTAATGTTATTCATCATTTTGTTTCAACTTTAATAAACTGTTTTAATTGAACTTTTGTCTTCAATGAATGCCACATATATTTATCTTTTTTATAGCTTTTTAGAGCTGAGCAACTATCATTTCACTGCACTGCTAACTCTGCTAACTTAATATATGTGGAAATTGTTTTTTTCACAACAAGTGGTTATGGGCAATTTGGCTCGTTGTCAGCTCATAGCATTAAAATTTTGATAATAGTTTTTATGGCATTCTAAGTGTTTGAAGATAAGAAATTGAAATGGCAGTAAGTTTAAACCCCACGATTGAAAAATTACGGATGAATAATTATACTACGTGGGTCAAGGACATTAAATTTATTTTAATTGAAAGAAACTGCTGGAATATAATATGTAAAAAAGAAAAACTGCCTGTTGAAGATGCTGAGGCCGGAATAACTTCAAAACAAGTGGAGGATTTTAAATCTCGTAGTCGAGTTGCATTATCAACAATATATCTGAATACATCGCCTGAAGTCAGAAGCATTATTGAAAATTGTGATTGTGCTATTGATGCCTGGGAGATTTTGAAGAAGACCTTTATATCAGACTCAAGAGCTCATCATATGGGACTGTTTACAGAGTTCATTAATTGTAGAATGTCTGAGAAGGAAACTGTGAATTCTTTCGTAACCCGGTTATCAAGAATACTGGACCAGCTGCGTGAAATTGGTCATGCTATGGAGGATGTGTACTGCTGTTTCCAGCTCTTGCAACACCTACCATCGAAGTTTGAATCTGCAGTGCAATATTTGTTGCGTTGGAAGAACGACCAGTTCAAGTTCCAGAATATTGTGTCCGAGTTAACAGCGGAGGAATCGCGTCTACAGCTTCGTGAGGGTGATATTAAGAAAGATGCCAATAACAGTGTTCAGATACAGAACGTCCAGCACAAAGGTAAAAAACCTTTAACTTGTTTTAAGTGTGGCCGTATTGGCCACTTTAAGAAAAACTGTTTTTTGAATAGTAATGTTAAATTTAAACCTAGAAATTTAAAGTATAACTCCAACGGTCGTGACAAATGCAAATCTCCCCCCTCCTACTACATAGCTCAAGCTAACTTTAGTAATTTAAGTGATGATGACAGCTTTATTTTTGATACTGCTGCTTCAAATCATTTTCTAAGAAATTTAGATCTTTTTGAGCATTACACTCCTGTGGAGGGAGAGGAGCTTTTTGTCGCGATCGATGGTATTAGTTTTCCTATTACTGCTAAAGGAACTGTTAAGTTGAATTTTGGTAAAAATGTATTGTATTTAAAAGATGTGTTATATTCCCCAAAGTTACGGAAAAATTTAATATCAGGTCCTAAATTAGATGTGAACGGTGCCACATACACTGGCGGTAAGGGTCGAGTGTCGGTGTTCGGTAAAGATAAAAGACATATTTTTACTGCTAAAATTAAAGACGGTGTTTACTATTTATATCCTAATGTTTCTAAAGTTAAAAAGGGGAGTAAAGCGAATGGGGGGCACCCAGAAAATCCTTCAGTTTCTCTTGCAAAAGTTAATGAAATTGGGTATTGGCATGCTCGTTTTGGGCATGTAAGTCCTGATACTATTGTAAATACTAGCAAGAAGAACGGGGTGAGGGGCCTTCCTAAACTTAAGTTTAAGAAATTTTTTTGCGAACCTTGTAGGATTAGTAAACAAAACCGCGTGTCTTTTAAATCATCCGATGTTCATGGCGTTAAATCACCGTTAGAGAAAGTATTTATGGACGTCTAGGGCCCAATTAAGGTAACTGGTAAAAATGGGGAAAGGTTCTTTTTGTCCATTATTGATGGATTTTCTAAAAGGGTTGCTGTTTATCCTTTAAAGGATAAGTCTCAGGTTTTTGGTGTATTCGAGAGACACATTGCACGGGCAGAACGTAGTTTGAATAAAAAATTGAAAGCTATTCGTACGGACAATGGTTCCGAATTTGTAAATGACAACTTCAAATCATTTTGTAGTAAAAATGGAGTTGTTCATGAGTTAACTAACACGTTCACACCTGAGCAAAATGGGTTAAGTGAGCGGTTTAATCAAACTTCTTTAAATTGTGTTAGAGCTATAATCACGGATAGTGGTTTACCTTTTTCATTTTGGCCCGATGCAGTGTTGTATTTCGCGCACACTTGGAACCGTTTAATCCACAGGGGACAAACTAAGACTCCTTTTGAGTTATATACTGGGTTTAAACCATCCGTAAGACACCTGAAGCCGTTTGGATTAATTTCGTATGTTGGGATCCCAAAACAGCATAGAGACCATAAGCTTGAACCTAAGGCTAAAAAGGGAGTACTAATAGGTTATTCATTAAAGACTAAGGGGTATAAAATTTGGTTGGAGGATGAGGATAAAATAGTTGAAACCATAAACGTAACGTTCTCTGATCAGCTATTTAGTAAATGCAGTGGAGCGGTGATGGGCACCTCACTGGAGGAATTGGACTTACTTCCGGAAAGTCCAGTTGATTGTCAAGCTTCCGATCCTGTTGACATTGTTTTCGGAGGTGAGCCCGATGATTCTAGTGACGAGCCCGTCGATGAAACTCCTGTAGATAAATCTTCTCTTAAACCTCTTTCTTCAATTACTTGGAATAGAAAACCCGTACCCAGAAAAATGAGTGACAGAGTTGACATCTTCTATTGCCCGGACAACACTAAAACTAGATTGAGATCAATGAACGATGTCAAGCAATATTGTGATAAAAATAATTTAATTTTTGACTCTAATTTTTTTTATTTCTCTAGTAGTAATAAGTTCGAGTGGGTGGTTGATCAGCAAAACTCAGATAACCCAACTTCAAGTTTAACTCATAAAAAATCATGACTAGTTATCCCTATACCTAAAACATATAATCAGGCCGTTAAATCTTCAGAATGTATTGAATGGAAAAATGCCATGGATGATGAGATAAATAATATGAAAACTCGTAAAGTTTGGCATCTGGTTAATTTACCGGAGGGGAAAAAAGTTTTGGGAAATAGATGGGTATACGCCGTTAAAAGAGATGAGCTAGGAAGCGTTGCCCGCTTTAAAGCGAGGCTCGTGGCCCAGGGCTTTCATCAGATAAAGGGGGACACTTATGACGAGACGTTTTCACCCGTCGTTAATTTCTCAGTAATACGTTTCTTTTTTTCATTATTGGTCTCATGTTATAAATGGCATAATGTTCAATGAGATATAAAATGTGCTTATCTTTATGCACCTTTAAAGGAAGAAATTTATATGTCTCAGCCAAAAGGATATGTTGTAAAGGGGGGGGGGGGAATCTTGTTTGTAAACTGGACAAAGCGTTATATGGCCTTCATCAAAGTGGCCGGCTCTGGTATTATGAGTTAAATAAAGTACTATTAGATTTAGGGTTTAATAAATTTAACTGGTGTAATTGTTCATATTATTTTGAAAATTATATTGTTTTATTAGTTTATGTAGATGATTTAGTTTTGTTTGGTAAAAATCAATTTCAAATAGATAAAATTCTTAATTTATTAAAATGTAAATTTGATATAAAAATTTTAGGTAAAACCAAGAAATTACTTGGTGTAGAATTTAATTATGAAAATGATTCAGTACAAATTTTTCAGGAATTATATATTAATGAAGTGTATGACAGGTTTAAATCTTATAATATTCCTTATTGCTCATTACCTATTGTAAAAGGCATTAAGTATTCGAAAAAAGATTGTCCTACTAATCAAAATGAAATTGATGAAATGTCTAGATTTCCATATCGGAATATCTTAGGATGTCTATCTTTCATTGCAAACAGGACACGACCTGATATTGCCTACGCAGTTAATATATTCAGTCAATTTCAAAATTCACCGGGGTTTAATCATTGGAATGGATTAATTAAATTACTTGGGTATGTTTCGTGTACTCGAGATTTGAAATTAAATTTGAATTGTTTTAATCCATGTTTAACTGCTTTCTCTGACGCTGATTTCGCGATGAATAGAGATGACTTCGTATCAATGGGGGGACAAATTTTATTTTTGGATAATAGCCCTATTTCTTGGAAAACCTTTAAGCAAAAAAGTGTTTGCCTTTCAACCATGGAAAGTGAATTTGTATCCATGTGTGACGGGGTTAAAGAATTAATGTGGTTTGATAATATATTACGAGATTGTATTGATTTTAAATTAATTGCTATTTCATATGAACCACCAATACTTTTTGCTGATAACCAAGCAGCTATTAATTTTACGAGGTCTCCTATAGAGAATAACAAATCTAAACATATTAATGTAAAATTATTTTTCATCCGTGAATGGCTATTTGAGGAACGGTTTGATTTAAAATATGTAAATACTAAAAATAACTTTGCCGATCCCTTCACAAAGCCCCTTACTAAAGGTGATATGTCTAAGTTTGTAAATAAGGTATTTATTAAGTAAATGTATATAGAGTAAATTTAAATTTTTTTGAACGTATAATATATATTTGAATTTTTTGAAACTGAAAAAAATGGTTTTTAGAGGGATATGTATGCATTTTCTTGGTGGATTTTTCCTACGTTTTCCATTGTGTCGTGATGTATGGTTTAGTTTAACTTTTGTATGAGAGAAATTCGTAGCGCTACGTGTAATTGGTTATGTGTATGTTATGTAAATGTTTCATATATTTGTGAATATCATCGTTTTCTTATTTTGACAATGGGGAATGGGGGAAAAAAAGGTTTCCTTGAAATGCTGTGCATATTTGCTCTGTATTAATATCTTGTTCTTTCTTTTAGTAGATATGTATAGAATATTGATAGTGCTACTTTTTTTTTGATTGTGAGTTGGACTTGTGGACTCTTGATCTTATAATTGACAAGCCTTCTAGCTTTGTGTGAAGTATATTCTGTAGAAGACATATGTGAATCGCTCATCAAGTCACTAAATATTCAAGGAATTTTTTTTATTTCTTTTCTAATAAAGTTTATATTGTAATTGCTGACGTTTGTGTTTGTCGAATCAACACGGTGGGGGGCCTTGTTGTAAAATTTATACCCTTTCCGTGTTGATTCTCAAATTTAAATTCATTCACTACTTAAATATAATTTAAATTCACTTTATAACCTTTAAAGTTTAAGTTATTAATTAAATGAATTATAGCGTTTAGTGCTATTTTCTCTTTTGATGCTGCCATTTGAGTTAAAGATATATTAAAATTAAAAAGCTTAGTGATAATTACTTTTAGTTAAAAATTATATTCCTTATTAATATATTTATATTTAAGTCTTTTGAAATAACTTTAATTACTTACCTCATATTTAAAAGCATATTTTATTAAAATTAACTTAAAGAAAAATATGTTTAAATCCTTTTACGGATTGTTCTTTTCGCTACTTAGCGAGGAGATGTAATATTTTTTCAACTGCAGAGTCTTTTTGCTTAGCCCACAGATGGCGGCCGACTCGCAGCGTCGTGTTGCTATAGTTATGGGAGGCGTTCCTATTCTACAGCATCTAGTAGCTGTTACTTTGAATCCGTTTCGTGACTATAAAAGGAGGTAGGAAATATGTAATCAGGCTCTTAAGCTCTGAAGCCCTTAATCTTTTAAGCTTTTATGTTTTTTTCAGTTTAGCTCAAAGTCATGAGCTGGTATTTCGATATAATTATAAACTGTTTAGTTTTATTATGATTGTAAATTACGTTTTTGTGACTTGTTCGTTTAGTGTATCTAGTTATTTCACAATGAAAAGTAGCTTTCTATTTGAACTCAGTATGGCAGTATTTTAAGGGTATTTAACCTTTCGTCAGCAAGATTCTACAATTGTTTCAGCTGATTTAATGTTATTCATCATTTTGTTTCAACTTTAATAAACTGTTTTAATTGAACTTTTGTCTTCAATGAATGCCACATATATTTATCTTTTTTATAGCTTTTTAGAGCTGAGCAACTATCATTTCACTGCACTGCTAACTCTGCTAACTTAATATATGTGGAAATTGTTTTTTTCACAACAAGTGGTTATGGGCAATTTGGCTCGTTGTCAGCTCATAGCATTAAAATTTTGATAATAGTTTTTATGGCATTCTAAGTGTTTGAAGATAAGAAATTGAAATGGCAGTAAGTTTAAACCCCACGATTGAAAAATTACGGATGAATAATTATACTACGTGGGTCAAGGACATTAAATTTATTTTAATTGAAAGAAACTGCTGGAATATAATATGTAAAAAAGAAAAACTGCCTGTTGAAGATGCTGAGGCCGGAATAACTTCAAAACAAGTGGAGGATTTTAAATCTCGTAGTCGAGTTGCATTATCAACAATATATCTGAATACATCGCCTGAAGTCAGAAGCATTATTGAAAATTGTGATTGTGCTATTGATGCCTGGGAGATTTTGAAGAAGACCTTTATATCAGACTCAAGAGCTCATCATATGGGACTGTTTACAGAGTTCATTAATTGTAGAATGTCTGAGAAGGAAACTGTGAATTCTTTCGTAACCCGGTTATCAAGAATACTGGACCAGCTGCGTGAAATTGGTCATGCTATGGAGGATGTGTACTGCTGTTTCCAGCTCTTGCAACACCTACCATCGAAGTTTGAATCTGCAGTGCAATATTTGTTGCGTTGGAAGAACGACCAGTTCAAGTTCCAGAATATTGTGTCCGAGTTAACAGCGGAGGAATCGCGTCTACAGCTTCGTGAGGGTGATATTAAGAAAGATGCCAATAACAGTGTTCAGATACAGAACGTCCAGCACAAAGGTAAAAAACCTTTAACTTGTTTTAAGTGTGGCCGTATTGGCCACTTTAAGAAAAACTGTTTTTTGAATAGTAATGTTAAATTTAAACCTAGAAATTTAAAGTATAACTCCAACGGTCGTGACAAATGCAAATCTCCCCCCTCCTACTACATAGCTCAAGCTAACTTTAGTAATTTAAGTGATGATGACAGCTTTATTTTTGATACTGCTGCTTCAAATCATTTTCTAAGAAATTTAGATCTTTTTGAGCATTACACTCCTGTGGAGGGAGAGGAGCTTTTTGTCGCGATCGATGGTATTAGTTTTCCTATTACTGCTAAAGGAACTGTTAAGTTGAATTTTGGTAAAAATGTATTGTATTTAAAAGATGTGTTATATTCCCCAAAGTTACGGAAAAATTTAATATCAGGTCCTAAATTAGATGTGAACGGTGCCACATACACTGGCGGTAAGGGTCGAGTGTCGGTGTTCGGTAAAGATAAAAGACATATTTTTACTGCTAAAATTAAAGACGGTGTTTACTATTTATATCCTAATGTTTCTAAAGTTAAAAAGGGGAGTAAAGCGAATGGGGGGCACCCAGAAAATCCTTCAGTTTCTCTTGCAAAAGTTAATGAAATTGGGTATTGGCATGCTCGTTTTGGGCATGTAAGTCCTGATACTATTGTAAATACTAGCAAGAAGAACGGGGTGAGGGGCCTTCCTAAACTTAAGTTTAAGAAATTTTTTTGCGAACCTTGTAGGATTAGTAAACAAAACCGCGTGTCTTTTAAATCATCCGATGTTCATGGCGTTAAATCACCGTTAGAGAAAGTATTTATGGACGTCTAGGGCCCAATTAAGGTAACTGGTAAAAATGGGGAAAGGTTCTTTTTGTCCATTATTGATGGATTTTCTAAAAGGGTTGCTGTTTATCCTTTAAAGGATAAGTCTCAGGTTTTTGGTGTATTCGAGAGACACATTGCACGGGCAGAACGTAGTTTGAATAAAAAATTGAAAGCTATTCGTACGGACAATGGTTCCGAATTTGTAAATGACAACTTCAAATCATTTTGTAGTAAAAATGGAGTTGTTCATGAGTTAACTAACACGTTCACACCTGAGCAAAATGGGTTAAGTGAGCGGTTTAATCAAACTTCTTTAAATTGTGTTAGAGCTATAATCACGGATAGTGGTTTACCTTTTTCATTTTGGCCCGATGCAGTGTTGTATTTCGCGCACACTTGGAACCGTTTAATCCACAGGGGACAAACTAAGACTCCTTTTGAGTTATATACTGGGTTTAAACCATCCGTAAGACACCTGAAGCCGTTTGGATTAATTTCGTATGTTGGGATCCCAAAACAGCATAGAGACCATAAGCTTGAACCTAAGGCTAAAAAGGGAGTACTAATAGGTTATTCATTAAAGACTAAGGGGTATAAAATTTGGTTGGAGGATGAGGATAAAATAGTTGAAACCATAAACGTAACGTTCTCTGATCAGCTATTTAGTAAATGCAGTGGAGCGGTGATGGGCACCTCACTGGAGGAATTGGACTTACTTCCGGAAAGTCCAGTTGATTGTCAAGCTTCCGATCCTGTTGACATTGTTTTCGGAGGTGAGCCCGATGATTCTAGTGACGAGCCCGTCGATGAAACTCCTGTAGATAAATCTTCTCTTAAACCTCTTTCTTCAATTACTTGGAATAGAAAACCCGTACCCAGAAAAATGAGTGACAGAGTTGACATCTTCTATTGCCCGGACAACACTAAAACTAGATTGAGATCAATGAACGATGTCAAGCAATATTGTGATAAAAATAATTTAATTTTTGACTCTAATTTTTTTTATTTCTCTAGTAGTAATAAGTTCGAGTGGGTGGTTGATCAGCAAAACTCAGATAACCCAACTTCAAGTTTAACTCATAAAAAATCATGACTAGTTATCCCTATACCTAAAACATATAATCAGGCCGTTAAATCTTCAGAATGTATTGAATGGAAAAATGCCATGGATGATGAGATAAATAATATGAAAACTCGTAAAGTTTGGCATCTGGTTAATTTACCGGAGGGGAAAAAAGTTTTGGGAAATAGATGGGTATACGCCGTTAAAAGAGATGAGCTAGGAAGCGTTGCCCGCTTTAAAGCGAGGCTCGTGGCCCAGGGCTTTCATCAGATAAAGGGGGACACTTATGACGAGACGTTTTCACCCGTCGTTAATTTCTCAGTAATACGTTTCTTTTTTTCATTATTGGTCTCATGTTATAAATGGCATAATGTTCAATGAGATATAAAATGTGCTTATCTTTATGCACCTTTAAAGGAAGAAATTTATATGTCTCAGCCAAAAGGATATGTTGTAAAGGGGGGGGGGGGAATCTTGTTTGTAAACTGGACAAAGCGTTATATGGCCTTCATCAAAGTGGCCGGCTCTGGTATTATGAGTTAAATAAAGTACTATTAGATTTAGGGTTTAATAAATTTAACTGGTGTAATTGTTCATATTATTTTGAAAATTATATTGTTTTATTAGTTTATGTAGATGATTTAGTTTTGTTTGGTAAAAATCAATTTCAAATAGATAAAATTCTTAATTTATTAAAATGTAAATTTGATATAAAAATTTTAGGTAAAACCAAGAAATTACTTGGTGTAGAATTTAATTATGAAAATGATTCAGTACAAATTTTTCAGGAATTATATATTAATGAAGTGTATGACAGGTTTAAATCTTATAATATTCCTTATTGCTCATTACCTATTGTAAAAGGCATTAAGTATTCGAAAAAAGATTGTCCTACTAATCAAAATGAAATTGATGAAATGTCTAGATTTCCATATCGGAATATCTTAGGATGTCTATCTTTCATTGCAAACAGGACACGACCTGATATTGCCTACGCAGTTAATATATTCAGTCAATTTCAAAATTCACCGGGGTTTAATCATTGGAATGGATTAATTAAATTACTTGGGTATGTTTCGTGTACTCGAGATTTGAAATTAAATTTGAATTGTTTTAATCCATGTTTAACTGCTTTCTCTGACGCTGATTTCGCGATGAATAGAGATGACTTCGTATCAATGGGGGGACAAATTTTATTTTTGGATAATAGCCCTATTTCTTGGAAAACCTTTAAGCAAAAAAGTGTTTGCCTTTCAACCATGGAAAGTGAATTTGTATCCATGTGTGACGGGGTTAAAGAATTAATGTGGTTTGATAATATATTACGAGATTGTATTGATTTTAAATTAATTGCTATTTCATATGAACCACCAATACTTTTTGCTGATAACCAAGCAGCTATTAATTTTACGAGGTCTCCTATAGAGAATAACAAATCTAAACATATTAATGTAAAATTATTTTTCATCCGTGAATGGCTATTTGAGGAACGGTTTGATTTAAAATATGTAAATACTAAAAATAACTTTGCCGATCCCTTCACAAAGCCCCTTACTAAAGGTGATATGTCTAAGTTTGTAAATAAGGTATTTATTAAGTAAATGTATATAGAGTAAATTTAAATTTTTTTGAACGTATAATATATATTTGAATTTTTTGAAACTGAAAAAAATGGTTTTTTAGAGGGATATGTATGCATTTTCTTGGTGGATTTTTCCTACGTTTTCCATTGTGTCGTGATGTATGGTTTAGTTTAACTTTTGTATGAGAGAAATTCGTAGCGCTACGTGTAATTGGTTATGTGTATGTTATGTAAATGTTTCATATATTTGTGAATATCATCGTTTTCTTATTTTGACAATGGGGAATGGGGGAAAAAAAGGTTTCCTTGAAATGCTGTGCATATTTGCTCTGTATTAATATCTTGTTCTTTCTTTTAGTAGATATGTATAGAATATTGATAGTGCTACTTTTTTTTTGATTGTGAGTTGGACTTGTGGACTCTTGATCTTATAATTGACAAGCCTTCTAGCTTTGTGTGAAGTATATTCTGTAGAAGACATATGTGAATCGCTCATCAAGTCACTAAATATTCAAGGAATTTTTTTTATTTCTTTTCTAATAAAGTTTATATTGTAATTGCTGACGTTTGTGTTTGTCGAATCAACACGGTGGGGGGCCTTGTTGTAAAATTTATACCCTTTCCGTGTTGATTCTCAAATTTAAATTCATTCACTACTTAAATATAATTTAAATTCACTTTATAACCTTTAAAGTTTAAGTTATTAATTAAATGAATTATAGCGTTTAGTGCTATTTTCTCTTTTGATGCTGCCATTTGAGTTAAAGATATATTAAAATTAAAAAGCTTAGTGATAATTACTTTTAGTTAAAAATTATATTCCTTATTAATATATTTATGTTTAAGTCTTTTGAAATAACTTTAATTACTTACCTCATATTTAAAAGCATATTTTATTAAAATTAACTTAAAGAAAAATATGTTTAAATCCTTTTACGGATTGTTCTTTTCGCTACTTAGCGAGGAGATGTAATATTTTTTCAACTGCAGAGTCTTTTTGCTTAGCCCACAGATGGCGGCCGACTCGCAGCGTCGTGTTGCTATAGTTATGGGAGGCGTTCCTATTCTACAGCATCTAGTAGCTGTTACTTTGAATCCGTTTCGTGACTATAAAAGGAGGTAGGAAATATGTAATCAGGCTCTTAAGCTCTGAAGCCCTTAATCTTTTAAGCTATGTTTTTTTCAGTTTAGCTCAAAGTCATGAGCTGGTATTTCGATATAATTATAAACTGTTTAGTTTTATTATGATTGTAAATTACGTTTTTGTGACTTGTTCGTTTAGTGTATCTAGTTATTTCACAATGAAAAGTAGCTTTCTATTTGAACTCAGTATGGCAGTATTTTAAGGGTATTTAACCTTTCGTCAGCAAGATTCTACAATTGTTTCAGCTGATTTAATGTTATTCATCATTTTGTTTCAACTTTAATAAACTGTTTTAATTGAACTTTTGTCTTCAATGAATGCCACATATATTTATCTTTTTTATAGCTTTTTAGAGCTGAGCAACTATCATTTCACTGCACTGCTAACTCTGCTAACTTAATATATGTGGAAATTGTTTTTTTCACAACAGTATACGAGCGCTGCGCGCACATATTCCTTCTCAAATTAAAATTTTATTCTTAAGAAAATTTTAAAAAATCATTTATCATCGGGTAATAATTCGGACCGGGTCCCTACTGCCTTCGGCATCGAACTCCTGTGCACGCTGCACGCACACAAGTTAAAGGATACACGTGCCGCATGCGCGTATTCCTTCCCTGACACTTCATTTCCCCTAAAAAAGAAATAATATCTGATCGAGTAAAACTGACACTGGATCCCCACTGCCTTCGGCAGCACAAACCTATGCGCGCGCACGTGTGAGGGTATACGCGCGCTGCGCGCTCAAATTCCTTCTGTAATAAAATTTTTATTCTTAAGAAAAGAAAATAAAAAAATCATTTCTCATCGGTTAAAAAGTTGGACCGGCTCCCCACTGCCTTCGGCTACGTAGTCCTGTGCACACTCAGCGCGCACAAGGTAGGGGACACACACGCGGTGCACGCCTATTTCTTCCTCACACTTTCAGCCCCGCCTAATTAACATACATATAACAATTTTGAACAATCTAACTCAATTAGCTGAGATGCAAAAGAAAACTGATTCAGGACACCTCAAAACGTGTAAATCTGGTGGAAACTTTCGATAATTTTAAAGAACTTTAAAATATCTTTCGAATGATGTATTAAAAAAAAATTAATCATAATTAGAAATTGAAATATTGAAATTTGAAAATATTACAGCACCATCTGGCGGTAGAAATTTCTGTATTCCACTGTTCGATTCCAATTCTGAAAACTTTCGATAATATAAAAGAACTTTAAAATATCTTTCGAATGATGTATTAAAAATAATTTAATCATAATTAGAAATTGAAATATTGAAATTTTAAAATATTACAGCGCCATATAAGAAAACTGATTCAGGACACCTCAAAACGTGTAAATCTGGTGAAAACTTTCGATAATATAAAAGAACTTTAAAATATCTTTCGAATGATGCATTAAAAATAATTTAATCATAATTAGAAATTGAAATTTGAAAATATTACTACACCATAAAAGAAAACCGATTCAGGAAACCTCAAAACGTGTAAACCTGGTGAAAACTTTGGCTAATATAAAAGAACTTTAAAATATCTTTCGAATGATGTATTAAAAATAATTTAATTGTAATTAGAAATTGAAATATATGTATTAAAATAAAATTTCATTTGCAAGGTAAGTGTATTTGTGTTGCTATAGAAACTCGCATTGAAGCATTTTGAAATTTGCAAATTATATTCCTAGTAGAAAAAGCACGTGATGTTTCTTCCCGCAGACCCTCTGTGACTGGACTGGGTTACCAAGGTAACAACGGAAACGGACGACTGCAGCATTTCATTCTGGAAATCAGTACTGGACGAAGGTCGCATATTCAATTCAATGGTTTTATGGCTAAAATTAAAAATATATATAACTCATTCAGTTTTTAAAATTTTCTCTCAATCTTTTGGGAATTGAATTATGGAAGCGAGATGTAATATACAAAAAAAAAAAAAAAGATTTATCTCTAAACGCTTTTGAGTTATAGAATGTTTTGTGAAAAAATCGACGTTTCGTAAAATCTAAAAATATGGATCGCTAATCCGTATTTTGTAAAAATGTTTATATGGTTCGAAAGAGGATTAAATGTCCTCTCTGAATATACCAGTTGTTAAGAAATGGAACAGTTACTCGGTTGTACAGGGCATTTAAAAAAAAAAAAAAAACGATCGAGAAAAAGAGAAAATTTCGACCCTTTTTAATTTTTTTTTTTTTTAAATACAAAAAATCTGTATTTTTTTTTTTAAATTGTACCGTAAGAATTGGTAATAAATGCTTTTTCTCGTGGTACAGGTGTATTTTCGATATTTCCAACAGATGGGCAGCGATCGCTTTACAAAAACCCACGAAATTTCCTCTTTCTCCTTCTTCTTTTGAGGTAAGCGGTCCCGGTCGAAAATGATGATCGCGTGCCATTTTGAATCGTTTTTTTTGTTAGACATGGGTCGACATTTTAATTACTATCTCCGCTAATTAGGGTCGCATCGTTTAGCAAATTAGATAACGTACATCTGCGATAAATTCTCTGTCCGACGGTTCCTGTCCGAAGTCCGTGCGACCATTAGCGGCGGAGCATTAGCTGTTTCAAGCCGTTTCTCACAGACAGACGCACACACGTACAGATTTTAATAATATAAGAGATGTATGTTAAAAATGAAGTGTAGCTTGAAAATTTTCAACAAATCTACTTTTTTTTTTTTTTTTTTTTTTTTTTTTTTGGAAGGAGGAGGATGGCAATTAAATCAATTCAACCCTTCCCACTCTCCTTGGCTTAGACCTTGCCAAAAGCTCAACCCATCGATCATTATGGTAGAATTGTATCTTAGCATGTATAAGAGAATCAGTAACTGTTGAGATTTTCAGAAATTCAGTTATTAACCAAAATCATGTAAAAATATTTATGTTATTTTTGGTAGGCACTGCATTGTACTTACACCTAGAAATTCCAGTTTTATTTGGGACTCACCCACTGATAGCTTATCTCCTGACCACCTTAGGGGGTGTGTCTCAGACCATCGGCAATTACCCATAGTGTAGCACGAGTGTGATGTAAAATCCATGCAATGATATATTGTATTCTAAAGTGTGGTGGCAAGAAGTCTCATGTAAAAAGGCGAAAGTCTTTTCAAGCACATTTCCACTGCACTTTTGAATATAAAAATTGAGGAAAAAACCTAAAATTCCATACAAAAAGCATGGGATGAAATTAAAAATACACTACGTTAAGGCCGGAAAAAAAAAAAAAAAAAAAAAAAAAGGTTAACACCAAAAGGAATAAACGGAAAAAATTAAGTAGAAAAAGTCATTCAAGAACAGAAAGGGATTTGGGTTAAGGCATTAAACCTTTTGTCGAGGATTTAATATGACTCGCGTAGTCTGTAGTAGTAAATTTTCTTTGGGATAATGTTAACATGTGCCAAATTGACAGGAAAATTCAAATATTAGAATTTTGCTAAAAACTGTTTAGGGTCAAACAGAAAAGAATTGGAGGATATGCATATCAGTGGCGGCTTGTGAACTGAACATAAGTGCTGAAGAATAACATTAAAGTAGTTATGCATAACTTTAACGAAAAATACCCATTTTATTTAAATGTAAATTCATACTTTATAAATGAGTACAGTGTAAAATATTAGATGAAGTGCTTCGTCACCTATTTTCGATCCACGAACTGCCGCTGATGTGTATCGGATTAAATATATATATATATATATATATATATATATATATATATATTCCCCCTCATTTAAGGGACACCATAATATGTATACTATATATATTGTATATATTAATAAATACAAGTGAATTCGAAGGCAGATGATGGATATTTGTATGTGCTGAATTACTTTGTAAACAAAGAGGCAGGTTCCAGTCCATGACAGCTCATATAAAATTATTTTATTTATTTTTAAATGAATAAAGTGAATTTGATCGAAAACAGATATTTGTGTATGTCAAACTATTTGGTAAACAAAGAAACAGGTTCCAGTTCAGGACTGTATATATAATTTTTTATGAATATGAACGGATTTAAAGACAGGTGATAGCTATTTGCAGGTGTTGAACTATTTGGTAAACAAAGAGACATTTTCCAGTTCATGACTGTTCATATAATTAATTACTTTCTTCTATGTTCAATTGAGGAAAGTATTGTATTTGTAAAAAAATTTTAACGTGTCAAGTTTTCAATGGACTAGAACACAATTTGATCATTTTTAGAAAATGTGCGTGGCAAAATATTATGGCAAATGTATCTCAGGAACTATTGCTCAGAATTTCATAAAATTTTATATGTAGTTGCACCTTGGCATAAATTAGTGCCTATCAACTTTTGGTGAAAATCATCCAGCAGGTGGCATTGCCATCCCACTTTATTTCAGATATAACAACTACAGTAAGATCTTCATTAATTTTTATTAATATTAGAAGAGAAAACAAAAAGAACAATCAGTTTTACTAACTTATCTTATTTGAATTATTAAAATATAGATAACATTTAAATCTAGCAAGTTCAACTTATTCATATGTCTATGCAATCGAACTACATGTAATATAATGGGAACCACTGCATAATGGTCAAAATGAATATATCTAAATTTTATGCAAATTGAGCAAGATCAACACCATTTTTAAAAATAAAGTTAGAACCAATAAAGTAGACTAACCAGTTTTCCATTGTTATTATATAGATGTATAAAATATTACAATAGTAATTATTCATGAGGTTACAGTAATCACACTCATAACAGGAACTGGGCATTTTAAAATTAGTGGAATTAAATAATTTACCTTTCTTTAGATATTTAAAATCTGTGTGAGAAGTAGTTAAAAAAAAAAAAAAAAAAAAAAAAAAATGCTTACAAATAAATTACAGATTTCAAAAGTTGTACTTCTTTCAAATTTAAACAACTACCTGGATTGGTTTATACCCTCCCTCTCAGTATGTTTAAAAAAAGAGAGAGAGAGAAATACAGAAAGTTTACGTAAATAAGAATTTATACCAAGGACTATTTGTAAAAAACTACAGGAGATGTATAATTACAAAACTAAATCAATATTTTACACAATTCATATAAGAAAGATATAAATTAGCTAAAAATATTTATTACTTCACATTTTTTTTTTTTTTTTTTTTTTTTTCCCTGAAAAAATTTACATTATGATGCAACAGATTTTGTTTACTTTGTGGAAATACTGAAAACTAGCACTATCACATCGGACTGCAGTTTTCTTTCCTCCCCCCCAAATACGATAAAAAAATAAATGAAAATCATTTTACATTTTTAAATTTAACCATGGATAAGTTTAATAAGACAATTGAGGCATTGACAATGAAAATAAGGAAAGTGCCAAAAATTAAATTTTACAGGAGAAGCAACAGAAGTTTTGATGGTCCAATATCAAAATGAATAATCACGCTCTTGACTACAAATGGTTTATTGAAGCAAAAGACATAACAGGTAAGTGTGAAAAGAAAAAAAAATTATTTTAATTATTAGAAAAATTCCGGCAACGACTGAAACTAAATGAAGCTCGTTAGGCACTTGCCTCTTTTTCGATGCTATTGGCGTTGGAACATAGATTATTTTCAGTGAAAAAACGCAGTTTCGCAAATTTTGGCACTTACCTCATTTTCATTTTCAACGCCTCAATTAGAAAATTAATAAATACAAAAAAGGGAATCTGAATAATTTCAGAAACTGGGCAAAGTTTATATTTAATTTACTTTAATATATACTCTGCAATATATTATTTTTAAATAAACGTTAAAATAATGCTGGAATTATAAATAACTAAATAAATCCAGTGTTCATTATTAATTAGTTTACATATTTATGGATACATAATTACTTTTATATAGAGAGATACACATATTTTAATATGCCATAAATTTAATATTTAATATACGTTCTTCAGACACAAAATATATTTTTACTGTTTTTAATACACAATCATTTAGTCATCTCTTCAATATATTTTACTGCTTTTAATATAGATTCATTTAGTCATTTCTTATTACATTTATAACATAAATGTTATTTTTCAAGAGATACGAAAGCAAACACAAGCCTCGTTGCGTATCTAGTAAAAACATGTTTGTAAACAAATTAAAATATCTGGCGTTCTATGGTTTTCGCCAAGAGATCGATCGCCAAAAACCACGTGACTGAATCGACCAATGAGATGGATGTATTTGATATGACTGCAGATTTGTGCCTTCTATTTAAAATTTCGCAGCCGGGATCTATCGAGAATCCAAGCAACAGAAATGCGACATTTGAGACCTATAAAAGGCTGCACAATTTTCGACAAGATTCGGAATGAAGACATCAGGAAGGAGTTAAAGATCTTCAACTTATGTGATAGAATACAAGAATATCGTTCTAAATGGAAAGACCATGTACAGCGTATGCCGGAAACACGGTTCCCCAGAGCTGCCCTCGACTCCAGAGCTGCTCCTCGATCTCTCCTGCCCTTTGGCAGGAGAGATCGAGGACGACCGAGAAAGCGGTGGACTGAACAATGAAGCCGGAACAGGCACTATGCCTAATCCTTGAAGTTGTTGATGATGATGATTAAAAAAAAAAAATTTAACTAGTTTTAGCAAAGAACAATGGTTTGAATTGATTAATGATTTTTCTATGCATTCCGTATGGTACTACATATACTGGGTGATAAAAATTAAATGTAAAATTGTGTCTATATTGAACGTGAACAATTCGGATAATTTAACAGTCAGGAACAACATAAATTATTTCAGTTTATCTCCAAGACTTAGACCTCAATTAAAAGTACCTTTCCTTATCTCATTAAATTCAGTTTTTAAAAAGTCACCATAAAAAAAATAAGTGCTACCATGATTTTTTTCCTGTTAAACTTTACTATAAAATGAAGTTTGGTTGTGTTACTCAGATTTCTAGGAGTGGGTCAAGACAGCACATTTGCTCCTTTGAAATAGACATCTAAATTTATAATTGTTGCCTTTAATTTTTTCAACCATAAAATAAAATATGCTTTCACGTGAAAAAAAAAAAAAAATAAATAAAATATCATATTTGTTCATGCATGTACTTACGGATAATACGTAAGTATCGTAATTTCGTGCACTTTTGTGATTCAAACACATCAAGGTAGGGGTATCCATTTTTTTTAGGGGGGGGGAGAGTTGTGTGCGCAATAGTGATTTCAGCGAAAAGAAGTTACATGCGTTTTCAGATTCATGCACAGCGAGACAGGGGTGTCCAGTGATGTTTTTTTTTTTTGTTGTTTTTATGTGAGCGAAGCGAACATACGTGCGTGATAGTGATGGCTTCGAAAACGAGTTACATGCGTTCTCAGATTCATGCACAGCGAGGTTGGGGTGTCCAATGATGTTTTTTTTTTTTGGTTTTCATGTGAGCGAAGTGAACATACGTGCGTGATAATGATGGCTTCGAAAACGAGTTACATGCGTTCTCAGATTCATGCACAGCGAGGTTGGGGTGTCCAGTGATGTTTTTTTTTTTTTTTTTGGTTTTCATGTGAGCGAAGTGAACATACGTGCGTGATAGTGATGGCTTCGAAAACGAGTTACATGCGCTCTCAGATTCATGCACAGCGAGGTAGGGGGTGTCCAGTGATATATATATATATATATTTATGTGCGCGAAGCGTATATACGTGCATGATACAACACAAGTTTACGTGTTTTCCAATTACATCTTTTGTTTTCTATTTCCTTACTTTTAGTGGAAGGGTCTAAATTCATAAAGGGGGTTTCAGGTAGGAGGCTTTCTTACAAAAGAAAATATCTAATCAGCATTTTAAAGCATTTGAATGTCAAAAGAAAATATTAATATTTTATTTTTTATTTTATTTATTTTACTTTTTTCAAGTGAAAGCATATTTTATATTATGGTTGAAAAAATTAAAGGCAACAATTAAAAATTTAGATGTCTATTTCAAAGGAGCAAATGTGCTGTCTCGATCCACTCTTAGATTTCTAGGTGTCTACAATAAATTTGAATAAAACTGAAAGAATAAAAAAAATAAATAAATATGTACAACAACAAATCTTTAGGATAAGCAAAATTATAAAAATTTAACCTTAAGTATAAGGTGGAATAACCTAACTGTATCTGGTACGCACAATATGAAAAAAAAAAAAAAAAAGAAAAGTATAACATTAATTTTGCAGTAACATTGAAGCATATAGAAGATTTATTGTAAGAAATGAAGTAGAAAATTTCCTATTTTCTTATTTTTTCATTAAAATTCAAATTATAAAATACGGGTTCCAAAATTAACTAAAAATGATGACGTATAAATTAATTGACAAATGGAGGTTAACATAGTATATGGTATGGTGCAGTCTAAAAGTTTAAGTAATTTAATGCGCCCAATAGCTCTTTCGACATGAATTCTATGTCGTGAAACTTTTTTCTTTTCTTTTCTTTCATCAAATGAAAATTGAATTTTGTTTTTTAAAAAGCGTGGTGTAACTAACTTAAAACTAAATATAGACGGTACAGCATCACTTTTCAGAAATCTTCTCTCTGTAACATTTTGGTAAGTAAAGTCATTTTCGGTAAAATGCTCTGAACATAATACGCTATGTTTAGATGGTGTAAAATTTTCTCTTTTTAGTTTGATAAGCGATTCTTTTAATAAACCAGACGAATTTAAAGGAAATGCATGAAAACTTACACGTTTCTGCTTGCATGTTTCTTTGCTTGAATTATTTGTGCATCTGAAAGATGCACAGTTTTTTGGCATGTTGCTTTCTTTTACTTCGCATTCGCAGCGTAAACAAATCATGGAATACCACCATCACGTGACTTCAACACAAATGTTGCCAACGGTGAATAACCCTCATTAAAATTTTAAATGATAAGGATTTTTTAGCACTTTGAGAAATCTTCTAGATGCAATCACTTCAACGATAATTTTTTAAGGTTGGTTGGTAGTAGGTTTTAAGGCCAACTGACTACGCTAGGGTCCTAGGCATATAGGTAGAATGATCTCCATGAGGTCTTTGTAAGGGGTCGAGGCCCGTATTTAAGCGAGTTTCGGAGAAAAACACGGAAGGAACGGCTAAGTCAAAGAGTGCAGGATGGGATCGAATCCGGCACCTCTCATCCACCGCTCGGCCGCTGGTGGGACATTTTTAAGGAACTTATAATTTTTTTTTTTTTTCTAAAAGTCCCATCTTCCTCCCCAAATCTATCGGAAACAACTAAGGGAAGGCAATAAACTGCAATATCTGAATAAAGGCAATAAACAAAATTTGCAAAATAATACACAATTTGAAATGTATTATTAATTTCTAATTTAAAGGTTGCAGATGCATGGTAATTTCATTTTATATCAGTATTATATGTAAGAAATAAGTCTGTACAAGTGAAGGAGGATTTTTTTTTCTTTTTTTCTAGAGTAGCTTTTATTGTTATATTCATGCCTGCTCCCTACTGTTAAATTTAAGAAAGAAATAATTATTATTTTTGAAGTGTAGATTTGATTTAAAAGAGAAAAATAAATAAAAATAGAAAAATCTTTAAAATGTGAAACTTTTATACTGATAAATATTTAAGTAGTATAGTTTTTTACTGGAAATTTAATTAACAAAGTAATTTATAAAATAATACACTGTATAATTCTTAATTATTTTGCCAGTATGCTTTGCAGAAATGTATTATTTCGTAAAATTAAGTATCACAATGCGAAAAACAAAATTAATCAATTAATATTTTTAAAAATATATTATGGGTTTAAATTAAAGTCAAATAAAGATGTATTTTACTTCATTTTATTTTATTACTTATTTTACTAATTTTAATTCTGTTTTCAGTTTTTCCAATGCATTTAAGTGTTTGGTAACCGAGTTTTTTTTTTTTTTTTTTTAATTTCATTACAATATTATTTTATAAAATTAAAAAAAAATAATAATAACAGAAAACATGAAATTTTAGATTTGGATTTGATATATTATAATTATTACAATCTTTGTAAAATATTTCATTTACATACTATATTATAGAAATTTAATGAGCAAATTAATCAATTAATTATTATTATTATTATTATTATTATTATTATTATTATTATTATTATTCAGGATTTTTTCTATCCATAGTTTAAGTGATTTATCACTTAGTTTAAAAAAAAAAAAATTACAAATATTTGCATATGATTATCATATTATCTATCATTTTTATGAAAGTAAAGAAAAGGGTTTTTGTTGTTTCAGTCACTTTTTAAAATAAAACCAATTTTGAAAGTTAACAACGTATCAACTTGAAAACAATGGAATTGAATGAATATTTTTGATAAAAAAAATATTATATAAAATACAAATCTCCAAATAAATAACTCATTTAATATATATATTAAAGAAAGAAAAATATTTTATTTTGTAAGTTTGTTTTTGACACTAACTGCCGATAGATGGAGCCAAATTCCCTATCTGAGATTGAATATTTCAAATGGAAACGAAGACTGTATACGTCCGCGAACATTCCAAACCGGATTACATTCTTTTCTTTTGAGCGATGCGAAAGAAAATAGTGTAATCCGCGAGGTAATATAGTTCCATTTTCAAAGTGAAATATATAAAAAACAAGAGTTTTTAGAGAAAAACGAAGCACGTCACGATTCTTAGACAAAATAAATTAATATCATGTATCAATTTCATAAAATTTCTTCGAGCCGTTTTCGAGAAAAAAAACTCACACAATTACCATTTTTCCTTTGAAGTCTTAAATTGCAATTTCAGATCTCAAAATATATAGAATGTGGAAGTGTGAAACTTTCAGGATAGCATCATGCAGAAGATAAAATATTATTCTGAAAACATCAGATCAAAATATCTCTTATTTACTGAGATATTAAATGTCGGCGTTTCCAAATTCTTTTGATGTAAAACTAGCTGTATAATAGAGTGTCGCTGCTAAGCTTTGTTTGAGCTTTGCTGCGTCACTCAAAAAACTGTCGTTTTTTATGATGTCCCTTTTGAGAAAATTCTTTAGAACATACTTCACACACGAATGGCTTCTCTTTTGTATGGATGCGTTTGTGAACATTTAAATGTCCTTTTTGAGAAAATCCTTTAGAACATACTTCACACACGAATGGCTTTTCTTTTGTATGTGTGCGTAGATGATCCTTCAGACTTCCCTTTTGGGAAAATCCTTTAGAGCATATATCACACACGTATGGCATTTCTTTTGTATGGATGCATTTGTGTATATATAAATGTCCCTTTTGAGAAAATTCTTTAGAACATACTTCACACACGAATGGCTTCTCTTTTGTATGGGTCCGTTTGTGAATATTTAAATGTTCCTTTTGAGAAAATCCTTTAAAACATATATCACACACGTACGGCTTTTCTTTTCTGTGGGTGCGTAGATGAATATTTAGATCTCCCTTTGGGGAAAATTCTTTAGAATATATTTCACACACATATGGCTTTTCTTCTATATGAATGCGTTTGTGAATATTTAAATGTCCTTTTTGAGAAAATCCTTTAGAACATACTTTACACACGTATGGCTTTTCTTTTGTATGGGTGTATAGATGATTATTCAGATTACTCTTTACAGAAAATCCTTTAGAACATATTTTACACATATATAGCTTTTTTTTTTTTTGTAATGGGTGCGTAGATGGCTATTCAGATTCCACTTCTGGAAAAATCCTTTAGAACATACTTCACATAAGTATAGCCTCTCTTTCGTACGGATGCGTTCAAAACTGTTTAAAATATACTTTACACACGAATGGTTCTTCCTCTGTATGGATGCGTAGATGCATTTTTATATTTTCCTTTTGGGGAAATCCTTTATATTTTGTATTTTGTGTGTTCAGTCTTCTCTTTTCAGAACAGGGTCACTACCAAAGAATTTTTACTATGATAAGAAGGCCAGCTACTGCTAAAACATAACTATTGCCCCCTAGCGGAGTTTATAGTGTGCCTGTACAAGAAGCTAACTTACAAGCTGAGCTAGCGAATAGCGAGGAGTATTGGAGGAGCATGCAAAGAATGAGGGTTATTCACCGTTGGCAACATTTGTGTTGAAGTCACGTGATGGTGGTATTCCATGATTTGTTTACGCTGCGAATGCGAAGTAAAAGAAAGCAACATGCCAAAAAACTGTGCATCTTTCAGATGCACAAATAATTCAAGCAAAGAAACATGCAAGCAGAAACGTGTAAGTTTTCATGCATTTCCTTTAAATTCGTCTGGTTTATTAAAAGAATCGCTTATCAAACTAAAAAGAGAAAATTTTACACCATCTAAACATAGCGTATTATGTTCAGAGCATTTTACCGAAAATGACTTTACTTACCAAAATGTTACAGAGAGAAGATTTCTGAAAAGTGATGCTGTACCGTCTATATTTAGTTTTAAGTTAGTTACACCACGCTTTTTAAAAAACAAAATTCAATTTTCATTTGATGAAAGAAAAGAAAAGAAAAAAGTTTCACGACATAGAATTCATGTCGAAAGAGCTATTGGGCGCATTAAATTACTTAAACTTTTAGACTGCACCATACCATATACTATGTTAACCTCCATTTGTCAATTAATTTATACGTCATCATTTTTAGTTAATTTTGGAACCCGTATTTTATAATTTGAATTTTAATGAAAAAATAAGAAAATAGGAAATTTTCTACTTCATTTCTTACAATAAATCTTCTATATGCTTCAATGTTACTGCAAAATTAATGTTATACTTTTCTTTTTTTTTTTTTTTCATATTGTGCGTACCAGATACAGTTAGGTTATTCCACCTTATACTTAAGGTTAAATTTTTATAATTTTGCTTATCCTAAAGATTTGTTGTTGTACATATTTATTTATTTTTTTTATTCTTTCAGTTTTATTCAAATTTATTGTAGACTCCTAGAAATCTAGGAGTGGATCGAGACAGCACATTTGCTCCTTTGAAATAGACATCTAAATTTTTAATTGTTGCCTTTAATTTTTTCAACCATAATATAAAATATGCTTTCACTTGAAAAAAGTAAAATAAATAAAATAAAAAATAAAATATTAATATTTTCTTTTGACATTCAAATGCTTTAAAATGCTGATTAGATATTTTCTTTTGTAAGAAAGCCTCCTACCTGAAACCCCCTTTATGAATTTAGACCCTTCCACTAAAAGTAAGGAAATAGAAAACAAAAGATGTAATTGGAAAACACGTAAACTTGTGTTGTATCATGCACGTATATACGCTTCGCGCACATAAATATATATATATATATATCACTGGACACCCCCTACCTCGCTGTGCATGAATCTGAGAGCGCATGTAACTCGTTTTCGAAGCCATCACTATCACGCACGTATGTTCACTTCGCTCACATGAAAACCAAAAAAAAAAAAAAAAAACATCACTGGACACCCCAACCTCGCTGTGCATGAATCTGAGAACGCATGTAACTCGTTTTCGAAGCCATCATTATCACGCACGTATGTTCACTTCGCTCACATGAAAACCAAAAAAAAAAAAACATCATTGGACACCCCAACCTCGCTGTGCATGAATCTGAGAACGCATGTAACTCGTTTTCGAAGCCATCACTATCACGCACGTATGTTCGCTTCGCTCACATAAAAACAACAAAAAAAAAAAAACATCACTGGACACCCCTGTCTCGCTGTGCATGAATCTGAAAACGCATGTAACTTCTTTTCGCTGAAATCACTATTGCGCACACAACTCTCCCCCCCCCTAAAAAAAAATGGATACCCCTACCTTGATGTGTTTGAATCACAAAAGTGCACGAAATTACGATACTTACGTATTATCCGTAAGTACATGCATGAACAAATATGATATTTTATTTTATTTTTTTTTTTTTTTCACGTGAAAGCATATTTTATTTTATGGTTGAAAAAATTAAAGGCAACAATTATAAATTTAGATGTCTATTTCAAAGGAGCAAATGTGCTGTCTTGACCCACTCCTAGAAATCTGAGTAACACAACCAAACTTCATTTTATAGTAAAGTTTAACAGGAAAAAAATCATGGTAGCACTTATTTTTTTTATGGTGACTTTTTAAAAACTGAATTTAATGAGATAAGGAAAGGTACTTTTAATTGAGGTCTAAGTCTTGGAGATAAACTGAAATAATTTATGTTGTTCCTGACTGTTAAATTATCCGAATTGTTCACGTTCAATATAGACACAATTTTACATTTAATTTTTATCACCCAGTATATGTAGTACCATACGGAATGCATAGAAAAATCATTAATCAATTCAAACCATTGTTCTTTGCTAAAACTAGTTAAATTTTTTTTTTTTTAATCATCATCATCAACAACTTCAAGGATTAGGCATAGTGCCTGTTCCGGCTTCATTGTTCAGTCCACCGCTTTCTCGGTCGTCCTCGATCTCTCCTGCCAAAGGGCAGGAGAGATCGAGGAGCAGCTCTGGAGTCGAGGGCAGCTCTGGGGAACCGTGTTTCCGGCATACGCTGTACATGGTCTTTCCATTTAGAACGATATTCTTGTATTCTATCACATAAGTTGAAGATCTTTAACTCCTTCCTGATGTCTTCATTCCGAATCTTGTCGAAAATTGTGCAGCCTTTTATAGGTCTCAAATGTCGCATTTCTGTTGCTTGGATTCTCGATAGATCCCGGCTGCGAAATTTTAAATAGAAGGCACAAATCTGCAGTCATATCAAATACATCCATCTCATTGGTCGATTCAGTCACGTGGTTTTTGGCGATCGATCTCTTGGCGAAAACCATAGAACGCCAGATATTTTAATTTGTTTACAAACATGTTTTTACTAGATACGCAACGAGGCTTGTGTTTGCTTTCGTATCTCTTGAAAAATAACATTTATGTTATAAATGTAATAAGAAATGACTAAATGAATCTATATTAAAAGCAGTAAAATATATTGAAGAGATGACTAAATGATTGTGTATTAAAAACAGTAAAAATATATTTTGTGTCTGAAGAACGTATATTAAATATTAAATTTATGGCATATTAAAATATGTGTATCTCTCTATATAAAAGTAATTATGTATCCATAAATATGTAAACTAATTAATAATGAACACTGGATTTATTTAGTTATTTATAATTCCAGCATTATTTTAACGTTTATTTAAAAATAATATATTGCAGAGTATATATTAAAGTAAATTAAATATAAACTTTGCCCAGTTTCTGAAATTATTCAGATTCCCTTTTTTGTATTTATTAATTTTCTAATTGAGGCGTTGAAAATGAAAATGAGGTAAGTGCCAAAATTTGCGAAACTGCGTTTTTTCACTGAAAATAATCTATGTTCCAACGCCAATAGCATCGAAAAAGAGGCAAGTGCCTAACGAGCTTCATTTAGTTTCAGTCGTTGCCGGAATTTTTCTAATAATTAAAATAATTTTTTTTTCTTTTCACACTTACCTGTTATGTCTTTTGCTTCAATAAACCATTTGTAGTCAAGAGCGTGATTATTCATTTTGATATTGGACCATCAAAACTTCTGTTGCTTCTCCTGTAAAATTTAATTTTTGGCACTTTCCTTATTTTCATTGTCAATGCCTCAATTGTCTTATTAAACTTATCCATGGTTAAATTTAAAAATGTAAAATGATTTTCATTTATTTTTTTATCGTATTTGGGGGGGAGGAAAGAAAACTGCAGTCCGATGTGATAGTGCTAGTTTTCAGTATTTCCACAAAGTAAACAAAATCTGTTGCATCATAATGTAAATTTTTTCAGGGAAAAAAAAAAAAAAAAAAAAAAAAATGTGAAGTAATAAATATTTTTAGCTAATTTATATCTTTCTTATATGAATTGTGTAAAATATTGATTTAGTTTTGTAATTATACATCTCCTGTAGTTTTTTACAAATAGTCCTTGGTATAAATTCTTATTTACGTAAACTTTCTGTATTTCTCTCTCTCTCTTTTTTTAAACATACTGAGAGGGAGGGTATAAACCAATCCAGGTAGTTGTTTAAATTTGAAAGAAGTACAACTTTTGAAATCTGTAATTTATTTGTAAGCATTTTTTTTTTTTTTTTTTTTTTTTAACTACTTCTCACACAGATTTTAAATATCTAAAGAAAGGTAAATTATTTAATTCCACTAATTTTAAAATGCCCAGTTCCTGTTATGAGTGTGATTACTGTAACCTCATGAATAATTACTATTGTAATATTTTATACATCTATATAATAACAATGGAAAACTGGTTAGTCTACTTTATTGGTTCTAACTTTATTTTTAAAAATGGTGTTGATCTTGCTCAATTTGCATAAAATTTAGATATATTCATTTTGACCATTATGCAGTGGTTCCCATTATATTACATGTAGTTCGATTGCATAGACATATGAATAAGTTGAACTTGCTAGATTTAAATGTTATCTATATTTTAATAATTCAAATAAGATAAGTTAGTAAAACTGATTGTTCTTTTTGTTTTCTCTTCTAATATTAATAAAAATTAATGAAGATCTTACTGTAGTTGTTATATCTGAAATAAAGTGGGATGGCAATGCCACCTGCTGGATGATTTTCACCAAAAGTTGATAGGCACTAATTTATGCCAAGGTGCAACTACATATAAAATTTTATGAAATTCTGAGCAATAGTTCCTGAGATACATTTGCCATAATATTTTGCCACGCACATTTTCTAAAAATGATCAAATTGTGTTCTAGTCCATTGAAAACTTGACACGTTAAAATTTTTTTACAAATACAATACTTTCCTCAATTGAACATAGAAGAAAGTAATTAATTATATGAACAGTCATGAACTGGAAAATGTCTCTTTGTTTACCAAATAGTTCAACACCTGCAAATAGCTATCACCTGTCTTTAAATCCGTTCATATTCATAAAAAATTATATATACAGTCCTGAACTGGAACCTGTTTCTTTGTTTACCAAATAGTTTGACATACACAAATATCTGTTTTCGATCAAATTCACTTTATTCATTTAAAAATAAATAAAATAATTTTATATGAGCTGTCATGGACTGGAACCTGCCTCTTTGTTTACAAAGTAATTCAGCACATACAAATATCCATCATCTGCCTTCGAATTCACTTGTATTTATTAATATATACAATATATATAGTATACATATTATGGTGTCCCTTAAATGAGGGGGAATATATATATATATATATATATATATATATATATATTTAATCCGATACACATCAGCGGCAGTTCGTGGATCGAAAATAGGTGACGAAGCACTTCATCTAATATTTTACACTGTACTCATTTATAAAGTATGAATTTACATTTAAATAAAATGGGTATTTTTCGTTAAAGTTATGCATAACTACTTTAATGTTATTCTTCAGCACTTATGTTCAGTTCACAAGCCGCCACTGATATGCATATCCTCCAATTCTTTTCTGTTTGACCCTAAACAGTTTTTAGCAAAATTCTAATATTTGAATTTTCCTGTCAATTTGGCACATGTTAACATTATCCCAAAGAAAATTTACTACTACAGACTACGCGAGTCATATTAAATCCTCGACAAAAGGTTTAATGCCTTAACCCAAATCCCTTTCTGTTCTTGAATGACTTTTTCTACTTAATTTTTTCCGTTTATTCCTTTTGGTGTTAACCTTTTTTTTTTTTTTTTTTTTTTTCCGGCCTTAACGTAGTGTATTTTTAATTTCATCCCATGCTTTTTGTATGGAATTTTAGGTTTTTTCCTCAATTTTTATATTCAAAAGTGCAGTGGAAATGTGCTTGAAAAGACTTTCGCCTTTTTACATGAGACTTCTTGCCACCACACTTTAGAATACAATATATCATTGCATGGATTTTACATCACACTCGTGCTACACTATGGGTAATTGCCGATGGTCTGAGACACACCCCCTAAGGTGGTCAGGAGATAAGCTATCAGTGGGTGAGTCCCAAATAAAACTGGAATTTCTAGGTGTACGTACAATGCAGTGCCTACCAAAAATAACATAAATATTTTTACATGATTTTGGTTAATAACTGAATTTCTGAAAATCTCAACAGTTACTGATTCTCTTATACATGCTAAGATACAATTCTACCATAATGATCGATGGGTTGAGCTTTTGGCAAGGTCTAAGCCAAGGAGAGTGGGAAGGGTTGAATTGATTTAATTGCCATCCTCCTCCTTCCAAAAAAAAAAAAAAAAAAAAAAAAAACGTAGATTTGTTGAAAATTTTCAAGCTACACTTCATTTTTAACATACATCTCTTATATTATTAAAATCTGTACGTGTGTGCGTCTGTCTGTGAGAAACGGCTTGAAACAGCTAATGCTCCGCCGCTAATGGTCGCACGGACTTCGGACAGGAACCGTCGGACAGAGAATTTATCGCAGATGTACGTTATCTAATTTGCTAAACGATGCGACCCTAATTAGCGGAGATAGTAATTAAAATGTCGACCCATGTCTAACAAAAAAAAACGATTCAAAATGGCACGCGATCATCATTTTCGACCGGGATCGCTTTCCTCAAAAGAAGAAGGAGAAAGAGGAAATTTCGTGGGTTTTTGTAAAGCGATCGCTGCCCATCTGTTGGAAATATCGAAAATACACCTGTACCACGAGAAAAAGCATTTATTACCAATTCTTACGGTACAATTTAAAAAAAAAATACAGATTTTTTGTATTTAAAAAAAAAAAAAAAATTAAAAAGGGTCGAAATTTTCTCTTTTTCTCGATCGTTTTTTTTTTTTTTTAAATGCCCTGTACAACCGAGTAACTGTTCCATTTCTTAACAACTGGTATATTCAGAGAGGACATTTAATCCTCTTTCGAACCATATAAACATTTTTACAAAATACGGATTAGCGATCCATATTTTTAGATTTTACGAAACGTCGATTTTTTCACAAAACATTCTATAACTCAAAAGCGTTTAGAGATAAATCTTTTTTTTTTTTTTTGTATATTACATCTCGCTTCCATAATTCAATTCCCAAAAGATTGAGAGAAAATTTTAAAAACTGAATGAGTTATATATTTTTTTAATTTTAGCCATAAAACCATTGAATTGAATATGCGACCTTCGTCCAGTACTGATTTCCAGAATGAAATGCTGCAGTCGTCCGTTTCCGTTGTTACCTTGGTAACCCAGTCCAGTCACAGAGGGTCTGCGGGAAGAAACATCACGTGCTTTTTCTACTAGGAATATAATTTGCAAATTTCAAAATGCTTCAATGCGAGTTTCTATAGCAACACAAATACACTTACCTTGCAAATGAAATTTTATTTTAATACATATATTTCAATTTCTAATTACAATTAAATTATTTTTAATACATCATTCGAAAGATATTTTAAAGTTCTTTTATATTAGCCAAAGTTTTCACCAGGTTTACACGTTTTGAGGTTTCCTGAATCGGTTTTCTTTTATGGTGTAGTAATATTTTCAAATTTCAATTTCTAATTATGATTAAATTATTTTTAATGCATCATTCGAAAGATATTTTAAAGTTCTTTTATATTATCGAAAGTTTTCACCAGATTTACACGTTTTGAGGTGTCCTGAATCAGTTTTCTTATATGGCGCTGTAATATTTTAAAATTTCAATATTTCAATTTCTAATTATGATTAAATTATTTTTAATACATCATTCGAAAGATATTTTAAAGTTCTTTTATATTATCGAAAGTTTTCAGAATTGGAATCGAACAGTGGAATACAGAAATTTCTACCGCCAGATGGTGCTGTAATATTTTCAAATTTCAATATTTCAATTTCTAATTATGATTAAATTTTTTTTAATACATCATTCGAAAGATATTTTAAAGTTCTTTAAAATTATCGAAAGTTTCCACCAGATTTACACGTTTTGAGGTGTCCTGAATCAGTTTTCTTTTGCATCTCAGCTAATTGAGTTAGATTGTTCAAAATTGTTATATGTATGTTAATTAGGCGGGGCTGAAAGTGTGAGGAAGAAATAGGCGTGCACCGCGTGTGTGTCCCCTACCTTGTGCGCGCTGAGTGTGCACAGGACTACGTAGCCGAAGGCAGTGGGGAGCCGGTCCAACTTTTTAACCGATGAGAAATGATTTTTTTATTTTCTTTTCTTAAGAATAAAAATTTTATTACAGAAGGAATTTGAGCGCGCAGCGCGCGTATACCCTCACACGTGCGCGCGCATAGGTTTGTGCTGCCGAAGGCAGTGGGGATCCAGTGTCAGTTTTACTCGATCAGATATTATTTCTTTTTTAGGGGAAATGAAGTGTCAGGGAAGGAATACGCGCATGCGGCACGTGTATCCTTTAACTTGTGTGCGTGCAGCGTGCACAGGAGTTCGATGCCGAAGGCAGTGGGGACCCGGTCCGAATTATTACCCGATGATAAATGATTTTTTAAAATTTTCTTAAGAATAAAATTTTAATTTGAGAAGGAATATGTGCGCGCAGCGCTCGTATACTGTTGTGAAAAAAACAATTTCCACATATATTAAGTTAGCAGAGTTAGCAGTGCAGTGAAATGATAGTTGCTCAGCTCTAAAAAGCTATAAAAAAGATAAATATATGTGGCATTCATTGAAGACAAAAGTTCAATTAAAACAGTTTATTAAAGTTGAAACAAAATGATGAATAACATTAAATCAGCTGAAACAATTGTAGAATCTTGCTGACGAAAGGTTAAATACCCTTAAAATACTGCCATACTGAGTTCAAATAGAAAGCTACTTTTCATTGTGAAATAACTAGATACACTAAACGAACAAGTCACAAAAACGTAATTTACAATCATAATAAAACTAAACAGTTTATAATTATATCGAAATACCAGCTCATGACTTTGAGCTAAACTGAAAAAAACATAGCTTAAAAGATTAAGGGCTTCAGAGCTTAAGAGCCTGATTACATATTTCCTACCTCCTTTTATAGTCACGAAACGGATTCAAAGTAACAGCTACTAGATGCTGTAGAATAGGAACGCCTCCCATAACTATAGCAACACGACGCTGCGAGTCGGCCGCCATCTGTGGGCTAAGCAAAAAGACTCTGCAGTTGAAAAAATATTACATCTCCTCGCTAAGTAGCGAAAAGAACAATCCGTAAAAGGATTTAAACATATTTTTCTTTAAGTTAATTTTAATAAAATATGCTTTTAAATATGAGGTAAGTAATTAAAGTTATTTCAAAAGACTTAAACATAAATATATTAATAAGGAATATAATTTTTAACTAAAAGTAATTATCACTAAGCTTTTTAATTTTAATATATCTTTAACTCAAATGGCAGCATCAAAAGAGAAAATAGCACTAAACGCTATAATTCATTTAATTAATAACTTAAACTTTAAAGGTTATAAAGTGAATTTAAATTATATTTAAGTAGTGAATGAATTTAAATTTGAGAATCAACACGGAAAGGGTATAAATTTTACAACAAGGCCCCCCACCGTGTTGATTCGACAAACACAAACGTCAGCAATTACAATATAAACTTTATTAGAAAAGAAATAAAAAAAATTCCTTGAATATTTAGTGACTTGATGAGCGATTCACATATGTCTTCTACAGAATATACTTCACACAAAGCTAGAAGGCTTGTCAATTATAAGATCAAGAGTCCACAAGTCCAACTCACAATCAAAAAAAAAGTAGCACTATCAATATTCTATACATATCTACTAAAAGAAAGAACAAGATATTAATACAGAGCAAATATGCACAGCATTTCAAGGAAACCTTTTTTTCCCCCATTCCCCATTGTCAAAATAAGAAAACGATGATATTCACAAATATATGAAACATTTACATAACATACACATAACCAATTACACGTAGCGCTACGAATTTCTCTCATACAAAAGTTAAACTAAACCATACATCACGACACAATGGAAAACGTAGGAAAAATCCACCAAGAAAATGCATACATATCCCTCTAAAAAACCATTTTTTTCAGTTTCAAAAAATTCAAATATATATTATACGTTCAAAAAAATTTAAATTTACTCTATATACATTTACTTAATAAATACCTTATTTACAAACTTAGACATATCACCTTTAGTAAGGGGCTTTGTGAAGGGATCGGCAAAGTTATTTTTAGTATTTACATATTTTAAATCAAACCGTTCCTCAAATAGCCATTCACGGATGAAAAATAATTTTACATTAATATGTTTAGATTTGTTATTCTCTATAGGAGACCTCGTAAAATTAATAGCTGCTTGGTTATCAGCAAAAAGTATTGGTGGTTCATATGAAATAGCAATTAATTTAAAATCAATACAATCTCGTAATATATTATCAAACCACATTAATTCTTTAACCCCGTCACACATGGATACAAATTCACTTTCCATGGTTGAAAGGCAAACACTTTTTTGCTTAAAGGTTTTCCAAGAAATAGGGCTATTATCCAAAAATAAAATTTGTCCCCCCATTGATACGAAGTCATCTCTATTCATCGCGAAATCAGCGTCAGAGAAAGCAGTTAAACATGGATTAAAACAATTCAAATTTAATTTCAAATCTCGAGTACACGAAACATACCCAAGTAATTTAATTAATCCATTCCAATGATTAAACCCCGGTGAATTTTGAAATTGACTGAATATATTAACTGCGTAGGCAATATCAGGTCGTGTCCTGTTTGCAATGAAAGATAGACATCCTAAGATATTCCGATATGGAAATCTAGACATTTCATCAATTTCATTTTGATTAGTAGGACAATCTTTTTTCGAATACTTAATGCCTTTTACAATAGGTAATGAGCAATAAGGAATATTATAAGATTTAAACCTGTCATACACTTCATTAATATATAATTCCTGAAAAATTTGTACTGAATCATTTTCATAATTAAATTCTACACCAAGTAATTTCTTGGTTTTACCTAAAATTTTTATATCAAATTTACATTTAAATAAATTAAGAATTTTATCTATTTGAAATTGATTTTTACCAAACAAAACTAAATCATCTACATAAACTAATAAAACAATATAATTTTCAAAATAATATGAACAATTACACCAGTTAAATTTATTAAACCCTAAATCTAATAGTACTTTATTTAACTCATAATACCAGAGCCGGCCACTTTGATGAAGGCCATATAACGCTTTGTCCAGTTTACAAACAAGATTCCCCCCCCCCCCTTTACAACATATCCTTTTGGCTGAGACATATAAATTTCTTCCTTTAAAGGTGCATAAAGATAAGCACATTTTATATCTCATTGAACATTATGCCATTTATAACATGAGACCAATAATGAAAAAAAGAAACGTATTACTGAGAAATTAACGACGGGTGAAAACGTCTCGTCATAAGTGTCCCCCTTTATCTGATGAAAGCCCTGGGCCACGAGCCTCGCTTTAAAGCGGGCAACGCTTCCTAGCTCATCTCTTTTAACGGCGTATACCCATCTATTTCCCAAAACTTTTTTCCCCTCCGGTAAATTAACCAGATGCCAAACTTTACGAGTTTTCATATTATTTATCTCATCATCCATGGCATTTTTCCATTCAATACATTCTGAAGATTTAACGGCCTGATTATATGTTTTAGGTATAGGGATAACTAGTTGTTGGGCGGATATTAACCAAAATCAGACTACCCTCCTTTCCGTGGCTCTAAGGTGACATCCTCGTGGTAGTACATTTTGGAATATCAATTCGATATTCGGGCACGCGTTGTGAAATGCCCTAAAATTAGTCCTAATTAAAAGCAAACATTAATCTGGAAAACAGTATGTTTAATAATAAATAAATTTACTCTCAAATAATATCAGATTCATATAATTTTAATTAATTTCTTTATTAAACATCCAAATTTTAAATATTAATTAAATTGATTATTCTATAATTTTACAATACAATAAAAATGATATAACAATGATCTTTGATTTTGCCTCAAATGTGCTAAAGATGAGTACTAGAAAACAAATGCGCTTTACCAGCATTGCACGGTAAAATTACTGACCGAGAAATGTAAGAAATTCTCACCAGATTTATCAGATGTTATGTCACAGTCCAGGCACAAGAGGAATATCTTGGCTAGCAGGGAGCACATCCTTAAGTATCCTTGATGAATCATTTCGGCTAGGAAGCACCACACTGATGATAGCAGGACCTCACATTACGTCTGCACACACGAAGGCAATTTTTTAGAATGCTGACTCTTAAAGGAATCTTTTCTCTCCTTTAATTTTTTAAGTCCCTCATTATAATTTTTGGAGGAGATTTTCCCCTTGCATTTTTTTCATTGGGTCTATCTTCTGATTGGACCTTTCTTCGACCAATCTGCTTGCTTCTAGATTACTACGGTGCCTTTTTTACGACCTCGCCGGGGCTTTTTTGGCGGTAGCCAGTGGGGCTTAAATGCGGGTGGTCCCCTTTCAGAGTTCCACGTGCAGGTGCAGGTCATAAATATGACGTTGTATTTCTGTCTTAGGCTTTTAAAAGGTAATAAAACAGCTTGTATTCTTCAGTACAACAGCTTTTGTATTTTTATATTTTTTTTCCTTTTAAATAATGCCTTTTTGTATCTTTATTATTTTGCTTTTAACAAAATGGCTGATTTTTCCCATCAGCCTATCCCCCTGTCGAATAAGTTTGAGACAGTTTCTTTATCTCAATACATTATGAGTCCTTTAGTTGTCGTAGTAATCTGGTGTATTTGGTCAGTAAATTTCTTATGCATACTTGTGCTAAACTGTTTTTTAGTGCACATTAGAGTCCTTGTGATGTAGTTGAGCACTATGAGCTCCTTGTATATATATGCATAATGATTAATGAGCGTACAGTTCGACACTGGATTATTAATTGTTCATGAAGTTTAGTTCAATAGTAACTGATGATAGTTCATAATATACTGTTCAATACTGTTTATTAATTGGTTATCATGCATAGTTGATCCAAATATGTAAATGTTTCAATATTTGCTTTTTGAGATAGTTCAATTTGTGATCATGAATTTGTGATAGACAGTTTTATGGTCTGTCGTTGCATTTAGCCGATGCTTGTGCCAACAGTTTGTAAATTTTATTCAGTTTATAATTTTTTTGTGACACATATTGTATAGTGTTACTTCACTCGGTCAGTATATCATATGCTAAAGATTATTATTATTACTTTGCATTTTAATTCAATAATTATAACTATTTATACCGTATACCAACACTCATTTTTTTTTTTTTTTTTTTTTTTTTTTAACATTTATAAATATATATACAATACAATAAATTCACATATAATAGTACTTTTTCTGAATTGTTAGCAAAATTCTACAAGTGTATGCATTCCTTCTATATACATATCATTCATTACTTTCAGTGTATAGTACCAATAATAAAAAAAATTTTGTATATTACATGATATCATGAATGTATTTAATCGTTTTGGTAGTATGTCTTTATTACCATTAAGTAAGGCAGTATTCTTTTTTTTTTTTTTTTTGAAAAGTCCCTCGCTTTATTTGAAATAACTTCCGAGAGCTGTTTTGCAGTTTTGTAATGGGAGGTGACAAACCCTCTTTCGCCTGCGTCACTATGTCGTGGGAATAAACCAGCGCTAATGATTAGTACATCCTGTTATAATCGTTTTCTTTAGGGGGAGAGCTGAGATAAGATTCTTCTGTTACTTACTCGAGAGAAGCGCAGAGACACACGCGTTTATCGGATTAGAAATTTGTTTACTTTTTTACAAGTGAGTTTAATTTTATTATATGTATATTTTATTGCTTTGCTTAAGCTTTGTTGCTTCACCTATGTTTGAGTTAGGTGATTGTGCTATCCATTATCCTTTAATAAATCCCTTTTGTTATTTTTTTGTTTCATGTGTGTGCTTCGTGGAATTTTGAATGCCCCTCGCAATATATATATCTGATCTACACTGACGCCATCATTGACTTGGATAAGCGTGAGCTATATTGCATTTTTTTTTTTTTTTTTTTTATGTATTCTGTTTGCAGCGTTATTATTAATATGCATCTGCTTTTTCTTTCAGCTCTTATTAATGTATTTTCATTGCAGGTTTATTTCTTGTTTGTTTATTTTATATAATTTGGTATTATTTTATCTAACTTGCGTTCGCCTTGCTTTATTTTCTATTATCTTACGTTCCTTCCGCTGCTGCTTGATTTTTGCATGGTTTTTCTGTATTTTTCGGACTCCGTTTTTTTTTTTTTTTTGCTTCCTAGCGCTGCGTAATTCTCGCATATTTGATTAGGAATCGTGAGCGTAGAATAATGTAGAAGATTGTTTGTGTATATTTCTGTGTATATTCATGTGTTTATTTATTAATGTTACTTTTTTTTTTTTTTTACTATGTGTGAATAATAAATGCAGATCTGCTCATAATTTGCGTATATTGATTCCATTGTATTGTGGATTTTTTAACCCATTGAATGTTGTGTTTTATTTTATTTTGTTTTATTTTATTTTTGTTTTGCTTTGATAAAATTCTGTCCAGTCTTGACTTTTGTTTTGGCAGGGTACGCCAGAGTATCGAGTGTGGGTCGACCCCCCTTGGCAGAAGACGCCTGCGCCCGACCAAAGGGCCACCTCATTATCTTGGCTGTGTTCTGAACCCTGATCTAAGGTAGGCTATGTAAAAGTGTTTTTATTATAGAATATAGGTTATCTATTAATTATTCGTTTACCTGTACCTAATCTGCATTTAATTTACCTTCTTTTTTTTTTTTTTTTTTTTTTTTTTTAGACCATTCTGTATTAATATGGTAATTTTGCGTTATTTTATTACTTTTTATTTACGTGCATATGTGTGTGCGAGTGTTAGAGATTAATATTTTTACAGTGACGGGTTTTTTCTTTTTTTTTTTTTGTATATAAATCTAATGAATTGTAATCCTAAGCTTTTAAGGTTTTTTTTTTTTTTTTTTTTTTTTTTTTTTTTTTAATACATTTATATATATACTGTATAGCTATAATGAATCTTAATCCTCCGCTTTTTTTGCCTTTTTTTTTTTTTTTTTTTTTTTTTTTATATATATTTATATATATAGTGTATAGCTATAATGAATCTTAATCCTCCGCTTTTGCTTTTTTTTTTTTTTTTTTGTTAACTTATTAGAGGAAATATATGCATCTTTGTTTAAGTGTGAAATGATGCGCCTTACTAATATTACAACCATTATATAGTTCTGCAAGTAAAATATTATTTAATCTTTCTAAAGTGTGAATGGTTGTGAATGTTTTAATTTCCATATTTTACGTTTCACTTGATATCTTGAGTCATAATTCGTTTCTTTTGCAGAAATGCGGCTACTACTTTCCTGTATTCTCAAGCGTTTTATCGTCACCCTTCTGCCATGCTCCTTTACCTCGAAGTCCGTCCTAGGATTAGTAAGTATTTTTTTTTCCCTTTCGTGATATTTTCCTTCTTCTCCTAACCTGTCCTGTCGTTTTCATTCTGCTCTTTTTTCGTTGTCATGGTAACTCTCTTGTAAACGAGTAACCTCTCTGTTTACATTTTGATCTGCACGCTCCTTCTCTTTTGCATGAGTTTTCTTTCCTGCCTTACTATTTCTCATCTGTGCTAGTTTTGTTTGTCTGTTTTTTATTTTTATTTATTTTATTTTATTTTATTTTATTTGTTTTATTTTCTTTTATGAGATGCATGAATAAAGATATTTAAGTATCTAATTATATACATATGTGTATTTTTTTTATGTCACGTTCACATTTACTTTTATTTATTTTATATCTATACATATTTATTTTATTAATTTGCCATTATGAATACAGACACCTTTTCTGTTTTTGTTTCTATGTACACGTATATTTACGTTTTCTTATTCACATTGCCCCTATGGCAAAAAAATCTATATATATATTTTTATTTTATGTATTTACAATCAACGTGTTTCGCAAAAATGTGCGTTACCTGCCAGTTTTTTCTGCTGATATTTTATCATTTATTTATTTGTTTATTTACATTGAGCATTGCTTTACATTTTCCTTGTATGTATTGCAAAAAAAAAATGTTTTCTTTCGAAAATTTATGACTATCTAATTATTTAATGAATAATTATTGGTTTATTTACAAAATCATTTCATATATATATGTATTTTTTTTTTTTTTTTTTTTTCTCGGTTGTAAATAGTAAAATAATTGATTTTGTAATATAGTTCATATGTATAATTTGTATCTATATATACACTTTTTTTTTTTTTTTTTTTTTTTTTTTGTATTATTTTGCATATTTTGGTGCATATAGTTTAGATATGTGCACCTTAATGGGTTTCGCTGTATTGTCGTGAGCGTTTTTCAAAACAATATTCATGTTGCGCAGTATTTTCAATACATAGAAAGGGCCAAGAAATTTAGGCTGAAATATATTTGGCCTTCTAAGGCTCTTCATATATACCGTCTGTCCAATTTTTAGGTCTCTGTCCTTATATTTTAAATTTTTGTTATACTCATTCATAATTTGAAGTTGATTTGTTAGTGCGGCTTCTTTTACACTCTGAATGTGTTGCAGACGCTTATTTGTATAGCTGTCAGTAGTAATTTTTGTTGCATCTGAGAACGCATTAAATGGTGTGTTGATTTCTCTAGCAAAAAAAATCATCGCGGGAGAAAAGCCTGTTGCTCTATGTATTGTTGCATTATAATGCAATTTCACAAAATTTAATTTTTCATCCCATTGGAATGTTGTTTTTGTCATGGCGGCTAGTGAATTTTTTATTATTTTATTTGAAATTTCTACAATTCCGTTCGAGCAAGCGTGATAAATAGAACTAAAATGTAATTTAATATTTAATTGTTTCATGTATTCTGTGAATGTTTTGCCTCTAAAGTACTGTGCATTGTCTAAATGTATTTCTCTTGGCATGCCGAATCTGGCTATATATTCTGTTAATGCGTTTAATATGGTTTGTGACTCCGCATTTCTGAGTGGTACTGCCTCCATGTAACGCGAGAAGGAGTCAATTATAACCATTATAAATATGTTTTTTTTCAAAGTCATAGGTAACTTACCTATGAGGTCTATGTGTAATACTTCCCCTGGCTTGTAATTTTTTTTCATTTTTTGTATTTCAATTTTGGGGATTGTGTGTTGTTTGTGTCTCATGCATTCAACGCAATTTGCAATATGATTTTTCACGTCTTGGTACATTCCATACCAGTATGTACGCGTTCCTATTAAATGCAAGGTTTTTTTAACTCCAAAATGGGTTTTATGTGCTTCTTTAATTATTTCGTTTTTTAACGAATCTGGAATAATTAATAATTCTTCTTGATTATCATTTGTACTTCTTTTTAAAATTAATATTTCCTTTTCTGTTAATTCAAATTTTCGAGTTGTTCTATTTGATTTTCCTTTTTTTATGTCTGATATTATTTTAGATATTTTTTTATCTTTCATTTGCTCAAGTTTTATGTTTTCGTCTGTCAAATTTTTATTAACTTCAAATAAGTTGTTGGTTGAATTTGTTTCCGTGATGTTATTGATATGTCGCGATATGTAATCGGCAGGGTTAATTCTTCCTTCTATATGTTCTACAGTGAAATCATACGATTGCAATTCCAGTAACCATCTGGCTATAATGTCTGAATTCTTCTCTAAATTTAAGTGATATGTGATGGCTTTTGAGTCAGTCACTACCGTAAATTTTCTCCCTGTTAAAATATTTTTAAAATGGATTATGCTCTCGTATATGGCGAGCAATTCCAGCTTAATACTTGGGTAACGCTGTTCAGTATCTTTTAATTTTCTTCCATAGAATTCTATAGGGTACATTATGCCATTTATTTCTTGCGATAAAATCGCGGACGTCGCTATTTTTGAGCAATCAGTAATTAAAAAAAATTCTTTGTCATAATTTGGTGGTTTGAGAGTTGGACTGTTTAGAATAATTTTTTGGATATGTTTTAATGCATTTTCGGCATCTTCCGTCCATTCAAATTTCCTTTTCTCACTTGTTAATTCATTTAATGGTGCTACTATTTCAGCGTAATTGTCTATCAGTGATGCGAAATAGTTTGTTAGACCCAGTAAAGATTTTACGCCTTTTCTGTTTTTGGGTCTTTCTAATTTTTGAATTTTTTGAATGTTTTTATTGGCCGGTGCATAACCATTTTTATTGATTTTAAATCCCAAAAATTCTATTTCTTGTTTGCATATTTGCATTTTTGAAGGTTCTATTGTTAGGTTTTCTTTAATTAATGTGCTTAGTACTTGTTGTAATAAGTTTAACATTTCATTGATGCTATCAGCTGCTATTATAACATCATCAATGAAATAACGTACTTTATATTGATCAAATTTTCCTAGCACTTTATCGATTAGTTCCGCAAATACTGATGTGCTTATTTTATTACCAAAATTTAGTCGCGTAGGTTGGAATTTACCAAATTCAGTAATGAAGGCTAATTTTGGTCTGTCTTCTTTTTTTAAATTTATTTGGAAGAAGGCTGAATGAAAATCCAGCACTGTGTAATATTTTTTGCCACTTATATCTTGTAAAAGTGACTTAATATCCGGAATGGGATATGGTACGCCCTGTAAAATATTATTTAGCAATCTGTAATCTATAGCACACCTGTACGAAGTTTTATTAGGGTCGTTAGTTTTTGAGTTTGCCTTTTTTTTACAAATATAACCGGAAATGCGTAGCTTGACGTTGTATTTTCTATTATGTTTGCGTCCAATAATTTGTTTATCTCCTGTTGTGCAAATTTTCTTACACTTTGCGGAATTTTGTAAGGTCGAGTAGAAATTGGATAATCGTGGAGTAATTTAAAATTGGGCTCCACTATTGAAGTCTGTCCCAAGGTTTTGTATGATTTTGAGAACGCTTGTATATTATCTTTTAGTAAATTTTGAAATTTAATTTTTTGTGATTGATCTAAGTGTTCTAGATCAAAATCTTGTAAATTGAATTCGTTTTCTCTTAATTCTTGAATTTCACTCATTGTTAAATTGTTCATTTCATATACTTTGGGAGTGTTATCTGTTTTTGATCCATTTAATTTTATGTCAAATTCTGTGCATATTTTTCCAATATTCATTTTTTTGTTTATCATTATTTGTTCTTCACTATCATTTTGAACCATTAAGTGTATCGTATTTTTCTCATTGATTTGATGTAAGGATTGGTCATATTTAATCCTAATTTTATGCCTTAGGGGTTCTAATAAAATTACTTGGTTTGGCTGTAAACTGGGTGGACATTTTAATGTAATTACTTTTGTTTCACCTGGTTCTAAGCCATATTTTTTGTCCGTTTTTGGCATAATCATGTTTTTATGCGAAATTCTCTTTTTATTTTTTTTATTTGTTTTTTCTTTGATTTTTTGAGTATTTGTATTATTGTTTTTGTTCTCTATATTCTCTGTGAAATCATTTTGAATTTCGTCATTATTTGAATTTTTTGCGGGTTTTTGTTGGCTCATAGTATTTTCACTATTATTTTGTGAGTTCTGTGTCTGCGTATTTACAATTTCTGAAATGACATTTATTTCATTTTCATTTCTTTTTCGTACTGTGTCCGTGCCTTCTAAGGGTATTTCTTTGTTTTTTATGTATAAGGCCTTTTGTTCACAATCTAATATTGCGTGATTATTCTTTAGAAAATCATATCCAAGTATGATCTTGTATTTTTTATCTAGGTTTCTTGTTGTAACGTAAAATGTTCCAGTTGCGAATATGTTTTGTATCTTAAAGGATATTTTTACGCATTTTTTGAATGGTATATTTTCATTGTTTAATGTATGAATCCTTACTTGTCTGGCTAGATATTTTATTTTAACATTTGCTTCTTTTAATTTTTGGAAAATGTCTGGTGATAGGACTGATAAACTAGCTCCGGAATCAATTAAAGTTATTACCTCTAAGTCTTTAATTTTTACGTTAATTAGCGGTAGTTGTGATCCGTCGCTTACACTGGCTATTGTGTCATACTGTTTACTGTGATGTTTTTTATAATTTTTTTTCTGTGTGTATGAATTTCCGTAGGTATTAGTTTTTGTTTTAAGCCCGAAATTTGGAGGTTTATATGGGCTTGAATTATTGTTATCTATTGTTTTATTTATAAACCTCCTTTGTAGTTTTCCTGGTTTTTATAGCCTTGATTTTTGTATGTTGTTTTGGGTCTAGCACCCCTATTGTTTTGATTATATCCATTTTGATTTGTGTAATGTTGTGGATAAGCAAAATTTTCGAAGTGGGGACTGTTTTGGGATTGTGCAGCATAATTTGGAAAATTATTAGGCGGTGGGTAATTATAATAATAGTTCACAGGAGGATAAGTTTGATAATTTTGAGGGTTTGTTATTGGGAACCTACTTTGATATGAGTTATTTCCCCTTAAATCTTTATTTTGATATTTCCGTTTATTTTGTGTTACGTTTTTATTTGTCTCATTAAACCAGCAGTTTTCTGTTGTGTGATTTCTTTTTTTACAAATATGACAACTTTCTGTGTTTGGTACCTGTGTCTGTTTAAACTGAATTTCTTTGCTCTCTTTTAATTGTTTTTGTATTTCTTTTAATTCTTCATTATGTCTGACTGTCATGTTTAGGAGCATTTCATATAGTTTATCTTCCTCTTTGGAAGTAGTGTTAATTTCTTCTATTTTAGAAGCGTTAAAAGCGCTTTCGATTTGTTTAGCAAATTTAATTGCTTTATCTATCGAGTCCGGTGCCATTTTTCTAACTTCTAATGCAATATCTTGCCTTATGCTTTCTAAAAATTTAGTCAATTTAATTGTGTCTAGAAATTGCTTAGCCCCAGTTTTTTCTGAATGGCCTGAATCTTTTAAATAGTTGTTTGCCGCCCTGTTGAATATTTTTGTGAATTCTTCTATTGATTGTGTCGGTATTTGTTTCAAATTCATGAATTCATTTTGTGAGATGTCAAAAGAGATTTCTCTTTTAAATAATTCTTGTAACCTTTGTTTAATGTCAGCATAGTTGTTAATATTATTTGTGTCTTCGTCGTTAATTAGGCTTTCTTTTGCCTGGCCCGTTATTTTGGCTTTTAACAATATTACTCTTAAGTTTTCTGGCAACTTAATTTCCTCAGCTAGCGTATCGAATTCTTTTAGAAAGTTTACGATATTATTATTTTTTTTTCCGTCAAAGTTGGGTAGACTATTCAGGATAGCATCATAACTTATTACAATTTTGTCTGCCATTTTTTTAATTGGTTTATTCCTCTCTTTAGAAATTTCGTTTAATTTTATTTCTTTATTTTCCGCGTAATTTATTTTCTTTTTTGCCAATCTCGGTATAGAGGATCTCATACGCGAATTTTTTTTTTTTTTTTTTTTTGCTTAATTAAATTGATTACCCCTCCAAAATATGCAATAAAATACAATGTATATAAAATCAAAATATATTTACACAAAATACCATTAGCATATATACAGGAATAACTTTCTGTTTTTGCAAATATTATTTTAATTTATTTTCACAAGTTTCTTAATTACTCAATTTATTTATTTGCACCTTATTTGTTACTCCTGTATATAAGGCTGTTATTTAAGATGCAATTTCTTGAAAAAATTTTTTAATTTATAATAATAACTCTGTTAATTTTGCTATAAATCTCTTAAAATTTTTTGCAAACACATTATTCTACCACTTTCAAACTTTCAAATTGTATTTATGAAGTGATTATTCTTTATCACATCCTAAGAAATTTTTATATATATATAACACCATGAGGTAAATAAGATACTAAAATATTATTATTATTATTATTCTTTTTTTTTTTTTTTTTTTTTTTTTTATACTATACGCTTATATACATACATATTTTTATTATGTTATATCCACACCAGCCTATATAATCTATATATCTTCTTTCTATATTAATTCTGTTATTTAATTATTTTTGACATTAATCTTTGATTTTCATGTCACATTTCACATGTATAACTAAATAAAAAACACCAATTATAAAATACACATATTTGTGGAGTGTTAGTATACGTACAAATAATTATATTTCCTTAAATCTTTTTTCTCTGTACTCATCTTTTATTTTTACTTTATTTATTTTTCCTTTAACGTTAATGATTTAATGGTATTAAATTTTAGTAAATAACGCGTAAGAATTTTGAAAGTTAACTGTGCCAAATTCGTCACCAAATACACGGCACCAAATCCGCAAAGGGGGAAGATGTTGGGCGGATATTAACCAAAATCAGACTACCCTCCTTTCCGTGGCTCTAAGGTGACATCCTCGTGGTAGTACATTTTGGAATATCAATTCGATATTCGGGCACGCGTTGTGAAATGCCCTAAAATTAGTCCTAATTAAAAGCAAACATTAATCTGGAAAACAGTATGTTTAATAATAAATAAATTTACTCTCAAATAATATCAGATTCATATAATTTTAATTAATTTCTTTATTAAACATCCAAATTTTAAATATTAATTAAATTGATTATTCTATAATTTTACAATACAATAAAAATGATATAACAATGATCTTTGATTTTGCCTCAAATGTGCTAAAGATGAGTACTAGAAAATAAATGCGCTTTACCAGCATTGCACGGTAAAATTACTGACCGAGAAATGTAAGAAATTCTCACCAGATTTATCAGATGTTATGTCACAGTCCAGGCACAAGAGGAATATCTTGGCTAGCAGGGAGCACATCCTTAAGTATCCTTGATGAATCATTTCGGCTAGGAAGCACCACACTGATGATAGCAGGACCTCACATTACGTCTGCACACACGAAGGCAATTTTTTAGAATGCTGACTCTTAAAGGAATCTTTTCTCTCCTTTAATTTTTTAAGTCCCTCATTATAATTTTTGGAGGAGATTTTCCCCTTGCATTTTTTTCATTGGGTCTATCTTCTGATTGGACCTTTCTTCGACCAATCTGCTTGCTTCTAGATTACTACGGTGCCTTTTTTACGACCTCGCCGGGGCTTTTTTGGCGGTAGCCAGTGGGGCTTAAATGCGGGTGGTCCCCTTTCAGAGTTCCACGTGCAGGTGCAGGTCATAAATATGACGTTGTATTTCTGTCTTAGGCTTTTAAAAGGTAATAAAACAGCTTGTATTCTTCAGTACAACAGCTTTTGTATTTTTATATTCTTTTTCCTTTTAAATAATGCCTTTTTGTATCTTTATTATTTTGCTTTTAACAAAATGGCTGATTTTTCCCATCACTAGTCATGATTTTTTATGAGTTAAACTTGAAGTTGGGTTATCTGAGTTTTGCTGATCAACCACCCACTCGAACTTATTACTACTAGAGAAATAAAAAAAATTAGAGTCAAAAATTAAATTATTTTTATCACAATATTGCTTGACATCGTTCATTGATCTCAATCTAGTTTTAGTGTTGTCCGGGCAATAGAAGATGTCAACTCTGTCACTCATTTTTCTGGGTACGGGTTTTCTATTCCAAGTAATTGAAGAAAGAGGTTTAAGAGAAGATTTATCTACAGGAGTTTCATCGACGGGCTCGTCACTAGAATCATCGGGCTCACCTCCGAAAACAATGTCAACAGGATCGGAAGCTTGACAATCAACTGGACTTTCCGGAAGTAAGTCCAATTCCTCCAGTGAGGTGCCCATCACCGCTCCACTGCATTTACTAAATAGCTGATCAGAGAACGTTACGTTTATGGTTTCAACTATTTTATCCTCATCCTCCAACCAAATTTTATACCCCTTAGTCTTTAATGAATAACCTATTAGTACTCCCTTTTTAGCCTTAGGTTCAAGCTTATGGTCTCTATGCTGTTTTGGGATCCCAACATACGAAATTAATCCAAACGGCTTCAGGTGTCTTACGGATGGTTTAAACCCAGTATATAACTCAAAAGGAGTCTTAGTTTGTCCCCTGTGGATTAAACGGTTCCAAGTGTGCGCGAAATACAACACTGCATCGGGCCAAAATGAAAAAGGTAAACCACTATCCGTGATTATAGCTCTAACACAATTTAAAGAAGTTTGATTAAACCGCTCACTTAACCCATTTTGCTCAGGTGTGAACGTGTTAGTTAACTCATGAACAACTCCATTTTTACTACAAAATGATTTGAAGTTGTCATTTACAAATTCGGAACCATTGTCCGTACGAATAGCTTTCAATTTTTTATTCAAACTACGTTCTGCCCGTGCAATGTGTCTCTCGAATACACCAAAAACCTGAGACTTATCCTTTAAAGGATAAACAGCAACCCTTTTAGAAAATCCATCAATAATGGACAAAAAGAACCTTTCCCCATTTTTACCAGTTACCTTAATTGGGCCCTAGACGTCCATAAATACTTTCTCTAACGGTGATTTAACGCCATGAACATCGGATGATTTAAAAGACACGCGGTTTTGTTTACTAATCCTACAAGGTTCGCAAAAAAATTTCTTAAACTTAAGTTTAGGAAGGCCCCTCACCCCGTTCTTCTTGCTAGTATTTACAATAGTATCAGGACTTACATGCCCAAAACGAGCATGCCAATACCCAATTTCATTAACTTTTGCAAGAGAAACTGAAGGATTTTCTGGGTGCCCCCCATTCGCTTTACTCCCCTTTTTAACTTTAGAAACATTAGGATATAAATAGTAAACACCGTCTTTAATTTTAGCAGTAAAAATATGTCTTTTATCTTTACCGAACACCGACACTCGACCCTTACCGCCAGTGTATGTGGCACCGTTCACATCTAATTTAGGACCTGATATTAAATTTTTCCGTAACTTTGGGGAATATAACACATCTTTTAAATACAATACATTTTTACCAAAATTCAACTTAACAGTTCCTTTAGCAGTAATAGGAAAACTAATACCATCGATCGCGACAAAAAGCTCCTCTCCCTCCACAGGAGTGTAATGCTCAAAAAGATCTAAATTTCTTAGAAAATGATTTGAAGCAGCAGTATCAAAAATAAAGCTGTCATCATCACTTAAATTACTAAAGTTAGCTTGAGCTATGTAGTAGGAGGGGGGAGATTTGCATTTGTCACGACCGTTGGAGTTATACTTTAAATTTCTAGGTTTAAATTTAACATTACTATTCAAAAAACAGTTTTTCTTAAAGTGGCCAATACGGCCACACTTAAAACAAGTTAAAGGTTTTTTACCTTTGTGCTGGACGTTCTGTATCTGAACACTGTTATTGGCATCTTTCTTAATATCACCCTCACGAAGCTGTAGACGCGATTCCTCCGCTGTTAACTCGGACACAATATTCTGGAACTTGAACTGGTCGTTCTTCCAACGCAACAAATATTGCACTGCAGATTCAAACTTCGATGGTAGGTGTTGCAAGAGCTGGAAACAGCAGTACACATCCTCCATAGCATGACCAATTTCACGCAGCTGGTCCAGTATTCTTGATAACCGGGTTACGAAAGAATTCACAGTTTCCTTCTCAGACATTCTACAATTAATGAACTCTGTAAACAGTCCCATATGATGAGCTCTTGAGTCTGATATAAAGGTCTTCTTCAAAATCTCCCAGGCATCAATAGCACAATCACAATTTTCAATAATGCTTCTGACTTCAGGCGATGTATTCAGATATATTGTTGATAATGCAACTCGACTACGAGATTTAAAATCCTCCACTTGTTTTGAAGTTATTCCGGCCTCAGCATCTTCAACAGGCAGTTTTTCTTTTTTACATATTATATTCCAGCAGTTTCTTTCAATTAAAATAAATTTAATGTCCTTGACCCACGTAGTATAATTATTCATCCGTAATTTTTCAATCGTGGGGTTTAAACTTACTGCCATTTCAATTTCTTATCTTCAAACACTTAGAATGCCATAAAAACTATTATCAAAATTTTAATGCTATGAGCTGACAACGAGCCAAATTGCCCATAACCACTTGTTGTGAAAAAAACAATTTCCACATATATTAAGTTAGCAGAGTTAGCAGTGCAGTGAAATGATAGTTGCTCAGCTCTAAAAAGCTATAAAAAAGATAAATATATGTGGCATTCATTGAAGACAAAAGTTCAATTAAAACAGTTTATTAAAGTTGAAACAAAATGATGAATAACATTAAATCAGCTGAAACAATTGTAGAATCTTGCTGACGAAAGGTTAAATACCCTTAAAATACTGCCATACTGAGTTCAAATAGAAAGCTACTTTTCATTGTGAAATAACTAGATACACTAAACGAACAAGTCACAAAAACGTAATTTACAATCATAATAAAACTAAACAGTTTATAATTATATCGAAATACCAGCTCATGACTTTGAGCTAAACTGAAAAAAACATAAAAGCTTAAAAGATTAAGGGCTTCAGAGCTTAAGAGCCTGATTACATATTTCCTACCTCCTTTTATAGTCACGAAACGGATTCAAAGTAACAGCTACTAGACGCTGTAGAATAGGAACGCCTCCCATAACTATAGCAACACGACGCTGCGAGTCGGCCGCCATCTGTGGGCTAAGCAAAAAGACTCTGCAGTTGAAAAAATATTACATCTCCTCGCTAAGTAGCGAAAAGAACAATCCGTAAAAGGATTTAAACATATTTTTCTTTAAGTTAATTTTAATAAAATATGCTTTTAAATATGAGGTAAGTAATTAAAGTTATTTCAAAAGACTTAAATATAAATATATTAATAAGGAATATAATTTTTAACTAAAAGTAATTATCACTAAGCTTTTTAATTTTAATATATCTTTAACTCAAATGGCAGCATCAAAAGAGAAAATAGCACTAAACGCTATAATTCATTTAATTAATAACTTAAACTTTAAAGGTTATAAAGTGAATTTAAATTATATTTAAGTAGTGAATGAATTTAAATTTGAGAATCAACACGGAAAGGGTATAAATTTTACAACATATACCTTCACACGTGCGCGCGCAGTGTGCATGAGTCTGCGCTGCCGGAGGCAGTGGGGACCCGGTGGGAGTTTTTACTCGATCAGATTTTTATATATTTTTTTATTTTTTTTAGGAGGCACGAAGGGTCAGGGAAGGAATATGCGCACGCAGCGCGTGTATCCTTTAAGTTGTGCACGCGCAGCGCGCACGGGACTGCTCTGCCGAAGGCAGTGGGGACACGGGCCGACATTTTACCCATTCATAAATGATTTTTTTTTTTTCAATTTCTTTTCTTAAGACTAAAAGTTACTGTTAGTGATTCATTTGAAAATACTGACCCGCTAGCGGGCAAAGCTCGCTAGTTATGTACTAAAAATTTAAATTGAATTCCTACCCAAAAAACTTTTCTGGCTGCATTGTGTTTTTCAACCAGCTTTAGTTTTAGTTTTGCTGTATTACATATTAGACTTAGTATATTGTGGCCATTGGAAAATTTTCTTTTTTTATAACAACCCCACCTACAAATAAATATATACAAAAAAGTATCGAAATAACTTCTCTCAATCATATTGTTTTCTAGTGGAGGCCACTTGAAAATTTGTAATCACGATAACTTTTGAAATACTTGATCATTTCAAACCAAAGTTGAAAAATGGATTTATCATTCAAATATGTGTAATTTTGGTGGGTAAGTTTCTTTAGAATTTTGTTTCCAAGTTGCGACTACTTGAGAATTTTTTATTGCAATAACTTTCGAAATACTGAATTTATTTGAACTAATGTTGGACAGTGGACTTATATTTCAAATATGTTAGAATAGTTCACTGAACAACTTGCTGTGACATTTTTATCTAAGTGGCGGCCACTTAGTTTTTCAACGTAATAACTTTTGTAATTCTGATTTAATTCAAACTGAATCTGTACAGTAGAATTATTTCCCAAATACATTTGTTATGCTTGTTTACCAAATTGGCCGATCATCTTGTTTCCAAGTGCTGGCTACTGGAAAATTTCTAAATCACATAAAAGGTATTTATGAACAGATTTGCTTAGTTAACCCACATCAATATTTCTACCAAGTCCATTAATAATTTGTAGCTGCCATATTGTTTCAAAATGGCGGCTGTTTGATAAGAAAAAAGAAATCAACCTATCCTTCCGAATGAGCCAAAAGGACTTCCTTTTTTTTTTTTTTTTTTTTTTTTTTTGGCTTGTGAAATTTTACTTAAATAATTTATTACATCTAGTCTGTATCGAAAGAAAAGACTATATCTCAAGAAATAAAAAATGTTTGAAATATGGTTCTTTTAAACATGAATCATCTTAATACCATTGTAAGACTGAAAGTAAAATCTGTGTAAATATTTTCTTTATGTCACACTACCTCTTTGTGCAAATTTTCACTCAGTTGGATACTATGATATACTATGTTTTGGATAGTGTGATGCAAAAGATAAATCAATTTATCAAAATAAATAATTTTAATTTATAATGCAAACTCAGTGAAAGTATAATTATTTGAGAGTATATTTAAAAATTAAAAGCACTGTTTCAATATGTAAATCAGGGTGGCTACAGAAATTTAGATAAAAAGTTCCCTGATTTTTCCATGACTAATTTTGATAAATTTCCATGATTTCCTACTGTACATTACCTACTGTATGCATTCCATAATTTTGTATATATCACACTTTTGTGTAACATGCTCGCTAAACCACTGCAATTTAAAAAACTATACTGATGGGCAAACATATCTCAATCTTTTTATTATTCCTTTTTTCTTTGTTCACTTACAAAAAAAGGAAAATTAAATTAAAAATTCAAAAATTTGGAGAAATTAACAAAAGTATAAAAAGTAACAAAAGTATAAGAAAATCTATGTATATTTTAACTAATTGCAAAGCGTCACTTAAAACTTGATATCATTATTTTTAAGACTCATATTTCAAATTCTTATAGCCAGAAAGTAGCGGCGTCACAAACTTTTAACCCGTTAAGGGTTTTTTGTACTGATAATAAATACCTGTGGTTTATCTTTTAATCCAAATTTTGCTGATGTCATTCTTTTTCTTAGTTAAGAAAATTCAAAATGGCCGCTAAGCATAAAAGTTATTGCATTTAATTGCAAAAGCCTGAATCATTTATTTAATTATTTACGTTATTATCTGTAGCTGAAAAGTATCAGCTATATTGTTTCTGGAAAACATGAGATCCAGCTATGGATCTTATACACAACAAGTAATTATATACAAATTTTAATCTTACATACAAAAAAGTAAACATGCAAAACCATGACATCGCATATTTTTATATTTACTATATGCCATGAAATGAGAGTATAGTTAAAAGAAAAAAGCAAAATACGTATTTATTTGAATATTTTTGTGTGGTTCTGCATTTTAGTGATTACAAAGTACAAAACTTTGAATAAACACCATAAAATGCAAGAACTCGCAACAGTTGTTTCGTGTTGAGAGAAAACACAACCCTTTGTCAGGCGAAAAAAGTAGGCACGAATGTTGCAAACAGAGGTAATGCACACAATAATTTTAGGTTGAAGGGCTTTCGTAAGGCGAACTAAATAGGCAGGAGTGTTACAAATAAAGTGGTAATCTATCTACTTTGTTCGCCTGACAAAAGATCATGTTTTGTTTTGACCTAAAACAATTGTTGCAAGTTCTTGCATTTTATGGCGTTTATTCAAAGTTTTGTACTTATTACTTTTAAACACCAGTTCTGAGGTGCTTTTTTATAATATTAATGATTAACCCCTTGGGTATGGATTTATTTGAGAAAATATTTTCATGTGGAACGGATATAATTTTTGGTTGCTTGGAGTAGTATGTAAAAGCAGTACATTTTACGTAAGAATTTATTTATTTCTAAAATATTGGTGACATATGTAGTATTAAGATGTCTTCAAGTAAATAGAATTGCAAAACAAAAATAAAAAACAAAAAAAAAGTGTCTCAGACGTCAAATGTACCCAAGGGGGGTTAATCATCCTTAAATTTCATTTTAAATATATTTTTTAACTTAATGTGAGGTAAAATGGAAAAAAATTAATTGGTCTAAATATACAAAAGCATTAAAAAAAAAAAAAAAAAAAAAAAAAAAAACCACAATAACTCCATAAATGACATATTACATATGACATTGTATTCAAATATAACTACATTAACTATAGATAGCTAAACTTAAATTAGTATTACTCTATCACTAATCATTTGACTGATTAAAATTGCTTAATGATTCATAATACTATATTGAAAAATAAAAAAAGTAGGTCAATAGTATATATATATATATATAGAGAGAGAGAGAAAGAGCTAGATAGATACACAGGGTTCCAACTAAAGTGCAAGAACCCTGCATGTTTTTTTATTTTCTCACATAAAATTTTTAACATTGAAACAAATTTGTGCAGTCTTGTGGAGCCAATTCATTAAAATTTTTGGTCCGAAATCATAAACACTCTTAAAAAAAAAAAAAAAAAAAATTGAAATGAAAAATCTTTCATCTTTCACAAAAATTAGCAAATTTCAACAAACCCTTCACGACCATAGAATGATTTAAGAGTTTTCAAAAAATTTTGATAACAAAATTATTTATTTTGCTGATAAGCTTCAAAAATACATTATATTTCTACAATAAACACCAGAAAAATTGGAATTAGATAAATAAACTTGTACATATATATATAAAGTTTCATCAATTTGCAGTGCAATAACTATGTCAGTGATTGACAGTGAAAAAAAGACATTTTTAAGCAATTAAATGTAATTAAACTCAAATTATACAAATGAGCTGTAAAATTATGCATCATTAGCAATTCACATTAATCCAGATTTTTTTTTACTCTTCTGTTCTTGCATTCATTAATTCACATGCAGTTTTTACCTCTGATGAAATCCCCGATATACATTAAAAATTAGATGCATTTGGGCTTTAAAATACTCTTAAAAAAAAAAAAAATAATAATAATAATATAGTGATGGATACAAATGTTACCTCACAGCTCACACTCCCTTTCAAACTCAAATAATCAATTACATTAAATATTGGCACTGTTAAAAACAGGTCTAATGAAATAAACAGATCTTACTGCTGTTTCATCATTCATTATGGTCAGCAGCCATTTTGAATCTTTCAATAATGACATAGCAAAATTTGGATTGAAAGATAAACCACGGGTAAGTTTTGTATTTTATATACTAAATGTTACATGTAAGAGAAAAAATATACAGTATTGCTTTAACAAATTAAAAAAGAATTAGTATTCTATAAACATTTAAATAAGAATAATCACAGGAAAATACTCACAGTTAGGCTTAGTAAATAAGGTGAAAGAAAAAAAAAACAAAATGTATATATATAAAGACTAAAAAATCTTATCTTATTAATTATTTTAGATATTAGAATAGTTTAATTGAATATTAACTAGTATGATAATTAGTACATATCTACTATAATGATTACACTGAATTTGCAATGATTTTTAATAATATCTAGTATAAAATGTCCTTCATGTTCAAAATACTTTTCATACAACTTAAGTATATTGCATAATTCTATACATGAAACATATACTGTAAAAATGTTAAAATAAATTATGTGTTATACTCTAACAATACTTTCTATTAAGAGTTTAACTTAAGTACTTAAATTATCTAACTACTTAATTTCTTTCTATATACTGTTTAAAAACATATGACAAAGTGACAAATTATGTAGAAATTTACTATGACCTTGTGTTTATTAACAGAGAGGGAAAAAGAAAAATACAAAATATCTTAAAAAGAATAAATTGATATTTAAAGCTTACTTTAAAGTTATTTTTCTGTATTTTACAATGTAAGCTTAGCAGTTATTATTTGTTTTAAACTTAACAGATAAATTTCTTTAAAGTTTAAGAACAATAATAACAAAATATTGTAAAGAAAAAAATTAGGCCTTTGACGGTTGATTTTCAACCTGACACCTGGAGTCTCGTCCATAGCTGCATTGTGTAGGGGTTTAGTTGTTTTCCAGGTGCCGGCCCCTTCCCTACACTAGGCTATGGATTCTTCGACTTCAGCTATAGTAAAATCCATACGTGTATTCATCTTTTATAGATTACGAATTTTAAAAATGAGGTCTTTTACCATGCAAGTAATGATAATTATATTCTTACATGAACAGTAACTTGTCATAATTCATTATTAAAAAGTTCAAGTTATTATAGTTAGTATTTTTTTTTTTTTTTTAAAGTTTACAAAACACTATCTTAATAAATAAATAAAAATATTTTTTTAACTAACATAATCAAGGTAGACATCAAATTAAATCTTATGAAATTCTCTTTAAAATGAGGAGTCCGAAATTTCTCTATCTCTTAAAAAACATAATGTGTTTATTTAAGCTAAAAAATGGCCAATTTTCAAAATCAAAAGAAATAATATATTTTTAAGAGCATTTTATCATTTATTTCAAAAAGAGGAATGATTCCTGAATGTTTAAAATTAAAAAGACACTTGGCATGGGTTGATTTTACAAACAAAAAAAATTTTAAAGCATGTGTAGCAAAAAATAGTCTGCCCTAATTCAGTAAAACTAATTCAATAAATATTATAGATTATATTTTAAACAGGGCTTTGCACAGTACTTTTAAACTTTTTAATGCATAATTTTCTGCAAATTAACCTTTATTTATAGATACTGCATTGAAAATTAAATTAAATACAAGTGGTAGATGATAAATTTGCGATGAAGCTTACTTTTATCTGTTTACACTGTATTTCAATAAAACAACGGTAATTCATAACCTAAACTTAATCTGTTTCTTTTTTAATTTAATTTAACAGCATCCAGCTTCAAATACGTTAAGTAAATATGTAAAATTAATATTTACAAGAGGATTATTAAAGAGTAAACTTTTGACAAAATTGTTACATCTTTTTTTTTTTTTTTTTTTTTTTTTTTTTTTTTCCAAAATAAAAAAGCCTTAATTAAATCAAATACAAAACTAATCTGTCTTTCTTTACTTTTTAATTAACAAAATAATTAAATATTTAAAATTATACATGTACAAGTAACAAGCAACATACTTAAGCATTTCATGCAAGTCCATTTCTTAAATATCTTAATCTGAAAACACATGGACGAACCCCTTTTTACAAAACAATTTATGTAATTCAAACTTCACACTACTAAAATATGTATTACAAGCTTTAAAAATATGTAAGTATCACACTCAAAATTTTGTTAAATTTGAAATATTGACGTTCAGGTTGACATTTCCGTGGAATTGCCTTATTACGAATCAACATCTATATAGTAAAATTAAATTAATGTCAGGCACATTTAAGATTATATATATAGGAAAGAAAAAGATATACATTCAACTTATTCAAAAAATACTTCTATGTAGATTTTTCATTTTAAAAGTTATAAATTTAATATATGTTTACTATAAATTTTGGTGAGTATTAAATAATAAGACGATTAAAATATATATAGCAAATAAAAGTAGTCTTAAAGATGCAATAATGAAGTTGCAGCAATCCTATAATGAATACACCCGCGAGATATTCATCAAACAAAATCTATTCAATTTCAAAGTATCCAAATCAAAAGGAGGAATAACTTGAAAAATATAAATATGTTTTATATGAATAATTAACAAAATTTCTCTCAAATCGCTCACACAAACAAAACAAACTAACCTTCCAAATATCCAAATACGTTTAGTGGTTTAGTTAAGCGGGATTCGTATTTGTCAGCGAAGCTGATTGGTTCCGTGGTGTAAACATTCCATGACGTACGCAAATCTGGCGTTCTATGGTTTTCGCCAAGAGATCGCCAAAAACCACGTGACTAAATCCACCAATGAGATGGATGTATTTGATGTGACTGCAGATTCGTGCCTTCTATTTAAAATTTCACATCCCGGCTCCCCAAGGTCCATGTCTCTGAGCCATAAAGTAAGACGGGTGTGGCCATGACCCTATAGAATTTAAGTTGTGTTTCTTTTCGTGTCTTCTTCCTGAGGGTTTCTCTCAAAGTTCCACAGATGTATTGGAATTTGTGCAATTTCTGCTGTACCTCGTTCTCGTAGTCATAAGTGCGATCACAACCTAGATAGGTCAAGTGTGATACTTGTTCTATGACTTCATTTTCAATGACAATTTTAGTACGAATAGGTTCTTTCCCTTTGAAAGCCATAGATTTGGTATTTTTTATCGAGATTTTCATTCCATAGTCTTGACAAATTTTGTGTAGGCTATACGTTGATCTCTGTAGATCGTCTTCACATTCCTGAATGATAACCTGGTCATCCGCGAACAGTAGCGTGTTGATGGACATGTCTACTTTTAGCTTAATTCCTGGGGCGGCTGAAGTTTTCCATGTTCGGATGATGTCGTCTATGTAGAGATTAAAAAGAGTTGGGGATAGACTACATCCCTGTCTGACTCCTTGGTTAGTGTCTACTTCGTTGGTTTTGTGTGTGCCGATGAGTATCTTTGTATGTTGATATAAGGACTGACAAGCCTGAATCAAGTGTCGGGGGAATCCCCTACATTCCATGATAGACCATAACTTTTCTCTATTCACACGGTCGAACGCTTTTTCGAAGTCTATAAAAATAGTATGCGTTTCCAGGTTAAATTCTCTACGCTTTTCAATTATCTGTTTTAAAGAGAATACATCGTCTATACAAGATCTTCCTCGTCTGAAGCCAGACTGTTCTTCTAAGAGCATTGATTCTGACAATTTCCTTACTCTGTTATTAATTAGTTTGCTATATAATTTATAGGCGGTATTTAGTAGGCTAATGCCCCTATAATTCCCGCAGGAATTCCTATCTCCTTTCTTAAAGATTGAGATAACTTTTGCAGTCTGCCATTCTGTGGGGATCACACATTCTCTCCAACACATATTAAAAAGATGTAATAGTTTTTCATGTAGTAAATCGCTACCATATTTAAAAAGTTCTGAATTAATATTGTCTGGGCCTGTAGCTTTTCTGTTTTTAGATGTTTTCAATATGTTCTTCAATTCCACCATATCAATACAATCAATATCTCTTTCAATTGTTCCCATCTCGGTGGTTAAGGGGGCGGTTGGGTTAAACCAAAGGTTCCTATAATGGTTGATCCATTCCTTCACTTCAATAGTGCCAATATTTGCTCGATCTCGTTCATCATTATTTAAATTTCTTATGAACTTGTAGGCCATGGTTTGTCTGCCGTGTACATCGTGTTCAATATCACTGATAAATTTATCCCATGAGTTTTGATGAGCTTTACGAATGATGTCCTTTGCGAGATTTCTTTTAGTTTTATACAGTTTCTCAGCTTCTCCTGTTTTTTTCTGTAGAAAATTTAAATATGCTGCTTGTTTGTCTTTAACAGCCTTTGCGATATCCTCGTTCCAGATTATCATGCCTCTTGTCTTACGGTGTTGTTTTCTTTTGCCTAAGGCCTCCAGCGCCGCTTTTTGGATTATGTTCTTTATATTTTTCCATTCTTTATTTACGTCGTCTCCAGGGATCGAATCCTCCAATAGTTGATTTAATCGTTCTTGATAGAGTCTTCATATGCTGTTTTCTTGTAGTAAGGATACTTTGAAAACCTCATTGTTTGGTTTCTTGTTATTGCGTTTTATCCATCTAGACAACAACTTAATTTTGGAAATAACCAGATAGTGGTCTGAGTATATGTCATAGCCTCTGTAGACATGTGTATCCATAACTTGAGGGGACAATTTTCTGTTGGTAATGATGTAGTCTATAAGTGACCTAGTGCGCCTTGCACTCCATGTGTATTTATTTATGTCTTTTTTCCTAAAGAAAGTGTTTGTTAATTTTAAGTTGTTAAAAGAGGCAAAGTCTCTCAGTTCTTTACCATTTTCAGTTAGGTGGGTTTCTCCAAATGTACCAACAACGTTGTCAATAGGTTGGTTGCCTACTCTGTCATTTAAGTCACCAGCTATGATCACATAGTCATTTTTATTACAGCTATCCAATCTGCGTTGAAGTTCTTCATAAAAAAGTTCAGTTTCTTCCTTTCTGCCTTCTTCTGGGGCATAAACTCCGAAAATACATAGATAACCTCTCTCTATTCTTATTCTCAAGACGACGATGCGTTCATTGACGTATGTGTAATTTACAATCTTATTTTTCTATTTATTGTCTACCAGTATTGCGACTCCACAAGATGCTCTTTTGGTGGCTGGAACGCCGCTGTAGATCATTACAAAATCTTCTATGTCTTTGGTTCCCCTTAGTTTCTTTTTCGTCTCTGTAATTACTGTTATATTGACAGACCTCTTCTTCAAGAGTCTCACTAACTCTGATTCCTTTGTAGATAGGCCTCTAACATTCCAGGTTCCCACAGTTAAAATATCCGATAAACCGAAATTCTTGTCCTTCTTCTTTCCACGTCGATTACCAGTTGAGCAGTCCGGTGTATTTGATTTTTGAAGCTTACGAGTAGTTATGTTTTTACAAGGTAAGGGTACCAACCTTACGCAAAACCCCCAACCTGGAGGGCCAGGGTGTCTCTCTTAGTCTGGCACCTATCCTTCGACTTGTCCGGCTTGGGAGGCCCTACCAGTAGCTAAGCTACCGCCGGCATAGCTCTCCGGGTCATTGGTGCACGCAAGCCCCACCACTACGACAAAGTGGAAACACCATTTTTTTTTAAATGCTTATTTAAATCATTTATATACACACATGTGTACACTTTGTTTAAAACATTTATTTTTAATTATTTTCTTCATTCCAGTTTGTTCGCATTTTATGTATTATGCATACTCGTGTAATTTATGTTGACTAAGATTTTTAAATTTTCATATTTGTTCACATTTTTGTAGAACAATGACAATGAAATCATTTCATCTTGTGTAACTATGCATTATGGTTTCATTTTTTCTCAATTTACATTTTCTCATATTCCTATATTATTTATACTCAAATAACTTTTTCTTGTACATATATTATTTTCTAAACTGATAGCATTGTAATTATCAGACACAGCAAAATTACTTTATGTGTTAATCATCACTTTTCAGAAACCTTTTTTTATTTTGTAAAATTATGGTGAGCAAAGTCACATTCTGTGAAATAATCTGAATATAATATGCTGCATTTTATTGATATAAAATTATCTCTTTCCTGTTTTATTAGTCATTCTTTTAATAAAACAGTTGTATTTGAAGGAAATTCATGAAAATTTACCCGCTTCTGCTTGCATTTCTCTTTACTTGATTTATTTATCCATATAAGCATTGTACTGTTATATTGTGGTACTCAAATAAGATTCTGTACCATAGTGCTATTATAGTACCCTTATAAACGATTTAAGGAGCAGGGGATTCATCAGTATAATTAGGGATTATCTAAAAGATTTTTTTTTTGTGCGTGTGTGTGTGTATAGTGTTTGAGTGGTATGTCTTGTGTATAGTGCTTGTAGGTACACCAAAGAATTTGGTGCCATTACAGTCTACAAACTAGGGATGCACTGAATATTCAGTTTGGCCGAATCTAAAACTATTCGGCTAGGTCGAATATTAAATGATTCGGCTAGTTGAACATATAGACTCAATTTTTAAAAAAATATTTAATCATTTGAAAAAAATTCTGTTATTTTTAATTATCATTAAATTAAGATTTTTAAGAGTAATTAAGAAGTAGATTTTATTTAAATCAAAATAATTGTGGCATTTAGTTTCAAGTAACATTAAAGAAAATTAATTATTAGTTACATTAATCGGTACTTTTCTTTTATCTGGGCGCATGGGAAAAATCTCCAAATACTATTAAGGGCTTGGCGATTTGGCTCGCTTTGAAAAATCGCCAAATAATGTAGAATTCCACCAAAATTTCTTACAACCCTAATGTGAATGTATGGGGTCATGGCTTGGTTTAGCGAAAAATGACTTGGGCTTGGCGACTTGGCTCTTGTGGCTTGGCAACTAGTGAATGTTTGTATGGGGCCATGACTTGGCTCACTTCGAAAAATCGACAAATAATGTAGAATTTCACCAAAATTTCTTACAACTGTAATGTGATAGTTTGTATGGGGTCATGGCTTGGTTTCTTATAACCCTAAATTTCTTACAACCCTATTGTAATGTTTCGACTTTTATTCCGTAAACTATTTTTACATTCCCTTCGCGACTTGGCTCGCATTTGGTTAATAGTAATTGGTGATTTCCATGCGCCTGGATAAAGGAAAATAACCCATTATTCATAACAATAATATCAAAAAAAAAAGTTTTCTTCATCAATAACAGTATAACAATATATGATTATAAATTTGAGTTAAGAAAGAGTGCATATAACTCGCATGATGTTGCCATCTAGGAAACTTCAAGAGATCAAACAAAAATCATACTCAAATCTGGCAAGAAAAATGACACAAGTGATATAATAGCAATTTTGAATTTGTCATTGAAAAATGCATATGAAATAAAGTCTGAACTCACATGCGGCTCAACAGGCAGTAAATCACAATAAACTTGATTCCTGGAAATTCCCAACTTAATTCTCGAGAAAATTAATTCCTGGGTCATGCCTTTGTTTTATAAAAATAATGAAATTACGGTACAATTAAGTACGTTGTGGTATTAATATCATTAAATATGTACGTTGGAGGGTATTGTGTATTGTATTATTTTCCAGATGTATTAAAGTACGTTGGGGCAGATTAAAGTTATTGAATAATCGTTACCTAATTAAAGGCAGACGTTAGAAAGCTGTTTCCTTTGTGAATATAAATTTAATTGATTTATTTATTTAATATCAGTAATTAATAATTATAATTAATAATTATTAAATTCATTTATTTTTTTATTAAATGAATATAATAATTAACTATTTGAATAATTACCTACTTTTTTAATTATTTGTAATTAATTGGTTTAATTGCTAATAATTACTAATTAATGCTAATTAAATAGTTTAATTAGAATAGTCCCTTTGTGCATAGGATATTCGTATTTTTTTTTTTTTTTTTCACGTGATTTTATGGGAACCGTTTTGGCTTTATTACCTGATGTTTTCTTAGAAACCGATGTTATATCGTTTTCTGTTTTTTCTATAGAAGCTGGTGAAGTTAGTTCTGTTTATGCATTAACTTCTTTAGGACAAGCTGGTTTAATTACTGCTGGTGGAACGGTAATTGGGGGAACGACCGTTGGTTTACTGCTAAATTCCACAAACGCAAAATAAATTGAAAACACAAGAAACTCTCCAAAATCTTAATATTTTAGGAAAAATAAAAAATAATCCAACAACTTTACTTAAACACGCCGAAAAGTTCATGCAAAACTGGGGAAATACGAAGGTTAGGTTTGGTTGTACTACATTACTTGGAAGGACCACAAAAAGTATTAAAACGAAACATTTGGTACGGAGGAATAGACAGCAACGTCCTCGTAAAAAAAGTAATTCTACCCGATCCAGAAACATTGTCAGGAGAAAAGCACCACGAAAAAAAAAAAGGCTGCGTAACTAAAGAGGAATTATTTGCGAGTGACATATATCGCCGACTGTAATCTAATCAGGCAAAATCACCTTACTTTTTACCATGTTTTTATTAACTTCTATTCTTGTTTGTTTGTCTGTCCGGTACAAATCTTGCAATCTATTTTTAACTAACTTCCCTACTAGCTAGACATTTGAAACTTTCACAGTAGCTCAGAACCCGGTGACAACACAATACTTCGAAGTCAGATTTTCGAATAGTTTTCTTTTAATTAATTAAAATATGAAAATAATAAGCTCCTAATAGCAATCAAAATAGTCATTAAAATATTAGCTATAATTTAATTGTTGCCAAAAAAAAAATTACGAGTTCATTTTCTTTCGACATAAAAATAAATACATTTAATTAAACGTGAGCGTTAAAAAATTATAAAAAGTTAAATTATGCATCTGGCATTGACATCATTATCACTTTAAAGATTTTCTACACATTGAATAAAGTGCTAATGTAATTCATGATGCAAATATATGTTGTTCTAAAAGGATTAATATTTTATTTTTAAATCAACTTTTTTTTTTTTTTTTTAATTCAAATTTCCCGTAACTCTTTAACCAATCACATTAGAACATCCATCTTTGGAATATTGATAATAAGGATTTTCTCGCCAAATCCATTACCTGCCTATTGAGCTTTTTTAATGTGTTTTAAAGGGAAAATTAAGCTATTTTAACGCGGAAAAGAGCTGGAAATGCAGAAAATTGACATTTTATCAACTTACTAAGCCTCTTTGAAAGAATTTATACAAAAATAAATACAATTATTTTGAGTTTCGTAACAATACGCATTGATAAAGTGCTAATGTAGTTAGATCTATAGCTATGATTCAACAGAAAATTTAAAAACATGGTTTATAAAAAGTTTTTTATCTTATAATTATTTTTATTTTCATGTTGCTTTCATCATGGTGGAGTCACTGTTGCTAATTTTACTAGAACTGGAAACAGTGGCGGATCCAGAACTCGACTTTTGGGGGGAGGGGGGGGGGCTAAGATATTTCAAAGTGTTATTCTAAACCAATAAAAAATTTACAATTGCAATATTCAATTGTGAATGTCAGTGTTTTTTTTTTTTTTTTTTTTTTTTTTTTTTGGGGGGGGGGGTTCAGCCCCCTAGCCCCCCCCCCCCTTAAATCTGCCACTGGCTGGAAATGCTCCTATGATTATCAAACATCATTAATTATTTGAAAATAAAGATCACACTCGTCTAAGGCTTTTCACCCTTATGCTCAAAATCAATGGATAAAATAAACTTATTGCAAAAGTGAAAATGTGGCTTTACCACCAGTTAAGTGGTCATCTAGCAATTTCAGATTATGTACTGATGATGACGGCATCGGTATATTGTGTCCGAAACAAATGTTGTACATAGGTAGGCATTTTTACTCTAAAAGGTACAGGCGATAATTTTGAAAATTTTGGCTTTCGACTTTTTTTTCGATTAAGGAAAATGAGTGCAAACTCAGAGCAAATACTTAAAAAGATACCAGACAAAACAATGGGTCGTCCAGTTGAACCGGACAAACCGCACTATGGGGATACCGGTGATTCACTAAATCTTGAGGACGAGGCTCTTCCTAATATTTCAGATAATTCTTTATTGAGAGATGACGATTTAAATAAAAGAAAATTGGATTGCGACCATCATTGCAACAAAAACACAAACATGAAGAAGACGATCAGGACAATATGCAAGCGAAGTGATTATTGTCACTGACCATCCGTGGATGCAAGAAAAAGATTTCCTATGTTAATCGCCCATTGGATTTTTTGTAAAAAATTATTAAAAATCAAAGAAAATTATTTTCCTATTTTAATCCCTATATTTGGGTATAGATTGTATTAGTTATCATGTGCATGTGTTAGATTGAGTTATTTTGCTGTCAAATTGACAAATTTTAATTTTTAATTTCAAAACTCTGTCGTCCTTGGCGTTTGTTGTATTTGCCGATCAAAAACATAATACGAAAATATACATGCCAGATGTATATTTTCGTAATATGTATTGTACGAAATATTGTTTCACATTAATGATTATTTTCTTAATATACGTTGTTAAAATAACCATGATTTTTGAAAGGAATTAAATATGTTCGCCAAATAATTTGGCGATGTTTTTTTTCCGTGAAGGATGACATATGAAATCTATTCCGTTGCAAAATATTAGTATCTTATATCAGATACTTTATTTAAACATTTGAAAACAAATTTGACTTCAAATTATGATAGAATATTTATCATTTTCCTTTTAATTAGTATATTAGTTGGATATTTATTGTGTAAATGTCTTCCTTTGAAATGAAATGCTTATGTTTTCAATCGAATATAGAAGTTTGCCATTTTTTTTTCCTTAGAGTTTTGAAATTTAAAATTCAAATTTTATCAGTTTTACAGCAAAAACAACTTAATCTAATACATGCACATGATAACTAATACACATCTATACCTAAATATGGGGATTGAAATCGGGAAATAATTTCCCTTGATTTTTAATGATTTTTTTTACAAAAAATACAATGGGCGATTGACATAGGAAATATTTTTCTTGCATCCACGGATGGTCAGTGACGTCACACTTCGCTTATGTATACACACGTTCCGGAAAATGCACAGGGTCCTGATCTTTCATATAAAAACAATCATTATTTTGAATATAAGTGTTTAAATAAATAAGTATTGTCATAAAATTCTGCTTTTTTATTTACATGAAATTAAATTAAAAAATAAATAAATTAATAATTTAACTAAAAAAAAAATAATAATAATTCAATTATTACCTCCATATCCTTTGATGAAGCAATGTCCATTTCTTCTTTGCGTTGCCAGGGAGAGTTATCTTAGTCGTGCAGTGATTTTAATAAACACCACACAACTTAGACACTCACCAGGCTTTTGCATTTATTTACATCCTTTCTACAAGTATTTACAAGCTCTCTGTGTCGGCTTTCGTGGGGTGCCTCAGGTTGATGGTTTTCTCCAGTGGGATGGTGGGGTGCCTCAGGTTGTGGACTTGCTGGCTTTAGATATTGAATAATCTTCATCTGATGAAACTTCTTTAAGATGGCACGTTTCTTTGCAGTCGCCTCTCTTTTTTTCGCTTTATGGTCTGGGTCTGCTGTATTTCGTGTTTCAGAAGTAGTCGGAGGTTCAGGCTCACCTTGGTTATCCCTCTCTCTTTGTTAAAAAAAGAATAACAAAAACAAAAATAACTAACTAATAAACTTGTTTTATAAAAAATGAAAACTCTGAATTTGCACACAACACAAATTTATCACAATAAAATGCAAAAATATGTATTTTTGGAATTAAGACAGAAAAGTGTACAATTGTTAACTTACAGTAAACAAATCAATTAGTAAATTCATTGAAGTTGGCAGAAAAAAGAATCAGCAAAATTTGCATATTGTTAATCATACATTTAAACAAAAAAGCAGAAATTTTAATGAAATAATTACATATTTCAGACAGACACATATTGAAAAAAAAAAAAGTTTTATTCCTGGTAGTGCCAAAATATTCATTATTTTGGAAATTGGCAGCAAAAATTACACCTAACTTCAGCATTTAATTTAGCTGTAAATAAATGTAATTTCTTTTTTCTTTTTAACAGTGGTGAAATAAACCCATAATTCCCTAATCAACTGCGAAAATATTGCACGTTTCAGAAATTTGCTACCAAAAAAGCAAATATATAATATTACACTAAAATAATCTTTTATTTCTGTAATTAACTTTGAAAATAGTACAAAATTTTGTCACATTTAACAGCAAAATAATCATATTATTTCAAAAATTTGCAGCAAAATAAAAACATTAAAGCTGTAATTTTGTTGATTTTTCAGCAAATACTTTGGGAAGTTAAAATGATTTTCTACCTCCCCCCACATAAATTTTGGTTATGGTTTCTCTTTGGATTTACACTGATCTCAGAAACAGCCAACATGGCCTTCAAAAGGAAGGATTTCAGACTAAAGTCTGAAAACTTTCATGCCTGATTAAATCAAATAACAATTTAATAGTAGACAAACTTTTCTCACAATCTTGTGGAATGATAAAATTACCCAAATAATGAACATCTTCAAATAAAATAACAGATTTTTTTTTTCTTTTCCTAATTATTTTGTTATACTTCAGGTATAAAACAAAGAAAAAAAATTTTATTCATTTGATATTTTCTGTAAATTTGAAGATGCTTCTAGTGTGCAGTATCTCTTTATTTGTGTAATTTGTTAGCTTTGATTAAATTCATGTATAATGTATTTAAAAAGACAATGCAGTCACTTTAAAATTCAACTGGCTTGCATTGAAGCAAAAAAAAGTTTTACACCTAACTGTCAAAACTGATAATTGGATGTAATTTTATAGTTATCAAACTAAAAATTTTAGGTAGAAATAGCCTATAAAATTTGAAAAATGAATAAATTCATTTTTCTAATTTAAGAAAATAAAATAATAGTAGCAATAATAAATCTTTAGAAAACAAGAACAAATTTAATGATTGTGAACATGAAATTTAAAAACATGCATTAGGTAGTGAGTAACTTTTGTAATACAATTCCTCACAGAATATATGATGGTCTTAGGCTTCAGCAGGCAATAAGTAGAAAGCCTCGTTGTACACGCTTAAAATTATACATGCAGCATGCAACATAGTTAAAGCATGTTATAAGAATGTTTAAAGGCATGGTTTGCATAAAAAGTGGTAGACACAGAATTAGTAATTATTTTTATAAAGCTAAAACAAATTCTGATACTTTACGTAATCCTTCAATTGACTGGAAATTTAGTACAACAAATATTTGATTTACATGCAGCTATATGGTTTTCGGATAAATTTAGTTATTGTGGCTTATTCACAGTTGCACACATAAGAATTCTTATGCGTTTTACACAACATTTTTAAAAAAAATGCATTTGGTCAATTTCTTACTTAAATCAACAAAGTGGAATTAACATATATAAAAAATATTTAAGTAAAAAAAGGGGTGGGAATATATATACATACATTTTATATCGTATAATATTTAATTTGGGTGAGGGGTGTAATTTATGAATATGAATAATGTGATTCAAGGCTGCCATATGATATAAAGGTGTTGAAAAAGTGTAACCATTGCCATTCATTGAAATCATGTCCATGATTCTGGCTCAAAACACAGATATCTATGCAATTTCTTACAAACAGATTTCTCTGAGACGAATTAAATAACAATTTCTCTGACATTAATCGTTTAACAAAAATGAACTTTATATTTCGTGGCACAATAACTTCCTAAAGTTGCAATTTTTGAAGAATAAAAGTTATTGCATGAACTTTCATCACTGAAAATAAAATCAAAATTAATTGAAATACGTAAATTATAAACAATAAATATCTTTAAATATATATATATGACATTAGAATTGCGCAACTACCTCTATAATTTATCAAGCTGGGTATCCTTGTAGAATTCGACGTTTTAAATGCTTTTTTGCACAATATATAATTACACTAAGCTTATTTATTAATTTTAATAGGCACTTCCAAAAATACGGGAGAAGGGGATTAAATTCGGTCATAAATTAAGAATAAACTACATAATTTTAATACATTTCACCATATATGCTTCGCTCGAATAGTCTAAAAATTTTCTCATTCTAGCTTCACTACAAACACAGCATAATGAAAAGAAAAAAAAAAAATCATTTATACAAGGAATGGAAAAGATACAATAATGAACTATAGTATTACAAATATATTTACAACTAATTTTAATCACATTCAACACTATGGAATATGAAAACATTCATACCGCATTGTCACTTGCGATGGTCATGTTTAAGTTGTATTTCTGTTTTTTATATTCAGCTTTGACATCTGCTGATACAATGGTAGCAGTATTTCTCCCATTCTGGACTTCTTGAAATGTAAACTGTATTACAAATCCTGCTTTGAAAAAGCTTACACCCATTAATACTTTCTTGTAAGCAGCAGAACTTCCATGTCTTTCATTCTGTGAATGAGAATGTATTCTTGGATATTTTCATGGGAAAAATCTTATATTGATAACGGCCGATCAAGGATAGAATAAACCATGATCTTAAAAATTAACTGCTGAGAAAAAGGGAGAAATATATACAAAAAAGAATGAAAAAATTTAATAAAAATAATGGCGCTCACTGCTTAATTCAAGAGGAAACAATCCACGAGGTTAGAGGTAAATACCACGATCACGTGATCATTGCGTCACCCGGATAAACCTCATGTTACATCTCTTAGTATACTTTTTACCCCCATAACCCAATTTTAGAAAATGAGGCAATGTCCAAAATCCCTTCACCACGTTTTAGAAAATTTTCAGGAATTCTAGCCAGGAAGAATGTGGGAACTATGTACAGTATATTTAACCAGATAGGAATAAAACTACATTCAACAAAACATTTTCTAAAAAAACGTTTTCCCGATTAAAATTTCAAAGTGGTCTAACTGATTGCCCCCCTCCTATTTTCCCCATCTGAATTAATTTTAAACCAAACAAAATCTCCCTCAGATTGATTAAGCATCTTTTTTAGAATTATCAGAGTTTCCAAAGGAGGATCTGATCCCCACCCCCATGGTGTTAGGTATTTTGGAAAATTACTGTCAAATCCTTACAACATTTTACTTTAAACATCTAAAATTAAAAATATAACAAAATATTAATATTTTGTTCATTCAATTGGACCATTTAAAAACTTGTGTTTAATTTTTTTTTTAATCTAACCAAAATCTATGCGGTGAATGGAGCTCTTTAAAAACTTATTCATAACACTTTTTTACAAAAACTTTCGGACACAAATTATTTTTTGAACATTTATTTTAAATATTCTGTTGAACTATTTAAGAAACAGATGAACCGTTGAACCAAAGAAATTGAATATTAAATAAAATAAAATAAATCTCTCTCTCTCTCTCTCTCTCTCTTTTTTTTTTTTTTTTTTTTTTTGTAGAAATTGTTTGTTATTTTTAAAATAACCAGCCCCAGCCCCTATTATGCCTTTGTAATGTTGCGTGTTTCCATCACACAACAAATATTCTTTCTTAAAGTTTTTTTATTTATCACTTTTCATAAATTTTTAAAATTTCATTTAGTTTGTTATTTTGTTCGAGGTAAAATTTAATGTGGTATGAACTATTAAACTGCACTTTTTAAGGGTTACAAACTCATTGCCATGCTCCTTTAATTTTATATTTTAATCATTAACCCCTAAAAAGTAATGATATCAATACAAAAAACCCTTAACGGGTTAAAAGTTTGTGACGCAGCACTGCACTTTATGGCTATAAGAATTAGAAATACGGGTCTTAAAAATAATGATATAAAATTTTCAGTGACGCTTTGCTATTAATTAAAAAATACAGAGATTTTCTTATTTGAATTTGTTTTTTTCATCTATTTATTTTTACAGTGTAAACGTTATTTTCAACATAAAATAATATATAACATTTATTTACCGATACCTTTTCATTCACATCTCTTATAATATCAAAATATGTGTTTTAAAAGAAATGATATGAAATTCCAGCAACGCAGTGATGTTACACTAAATGATTTGTTTTTAAATTCCACTGCAATTATTTTGTTTTGCATATTAAAGTATATTTGCACATTGAAATATTGCTTTTAATTTTCAAATACGCAGTCAAATATATCACTTTCATTAAGTTTATATTATGTACTGAAATGTATTTATTTCAATGAATTATTTTATCTTTTGCGTCACGCTATCCAAAACTATAAGTAAAATTTATGGAAATGTTTATTTTGTGCCATCTTATCCAAATTAATTGAAAAAGCATGCAAATAGATAGTCTGCTGCAAAAAAAAAAAAAAAAAAGCGAAATTTTTAGTTGTAGTTTTGGATGGCGTGACGCAGAAGATAAAATAATTCATTGAAATAAATACATTTCAGTACATAATATAAACTTAATGAAAGTGATATATTTGACTGCGTATTTGAAAATTAAAAGCAATATTTCAATGTGCAAATATACTTTAATATGCAAAACAAAATAATTGCAGTGGAATTTAAAAACAAATCATTTAGTGTAACATCACTGCGTTGCTGGAATTTCATATCATTTCTTTTAAAACACATATTTTGATATTATAAGAGATGTGAATGAAAAGGTATCGGTAAATAAATGTTATATATTATTTTATGTTGAAAATAACGTTTACACTGTAAAAATAAATAGATGAAAAAAACAAATTCAAATAAGAAAATCTCTGTATTTTTTAATTAATAGCAAAGCGTCACTGAAAATTTTATATCATTATTTTTAAGACCCGTATTTCTAATTCTTATAGCCATAAAGTGCAGTGCTGCGTCACAAACTTTTAACCCGTTAAGGGTTTTTTGTATTGATTTATATATACACAAATGCATCCATACAAAAGAAATGCCATACGTGTGTGATATATGCTCTAAAGGATTTTCCCAAAAGGGAAGTTTGAAGGATCATCTACGCACACATACAAAAGAAAAGCCATTCGTGTGTGAAGTATGTTCTAAAGGATTTTCTCAAAAAGGACATTTAAATGTTCACAAACGCATCCATACAAAAGAAATGCCATACGTGTGTAATATATGTTCTAAAGGATTTTCCCAAAAGGGAAGTCTGAAGGATCATCTACGCACCCATACAGGGGAAAAGCCATATATGTGTGAGATATGTTTTAAAGGATTTTCTCATAAGGAATATTTAAATGTTCACAAACGGACCCATACAAAAGAAAAGCCATTCGTGTGCGAAGTATGTTCTAAAGGATTTTCTCAAAAGGGACATTTAAATATTCACAAACGCATCCATACAGAAGGGCCATACGTGTGTGATATATGTTCCAAAGGATTTTCCCAAAACGGAAGTCTGAAGGATCATCTACGCATCCATACAAAAGAAGAGCTATACGTGTGTGAAATATGTTCTAAAGGATTTTCTGCAAAGAGTAACCTGAATATTCATCTACGAACCCATACAGAGGAAAAGCCATACGTGTGTGATATATGTTTTAAAGGATGTTCTCAAAAAGAACATTTAAATATGCACAAACGGACCCATACAAAAGAAAAGCCATATGTGTGTGATATATGTTCTAAAGGATTTTCCCAGAAGGGAAGTCTGAAGGATCATCTACGCACCCATACTAAAGAAAAGCCATTCGTGTGTGAAATATGTTTTAAAGGATTTTCTAGAAAAGAAAGTCTGAAGATACATCTACGCACCCATACAGAAGAAAAGCCATACGTGTGTGAAATATGTTCTAAAGGATATTCTGTAAAGAGTAATCTGAATATTCATGTACGCACCCATACAGAGGAAAAGCCATACACTGTGTGATATATGTTTTAAAGGATTTTCTCAAAAGGGACATTTAAATATTCACAAACGCACCCATACAAAAGAAAAGCCATTCGTGTGTAAAGTATGTTCTAGAGGATTTTCTCAAAAGGGACATTTAAATATTCACAAACGCATCCATACAGAAGAAATGCCATACGTGCGTGATTCCCAAAAGGGAGATCTAAATATTCATCTACGCACCCATACAGAGGAAAAGCTATACGTGTGTGATATATGTTCTAAGGATTTTCTCAAAAGGGACATTTAAATATTCACAAACGCACCCATACAAAAGAAAAGCCATACGTGTCTGAACTACGTTCTAAAAGTTTTCCCAAAAGGAGGATCTAAAAAATCATTTCTGTAAAGACTAGTCTGAACAATCATCTACGCGCCCATACGATGGAGAGTCCTTACGTGTTTGGGGTATGTATGTTCTAAAATATTTTCTAAAAAAGGACGCTTCTACGTATCCATACAGAGGAAAAGCCATACGGGTGGGAAGTGTGTTCTAAAAGATTTTATATAAAAGAAAATCTGAGGAAATATCTGCGTGCTCATACAGAAGGAAAGCCATACGTGTTTGAATTTTGTTCTAGGGAGCGATGAGAGTTTTCTGTGTTTCTGCTGATTCTTTGTTATTTAAGCTAATCTAATAAAACCTGATTGAATAATGCAGCGTGATCATTTGTTCTTATTTTATAGATTAAAAAACACTTATTATAATAATATAATATATTTCATTTTGTCATAAAGATTCAATTATTTCAATTCAATGTTTTACCTTTGCGTACAGTTTCAGTTTTTTTTTTTTTTTTTTTTTCTAATCTCATCCGTGTCTTAAAGATTATCTGAATAGGTCTCTGTAAATAGGTATATCTACGCATCCATATATAAGAAAAGCCTAGGGTTTTTTTTGAAAAAATGCTATTAACGCACACACACACAGGAGAAGAGCCATGTGTGTGTGAAGTGTGCTGTCAAAGATTACTCGAAAGGGAAGTCTGATGAAATATATTCGAATGTACAGAAGAATATCCAAATATGTGTGTATTATGGGAGACGGACAAAAGCTCCGCCACACCGGACATAATCCCAAAGAGTGGACAAAAGAACCACTTAGCCTGGACCACGGCCAGACTCGATCGACGCTTTAGCGGCCTGCCCAATCCTTGAGAAATCCATTGCTGCCGCGGAATCAAATTTTAGTTCCTCTAAACGACGCAGGAGTAAGTGGCGCTGTGTACCCACCACGCGAGAGGGAGGGAGATTTGCATTAGTTGTTTATGTTTACATGCGCTATTTTGTCAATATTTCTGTCAAATTTCAGTTGATATTTTTTGGCTTTTTAAAAATCGAGATGGTTTGCTGTTGTGTTCCGTTTTATTCTAATTCTTCTCGGAATAAATCGGTGGGAATTTCTTTTCATGAATTTCCATCAAATGCCGAATTAAGAAGACAGTGGCTGAAAGCTATTTCTCGAGAAAACTACACGATCAATGATCAATCCGCATCGTCTGTAGTATGCAGCAAGTATTTCAGAGAAGAAGATTATCGTCAGGGGTTAAAACGTCGTGTGTTAAATGCGAATGCTGTTCCAAGTATTTTTGACAAATACCCCAAATATATGGTTCCTGTAATTGCTAAGGGTAGGCGAACTTTGAAGCGTCACACTGAAAATAATGAAAGCAGTGATGAACCATCGCTTAAAAGGAAATGTGAAGATTCAGCTGGTAATTGCAGCACTGAATCAAATGAAGCTGGAAGTTCTGAAAACCATATGCCTAATCAACTTTTAAATCAAGAAAATAAACAAAGTAATAACCCACATTTCATTGGAAATATTTTAAATAAGAAGAAAACTGAAGTGAGATTGTTAAGAAGTAGATTATGGAAGAAGAATGCAGAGATTGAAAAATTGCGGGCAGAATTAAATAAAGTAAAAGAACAGCTCAGTTATTACAAAACTGACAAACATCATTCTGCTCTTGAAAAAATTATTATTCTGCAAGAGGAAACTGAAAACAGGTCTGCAAATTTTCTAGTCTCTCAGATTGATAATTTTTTTTATTAAGAGGCCAAGATGGAATGAGGATGTGATTCGTGAATGCATTTTATGGCATTCATCTTCACCTCGAGGATATTCTTTTATCCAAGAAAGAAAATTGTTGATATTACCATCAAGATCAACACTAATGAGGTACATGGGTCCATTCACCGGTGAACTGGGAATCACTTCTTTAATAAAAGAAAGACTCAAAGAAGAGGCTGACAATATAAATGGATATGAGAAATTCTGCTCCCTTGTAATAGACGAAATGGCAATCAAGAAATGCTTGATATTCGATGCAAAAGCTGACAGCTTCTTTGGATACCAAACCAGTGGTGAAGCCGAAACTACAAACCAACTTGCCAATTGATTGCTGTGTTTCTTAATAAGTGGTTTGTCATCATGCTATCGTATTCCTTGTGGCTATTTTTTCCCTAAGCAGTTAACTGGTAAAGAGTTGTTTACACTCACGTTAGATGTTATTACTGAAGTGGAGAAATGTGGTTTTGTGGTTACTCGCATTGTAACAGATAATCATAAAACTAATGTTGCCATGTTCCGTATGTTTGGGGAAGGAAAATTAAAGTATAAAGTTAAACATCCTAATAATGATAAAAGGAACATTTTTCTTAGTTTTGATCAGAATCACATAATAAAAAATTTAAGATCACAATTTTTAGAGAGAGAACTCAGTGATGGGAAAAATGTTATCTGTGGCAAATATGTTAAACAGCTTTATGACTTACAGCATAAAGAAAACATAAAACCTGTCCGCAATTTGACAAGGCGACATATCGAGCCATCTAATATTGATAAAATGAATGTTGGTCGTGCTGTTTTAATATTTTCACCACCAGTAACAGCTGCCATAAAATTCCTATGCAATAATTCCACAAGGCACCCAAAAGCTTTCCAATTTAAAGATGCTCATGCCACAGTTACATTTATGGAGAACATTTATAAATGGTTTGCTGTACATGATGTATCAAATAACAACCAATTTTCAAAAGACCAAAATAAACTGCATTTTTTCTCTGTTAATGATGAAAGATTAGATTGGCTGGAGAAGGGTTTTCTTCCATATATGTTATCCATAAAGCAAGCTTCTTCAGAAAATAATAAGCAGTATTTAACCAAAGAGACACATGAAGCATTAATATTTACCACGAAATCAACTGTAGACTGTGTCAAATATCTTTTGGAATCTGGCTATCATTACGTTTTAACAAGACATTTCAATAGTGATCCAGTCGAATCATTATTTTCTGCCTTAAGGCAAATGAATGGGGGAAATGACATCATGGATGTCAGAGCAACACTATTATCCATGGAGAAGATTTTAAAAACTGGTAATTTAGTAACGTCTAAATATTCCAACGCTGGATGTTCACACAGTCTCATTTTTAGTAAAAACCAGTCTTTGAAAAGAAATTTTAAGCCCCATCAATCTGAAATAATATCGCTTCCAAACGAAACATTGGATATTTTGGATTGTTTACTTCTTGAACAAGGTAAGTTTTTTATTTTAATCATTACTATATTTCGTAAATTACTTTTATACCTTATTTATTTTTTAAATCCTCATAAATCTTATTTCCCTTTTATTTATTTAACAGAACTTCCAAGAACTAATCTGAAAACAGCTACCATTGCCATAATTTCAGGATTCCTTGTTCGAGTAATAAAAGAAAACATTAATTGTGATTTGTGTTTATCTGATGTGGAAAGCTCCCAATGCAATTCACCCATCTTTACATTAATATCAGAGCAAGACAGGGGGAATTTATCATATCCAAATCCAAAATTTATTAGCGTCATAGCAGTAATTTTAGAATTTGTCGAGAAAGTTGTTCCTCTTTTAAAAACAACTGGAATTGTTAAAAATCTATATGATGTTATCTATCCTAAGCTTCTAAAATCACCATTATGGGCATGTAACAATAGTGATCACATTAAAAAAATCTGTTCCTTGATCTGCACCAAATTTATGCCCATAATTTTAAAAAATATGGCAAAAAATGTAACTGATCAAGCACAATCAAAAGTGCATCATCTAGCTTTATCAAGAAAATATTTAAAATTTACCTGAAATGTACCTCAATGTTAATACGATGATACCTGTAAAAAAATATATCTGTTTTCCATACTAATTACTGGAATGCATTCGTGTAAATTACTGTTTTTTTTTTTTTTTTTTTTTTTTTTTTTGTATTTCCTTTCAAGTATTATCTTCTGATGTCATGATGATTAAACATCTAGCTCTTGCTGTGCCTTACACTTAAAAAAAAAAAAATCTAAAATTTCTTTGTATATATCTGTAAATATGAATAATTATTTCAAATATAAATGTAGTACAGTATAGTATCCTGAATCCTGTTATCCAGAATGCAAAAGACCAACTACCAAAATTTTTAATTATCGTACAATTTAAGAATGAAAGTTATACATTAGCAGTTGTCTGAATTATATTTATGCAACCTAATTTCTTCAATGCTACATTATTATTCTGGGGAAATGGATGAAAATAAAATTGTTCAAATAATTACTTGATAATTTTGCAAATTTAGGTTAGGAAATGAATTGTTTATGGTATTTTTTTTAAATAGATGATCATCAATAGTACATATTTTTTAGTGTGTCCAATAGCAGATGAATTTTACCCTTGAGCCAAGGTCGCATGCATGAAGTCCCAATTGTTAAAAAAAATTTAAATAGTTTTTATCAATTTCGATTATTTTTAGAATTCATTTCATATAATATTTTCCGTTGTGCTAAAATTATTTGAAATATTTAATGAACAATTAGTATATAAGAGAGACATTATATGCAAAAAACTTTTATAGAAATGTGTGCAAAATCCAAATGAAAGGATTTTATTCTCAAGTCTCAAAATTAAACTTTATATATGTTTATTTTTATTTAATTATTATTATTATTATTACAATTATTATTTATAGTTTATAATTAAAAATACTTTTTTTTCTTTAGTAAACTACTTATTAAGCAGGGTTTAAACTGCCATTAGTTTTTTTAGCATTTTGCTAAAAGGTATCATATTTTGCTAAAACAAGTCGGTCAGAATTTCGCTAAAAAGCTAAAACTGGATAACTGTATAAAATAGCTCTATATAATAATTCATATTTTTTTTTATATATATATAATATTTGCAGGCAAAAACTACGAAAGGACTAAAACTTTTGGGAATCCTTATTTATATAGTAATTTGGATTTATTTTTAATTTTCAATGATTGAATTTAAATGAAAAAATATTTAAAAGTATGTTAGAATTCAGAATTTACTTCATAGAAGCATTTTTAGCACTAGTATTTCACGATTATCTACCACTACACTTTACTTGATTTTTAAATTGCTTTTTCATTTTACACATATGATATGAATACCTCTTTTTCTATTGATAAAATCAAAACACAGTTTCCCTGATTCATATTTTTAAAGTCACAAATATGGATGCTTGGTTAAAATCATCAATGAATAAAAGGAATAGAAAACAAAACTGAGGATAACAAAGCTAAGTAAAAGAAATCAATGGTATCCAAAGAATTAACTTTCGAAAAAGATAAAATAGTGCTTGCCTATTTTCGCTAAAATGCTAAGGCAATTTTTTTGCCAGGTTAAACCCTTTTATTAAGTGAACAATTTTATAAGTAATGTATTAATACATATTATTCATGTTTATCACTGCTATTTATGAAATTATTTTGAACCATTTTTATTCATATATAAATTGCTCCGAATTAGGAAAACCCCTTATCCAGAATATCCCCTGTCCCAAGCTTTCTGGATAATGGATCCTATACTGTAATTTTATAACCAGTAAATTTATAAATGTAGTAATTGTGTCATGGTATTGCATATTTTTCATTTAAAAAACTATTTCCTTATACGAAATTATGTCTATTAAATGTTATTTTAACATTGTCAATTCCTCAAATACTTATCCATAATTAGCGTGTGCCTTTCTCCATGTTTTACAATCTGATTTATAGTAAAGTTTTCAAGGGAAAAAAAAAATCAAGATATTCATACATTACTGAATTTTCACACTTCCTTCTAAGCGATGGTTTTCACTGCATTCATTATTTTCAGTGTTCAGCTTCAAAGATTTCCTATTCTTAGAAGTATCCTTAGCAATTGCAGGCATCATATATTTGGAGTAATTGTCACAAATGCTTGGGATAGCATTTACAATTAACACTTGATGCTTTTACCCCTGATGATAATCTTCTTCTCTGAAATGTTTGCTGCACACTACAGACAATGTGGATTTATTATTGATCGTGTAGTTTTCTTGAGAAATAACTTTCAGCTACTGTCTTCTTAATTCAGCATTTGATGGACAGATACAGATGGGAGGTAGTGTTACACGCGTCCATAGCATTCTTTAAGCTATACGTGCCTCCCGGGTAGTGCTAAATGTGTAACAATGGAGCAGTCCATCATTGCAGTCTGGTGTGATCATCCCCCCCCCCCCCAAATCTTAATATTATTATTATTTTCTTTTTTAATGTTCTGAGAACTGTTAAACAAATTTACTTCTCCTCCTCTCCATTTTTGAATCAATGTAATATTTATTTTACATTACTGTTCTAAATGCAATCAATAAATTAATAGTTCCTTTAAATCAGTATTAAAATTTATTAAAGCTTGTTTATCTTTATTTTTTCTTACTGTGATTAATATAAACATTATAAAGCTCTTTTGCTGTATTTTCTTTCAGAAGTATCTGTATTCAAAGCATGTTATTATATATTGATTTGCATCTTATCAATTTTTTTTATTGTTCTGAGAGATGTTGAAGAAAATTACTCCCTCCCCCTTCCCCTTTGAACCAATGTAATATTCATTTTTCCATTACTGTTCTAAATCAACCAATACATTAGTAGTTCTTTTTAATCAATATTAAAATTTATTATAGCTTACTTATCTTTTTCTTACTGTTATTGATGTAAACATTAAAAAGCTCTTTTGCTTTATTCTCTTTCAAAAGTATCTTGATTTAAAATATGTTATGAAGTTTTTTTCATTTAAGAATATCTATATAACTTTCTAGAAACTTTTCAATTATTTAATTGCAAAAATAAATAAATAAACGGAATAAAAAGCTTATATTCTTATAGCATATTTTTATTTTAACATTTAATATATTTTAAGACAAAATAATAATAAAGTAAAAAATAGCATCGAATTTGTTAATTTAAAAAAATGCATGTATCTTCTTTAGTTTATTTTTATTTGCTATGCTATTACGTTTTGAATAGTTTATTAAATACTGTGTTTTGATACGTACAGAGTCAGCAGACCACATGAAACTTATGTAATTTAAAATAAATGCTCTAAATATTATCAAAGTATAGCCAGTTTTTACGATTAAACTCTGTATTTTGAGAAGTAAAGGTAAGTTACACTTTTTGGATAAATAATTATACGATTTATGTAAAATATCGTTTTCGCCTAAGTTCGTTTTTAAAACGAAACTGTTACTTCTCCCTGGGTATTTAACTCTGTTTGTGGTGGGTGACAAGCGCCCTCTAGTAGCTTTGGATGATTCCGGGGAAAACCGGCTTTTGGACAGGCCGCTAAGCAGCGTCGATCGAGTCTGGCCGTGCCTGGACATAGACCCTATGGGTGAGTCCAGCCTGTGGATCATTTCGACCGCTTCAACTGAGCCGTGAAACATTTGATCCACGACCGGTCGAAAGCAGAGGCTGAACAGCTCCGATCTCTTTATTGGATCAAAATCAGTGGTGCCATCTGTAGGCTTAGTTTGAAATTAGCTAAAAAATATTGCAAAATTAAAATTAAAGATAAATTTAATTCATTATTTAAAAATGTAATTTATGAATTAAAAAAAATTGAAATATAATAATATTAATTATATAATTCTTTTTTGAAAATTATTTAAAAAAAAAAAATAACAACAATAAAATTTTAATTTTAGAAATTTTTCAAGCAAAAAACTTTTTAATTATTTCCTTAATTATGCATTATTGCATTTTAACGATATATTGTAAACAATTTTAAGTATTATTTGTGGATTTATTATCAGGCTAATTTTTGTTAAATATTTTATAGTTGGAATGCTGACATTTAAAGCAAACATCCCTAACAACACACTTGTCCATAATACATCCTGAAGATGTTCACAGGATGTATTTTCATCCATAAGACATCCTGAGGATGTGATTAGGAGAACATGTGCTGTTAGGATTAGCATTCAAATATTTGATGCAAATAAGAAGTAGGTTGAAGTTTTATTATGATCTAAGGTAAGAAATATAAAACTATTACTTATTGCTAAAAAAATTATGAAATTTAAATTTAACATATAGCACATATTCCTCTATAATATTCATAAAAGAAACATTCGTTAATTTTTTTTTATTTTCGTACAAAAAAAAATATTTTTTCAACATTTTTTTTTTTGTACGATATATTTTTTGTATATTTTTTATATATTTATTGTACAAATATTTTTTCAACATTTTTTGCCTCTAACAATTTACCGCGGATCAGAGGCAAATTGTAATAGCTACGAAGGAAATACTAACAATAAAAACGACACTATTTCAAAAAAATTTTTTATCAATAATTTATTAATTTAATTTAAAAAAGGCAATTAATATCTAATATAAAATTATACCTTTTTGGTATAGTAACAATGAATTTTATCAAATGGATTATAGCAAAATAAAGAGAAAATTAAATATCTAATCAATTTAGAAGTCAGTCTTAGTCAGAACTGAAGTTAATACAAAACAAAGATATATTGTTCAAATGTTCATGTTCCCCATTACACATTTAACATCTGCCCGCATTTTGGGAATTAAGCTCTCTACCCATTCTTCTGCCTCAAAAAGGCTGTAGCAGGAATCGTAGTCCCCGCCTTTTTTTTTTTTTTTTTTTTTTTTTTTCAGGACAGTTTCAAGGATGAGAAATTGCCGTCTATATTGCCACCACTTTTATTCTTACAGAAATCTTTATTGTATTTTTAAAGTAATATGTTGTAATTAAACAGGAGAGAAATTATTGGCAAAAAAGACATAAATTTCTCATTTATGATAGTGTCCTAAAAAAAAAAGCGGAGACGGAGACTACGATCCCTGGCTGTAGGTATCTCTAGAAACTAAGTAAAACCATTCCTCTGATTCAGAATTTATATCTGGAGTTAAAATCATTTTATATATATTTTTATCCTTCCGTTTATTTATTTATTCATTTAATCATTTTCTTTCTTTTTATGTTTGTGTTACTTTTTAATTATCTCTTCAAAATATTTTTCAAATATTTTTTTTCCTGGGTGATGGGTGTCTGATATTTGTACATTTTTTGAAGATTTCAGCTGTAGCCAAATCGTATATGACCCTTTGAAGCTCTTTCAGACTTCTTTTTATAGTTCTTCATTATAAAACGCGGGAAAAAAAATTCATAGAACAGATAATTTGCTTATTAACATTTAAAATAGAATGTCTAATTACATGAATGTTACAACGTGCTCCAAAATTTTGTTTCAACGTGCCCCATCGAATGATTTTGAATATTTTGTTTTACTATAAAAATATATATATACTGATTTATACAAAAAAATATACATATATTTTATAACTTAACGTATAGAAAAAAATAAATAGCTATAAACATTTCTTTTAAATATAAATTTTAATCAAAATTTAAGAAATATGTTTTTTTTTTTTTCTACTAACTAGCTAAAATGAAGCACGTGTACAGAAACCTCTCATTAATCATTTCTGAGGAACACAGATTGTTCTTACATAATAAAGCACGTCACAAGAATTATGTTTATCGAAATATTTAATCAAAAATGTTACAAATTATTTCGTAAATTGCATGTTACTTCTTACCCCTGCTACAAATAGCCCCTAGCTCCCCTACTTCTGATAACTATAATATAAATCGGTGTATTTTAATGATATTAAAAATATAGCATATCTGTATTAAAGTGCAATAAATAACTTTGTAAATACATATTTCACTAAAATTCTCGCAACTTGTAAACTTTTTTTTTTAATTACAAAAAGTTATTTTTTATTTATAGAAGGATAATTGGTGGAACAGCTTACTCTCTGAAACGGGATAGAAAGAAATGCATATGTATCGTCTTGTGCTGTTTACATCATCTGTATTACATATTCTACATATTTTAAGAGATATTTTTTATTTATTTATTTATTTATAGGTTTTAGTGTCTCCATTATAGAGCTTTTTTTTTTTTTTTTTTTTTTTTTTTCAGTTCGTCCAATATGGACAAGTCACTCGTGATATTTTGGGCTGTGATGTCTTTTGCCCGCATCTCCCCCTGTCCGTCTAGTAAAAGTAACGTGGCGTAAAGACCCCATCAAAAAAGGAAGGTTTTCACGAAATCTCATGTGCTAGGTTTGTGCTGAGCGATAAGTTAAATAATAATAATAATAATATATATATATATTTTTAACAAGACTTACACTTTTGCTCTACTTCTAGAGCAATAGAAAATAGTTTGAAGAGAGAAACTTCTGTATCATTGCCTTTCCCGTGGCCTAAAAGTTGAAAAAAACCTTAACTTATCATATTAGAAAAGTGCATGCAAGTGGAAAGCAATTTTAAATAGTTTAAATGTATTCAGAATATCATCTATGCTGTATGAAATGGTACTGAAACTGAATATTAATATATATATATATATATATGTATATCAGAGAGAATGTCTGACTGTTTCACCCTAAAAAGAGACCCCATAAAAATATTAATTTAAAGAATAACTGAAAAAAAAAATATATATATATAGTAAGATTCGAGCTGGCCTTATATTTGTGAACAACTGAAAAATCATTTTTTTTTTTTTTTTTTTTTACCGTATTTAAAGTTTTTTAAGATAGGAAAAAAATAAAACTTATTAAATATCGTCTATTAATGAAATTCAAATTAATAAAAAAATATATTTGTTTAAATAATAGTGCTCTGTGTTTAGTTAATATAGAAAAACGGGTGTTCTCCGAGCCTGATTAAGGGGGAAGCACACATTATTTATACTTACACCGTTATTTTTTAACAAATACTTTCATCCTATAATAAACAGAAAATTCTCATTAAAAATTATTTTAAAAGAATTCTGGTGTCTAATAACGGTGAGTAAATTGGATTGTTTTACACCGTTCATTTTTTATAAAAAATATTTCCTTGTCAAAGCGTGGAATTTCTATGACATGAAGTAAAAAATAATTGTAAAAACATTCCGGTGAGAGCGAAGATAATGTGTGCTTCCCTCTTAATCAGGCTCTGGGTGTTCTTATAATTATGAGAACCAGTGTATATATAATATATACAGATAATAGTAATGATTATGAACTCTCCATGAAGATATTCTCTTCAGTGTATTAAATCGATTATTTGACATTTAGTTTAGACAATTAGCTTCCAACATTGCTGATTTTTTTAATACAGATATTTCAAAATAGTTTTGTGTCATGTAACTGTAAAATTTTAGTCTTTAACCCTTTGCCGTTCCTATTTAATTTCCCTTCTCTGGTCATTGTTGCCTTTTAGAAGTGTTTTTAAATTCAATATCTACCATTAAATTTTAACTATAACGGTTGGCTAATCGCTTGGAAGGTTATTCAGTGATTATATTCATCAAATATCACTGCTCAAAATTATTGGTGATAATTGAATACAAGAATCTTTAACACTGTTTACAGCGCTTTCGAGCGTTAGGGCCGACAAAGGGTTAAATAAAATCAGAGGTCATAGCGTCTATTTGTGTTAAAAAGCAAGGTGCGTTTGCAGCTATGAATTTATTTTAGAGATATTCATGGAAATAAAGTTTGAGAGTATATAAAAAAAAAAAAACATAAAATGCAAAAACATAAAATGCAAAAACATGACAACTGGTCGAAATAATTTAACACCAATATATTCACAAAATCAACAGTTCTGTTTTGATGCATACAACAATTATCTTTTCATGCAGCATACGTGCTTACATTCGGGCTCTTAGTAATCACTATTTTGAGTGCCACTGTTTATAAAAATTAATCTTCGTATTATTTAAGGGAAGAAAACTGCTGTGAAACATTAATAGTCATTGTTATTATTATTATTATTATTATTATTTGTATGTGATATTTAAAAATAAGTGCGACTGAGTATTCTGTTCTGCTATCTTTAATAACATTTTTCAATGACATTCTTCTTAACATTTCCAATTTAGTTTTTTCTTAACCCGTTCCAGTAAAATTATATAATGAAAAATGTTGCATGAAATAACCATTTAATTTTTATTTAAAACTACTTTTATAGATTACGGTCTTTATTTCCCGACACCTTTTTCCTTTAGTAAAATTTATACTGACAGGGCCGATGTTCAACAGTGACTTTAATCTCATGACGAGTATAGCTCGTCATTGTGCTGTATGACATGAAAAATCAATGATGAGCTATACAGTCGGTAACAAAAGTATCCGAACACTAGCACAAATTCCTATATAAAAAAAAGTATACTTAATACTGTTTTATTAAGTAAATCCTTGTCGAATCATGTTCTTAGACTAAGAACATGATTCGACAAGGATTTATTTAACAAAACAATATTAACTCTACATTTTTATGTAGGAACTTTTGCTAGTGTTGGATACTTTTGTTGCCGACAATACTCGTCATTTTACCGGAAAGGGTTAACACTTTGCGGCGCAAGGTAATTAGGATCATATAAATTACACTGCCACCGGAATTCACGAACAAAATTTAAAAAAAGTAATTGACGACTTTTCTGCTATGTTATAAAAGTCAGGGGGGTGCCATTTCATAGATGCGCGACTATTTAGCTATTTGAGATTTCTCGCGCACTACGTCGTAAGGCGGATTGATCAAATCTTGTTTACATTTGAAATAACTGTGTTTAAATTGCTTTTTTTATTATTTATTTCTTTATTTTTTCTTTTAATCGAATTTGTTAAATGTACCGTGTGATAATCTTAATCTACGTCTTTTTGTTGCTTCTTTGACATGCTCCGCATTAGAGCACATATATTTTTTAAAGAATACATTATTGAAAGTGATAGAACATTGCTGAAAAACTGTGATGTATAATAGCAATACATAGATTGCTCATAAAATCAAATCATGTAAGTAATATCATCGTGTATATTACATCATACATTTTCCAGATCAGAAGTAATAAATCAAAGGGATATTAAATTAGCAATAATCATATATTAAGTATGTTTGTTAAATGTTTATGCTACTTCCCTTCGATTTTCAAGTATACTCTTTTGAAAGCAGGCAGTAGCCAATGCCTGTTGTCTGCTGTTAAAAGTGACCTTTTTTTTTAATTCAAATAGGAACATAATTAAGATTTTGTTAAAATTTATTATCTTTATAAAACATGAAACAAATTGTGGTATCTCATTAAGTTATGTAGTGGATAAAAATGAGTACACACAAAAATATTTCTGCAGTTTAAAATTAAATTTGCAGTTAATACAATTAAAATGAAATAAACTTGTGTGTAAAAAAAAAAAAAAAATCTTAGTACTTTTTTTTATTTTAATTTTTTCTTTCTTTAATCCTCTGTAGAAAGTATCTGGATAATTGAAAAATTTATGAAATTGTTTTTATGTAGTAACACATTTCAATGTAACTTTTGTAATAACATGTTAAAAGTGTCAGTAGTAGCACATGTTTTCCAATGAAAATAGTTTTAAAAATACCAACAAGCCAACATGAGCAAAATGTTTTGAAACTATTTCTGTCATACCCCATATTTAAACAATGAATATAATTTTTCTTTTGTAAAAAAATGTTGATCATTGCTTAAACATTTTGGAGTATTTTATATATATATATATATATATTAAAAAAATAAATAAATAAACACCACAGAACTGAGGTTTAAAAGTAATAAGTACAAAACTTTGAATAAACACCATAAAATGCAAGAGTTCACAATAATTGTTTCAGGTGAAAAGAAAACATGACCCTTCGGCAGCACTCTTGCCTACTTTATTCGCCTTGATGAAGTGTTGTGTTTTCTTTTAACCTGAAACAAATGTTGCAAGTTCTTGCATTTTATGGTGTTTATTCAAAGTTTCGTATTTATTAATTTGGAGTATATTTACTGACAGGGTTTAACCTGGCAAAAAAATTACTTTAGCATTTTAGCGAAAATAGGCAAGCACTATTTTAGCTTTTTCGAAAGTTAATTAATTCTTTGGATACCAGTGATTTCTTTTACTTACAAGGAACATCATCCAACTGTCCGGCTCGGATTTCAATGAGAGAGAGGCGTTCTTTTCTAGAGGCGTTTCTTTCATATTTGATATGCTATCAAATTTTACTCAAAAATATGCGAAAAATTTGTATTTATACAGCAAGTGAATACTCAAATGAATAATTCTGTTGAAATAATTTTCAGTACTACTATAAATTTTCATTTGTAGCTTAAACATGAAAGCGCAAAATCATTTTGCTTTGTTTTTAAACTGTGCTATCATAATGTTAGACTCACCACCACGTATCATGTTTGTTTGGTTTTTTTTTTTTTTCTGGATTGTGTTTTATCAACTGCCCTTCCCTCCTTTTCGGTGCAAGAATGAAAAAAGTTATCATGTTGGTTAGTTGTAGGATTTTAAGGCCGATTGACTCCTGATGTGTCCTAGGCCTAGAGGGGGAATGCCCTCCGTGGGTGTCTTTCTAAGGGGTCCTAGCCCGTATTTACGGAAGTTTCAAAAAAAAAAAAAAAAAAAAAAAGTTATCATGAGTCCATTCTCATATCAGACTTTTTTGTATATTCATATTACTTTCCACTACAGTACAGATTTTCATGCAAGACAAGTTAGCTGTATCCGAAGATTTTTTTTTTTTTTTTCATGTACATTAAGCATATTACTGATTACATAAATACATATGATACATACATGCATATTATTGATTGCTGCAGTACAAAATTTCATACATTTCTTCTTTCATGCAAAGTGAAGTATAATCATCTCTCAAAAATCCACAATTCTCTGAAGTCCACATATCAATTGCAATGTAAACAAACACTGTCACAACTGATTTGTTGATTAGTGGATTGCGAAAATTTAGCTGTATTAGAAGATAAATCAATTATTAATTTGTGCTGATCAATTACCAATCACTCAGCATGTTACATGGGACGAAATAATAATTGTAATTATATATAATTAAAATACACTTGGAGTTCAACAACCAAAAATTCGGTAAGTGATTTTAGTACCCTTCTAATTTCTGTTATTAAGGAACCTATTTTATTTGTAAACTGATACTAATAATTGTTTTGAAATATATTGTTATGCTGAAACTTTTTTTAAATGGGGAAATAATAAATTTAATATGAGTTTAAAGTCTGACATAAATATTAATTTCTCCTATTTCCAATATTTAGTTTACTTTTAATATTAAAATTCATAATATTGAAGTATTTAAAAGGTAAACAAACATATCATAATATTACAGATAACTGAATATATTATGTATTTCTTTTTAAATTGAAAATTATAAAGTGTTTTATTTTGAACAAACTATTTTAAAGAATGTATTTTTATTTCATTTTTACTCATAAAATTAAAATCTACAATTTTACTGAAATATCTGAAATGTAAACAAACAAATCACACTAGTACAGCAAAATTTATATATTTTAGATTTTTTTAAACAAATGCGTGCGCTTTCTTTTGAGCGAAACATTTAAATAACTGCATTTTTATTTCATTTTAATGTAATTTAAATTCATCGTCTTACTGAAGTAATTCATGACAATATTGAAGTATTTAAAAGGTAAACAAACATATCAATATTACAAATAACTTCATATATTGTGTATTTCTTTTTAAATTGAAAAATATAAGTGTTTTATTTTGAACAAATATTTTTAAAAATGTACTTATATTTTATTTTTACTCATAAAATTAAAATTCATAATTTTACTGAAATATCTGAAATGTAAACAAACATATCGCGATCGTATAGTAAAATGTATCTATTTTACATTATTTTAAAAAAATATATGTGCTTTCTTTTGAGCACAACAATTAAATAACTGCATTTTTATTTCATTTCATTTTAATATAATTGAAATTCATCGTTTTATTTAAGTATTATAAATGTAAACAAATGCATAGTAATGTTGCCGAAAACGCGAAAGCTTTATAATTTTTTATGAACTTATATGTATTTAAAATAAATATTTTAACGAATGTACTTTTATTTCATGTAATACCATACATGATTTTCGTTTTTGGGTAATATTTATATCAGATTATAAGATATATTTTTTAGTAAGTAATAGCTAGCTCTGGGCTAACAGCTGTATATTTGCATCGTAGTTTGTTTCTGTATTCCGCCCTGTGACGTTTCACTTCTGCTTGCTTCTGATTGGCTACTCTTCAAATGGCCCAACCTTATAATAGAAGAACCTTGATAAAAGTAAAATTTTGCTAAAAAAATTCCGGGATGAGTTTTAGCAGTTGAAAGTTAAAATTAGGTGGTGCTGTAGTGGCATCACCACCCCCGAAAGGGTTAAGGAGTACTGTGATAAAATCTAATCCTCCTTTAGACTAAACTATGTTCATATAGCTAGCACTGAGCTCCATAGTAACAGGAGAGCAAGCTTCCTATCTGGTATCATGTAATCTAGCGGTCAGAGCGGATGAATACAGTACCATGGTTTCGGAAGAGAAGGTTGGGAAAAACAGCGCGTGTGTCCTATTGGGTTACATGTATCCGTATATTTTGTTTTCAAATTTCTTTTAAATTTTAGGACATAATTCGAAAATAATCATGGTTATGAGCTGTGCAGCGTATGGTTGTAAAAATCGCTAGGGTAAAGAAAAGAAATTTAGGTTCCATAGATAAAATATCTCATTTATTTTATCGAGTACAAATGCCCAACTTGTCCCTTTAATTTCGAATGCCCAATGTGTCTCTTTAAAATAGAAGTTCATAAACATGTTATATTATTGTATGAATAAACTAATCTATTCCTTTATATTTATTAAATTTCCATAAGCAGTTATCTTATGTCTATTACAAGAAATAATGACATACTTTTTGAAAAAATATTTCGAAATTGATCCCACACTTTTTTCACAAAGTATCTTAGTACTTCTCGATAAAATATGAACTTGACGATATGCATTCGAATAGTAAGAATAAAACCTCTCAAGTCTTAAATAGAATATTTGGAATTTTGTCTTAACATTGTTTGATAAACTCTGCCAAAAATTACTTTTTAGTTCAAACCACAGTTTTCGCAAATCCAAAGTATCTGATATAAAATAGTACTCAAGCTTATTTTAATACGAAAAATTTTTATCTTTTTCACAAAAATCAAATTGTAGAAAAAGAAATATAATGATATTTTTTTATATTATTGGTTTTACTAAAAAGACTGTACAAACACCACTTTTTAAATTTAAAAGTCATGGTAGAAAAAAAAAAAAAAGTTTAAAAAATATTTTGTATAAAATCAAAGATATATTGTTATTACTTTCTTCTATATTCAATAGAAGAAAGTATTGGATTCGTAAAAATTTTCGACCTCGGGTTTTTGATGGATTCACACGTTTTGAGAGCTGTAGAACACGATTTAACCATTTTTAGAAAATGTCTGTCTGCCTGTGTGTGTGTGTGTGTGACAAAATTTTGTGGCAACTGTATCTCAGGAACTACAGCACAGAATTTCATACAAATTGGTATGTAGTTACACCTTGACATAAATTAGTGCCTATCAACTTTTGGTAAAAATTGTCCTAAAGGTTGCGTTGCCATTCCGCTTTTTCTAAATTTTTAACATGGCAGTATAGGACAAAATTTCGTATAAATGTACATAATGAGCGTTATTTTAAACTTGTGATTGTAAAAATAATATGAATTAGTGATAATAGTAGTAGTTAACTAGGAAAAAATTTTTGTGCGTGTGGGGGCATCGCTTCCCCCCCCGGGGGGGGGTGAATTTTCAATATGGGTATCTTTCGAAAGGTCTTGTCAATAACTTTAAAACGAATGCCTGAACTGTAATTCTGTGATAATTTAAAACAAAGTTATCGATTTTTGAAAATTTTCACGAAAAAAAAAAAAAAAAAAAAACTTAGGCAAAAAAATCTTTTTTTTTTTTTTTTTAATATTGATAATAAAATGGACATTTTTTAAAATTAATGTTATACTACTTTTCTAATATGGAAATCGTCTGCATTATCATAGAAGATATTTTTTTTTAATAATAATTTTAATAAATTATTTTTACTGAGTGAATTTGTATAGGAAAATATAGAAGAAAGCCTTGTGGTGGCCACAACATACTAGTTTTAAGTTGTTGTAGGCCCCACCTGGCCGAGCAGTTCAGCGATAAAAGCTGGCAGATGGGAGGTACAGGGTTCGATCCTAGGTTACGCTCGTCAACTTAGTCGTTCGGAGTTTTCCATGGTTTTCTCCGAAACTCACGTAATTACGGGCTAAGACCCTTTCGAAAGACAACACCCCCCTACCCCAGAGCAATTGACCTTTATCCCGCAACCAACCCAAGTTAATTTTATTTTAGGATTTCCAAGTCTACTTATTTTTTCTCTCTGACTTTATCACATTTTAAGGTTTCTAATAACCCTTATGCAATTTTTGATGTTATATTATTTTATCATGCATTTCGTCAGACATATATATTATTATTATTAAATTGGATTTCATTATTTTAATATATTAAAATTATTATATATATATATATTAAAATTATATTAATATATAAATTAAAATTATATTAATATATAAATTAAAATTATGCCAATGTGTGCAAAAACTGTTTCCCCCCCCCCCCCCCCTTTTTCTAAAATATTTTTGTAAGGTGCTGATAGATGCATATTTTAAGAATTAAAACGTGGCTAATCACCCTCTAATAGTACTAGTCAATCAGAAAAAAATATTTTTTATATAAATAAGCATCGCTCCTTTCCTGTAATTAAAAAAAAAAAAAAAAAAAAAATCTCCGATACCTTAAAAACGAACATTTCTAGCGTAAGCTACGAAAGTCCGTCAATCAATGACACATTTTTAAATAATTTATTTGAAGAGAAAAATTCAAATAAATACTTAGTACAGATTAATTAAATGTTCCCTGGCCTTAAATATTAAGTGTTTTGCACTGTTTTCACGGTTTAATCAAGTACGGAAATATAAACTACAACAAAAATAAATTAGAATTTAGCATGTTCTAGGCTAGAGTAAAGGAACTATATTTTCTCTTTTCCCAAACTGCTTCATCGAGATGTAATTCGGCTAGCAGACGACTGACCGGGAACTTGACTCTCCTGTTACTAATGGAGCTCAATGATAGCTAGATAGAAGTTTTGGCCTAAGCGTTGTCATATTATCAGCTGAGTACGTGAGGCACTTGCCCAGGACCTACATATATAAAGATTGTCTAAGAACTTTCAAGAGATAATCATTTCAAAATAGTTTAGAGGCAATAAAAGTTCAAAAATTGCCTGATACCTTATCGAAAATGGCTAGCACAAATTTATTGATATTAACCCTAGCCGATGAGTGTCCACAAATAATTCTCAAAGTCATTTTTAAGCTGCTTTTGGGCGTTCCTCTAAAACTATACAATATATATATATACATTTTTTAAGGTATTTTGCTTATTCCTATTCAATCTTAAATACTGTCGGCACACACATATATATATATATATTTATTTATTTATATATGCGGACAGCATATATACTCATCTCTTATATTATTAATATATATATATTTGTGGACTCATATATATATATATATATACACATATGAGTGGCATTTCTCGTATCGCCTTCTGAGGAAAAAATTTAAATGATTTAAACTTGAACTCTTAAAATTATTTTGTTAAATACAGTTTCATTTTGCAGGAACGCCTAAAGGGGGGTTTTCTGCTCAATATGAAAAAAAAACTGACATCTGCAAAGGGTTGACTGCCAGGCAATAAGCATATGCTTAAAAAAATAAAATAAAATAAATAAATAAATAATTAAATACAGATTTTCCATTCATGATTGAAAACACATTTTATTTATTTATTTATTTATTTATTTATTTATGTTAGAGACTGCAATCTTTTCATATAATTTTCTCTCCCTCCCCTATCTTTCTTTTTTTTTTTTTTTTTTTTTTTTGTGTGTGTGTGTGTGTGTGTGTGTGTGTCTTAATAAATGTTTCGAAATTTTACTTTAGTTTCTTTATTTTTCCTTATATTAGCTGTAAATTTTTAAATAGGATACCTTGATACCAATGTTTCTCCCAATTTGAAAAAGCTTAATGATCATTTTATTCCCGAAACATCTGTGGAGAACTCTTGGTTGAGACTCAAAAAGTTTTTGGTGTCTGTGTGTGTCTGTATGTACAGTCGCGATAGCGACCGTAAAAATCATCCGAAAGACTTGTAAATTGGTACACATGTTGATGAGCCACACGGAATAAGCTGCATATATTTGGTATCTATTCTTCGTTATGTATAGGGACACACCAAATGTTTTCTTATCATTACGACCTATGGATATAAACTATGTGCACCGTGATAGAGGCCACAAATACCACCCTATTGGTTTTGCAAATCGTACACAAGTTCATGAGCCAGACAGAAATAACTGCATATTTTTTGTTATGAATTTTTATTGTGATTTGTGCACACGGACACACCAAATTTATTTTTATAATTACAGAATTTTTCTGTAACTCTATATAATCCAAAAAAATAGAATCCCTATTGGTTTGTAAACTGCTACACATGTTCATGCGTATTCCGAATCAGATGTATAATTTTTGGCGTGTATATAATATATGGTTAATGCACAAAGACATACCCAACTATTCCTCATCATTACGGCATGAGGAAAAATCTGTGTGTACCACGACAGCGGCTTCAATTATCATTTGATTCAGTTGCAAATTGGTGCACATGTTCATGGGACATACAGAATTAGACATATATTTTTTAGTTTATATGTTGTTTATTATTCATTTACAGGGACAGACCAAGGTACTTCTTATCATTACGATCTATGACAGAATATCGTTTAAACTCACTTTAACGTAGTTACACTGCATTCAACAGTGTTACGAAACCGAACTTTCTCAATCCATAAACTTTATGAACTGAAAGACTTTTTCGAACTTTTATTTTTATTACTGTTTATTTCTTTTTTACTGTTGACAACAGCCACGTTTGGTTTTACTTTTGATGTAGTTTTCAGAATTGTGTTCGGAAAATATAGAACGCTGAAATGGCGTATGACAGAATTGAAATATACTTTATAGTCAACTAAATTGTAAATACGTTAATATGTACATAAATTTATTAAATAATCGTGTTTTTTCAAGAGTCGTGAATTAATATTGAAGTTACCACAATTCGACAGGATATTAAATTAAGAAAAAATGAAGACATCTGACCCAAAAAGAAGCATTGAGTAAGAAGTTGTTTTATGCATTCTATTATTTTATTTGATGCTACGTTTTACATGGTGCCCGAAACAGGGACCAGATGTTTTTCATTTTATTTGATACTCCATTTATTATTATAGATTGCATAATTATGTTTAGAATAAAAACGATAAAGAATTAAAAAAAAAAAAAGTTGATTTGGGTTATATTACGCAAGAATTTCGATTTCAAGAATCTTTTTACATATTATGGATGCAGTAATTAAAGCTAAACGTTCTACGGTTAGAACGCAGACGACAAAGTTATTTAAGAAAATTGAAACAAAATTACCTGAAAAGAATTATTCTGAAGATGACCTTGAAGAATTACTTGCCGAATTAGATCTTAAAGAAAATGAAATAAATAATTTAGATTCTCAGATATTTTCGAATATTACTGACGTAAAAGAAGTTGAGTCTGGGGTACTAAAATGTGATGAATACAACACGAGCATTATCATACATAAAACCAAACTTAAAAAAACACTTTCTAAGTTGGAAAAACCGCTTGTTCCTATTTTAATGCAAAATAATAAGATAGAAGAGAGTGCAATAGTTCGCCCGTTCGAATCCCCTTACGTAAGTTTTCCTCGTCTTACTATAGAAAAATACAACGGCGATCCGTCTGATTGGCAGAGATTTTATGATCAATTTGATTCAGCAATAAATAAAAATTGCGCAATTTCTAATATTGATAAATTTAATTACCTTCGCAGTTATTTGACAGGTGTGGTGTCCGATGCGATAAAAGGTTTTAGCTTGATCCCTTTTCAGTGAAAATTATTATTTTATCATTTATTCTATTTTATGCTGATAATATTTATAAAAATAATAACTCTGGGTAATTTATTCGAAATGTCACGGCATCAACACACTTATTAAGGAGAATGATGTGCGCAAAATATTAAACATTTTACTCATTTAGATTGATCTGAACACCGTTCCATAATTGTGGTCGTATAAATTAATCGTACAGCGTGCATTTAGAACAAACAGGCTGAAAAAGAAGGCGTTTAGAAGCTTCCTAAAAATTTTGCATGTGAAAATTTAATTATGTAAAATTATGCAAAAAGTTAGATTTTCAATTAAGTAAAAAAAAAAATAATAATTATATATTAAGATGCCATCACATTCATTAATAATAATTAAGCTGAAAAAGAAGGAGAAATAACTTAGAATTAAAGACTGTGAAACATAAATAATTTAACCGAAAGTAGGTTTTAATTAACAAACAAATATTTATTAAACAATCTATAACGTAAACATCAAGCAGGCATGGCAATTTGCTTTTTCATTAACATTAATTTTCAAAATCCAAAATATTATCATTATTCATTATTCACACAATCATTTAACCTATACAGAAAATATCTAACACTCAATGGAGAATAATTATTAATTTTCTTAAATTTATAAAATCATTTTTAAGGATAATTTGTTCAAAGTGATAATGATTTCCAGATGATAATAATATGCGATTTAAAACAATTTACAAGTAAAAATAATTCTCAAGTGATAAAAATTTTCAAACAATAATAATCTTGCAACTTTTCTCAATTATAAAATATTAATCGATAAATTTTTACTCAATAAAATTTATTGACCCTTCTCTCATAGGTCATCAACATAGATGTCAGCATTTAAATTTTTTTTCTGGAGTATTTTTAGCCCCGCCTTTATTTCCGCACCAGTTTATTTATAGAAAATTTTTCTCCGATATATAACTTCGATAAAATAAGAAAAAAATATCCTTAAAAAATAAATGATATGAAAAAAAGGTGGGGCTAAAATACTCCGAAATAAATTTAAATGTTGGAATCAGCTGTACTCTCCGCCTTTTTTTCAGGATACGCTTGGTGATAAAAAAAATGTCTCCCATTTTTGCCACCACGAATTATGACAGTGTCCTGATAAAAGGGCGGAGAGTACGATCCCTGGTCATCAGATTCTGAAATAATCCAATAAAAATACCTCTTGCTCACGTATATATATTGCAATTATTAAGTAATATAGAGCTTTATTCACCCAAAATGTTTTTTGCGAATTCTTGGCTAAGATTTTGGCTTTGGTAAATTTATTATGCTCAAAATTCTAAAGAGCATTCTAATTCATATTATACAAAAAAAGATGTATTATCTTCACACCTTCTATTCCGACATTTTTAGTAAGTTTTACACAATAATTTTTTCTCTTTTCTTTTCTTTTCTTTTCTTTTTTTTTTTTTTATTATTATAGAATAAACATTTTTTTGCACTCTGCAGAAGTTCTATTATATGATATATTCTGAATAAGCTCTATCTTACTTAGATCTTTCGTATCAAAGTCTCATATCTAATAAGTGAGGTGTTTCCTTTCCTTATGTACACTGATTGGCTCAGTTCTCCCATTGGATAATCCTGGAACCAATACTGGATTACTTTATGCCCCTTTCATCGTTTTGGTGGTCTTTCACTTTGTGGAGGGTCCCAAATTCTCAAGTCATGTAGCAGGTGTGTTCGGTTAGGCCAATAATAAATCTGGTCGTAAATATAGAGTCGTAAAAACGTGTTCTCAGATAACTTTTATAGGTGCTACTATCTTTTTTCTCCATTTACTATTATTGTGTAACAGCAATAGCTCAGAGTTGCCAACATTTTAATTTATTTCGGAGCATTTTCCGCCCAGCCTTTATTTCGTACCACTTTATTTAAAGAATAAATTTCTACAATATATAACTACAATAAAATAAGAAAAAATTTCTCATAAAATAAAAGTTGTGTGAAATAAAGGCGGGCTTAAAAATGCTCTGAAATAAATTAAAATGTTGACAACTATGATAGCTGAGCCCTAAAAGGCTTTTAAATGCTATAAACGCCCGTGTTTTTTGATACAAGAGTTGTAAATTAAACTCTGGCGATAAATAAAAGTTTGTTTTGCCTTGCATTTGTGTTCCAACCATAGGTACGGTTCCAGCCTTTTTTCCTGACTCTTTCACCAGTATCTTTATACAGCATAATTTTCACCTTTACTGATCGTAGAGCGAGAATGTTATAGAAGATTACACTATAAATGTAGTTGTAGAAGACACAGAAATATAAGCGGAACCGTACCATGTATGCTTGTCTCACGCAGAGTGCTTATGACATGTTAAAGGAAAGATATCAAAAATACATTTTACAATTTTTTTTTTTAATAATTGCATTTAACCATTTAAGAGAATTTTAGAAAATAAAACAGTAAATAGCATTAAATATCCCTTTATATAAAAACTTTTGAAGATATACCGAAATCTATTTAATTACATTTGTGTGTTATAAGTTATCATTGTAACTGTGCTTCAGTTAGGCAAATGTTAACACCAATAATATATATATATATATAAATATGTTGCTGTAAATGTCCGAAATCGGAGAATGTCGACATTCACTGGTGAATGTCAACATTCACATAGTCGTTTTGTATATGTCCGAAATATTCAATTATCTTCTTATATATTCGGACTATCACCGGTGTATGTCGATAATCACAAACATACTCTGATGGAGGTCGAAACGAGAAACCGATGTCGACGAAAAGGCTACAGTCTGACGCTAAATGTTTTCTTCTGGCGCGATTAAGGTTCTGTGTCTCGGGAGGGCGTAACTCGGTTACGGAGGCACGTAATTCGATTTCGCAGCAATCACTATCACGCATGTTAAAACAAAAAAAAAAACGTAACTGGACACCCCCACCTCGCTGTGCATGAATCTGAAAATGCACGTAACTCGGTTCCGCGACAGTCACTATCACACATGTTAAAACAAAAACAAAAAAAAAACATCACTGGACACCCCCACTCCGCTGTACATGAATCTGAAAACGCACGTAACTCGGTTCCGCGGCAATCACTATCACGCATGTTAAAAAAATAAATAAATAAAATCACTGGACACCCCCTCCTCGCTGTGCATGAATCTGAAAACGCACGTAACTTGGTTCTGCGGCAATCACTATCACGCATGTTAAAAGCAAACAAACAAACAAAAAAAAATCACTGAACACCCCTTGCTGTGGATGAATCTAAGAAAGCACGTAACTCGATTACAATAACTTTCTCCAATTTTGACATATATCATAATATGTTTTAATAATAAATTATGATTTAAAAACATTATTTTCTGTACTCAGTGAGAATATACTGTCGCCTTTCCGTCGACATCGGCTTCTCGTTTTGACCTCCACCAGAGTATGTCTGTTATTAACGAAATACACTGGTGATAGTCCGAATATATAAGAAGATAATTAAATATTTCGGATATACACAAAGCGACTATGTGAATGTTGACATTCTCCGGTGAATGTCGACATTCTCCAGACTTCGGTCTTTCACGGTAACATATATATATATATATATATATATATATTGGGTTGTTCGATAAATAATTTCGTTTTTTTTTTTTCATGTTTTTCAAAGTGAATTTATTTATATTAACAACAAACATTAATCAATGATATATTGACTATTTTGTTGGATGACCTCTTGCCATCTTTCGGTAAATTGAAAAATTCCACGTTCGAAGAAGCCTTGGTTTTTAGAAGCGAAGGTTTTAAAAAACGAAATTATTTATCGAACCACCCAATATATTGAATGTTTTAACAATTACATGTTATAAAATTAAAAGAATTGAAAAAACAAAATAAATAAATAATATAATAATAAATAAATAATAAATAATAAAAATATTCCTTTTTAAATAAAACTATTTCTCTTTAAATAAATATGACACATTGCAATTTATTTTGCCTCACATTTATTCATTATAGCTCACAGATTGTAACACTGTTTCACACAGTCAAATTAACTTTAAATACACCAAAAATATTTTTTAAAACAATTACTATACATCATGATTATAAAAAAATAAATAGGGGGGAAAAAAGATAAATAATTGTGTAACTTTTCTTTATAAATAAAATTTTAAAGAAAGATAGACCGACTTCTCCTTTCCTTTACATTTGTGAACTTAAGAGATAATAATAAATATTCTTCTGTAAATAAAATGCTAAAGACATACTGAAACCTATTTGCAAGGTTTTCAACAGTCATTATCTCGAAAATCACTTTTTTTTAAATTAATATTTTTATTCAATACTCTCCATTAATCGTTTATAATACTTATCTTTGAAAGAATAACACAAAGTTTGCTTTATTATTAAAGAGTGGTATTCAAAATAGTGACAGCTGAGAACTTTGTATTTGTCGTACATTTGTGTGTTACATTTCATAGTTTGCAAAACAGATTTAAGCACATAAATGAAATGGTCAAAATATACTCGACATTTTTTTAAGGAATTACATCAGAGCTGCCCTAATTTTTATTTATAATTTCTTCTGTACCACTACTTCCAAAAAATAAAATTTATAATATATTTCCGCATGTAATTCCGCACTTTGTTTGTATAAATTTATTATACATTTTATGTTATGGATATAGTGATACGATGGCACGAAAAGACAAAAAAAAAAAAAAAAAGTCGTCTGTGGCAGGCAGTGCTGCCAGATTGAGGGAAATTTTAATGTTATTTAAGACGTTGAGGAAAAAAGGGAAATTTCATCTCAAAAAGTAAAAATTTTACATTGTAAGTTTTAAAACATTATTAGTTAGATTATTTTCTCGAATTCAAACTATCCGAACCAATTTTTTTATACTATGATGAAAGCTTAAAATCTAATTAGTACAGTTTATTTTCATCTTTTGTAATAAATCTAAAATACTCTGAAGAAATTTAGGGATTTTGTTTTATTCAGCCTATTCATTCAGTGTATTCCCTGATTTTTTGAATGAACTCTATCATCCCCTTTACACTAACATCATCACCATATTCAGTGGTAACTGTTTTACACAGAAAGGCAGAGACTAATAATTAAGGAAGATGGCACACGTCAATAGTCAAATGCTTATATTCCCCTTGTAGTGAATTGCCAGCGAATGCTACGCTTGTGACACAGTTCCTAGAAGTAGGTAGCCATCTTTAGTGCATTTATCACTGATTGTTGTAGGTGCTGCCTTGCTGACTGATTGACAGAGATGATTTAAAAATCTCGCCAACAAGTCGCCAACCAATCAGATTGGAGCAGCATTGTTACAATCCTATACCCGGCATTCCTAGATATTTTAAACCGAAACCAAAACACCTTATCCATTATACATCTACGCAGAATGGCGTGAAAACCTTGCAAGTTGCGCAATTAGTGGAAATGTTATGCGAAAAAGGGAAAAATTTTAGCGAAATGAGGAAAATTATAAAGTTTCCGTCTGGCAGCACTGGTAGCAGGCAGCCCTGTTACATCTAGTGTTTCAAAGAGATTCTCAAAAAACAAACCCAGCAAATTATTAGAGCTACCGGAAAGTTCTGTCCTTTTCGATTAAAATATTGATTTCGGAAATTTATCTGGGATGATATACAAGATATTTCTGGGTAAATTTTAACATGATAATTTGCAAAGTGTTATATAAATATTGTTAAATAAAATTTTCCAGTGTCAGTTTATTAATTTGTAAAGACAGAACATTCCGGTAGACTTAATATTATAACATTCATATCTAAGTATACAATTATGAAAACTCACCAAAATCTTTTTTGTCTTACATTTGTACGTTTTAAATCACGCATTGTAATAATGCTTCATACAATTAAATGGAATGCATCAAAAATATTTTTCTTAATTTTTTAAACGATTTCTTCTAGTGATTCTAAGAGATTGTCAAAATCTAAACCCAGTAAATATTATTACAGGGATGGAACACGGGCGCAATATTCATACCACTATCAATGTAAGAAATTTTTCTACTTCTTAAATTAACGATATTATATGTAGTAAAATTTCTTAAACAGATTCCGGTATGAATTCTGCGCCCGTGTTCCATCCCTGTTATTATATTAATATTCCTGTCAGGACCTGATTAAGATCGAGGCATACTTTCATCATTATATTTTTTAACAAATACTTAATTACAAGACTTAATTATAAATGTCTTATATTAAACAGAAATTCCTCGTTAAAATAAGGAGGGCTTTTTTTTTTTTTTAATGGGGGGGGGGGGGGAGTATACATATATTGATGTCTAACTAGAGATGCGTAAATCGGATTCTTTTGCAATGTTCATTTATTATAAAATAAATTTTCCTAATCAAAACGTGGAATTTTTATATTAATTGGAATTTTTAAAATAAATAATAAATTATTGCCAGAAAACTCTGATGAGTGTGCCCTTGTCTTAATAAGGCTCTGTTTCTGTGTAATTAAAACCATGAATTCTCATTTATCCTACATTTGCATAAGTGACAATTTTATGCCCCATTTGGTTGCATAGCTGTCAACGTGTACGTTGTTTTGTTACCGGAAATTTTTAATAAGTTTTTTAGCAGTTTTCTGTGATTAAACATAATGAAAAATTTTCCAGAGAAATAGTGGTGTTAAAACACCGTACAAGTTGGGACCCATTGGGCTGTGAGTAATTTTTAATAAAACAATTAATAGAACAATGCAACAATTTTACTGAATAAATAAAGTAAAAATTTCTGTATAATGTTTTTTAATAAAGAAAATTAATACAATTCTAAATAATAATATATATTTTTTTAATTTTTATAAAGTAAAAATTTTAATATTTCTATATGTAAAACTAAATTAGTATTTAGAAAACTTAGAAGTTGGCAACCACGCATTTGTGCGTTTTAACTCCCAGATAGAAATACAATTTCAAACAGACAAATGAAGTTCACCAAACAATACATATTTCTTATTAAAATAATAATAATAATAATAATAATACATCAAGTGATTCTAAGAGAATTTCAAAAACTGAACATATTAAATAGCTAAAATTACATCCCTTAATAAATATCCAAAAATATATCGATGTCTTTTCTGTCTTCTATTTGCGTGTTCGAATTCACGGATTGTAACACTAATTTAAACAGTCAACTGAAATACAGATACTTCTCACAGTACGATTTACTGATTAACGACTACCCGCATTTACGACTAATCACATTTTGACCTATTTGATTTAAAATTAAGTGATTCGCCAAATTACAGGTTCCAAAGGAACAAATGGTAATATATACGCATACTTGTCAACATACTAATTAATAATCCGTAGTATTGTTAGCCCCGCCTTCTTTTTTACACCAGTATCATAGCTGCCAATATTTTAATTTATTCCGGAGTACTTTTAGCCACGCCTTTAATTCGCCCCACTTTATTTATAGAAAAATTTTCTTCAATACATAACTTCGATAAAATAAGAAAAAATTGCTTTTAAAAAATAAGTGGTACAAATTAGAGGCGGGGCTAAAATTACTCCGGAATAAATTAAAATATTGGCAGCTATGCAGTATCTTTTTGAAGTATTTTTCTTCTTATATAATCGTAATTGAATTTGGAGAATATTACTCTAAAAATTTACTGGTGTGAAAAAAAGGCGGGACTAACAGTACTACGGGATATTAATTAGGAAGTTGGCAAGTATGTATATGTATACATGTTTTTTATGAATAAATTTGAATTTTTTACAAAAAATATTGTGATTTTTTAACGCTCTTATACTCTTATAAGTTCTGTGTAATACTTTATTTTACAATGATTGCTCATTAATTTTATATACACGGCGTAAGCCATAGTTGCCAATATTTTAATTTATTCCGGAGCATTTTTATCCCCGCCTTTAATTCGCACCATTTTATTTATGTAATATTTTTCTCGAATATATAACTACGATAAAGTAAAAATTACTCTTAAGAAAAAAGTGGTATGAAATAGAGGCGGGGCAAAAAATGCTCCGGAATAAATTAAAATTTTGGCATATCTGCGTAAGCTCCTCGCTTATCGACCATTTTACTCAACGATGTATTCGTCGGAACGGAAGTGGGTCGTAAAGTAAGAAGCACCTGTATACTAAAAATATATATTTCTTAATTTTTTAACAACTACTATATCTTGTGCCTCTAAGACGATTTCAGGAAATAAACCCAGTATATAACTATAAATATAAAAAAAGAAAACGGAAAGAACTTTTGACAAAAATTATCAAGGCTATCCACTTGTCTAAAATAACAGCAATTCTGGTTTTTGTTCTCAATTACACGATCTTCAGATTTCCAGGCCATTTTCTTTGAGATTTGATGATTATTTGATATTTTATCCCGATGGCTTTGACAGTGCACCTGTAAAATATAAAAAAAGATATTCATTACATCCCAGTTAAAACTGTTGTTTAGATTAGGCTATATTTAGATACTAATAATCAATTTTGATTCTTGCATTAAAGATTATATCATAAGAAAGAGGGGAGCAATATAAAACAGGAAGAACTAAATATAAGGCCAGCATAATAGAAGTACAATGCGCTTTTATGATGGCCACGCCTTGTTTTTTATTATGTGGGGCTTATTTTACGCGAACCATCTTTTATATATATAATTGCAAAGATCGCGTTCTCCGCCTATTTTTTAGGATACTTTTACGAATGAAAAATTTCAGACTTTAATGCTACCAGTATTTTTTTAGAGAATTTTTATGGTATTTTAATAGTAATGTGCCGTTGCTAAACAGGATAGAGATCTTTCTATAAATATAGTGGTATTTAAAAAGGTGACAATATCTCATCATTGGAAGATCCCTAAAAAACAGGTGGAGAGTGCGATCCCTGTAATTGTGCATTAACACTTTCGTGACCGCGTGTTTTTCACTTTTTGACAGTAAAGTCCGCCTGTGGTCAATATTCTCCCCAGTTACAATATTTCAGAAAAAACTTTTCACATTTATATTACAAATGGATATACATTATTGTTATACTCTTTCTAATCAAAACATTTATATCCATAGTATATTGATAGTACAAATATGAATATTGGGTTTATTGTAAAGAAATATATAACATACAAATTGCGAAAGAAACGCTCACTGGTGGAGTTAGAGATTTTCAAATGACGTGAATCTACGTCAGCGGTTGCTTAAGTATTAATACTATACAACTATTAAAAAAAAAAAAAAGAAAAAAGAAAACATATGATAAAACATATCTGATAATGCAGCCAATAGTCTATAAATGAGGTCAATTAAGGGTCCCTATATGCAATCTAAAATGTTAGCAAGGTATTCCTGTTCAGATAAAGAATCTATGGATAATTTGCGACAGCACTATAACTTTACATTAGGACTTGGCGATACATCGATACATCGCGAAACATCGATTTAATGCATCCAATTTGAAACCGATAACGAAATCTTTCAGTTGGCGATATATCACAACCGCCACGATTATCAGGAACTCAGCTGTGAATGTATTGCGAGTGACCATATCCAACTTTTCATCCCGTGCCGTGATAGCCTGTAATCTTTGTACGAAGGAGAGGGGATGATACTCGCATAACGCATGCGTAATATTCGACATTGGCTTTTCATCCCGTGTCGTGATAGCCGGTAATCGTTGACACCGGAGAGGGGATGATACTCGATACACGCATAACGCATGCGTGATATTTGACATCGGGTTTATCTGAAATCGCGGCTCACGGCTACGATATGAATATTCGTTATCGCCTTTAATAACTATGATCTTGCTTTATTAGGAACAGATTATCAGTTGAGCAATAACGCATGCGTGATATTCATCCGTTCTCTTTACTCGCTGCTACGATATGAATATTCGTGATCGCCATCACAATGTTAATCCAAAACGGTTATTGCCTATAAATATAATTGACAGTTGTTGGTGTCATTAGTTTTATTCAGAAATAACTGAATAATTTCATCATTTATTTACATCCATGTTTGTTAAAAAAAAAAAAAAATCTTCTTTTTTTTTTTTTTTTTTTTTTAAAGTTTTTTCGTCAATTTATACTGAATTTGTTTTTAATATTTTAACAGTTATTTAATTTCTTTCAAATATTTTATTATTTCTGATCAATTTAGTGAAAATTTGGTGTTATTTATTTTTATAGTTTTATTTCGTTAAATAAACCGAAGCAATTTCTTTACTCAGAGTACTTATTACTTTCTACGGAGAATCTAATTTCAAAGGCGGGGGCAAGGGAGCGTTATTTTAGAATTCTTATTATTCTATAGTATATAATAAAATATTTTATATTATTATTTTTATTTAATCGTTCACTTATTTATTAGTTTTGTGTGTGTGTAAGTTTAGTTTTAATGTTTTTATTAATTTTTTTTCTTTACAAAAAACGAAAATACATTGGGTTCATGAGAATTTTCGATTACCAGTTTTCTATGAATATTTACTCGTTTTCAGGTGCCGTAATACTGGATTCGACCATTTTTAGAAAACGTTTGTCTTGAGTCAGCACAATTTTGTAAATAGTGTATCTCATTAACCAAAGCACAGAATTCAACAAAAATTTATACTCTGTTCAACCTTCACTTAAACTGCTATTGATTAGATTTTTGAATATACCGCCCAAATGCATTATACTGCAATTTCGCCATGTAAGAAAAGGCTATATATCACAGTTTCTACACACACAGTTCTAGTTCACAGTTAGTGTATTAATGCACGCAACTAACATGATATGAATGAGAGTCGGGACGAAAAGCCATGTTTATTCAATTAGTGTGCGTATTGGCTGAGAAATGATGCTGCTATGATGCAATGTAACCCTGTTTACGGGAAAGCAATGTATCAACTTCTATGATATATAAATCACCAAACTTGGAATGTAAAATGGATATTTTCAAAAACTATGCTATGATAATTTGATAGTTTGCAGCAGTCGCCAAGAAAGAAAACCTGTAAATTTCTAATTGGTGGTCCTTACATAGAATTATATCTATTCATTTAAATTGTTTTTTATTTTCGAGTTACTTGTTTTATATCGCAGGTAAAATTTATTTCTCTCAATACATTGCTGCAATTTTTTTTTTCGGTTGAGTCATTCTTCTTCGGTTATTTTATTCAGCCCTCCAAATCAAAAATAAAAAATATTTTCTTTATTCTTGTAGCTATGACGTAAGTTTCAGCGTTATATCGAGGAAACTTGTGCTTTTTTTTATTAAGAAGATTTTGCAAAAGTGTATTGTGTTAATTATGTATTTTGGAAAAAAAAATAATAGTAAAATTAATAGCTGAGATAGTTGAATGTGTTTAAATGATATAATACTGCTACTTAAAAACGCAGTAATATATGAATGAAGTCTCTGCATATGTGTTTCCATTACCCGTTTTTCTATATTAGTGTTGATATGGTGTTGTATTAATACGAAATTTTACATATAAAGGAAGTTAGTGTATTCTGTATATTTTATAATATAACGGGTCTGCTTCATTCAATTCAAGCCATTTTTATATCCAGACTCGACAGTTAACAATATGAACTGGATTCGAAAATATTTAAGTCCAATATCGTGATATATCGCGGTATCGCGATTTTGCCTTGACAGTATATCATGATATTGAAATAGTGACATCGCCCACTCCTACTTTACATACCTGCCAACATCTTAATTATGAAACGGAAGATTTTTAGTAAAGCACCCCTTTTTCCACACCACTTTATTTTTAGGGTAATTATCTCCAAATGTAGTTACGATTAAATAAGTATAAAATTACTTTAAAAAAAGACTGGTGGGAAAATAAAAAGGAGGGTACTAAAAATCTTTCTATTATTAATGAAATGTTTGACAGGTATATAACTTTACATCCACAAGTTATTCTATTATGGTATTTGTACAGATGTGTACCTTTTATTCGTTTCTCAAATACGTTAATTTTATTTTTAGCCGTTGATGAGAATTCATTATGAAAATGCCACGCTTGAAATTTATACGTTTAAAATTTTTGCTCTTCCTAAAATTTTTTATTTATTTTTATTTTATTTTAATCTTTGTTAATATCTGCAAAAATGTAAAATAGAAGAGCTTTTTTCTTTATATACTTTCGAGCTTAGATATCGATTTATTGCGATATACATACTGAGGAAAAAACTTAAATATGGGTGTTATTTTCAACAATTACATTTACAGAGCTGCCAACATTTTTAACTTTTAAATCAGAATTAACACCAGTACTTTTAAATGGAATATGTTATATATATTTTCGACGATTAATATTACCGTAAAAAGCTATAAAAAATTTCCGGTTTGAAGTCTCTCTTCAAAAACGGGAGACTTGGGATCTATGCATTTAGAAATAGGGTCGTAACAATGTGTGGAGACGTATTCTATTCTGCGAAACTTATTGAATATTTTGTATTTCTGCATGAGTCCATTTGCCTGACAGTATAAAAAAAAAGGTTATTGACACAAGCAGATAATTCCTTCTGAATGCAAAGAACATGAAATGAAATTAAATTTTTAAAAATGTTGAAATTACTACTAGCATACTTGCCAAACATCTCATTAATAACCGTACAAATGTTAACGCCCCTCGAAAAACGCCCCTTTTTTCACACCATTTTATTTTTAGAGTAATTCTCTCCAAATGTTGTTACGATTAAATAAGACTAAAATTACTCTAAAAAATTATTGGTGTGAAAAAAAAGGCGGGTACTAAAAATTGTACGGTTCATAATGAGATGGTTGGCAAGTATGCTACTAGACATCATGTATGCAAGTATCTTCAAGTAACTTCCATAAAACTCCAAAAGTACGCCAATAAAACTTCAACTGATGGACATTGACCTGCAACACAAAAGTGTTTTCAGACTATAGACATCATTTCAAGAGAGTAAATGTGTAGCAGGCATCTGGAGTAGGTTGAAATCAATCTATTAGTAGAAAAATATCATCGACGCAATACAGCTGAATATTTCGAAAATGAACTTATTGCTGCCACAAAGGATCAAATATTCTGAAAAACTGTTGTAGACTATTTGTGTGTGCGGTACTTCAATGACGTAATAGTAACGCTCATTTCCGATGAGGCTGTCTGCATCGCAATTGGACATATGACAACTTGTCCGTTATTATATTCCCAAATAAGAGTTTATTCATAATTGTCGAAATGTCAGTGGAGGCCTCCATGTGGAGATTGAAAAAGTTTTTGGGTTCTGTCTGTCTGTTTCTGTTCTGTCATAATTTATAGTCGCACACCTCAACCAAGGCTTCATGAGCGATCTGTTCTTAGATGTTCGACTTTTCCGACCAGCTGTCTTGTTTCGGGCAATTTATTTTGTCTTATATATTATAACGCATAAACTTGCACATAAAATTACTTTGCAATATTATCTTGAATCCAAAGTCTATCCATTTCGCGATAAAAATCGCAATCCAATAATATCCACCTGGGCAGCATGTTTCTGTGACTTTAATTCCGCTGATAATGCGTGTAATAATTGGTGGAAGACGTATTTCAGCCCGATAATTTTCTTTCAGAAATAAGGAAAAATGATCAGAACACTGAGACAATTACACCTAACATCTCCTGGATCATACTGTTTTGAGATCGAGATTACACAGTGGCCATTTCATTTATTGACGTAACGTTGAAGATTAAAAAAAAAAATTGTCAACAATGTAACTAGGCAATTTTTTTTTTTTTTTTTTTTTTTTTTTTTTTTTTTGTACAGGCACGACTTCTCTCATCCTATGAACTTCTTTTCAAAACTTGTTATCATGTTGAAAATGCTGTCAGAATTATTTATCTTTTGGTCTACAATCCCGCTTATTTCAATTTACATGAGCATTTTTTTCTTCTTCCTTAAGTTTTACGAGTCAGTATATTTAAATGGCACATATTTGATTTAAATGTTACAAATGATATCTCAACTACATTCATCCATTTTCCCAATAAAATAAAAATATCTTGAAATTTATTCTTAATATATTGCACTCTTTCAAAAATATTCAACATTTTAAGGCATTTTTAAAACTTTCTTATATTTCAAGAAAAACATCTATCTGATAAATGAACTTAAAAATTATTAAACTATTCCTTAATGATTTTTCTTAGAGCCTGACAAAGCCCGAAGGGCATTGCCGTCATCTGTTTCAACAATAACTCTGTTCTACTTATTTGAGCCAGAAAATCTGTAATTTAATGAAGAAATAAATATTATAAGAAAATGGTGGTGTTTAAAAAGGAAATTCATGGAGAGCTAAACAGACACCATTGTTCTTTTTTTTAATAATTATCTCCTTATTTTCTTAACGAAATTCTGCTAATTGTAATTCAAAAATAATTGTAAAAACACTAGTGGTGGAAGTAGGTCGAAGAAAGCGAATTTGGAGCCTCAAGTTACCCTAAATACAAATTCGTATGAAGTTTCTATCAATAGTTCCGCAAACGTTTTATGTCTTACTTACAGGGGAATCTCCATATATATATATATATATATATATAAGGTGTGCCAAAATGAAAAAGAGACCTTAGCTGTAGCGGTGATACAACAAATCCCAGTGAGTTAATGTGTTGGCCGATATATGGCATGATGGTATTGCTACATGCCCATGCGCAGTTAACGGCTTCGCATCAATATCCTCATTGCTTTAGGGTCATTTCCGCAGTTCGTTGGATGATGGGTTCCTCCAGATCAGCACAAAAAGTGCGCCCAAATGTAAAGGAGACTAAAGTTATATGTAAAGAAATTTTAATAACAATATTATAATTACAGTTCATGTGGTATAGTACAAATATAAATAATTGCCATTTGTTACACTGATCCCAGCGCGTAGGAAGGGAGTGGATGACTCAACAGATGGGTCAGAGTCTTCTGATTCTCTGATAGATGCTTGGGCACCCATTGTGCGCAAACTTTGCCATAACCAAGCTTTTTGTGGATTGTGTGATGCGCAGTTCCTTTGTTTATCGACAGTTCAACATCAATTTCCCGTGTGGTGATCCGGCGATTCTGCCGTATGAGCTCATCCACAGCCGATCTTTTTGTGCTGATCTGGAGGAATCCATCATGCAACTAACTGCGGAAATGACTCCCCAGCAATGAGGATATTGATGCGAAGCAGTTAACTGCGCATGTGCATGTAGCAATACCACCATGCCATACATCGTCCAACACATTAACTCAGTGGGATTTTATATAACGCCGCTACAGCTAAGGTCTCCTTTTCATTTGGGCACACCTTATATACACACTTTTTTTTTTTTTTTCGTTTGTTTGTTGTTCAAGTTAGATTCAACAAATCTATTATTGCTTTCTTCTATATGCCAAAAGGAGTTTGCTTTTCAAATATTTAACGTAATTATTGTAACATCTTTATCGGAAATTTGTGTGTAGTGCGCTTATACTTATTTGTAGGGTTTTAAATGGACCACGACTTAAAAAAGTTTAAGAACCACTGATCTACTCTATATAAAATTTTTGTTTTAAAAAAATTGAGAAAGTAGGTTATATTAAAACTTACTTCTTTCTTCGATGAATATCTGAATTTCGTGTAGTTGTTGTAGCTGACTGCGAACTCTAAAAGTGTAGAGAAGACCATAACAATGCAAGCAAATAGCCAAATGTCCATCGCTGTGAGATAATTCACCGGTGGAAGCTGTGATTTATACTGAGTAACCTATGAAATGTTTAAAAATATATATATTTACAGAATAAATTTGACGATAAAGCAATATAAAACCACAAATTCTCCTTCTAAAAATTCTATCAAAATGTAAAATTTCTGTAACATTTTTAACCCTCCGCGTACGGTGTCTGTGATTTCAATGGGCAAAAGAACTTTTTACATTAAATTTCATTTATACCACAATTTCTAAAATACTATTTTTAGCAGATAAATTATTGAAAATTATTATCACACTAAATTATATTTCCACCACAAATTGTAAAATGCAATGTTTGATATTTATAAATCCTGAAAACTAATGAAACATGTTTTTTTTTTTTCAAAAATAGTGATATTAAAAAAATAGGACTATTCTTCGACCACATTTCATGCAACCATCGAAGCATCTGCGCAAGTGCAAACTCAACGAGTTCAATGCTAAAATAGGGGTGACAGTCATCTGACTCAGAGAAAATGAACAATAACAGAGCGCGGAATTACTGGATGTTTTCCAAATTTCAAACTGTCGACCAAGCTGGCATCCCTCCAACACTTTGGACGCGTCGTCACTGCTAGTTTTAGAATATGTGGCTGTACTGTATTTGCAACCTGTGTATGTAAACACAAATACAAAATATTCTTCCCGTACGTGGAGGGTTAACGTAATACTCTCTTTATATAACTTTCAAGCCGCTGGAACCAGATGTGTCGGATCATTTAACCGTCGTTATTATTTCATTGTACAAATAATTATATAAGTACGGCGAAACCGATTTACGAAATGAATTCTGTATCTCGCATAACTCGAAAATGGTTAATCCTAGAAAGCTTTGCAATTTTATATTTGTGTTTATTATAACGACTAGATATGCTTTATTAATTTTGGTCTTGATATCACCTCCCACTTTAAGCGATATCTGTGATTTTACAAGAATTTTGGGGGCGTCTGTATACGTATAGGGCAGAGGTGGGGAACCTTTTTACCATTGGAGATCACATTTAGATTAGGTGGAAATAAAGGAGGCCACAGAAGCTGAAATACTCACATATGCGATTTTTGTGAAATTATTATACTGTCTGTATTTTTCTCAATATTTTCTACAATATAGAAAAAAATAAATAAATAAATAAAATAAAAATAAAGAAGGGGGGAGGGGAGCAGTTATTTATAATATATCTTCACAGACTTTGCGTGCATAAAATTATTATAAATTTTATGTTAGGGAAATAGTGATACAAAAATAATAATAAAACAAGTCCTTCCGGCTTATTCGGAAGGGTAGGTTGATTTCTTTTTTCTTATCAAGCAGCCGTCATTTTGTTTCAAAATGGCGGCTACAAATTATAAACGAATTAGTAGAAATATTGATGTATGGCTATCTACATATGGAGTTTTAAGCAAATTGGTTCATCATCAAAACTTAAACAAACTCAGAATACGCTTTTTACAATTTGAATTTGAAAATATCAAGTGGTCTCCACTTGAAAACAAAATGGTGGAGCAACTTGGTTAAGAAACTTATCCAAGTTATTCATAACACAAGTTAAACACTGTCCAAATTTCGTTCCATTTGGAGTATTATTTCGGAAGTTATCGAGATTTGAAATTTTCAAGTGGTAGCCTGATTTCAAGTGGCCCCACTTAACTTAAGATATCCGCCACTTTATTAAGTTCATTTAGACCCTTATGTAGTCTAGATTTACATAAAAAATCAAGCAAATCTTGCTTTAAATACGCTTTTTACAATGTGGGTAAGAAATATTCAAGTGGCTGCCACTTGAAAACAAAAGGTCGGAGCAACTTGGTTAACGAACTCATCCAAGATATTTATAAGATCAGTTCACTGTCCAAATTTGGTTCGATTTGGAGTATTATTTCGGGAGTTATCGTGATGACAAAATTTTCATTATATATATATATAGATAGATAGATAGATAAACGAAGTGATTGCAATAGGTCGATTTCTAAAGAAATCAACCTAAAAAGAAAAAAAAAAAAATCCACCTGTCTCAGCTATCAAAACTGTTTTAACTTTACATCTTTCTTTTTTTCTTTTGTCTCATATAAAAAGAACATGCATTGAAATATTAAATGGTGATCAATAGTTTCAATCATCTAACTGTTAGATATTTTTTCTGCAAAAAATAGTAAAAAATTAATAAATAGTAGAATACATTAAAGATTAATCTTACTTGAGTACAAAGTGTAAGAAGTGATGTTATGCTAAGTGCGACTCTAGCTGGAGCAGCTTCTACTCGTATCCAGAAAGTTACCCAACTAACACCCACTATAAGTGCAGAAGGAGCATATATGTTGACTATTGTGCCCGTCACTCGCCGAACAAACGTAAAATTCGCTATTAGGTATGTGAAATTTTCTGAAAATATGGGAAAAATAATTCTAAAAATCCTAGAAGACATTCCTTAAAACTCATTTTATATATTTAAACTACTACAATGAATTTTTCAAACTCATCTATCGCAAAATTTTTTAATATTATTTCACACTTAAATAACATGTTGAACATGTTTATGTTACAAAATGTCTGCCTAGGGACATGTCTGTATATCATAATGTCTGTCAAGGGGAAAGTGGTTTGCAAAGATAACATTTATTAGTCCTAAGCACAGATGCAAATCTACCCTACTGAATGCTTTATATATACAATACGTACAGTCAGGAAAAAAAAAAAAAACCTCTTCCTCCCCCACATATTTTCGCCATAAATTATCGTAGAAACAGGCGGCTAGTACTGATCGATCAGAATTAACGTCTACTTTATAACTGCATAGCCTCCTATACCAGATGCCTGTCGCGTGGCTTGGAAACTTGGAAACAGTTCAAGTGGTAGATAGCGCCACCTGGTACAGATTGCGCGACTTTTTTATTCAACAACCACCAAAAATTTGTAAAAGTAGGATTTAATATATACAGAAGGCGGAATAGAATCGAAGAAACGTCAAATATATAGTCACATATCCCTTATCAACATGATTGGTGACAGTTGAATAAAAAAGCCGTGCAATCTGTACCAGGTGGCGTTGTCTACCGTTTGAACTGTTGCCAAGTTTCCGAGCCACGCGACAGGTATCTAGTTTAGGAGGCTAGGATAATGGTACAGTTAGATTTTGTTTAAAGGATCATCTACATATTAAAACAGGCATTAACTTCATTTGTTTTAATAGAAACCCCTATTTTTGACCTCATATTCAGATTTCTGAGATCAAAGCGGTTCGAAAAAAGTCCTATTTATATACTTTAAATTAATTCTTGATAGAGTTACCCGCGAAAATGTATTATGGGTCCGTCTATACATTTAGAAAAAATAAATTATGAACTACCAAAGAATGGGTGTTATTTATTATTAAGATTTATACTGGAAAAAGAGTACAAATATCTTAATTATAAAATAAGAACGATGTTCAGCAATTGGTCCCAGTGGTTAAAGAAACATGTCAAGGTTCTTCTATCATAAGGTTGGGCCATTTGAAGAGTAGCCAAGCAGAAGTGAAACGTCACAAGGCGGAAGACAGAAACAAACTACGATACAAGACATACACCTGTTAGCACTATTACTTACTAAAAAATAATCCTATAATCTGATATAAATATTACCCAAAAACGAAAATCAAGAACGGTATTACATGAATAAAAGTACATTCATTAAAATATTTATTTTAAATACATATAAGTTCATAAAAAATTATAAAGCTTTCGCGTTTTCGGCAACATTGCTATGCATTTGTTTACATTTATAATACTTCAATAAAACGATGAATTTCAATTATATTAAAATGAAATGAAATAAAAATGCAGTTATTTAATTGTTTTACTCAAAAGAAACCACACATATTTTTTTAAAAGAATGTAAAATATATACATTTTACTGTACGATCGCGATATGCTTGTTTACATTTCAGATATTTCAGTAAAATTATGAATTTTAATTTTATGAGTAAAAATGAAATATAAGCACATTTTTTTTTAATATTTCTTCAAAATAAAACACTTATATTTTTCAGTTTAAAAAGAAATACACAATATATGAAGTTATCTGTAATATTGTGATATGTTTGTTTACCTTTTAAATACTTCAACATTGTCATGAATTATTTCAATAAGACGATGAATTTCAATTATATTAAAATGAAATGAAAGAAAAATGCCGTTATTTAAATGTTTTGCTCAAAAGAAAGCGCACGTATTTGTTTAAAAAAATCAAAAATATATAAATTTTGCTGTGCTAGCGTGATTTGTTTGTTTACATTTCAGATATTTCAGTAAAATTATGAATTTTAATTTTATGAGTAAAAATGAAATAAAAATACATACTTTAAAATAGTTTGTTCAAAATAAAACACTTATAATTTTCAATTTAAAAAGAGATACATAATATATTCAGTTATCTGTAATATTATGAGATACCACAATTTGTTTCATGTTTCATAAAGATAATAAATTTTAACAAAATCTTAATTATGTCCCTATTTGAATAAATAAATATATATATATATATATATCACTTTTGACAGCAGACAACAGACATTGGCTACTGTCAGCTTTCAAAAGAGTATACTTGAAAATCGAAGGGAAGTATCATAAACATTTTACAAACATACTTATTACATGATTATTGCTAATTTAATATCCCTTTGATTTATTACTTCTGATCTTGAAAATGTATGATATAATATACACGATGATATATTACTTACATGATTTGATTTTATGAGCAATCTATCTATTGCTATTATACATCCCAGTTTTTCATCTATGTTCTATAACTTTCAACAATCTATTCTTTAAGAAAATTATGTGCTCTAATACGGAGCTCGTCAAAGAAGCAACAAAAGACGTAGATTAAGATTATCACACGGTACATTTAAACAAATTCGATTAAAAGAAAATAAAATAAAAATATATCATAAAAACGCAATTTGAACAAACTTATTTAAAATGTAAGCAAGATTTGATCCATTCGCCTTATGACGTAGTGCGCGAGAAATCTCAAATAGCTAAAAATTCGCGCATCTATGAAATGGCACCCCCCTGAAACATGTCTTTCTTGAACGCAATTCACAAAACGTATTGTGTTTGCTTATGAATTAAAATTTTTTAAATAGTTTTTTTTTTTTTTTTTTTTTTAAACAAACATGGAATAGTTTATTGCGCGACCTCATGCATTAAAATTTAAACAGCTTGAGTCATATGAACCCTACAATGATCAATTACAAACAACTAGATAGCAAGATAAAAGAATAATAGTAAGAATGATAATGATAATAATACTAATAGCGGTAAAAAAGAAAAAAAAAAGTGTTTAAAAGAACAAAGACCTAACATTTCAGGATTGGGTTTTTTCCTTCTGGCAACTTAAGCCACTCCTTTACACATTTTTCTAAAATTTTACATTTTAAAACAAAATGAATTTTACATATTTGCAATTAAATCATTTAAGTTTTGTCTTCAGCAATCAATGTAGTAAATGGCATTGAGATTCCTGCATACCAGTGTCACATATAGAGTCAAATACGAATATGCAAGCTAGTATTTTTTTAATACTGTTTCAGCGATATAGAGGCGGGGCTTGTTGTTAAATGAATGTGACAAACATAAATTCAGAGCTTCCCAAAAAAATATTATATTCAAATTTCCCTTTTTTCTTTTCCTTTCAATGCGTTAGAATAAAGTGACCTAAACATATTCCATGCACATTTTTTATTATAAAACATTTTTTTTTAATGAAAATTATTAATAAACTCACATTCGGAAAAATTATGAAATATGACCTATGTTAATTTTTGCACGAATAGAACAGGCATCATCAAAAATACGTGTTTCCAAACTTATAGCTCATTCGTATGAATATTTTTCGAGTTACAGTGGCATTTCATTTTTTATTGCTGTTAAAGGGCCATCACATGCTATCATTCGTATAACGGTAAGTAAATATCTGTATATAATCTGACGGTAAACTATTTTAATTTACTTTTATATTATTTTTATTGGTTTATAAGTAGTATTTAGATTATTATTATACAAAATAACTTATTTTTGTAAAATTACCGCAATACAGGAGAGAGATTGTGACAGAATTTCAAAAGAAAACAAGCCCCGCCTTCTGTATCGCTGAAACAATACTAACACTTTCGCGACCGCGTGTTTTTTGTCTTCTTGATAGTATGTTCCGCCTATGGGCGTTAATCTTTCAAGCTATATTATTTCAGAACAAAGTTTTCTGTATCATATTTATATCACATATGAATATATGTATAATAATTATACTCCTTCTAATGAAATTATTCATATTCATAGTGTTTTGATTGTATAAATATGAATACAGGAGTATTCTTAAGAAATATAGCAGAAAAATCAATTTCATATCACAATAAAGAAAAAGTAAAACTTGTCCTATTAAATTACAGATAATTATTACAAAAGAATGCATTAAAAAATTTCCGGTATTAAGATTACGGACAATCCGTAATAACTTGGCACCTCTGTCAACATACAGACTGCAAAAGAAACGTCCACTGGCGGAGTTACAGATTTCGAAATGACGTAAATCTATGCCAACGGTATCGAAAGTGTTTACAAAAAACTATTTTGCATATTCGCATTTGACTCTATGTGTGATGCTGGTATGCATGAACGCCAATGGTATTTAATACATCGATTGCTGAAGACAAAATTTAAATGATTTAATCGAGAATATGTAAAATTATTTCGTTTTATAATGTAAAATTTTAAAAAAATTGTAAAGGCGAAGCTTACTTTATAGGATAAGAACATATCCGATCATGAAACGAGGTGTCGACAGTCGAAACGTTTTCTCTGATTCTTCCACCAATTTTGTTATATAATAATTTTTTACTTAATTCATTGTGCAAACGTACTACTAAAAATTCCGAAAAAAAATTACTGGTGGAAGAATTAGGGAAAAATTTCGACTGTCGACATCTTGGATAAGTTGAGTCTTTCTTCTTAACCCATTAATGACAAGCGTTCCTTTTTAGGACGTTAAAATTGTGTTTGTATAATTGGTAAAATTGTACTTATCTATTCTTATGCGTTTGTTAAGCAAAAGAAGAGATTGATACAATTTTGAAGTTGAAATGTTTATTTATGTAAAACTGAGGCGCATTTTTCGAACCGTTCCTAGAAAGGGACGCCAGGCATTAATCGGTTGAATATTAAATAGCTTTTCCTAGTTTTTGTTTTAACACTGTTGTCCTTTTTTTGTATTTGAATATTGTATGGTCTGTACCCCTTAAGTTAAATGTGATACTAAGAAAACGCGGTACGGCGAGACTTGCTGTTTGAAACAGCAATACACACTCGATGATCGTTTATTTTCATTAATAGTTATAAATATTTTATAACATTTATAATTGGTAAAATTGTACTTAATCTATTCTTATGCTTTTGTTAAGCAAAAGAAGAGATTGATACAATTTTGAAGTTGAAATGTTTATTTATGTAAAACTGAGGCGCATTTTTCGAACCGTTCCTAGAAAGGGACGCCAGGCATTAATCGGTTGAATATTAAATAGCTTTTCCTAGTTTTTGTTTTAACACTGTTGTCCTTTTTTTGTATTTGAATATTGTATGGTCTGTACCCCTTAAGTTAAATGTGATGCTAAGAAAACGCGGTACGGCGAGACTTGCTGTTTGAAACAGCAATACACACTCGATGATCGTTTATTTTCATTAATAGTTATAAATATTTTATAACATTTTTACCAAGAATTGTCTGTTTTAATCTTGTCCATATTTTTGTATTTGTTTATAGTACGGTTTATAAGCCTTAGTTATTTAAATTTTATCGCATGATGTAACATAATAAAATAATTAATTATTATTATTATTATTATTCAATACTGAATCAAATGTTAGGCAATTTTATTTATTTATTTTATTTTATTTTATTTATTTATTTATTTTTTTTCATTTATTTATTTATTTATTTTTATTTTTATTTTTTTAAGGTTACCAAATCTATTATTGAAACAAAATCACGATATTACTTATATTTGATTAATTCTAATCACGGCATAAAATTCACATTTATGGAAAAATAATTTAAAGCAAAGTAATATATCTTATCACTTTTAAAGATGTAGATTACACTTTTCTTGATTAGGAATTCAAGTACAGTAATCTCCTGTAGAACGCGTTGTATACGTTTTGCCCAGTAACAAATCGTGTTTTACGAGGCATACATTATCAGTCCAATCCAGAAAGTTTTGAGTTTATTTTTTGTTTTTGTGATTTTTATTGCTTTCTAAGTAACGTTTCGATGCTTACTATACAAGTTAACTTATTTTTGTAAAATTAAAGCATTGCAGGCTGGAAATTTTGATGGCATTCCAAAAGAATAATACAGCCCACCCTGTGGCTTCCTCTGAAACGATACTTTAGTTTTTTTTTTTTTTTTTCTTTGTTTGTTTAACTCTCTATAAAACGCTGGCATATGTAAACAAAGACATTTTCCGTCTCGATTGTTGACGACAAAATTTCAGTTATTTAATTACGAATTTGTTAAATAATTTGATGTTTCAGAGAAACGTATAAAGGGAAGGCTTACTGTTCAAAATTGGAAAGCGTTAGAACAGTATCTCCTTTTCCTCAAATATAAAATAGCTTTTCCCAGTTTTTTACCGTTAATTTTTTATTTAAATCTTCTTATCTATATTTTTGTATATTGTAGGTATGTACAGGGCCTGATTAAGGGGGAAGCTCGCTCATACCGGAATATTTTTACAATTATTTTTTACTTCATGTTATAGAAATTCCACGCTTTGACGAGGAAATACTTTTTATAAAAAATGAACGGTGTAAAACAATCCAATTTATTCACCGTTATTAGACACCAGAATTCTTTTAAAATAATTTTTAATGAAAATTTTCTGTTTATTATAGGAAGAAAGTATTTGTTAAAAAATAACGGTGTAAGTATAAATAATGTGTCAAGAGCGAGCTTCCCCCTTAATCAGGCCCTGGGTATGTACACCTCACATTAAATGTAGCATTTTATGGAAACATTTTAATGCAGGGTATACTGTTCAAAATAAAAATATACCCAACAGAAATACATAAATTCTTTTTTCTTAACCCGTTAGTAGTCGCTAGTTGGTCTATTTGCCGCCCATCCTTCAGTGTGGCCAGATTTTTTTATTCAATAGCCACCAAAAAGTTTTAGAAGTAGCATTTGATATATATTAATCGCGAATAAAAATCAAAGGAACGTCGATCACATCACTTCTTAAAAATATTGGTGTGAGTTAAATAAAAAGTGAGCAATCTGTAATAGGTGGCGCTGTCTATAGCGACTACTAAAAGGTTAAATATGAAACATTTTTCTTAGTTTTTGCCGCTATTATTATTATTATTATGATTATGATTATTTTATTTTACTATACACATTTTTGCAATTGAATATTGTAGTGTCATATGCTTCAAGCAATTTAAATTTTAACGCAAAAACTGGCCTAATAAACTATTAATTTTCTTTTTAACATGTAAAATGTATTCAAGAGGGAAAAAAGGTAAGTCATTTAAGCCTTAAGATTTGATTAACTGTGTGAAACTGTTAAATTTATCTTGGGCTTTATAGGGACTATATATCGCACTGTATGCGTATTAGTCGCAATTTCTTTGTCGCGTTTTCCGTGAGCGCGTTATACGGGAGTTATTCATTATAGTTTTTTAATTAAGTTATGTATTATGTATATCAAATATCACATCTGAAATATATTGGTTTTTTTTAATAAAATATCCCCCAGATCTGGCAACACTGGTTACTAGGTATGCATTTATGCATATATTAAAAAAAAAAAAAAAAAATCAAACTTAATTTTTTGCTTTGTTTGGTATTATATGACTTCTGATGCTGACAAGAAATGTTATATGGATACCTATTATACTTCACGAAGAAAAAGCTCAATTACTCAGTAGTGAATTTAAGAAATGTAAAATGCATTTAATGCAGAATCACGTAGAAAATAATGCAATGGAGTAAAATAATATTTCTTAAAAATTGCGTATATGACTCTGCCTCTTATTAAATATATTTTGCTGTATTAACCCCTTAACGGTCGCATATTTTTCAAAGACACGCCCATAAAGTCCACATTTTTGACTAATAAAACAAAATAGATTGAAAATAAATATATGACTAATATATAAAGTTATTCTGTACATATTTTCAAATACATTATATACAGTTTGGTACTGGCTGGTGCTTTCATGTATCCTAAAATGTTAAAGGAAAAATACACGTGGGGCGTGGTCACAGCCCGTATATATCACGGGAGCGAGAAGGAAGGGGTTAATACTGATACAATCTTAATTATAAGTGTACTATATTAGTGCAAATGTGTATTTTATTTTTTATCGTGTCATATATATTTTCTTTCAGTAATATATAACTGTATATATATATATATATTAAAATAATGTTTTCTTTTAAGTATGCTCGTTCCACCCACTTAGTATAAACATCCCCCTGGGTGGGTAGGCGGGCAGTTGCTTCACAGATTGAGAATAGCTGCAGTATATGAATCAAACACTTACCTATGTAAAATGCAACTATAGCTGAATGTACCGTAGGTTCCAGAAGATTAAACTGCAAAGGTTCTATAGATTTCCTCAATCTGACAGCTTCCCATTTGTCTCGAAAGGGACAACTTTTATCATTTGTCCATTTCAAAAGAGCTTCAGAATCCGCTGTTTGCACTGAAAACATATTAAATAATTGTTTACAGTTAAATGAAAAATCTGTTATGGAATTTATGAGAATAATAAATAATTCAAAGTTGAACACTAAAAATGTTACATTAAAAATACAAAATATATTAAGAAGCTGTTCGAAGCAACCAACTTGATTCCTTTGAAATGTATACAAGGTTCGTAGGGTCCTTGAATTTTATTCCTTTTATCCAACACAAATTTTTCCACCATTTTTTGACTTAAAAAAAGTCCCATAAATTTAAAAAGGAATTTATGGTTAGAAATGCTTGTGGAAAAATCTATGAAAAAAGGCAGGCCCGTACGTACCCTGTATATACTATATCCGCACTTCTTATTTTTAAACCAAATTTATTTAATACATTATTTCTTTCTCTCCGTGTTTTTTTTTTTTTTTTTTTTTTTTTTTTTTTACTTTCTCAAGAACATAACCATTTAATTTAAACTGGATATGTTTAGGCAACTCCATTACTAAACTAATGGTTGGGCAAGAGACAAGTTTTCGATATATACCAGAATCGTCATTTAGGCAGGGCAGGACGGGGCACAATTGCGCCCCTATGGAAAATAAGATTTTTAGTTTATGTGCATCACTTTGTTCTGGTTCATACTTTTGATAAATTTTATAAAATTTATTTTATAATACACATATTCAAAAGACTTTCCGTAAGAGATGTTTTTATTTTTATTTAAAGCTCTGATCAAATCTAAGTTAGGTAGATTAAAAAAAAAAAAAAAAATTATAAAATTACAGTTTTTAACCCTTTGCCGGCCCTAATGCTCTAAAGCGCTCTAAACAGTGTTGCCAAATTTACAGACGCTTTTCTTCAATTACCAGCAATAATTTTGAAGAGTGATATTTGATATAGAAACCATCATTTTAATTTATTCCGGATTATGTTTAACCGGATTTATTTTATAATTTTTATTTTTTCTTTAAAGAGTAAATTTTCTTATTTTATCGAAGTGATATATTGGAGAAAATTTTCCTATAAATAAAGTGGTGTGAAATAAAGGCGGGGCTATTAATACTCCGGAATAAAATAAAATGTTTGCATCTATATGTTTGATACAGATAATGGACGGCAAAGGGTTAATTTTCCTTTCTTTAAAAAACGTTTCAGGGTGGAAATCTGGCACAGAGCTCCTACCGATATTTGTTTAGAATTTTTATCTGCTCATAAAATCATTGGTTTAAGAGGAAGAAAAAAGGCTGTAAATCACGTAGACATGCCAAAATTTTAACTTGTTGAGTAACAATGTTAGTACCCGCCTCTTTTTCACACCACTTTATTTGTAGAGAAATTTTCTCTAATATATAATTTCTATTGAATACCCTTAAAGAAAAGTAGTGTGAAAAAAGGACGGGTACAACAATGCTCCAGAATAAATTAAAATGTTGGTATGTCTTTAATCAGTTCATCTATCAGCTCTGCTTGCATCCACCTTCCGCCAGTCCCTCTTCCTCTGTTCTTGTAACAAAAGAAAAATAAACAAAACTATGTCTCGGGAAATTCGGCTGCTTTCATAATATAGCTAGTTGTTACTCTCGTTATTACAAAGTATCTCCTAGGCTTCATTATTGCTATCTTTGCCATTATATATGTTATTTATTCTTGGAAAAAAGCATAAAACTAGTGTAATTTAAGAAATGTAGAAAATTCCAAAATGTATCTTGGACTTCGTATAAAGGAGAAAAGAAATGTCTGAAAATTTACTGACTCTGTACTGTAGATTTGCAAACTTATTTAGAATCGGACAGCGCAAGTAGGTTGGGATTATTAAATTTTGACATATTAGATAAAAGTTTCTTTTACATTTTTAGACTAAAAGTGAAAGTATTGGGGTTGTATACCATATGATTATTCATTATTGTCTAAAGTCAAAATTCAAAGCTATAAGCATAGATGCCAATATTTTAATTTATTCCGGAGTATTTTTAGCCCCGCCTTTATTTCGCACCACTTTATTTATACAAAATTTTCTCCAATGTATAACTTCGATTAAAATAAGAAACATTTATCCATACTTGCCAACATACTAATTAATATTCCGTAGTATTGTTAGCTCCGCCTTCTTTTTCACACCAGTATCATTTTAGAGTGTTTTACTTCTTATTTTATCGTAACTGCATTTCCAGAATATTACTCTAAAAATTTACTGGTGTGAAAAAAAGGGCGGGATTAATAACACTACGGAATATTAATCAGGATGTTGGCAAGTATGCATTTATCCTTAAAAAATAAATGGTAGGGGAAAAAAAGGCGGGGCTAAAGATACTCTGGAATAAATTAAAATGTTGGCATCTATGCTATAAATAATGACTTTAATTTAACTAAAATAATTTTTTATTATAATGTTTTCATCAGTTTCTCTTTTCACACCTGTTTATCATTTGTGAAGGCAGTAGTTTTTAAAAGCGATGTAAAATTGCAGTAGATTAGCAATGTAAATTACAGTCTGTAACTTGCTTGTTAACTGTCAGCGTTAAGGGACATTAACTCTCTGACCGCCACTGACAGATATATCCGGTCACTGAGCTGTTCTTTTTTCTACAATACACTCATAATTCAAAATTATCAGGGTTCCCACGGCTACGCCTTTTTTCAAGGACTCTTGCGCCAGAATAAGTTTAAAATAAATTTATTCTTAGATATACAGTGTATACTTAAGAAGTAATTTATTTTTAGATAATACTAGTATAAGAGTCCTTGAAAAATATCGTGCCGCGGGAACCCTGATTATATAATTTCGATTTTTCAGCTTGCATTTTAAATTTGATTGTTATAAATTGTAATCATAAGGACTATAATCACGTGCACAGTTAAATTTTTAATCACATGTCGAAATAAATATTATTTTAGTAAATTGAGACACTGTGCTGTGAAAACAACATTACAAATTTGCCCTTTTCAAAGACGGTCAGGTGGTTAATATATACAGCGTTATTTGAAATCACATAAGAATAAGCGTAAATTACGATAATTCTGAACCATACATTTCTTTTCAGAGGGAGGGATATACCCATGCAACCACATGTGCCCTGGGGACCTCCTATAATGAACCTTCAGACCCTGTAGTTGTCGTATCCTATGAGAACGGTCGTCTAAATTTCAGAAGGATACAGAAAATGGATGACAAAATCTTTATTCTCTACCCTAAAGCCTGTGGATTTTTCCCTTAGAGCATCCAAAGAAATTATCAACCGAATATCTGGTGCATTCTCTAATCAGAGACTTATGCGCAATCCATCTTTACACGGGGAAATGAGACAGATTTTACTATATTCCACTCCACATGGTTATTTTAAGATAACTGCAGGCTTTTTTTGGAAACTATATAAAGTTATCTAATGATCTATTACTAAAATATGATATATAAGACAAGCGTTTTCATATTTATTTTGTTTTGTATAACCATAACATAGATATTTATATTTCTTCATATAAACTTAAATTCACTGTGTTGTAAAATCTGTCCTTGAGTTATTTCCGAAACAACATAATGATAGCTTTAAAAAAATTCAGAGTATCTCATACTCTGGATAACCTTGAAATCCACAGGATGTAAAGTAATCTTTAATATGCTATCCTATGGATAGTTTAAAGCAGGGTTGCCAGATCTGGCCTTTTTTTAACACGCTTTTATTAGCTTCACCTGTATGTATGTATGTATGTATGTATGTTTGTTTGTAACTTCTTTGAGAGCAAACAAAAAATTTATATTGCAAAAAAAATACTTTCCGTACGTGAACGATGCGGCGTTGAGGTAAGGCGCCGCGCTACGAACCTAAAGGTTCAGCGTTCGATCCCCGTCAGGGGAGATTTTTTAAAAATGGTTTTTGTTAATTCTAAGTTATTTTAATTATAGATTTAAATGTATGTAAATATTACGGTGTGTCACTCACACTATTTTCTCTTACCCTGAATTTTAATACTAAGATAGATATTTCGTGCTTTTTAGTTCACATTTCTATAAAAGCGTGTTCTTTAATTTTTTAAAACTATAATATTATTTATTCAATAGTCACGAATATTTTTTATTTGTAATGCTTAATCTTTAACTACATTTCTTGCGACCATGGAAGCCTCTGCGCATGTGCTGACTGAACGAGTCCACTGTTAAAATAGGGAAGATAATTTTTTCGTCGAGAGAAAATAAGCGATAAGGGAACACCGCGAACCGAATAATTGGATGTTTACTAAATTCCAACCTGTCGGTCAACTTTTCACCCCTCAAAGATTTTGGACTCGTCTTCACTGCTAGGCTTAGGAAACGTGGTTGCACTGTAGCTTATAACTTCGAAGATTGATAGTTTATTATGTATATCAAATGCCACTTCTCAAAATTATTGGTGACTATTCAATAAAAAAAGGCCAGATCTGGCAACGCTGGTTTAAAGACCTCTGTAGGAACCCAGGACACGTTTACATTCCTTTCATAACAGTTCAGTAAGTATTATAAAAAGTCATCCGTAGGATGTCTACAGGTGTGACATTTGATATGCAGAGAAATACCTGCGACTGTTTACAGGACAATATCCGTTTTCTAGATTCAGGTTACCCCGAAAATGACATTTTTTAAAAATGTCATTGTGGTGTCTGGACATTTATTTAGTTTCCTAGATATCAAGCATTCAGAGATAAATTTACTCGCATTATATCAGTATTCTACTGTATTTTGTTCTAACAATGTATTTCTATGAATATCTTTCATCCTCTTAAACATTTTCGAATATTGTTATTAAAGGTGCTGATTGTCTATCCACTTCCTAATACCCATGAAAATGCATGAAATGGTTAGTGTTCACATTTTTTTCTGAGAAAGAGCAGGATAGATTTATCAAATAGGATAACTCTTGATGGGTAAAAGGATCCTTTCATTACATTTTGTCCAACTTTTTCTTTATGCAGCATACATTATCTAGAATTAGCGCTTACATGTTATAATAGGTTTTTTACTGACTTTCATTAGAAAGGGACAAACCCTCTCCTCCCCCCTGCACCAGTATGCAAATTTTGAAATGACGCCTCTGATATACCCTCTATTGAATATGCAATTTTTATTTCAGAAAGAAAAAGAAATAGTTCAAATTTTGGCAGAACATAAACTAAATATATTTGATATTTGCATATTTCTGACATTAACGTCGTTGCTATTTTTTTTACCCTTTTTGGTCACCGGAAAATTAAAAGTTGTCAGCTATGTAATAGCACTAATTTTACCAGATCGAGCGTTACTCGCAAAAGTCCTTTTCCACTAAAGTAACAAAGCTTCAGTTCTTTTCAAAGCATTCGATAAATAAAAGAATTTCCTCGAGGTCCTATTATCAGTACAAAACTTTGGAGAATAACTGTACGTTTCGAAGAGGAATGTCTGCAGAGTGTAAATCTGGACGAGGCTCCAAAGCATATAAAATGTAGAGAGCTGAAGAAACTATAACTGCAATTAATGAATAGGCAACAACAAATGTAGATGATAACGGTAGTGTGCGTACAACATTTTGTAAATTGAATATTCATTATTGAACAGTACGTAGAGTCATGTTTAACTCTTTAACGTTCATTACATATTTTCTTCTTAAAATTGCTAATTTAATTTTCAAAATGGCTATAACCACGCATTCCAATATTTTAATTTACTCCTGACAGGAAACCATCTCATACTGTAATCATAAAAAAAAAAAAAAAAAAAAAAAAAAAAAAAAAATCAAAACAAGCATTAATCGAAAGAGCATATATAAAAATGTTTTTTTGACGCGTAAAACAACAGCCCTCCTCAGCTCGTTTTCGAGTTATAAATTCTGTAAGTTTGCTAATATACGGTCCAACCACGCCTGAATCGATAACACTTACTGAAATAATGAATAAAATCTAAAACCAGCAGAAATTAAAAGAACATGGAAAAACGTGCTCTTTGATGCATTAATCAGTTGCCCATTTCAGCTTTGCGATATATTCATTCAAGGTATAATGTCTAAAAATTCGCTAAAATAGAATCTAAATATTGATAAAAGTCATGGTTCTGGCAGGTTTTAACGGCACTCCTCCCACTTCTTTCTCGTTACTGCATTTTTACTCAAACTTAAATATATATTTCTCGAGAACGGGCTTACGAGAGCTAACAGTTTGTGCGTCAAAAATCACGTTAGATGATGCCCTCTCGAATGAACATAATTAAATTGATTTCTATTATTACACTATTGGGATGGTTTCCTGGTGAGCATTATTATAGGGCTGCCACAAGCGACATTTTATTATTATTATTATTTTCTTACCACAGGGATGGAACACGGGCGCAGAATTCATACCGGAATGTGTTTAAGAAATTTCTGTACCTATAATATCGTGGATTTAAGAGGTAGAAAATTTTCTTACATTGATAGTGGTATGAATTCTGCGCCCATGTTCCATCCCTGTTACCACTATTTCCATAGTAGAAAATTTATGGTATACTTATGCAAGCGGAGTGTAGATTTATCTGCGAAAATATATTATAAATTTTACTTTTAGGAAATAGTGGTACGAAAATAATATAATAAAAAAGTAGCCTGTGGCAGTCCTGTATACCCACCCTTTATTCCACACCATTTTTCTTGAAGGGTATTTTTCTTCTTTTTTAAGTGAAAAAAAGGCTTCGGAATTAAAATATGGGCGTGTCGGCTATTAAACAAACCTAATCATAAATATCTAAAAAGATAAACAATTGACATTGGATAAGGTTTTGGCTTAAAACAAGCTTGTGTCAGTTTAAATTTAAAAATAATTAATTTCATAAATAGAAAACTTTGTCAAACACTGTAATTTGCAAACACTCACCACAGTTATTCTAAAAAATATATATTACCTATATACATTTTATATTTTAAGCATTAAAAGGGATATATTAATCAAACAACATTCGTAAGAACTGAAATTAACCAAAACCAATTCGAATTCAAAAATGTTAGAAACAAATAAAGCCAAAAATCATTACCCAGGAAAAAAAAAAAAAAAAAAAAAAAAAGCTGGAGTGAGCATCGTTAACAATAGGGATCTCTCAAAGGGAAATTCGAATACTAATAATTTCATTTGGTAATTTCAGAGTTCACAAATTGTTGTTATCCGTTTAAAAATTTACCATATAAAAATTGTGTTACTGTTTCTAAATTTCCCTTGTGGTAACTGGTAACCCTTATAAAGAATATTGTAAAATGGATCAGAATAGAAACCAGATACATCAATTCACTATCTACAGATAATATACTAAGACAAATAGGTCAGTGTCCCTAAGTATAATTTTTTTTTTTTTTAATAGTTATGTTTATTACATCATCATACAAAAATATTATTATGCAATACTATTAAAAAAAAAAAAAAAAAAAAAAAAAAAAAAAAGTGGTTATAGAATATAAAGATGTAGTCCACTTTGTAATGATGCAGCTAACGACGCGCTTTTTATTGTCGTGAAACTTTGAAAAACTATTTTAACATATTAAAAACCTTGTGATTGGCAGATTTTAATATTTTAAAGAGTAAGCCCCACCTTTTTTGCGTTTCTCTAAAACATCGCTGTATTTAACAAAAAATTTTTACACATTCGTTTTAAAATCATTTAAAATTTATTTACAGCACTCAATGCACTAAATGCAACTAATATATATATATATTAAAACCAATGTAACTTTTAAAATGAGATAAAAATACAAAAAATTTTAAAACATTAAAAATATATTTTAATTAAAAACATTAAAAACACAAGACAGACGTTTCGGCTAGAACACTAGCCCTCCTCAGTGTCAAACATACAAGTACAAACAACATTTACAAAAATTCATAATACATCATAACAAGATTAAATACTCAGGGGGAATAGCTTTAGCCTCGTTCAAGGCAGAATGTTGCATTTTGGTAAAAGCGCCCTCTAGAAAAATACGGGATTCATAGATATTTATATTAGAAGCTAAAATTTTAAAGTTTTCAAAATCCGGAATATGATCACTATTGAGAGAATGGATTACGAGTTTTGATTTTAAATCTCCTGTTTTATATGATCGTTTATGTTCCTTTAATCTAATTTCACCTGTTCTGCCAGTTTCACCGATATATGTAGAATCACAATTTTTACAAGGAATACACCTAGACGTTTAAGAGGGGGGACAGCGGGTTTAAAGTTCGAAAGAAAGTTACTAATACGGAGTTGAGGTTTAAAGCTAGTAGAGATATTACCTGTTCTAAGTAATTTAGAGATATTTTCGGAAATACCTTTATAATAATGGATAGTCGTACGATAAGTGGAATTTTTAACTTTAGGATGAACTGATTTATATGAAAAATAGAACTCTTCTTTATAAATTCTTTTAATAAAACGAGGGGGGTAACCATTATTTTTTAAATCAGAAAAAATTTTGGATAGTTCAATATTTAATAATTCGGAATTACTACAATAATGCTTTGCACGATGTAAAAGTGTACGAATGACTGCAAGTTTATGCGATAAAGGGTTAGCTGAATTGAAGTTAAGATATTGACCAGAGAAGGTGGGTTTTCTATAGACTGAAGTTGAAAAATGTAAAAAATCATTGACAGGTTTATGCATTATAAGGATGTCAAGAAAGGGTAGTTCATTATTAATGTATATATATATATATGTATGTATATATATATATATATATATACATACTTGCCAACCATCTCATTAATAACCGTACAATTGTTAACGCCCCCTGAAAAAATGCCCCTTTTCTCACACCACTATATTTTTAGAGTTATTCTCTCCAAATGTTATTACGATTAAATAAGACTAAAATTACTCTAAAAAATTATTGGTGTGAAAAAAAAGGCGGGTAATAAAAATTGTACGGTTCATAATGAGATGGTTGGCAAGTATGTATGTATATATATATATATATATATACGCTTACCAGTTAAGCATAAATACACAAAATCCTGTTTGCTTTAATAATGCATACTTTTAGAGAAAATTGTCTAAAAGTAAAGCTCGTTCTTTCTTTGCTTTTTGAAATTTGTGGAAATTCATATTTTTTTTTTTTTTTTTTATTTTATCACTTTACAAATATAGTACGACATCATTTCTTTCGACCATGAGAGTCCCTGCGCATGTACTGCCAGAACGAGTCCAATGTTAAAAAACGGGTGATTAACAGAAAATAAGCGATAAGGGAACATGAAATGATGCATAGCTGCCAATATTTTAATTTATTCCGGGGTAATTTTAGCCCCACCTCTATTTCGTACCATTTATTTTTTAAAGTAATTTTTTCTTATCTTATCGAAGTTATTTATTGAAGAAAATTTTTCTATAAATAAAGTGGTGCGAAATAAGGCGGGGCTAAAAGTATTCCGGAATAAATTAAAATATTGGCAGCTATGATGATGGAGTGTTTACCAAATCGGAACCAGTCGATCAATTTGACACCCTTAAAGCTTTTCGAATCGTCCTCTGTGCTAAGCTCTTTAAATGTGGCAGATATAGATGATTTTTGATTATAAGCATTTTTACTAGATTTTGCATTTCATTAACTTTTTCTGAAAGTACGCATGCTTTTTTTTTTTTTTTTTTTTTAAGCAAATGCTCAGTTTACTTTGAAAGAAAAATTGATTCTATAGATTTCAAATTAGCATAAATTCGATCTATTTTCCGAGTTATTTTTCAGCATAAATGATGGCAAATTTTAATCACTGTGGTTTTTAAAGCAAATCGGTTGCCAACTAGTAGTCTGTAGGCCACTAGTGGTCAGGAAAATATTTTGGTGGGCAGCAGAAAAACTTGAACCTGATATGCCTATTTTAATGTTTTACTAGGAGTTACACTGATGTTAGCTTTAACTTCCGAATCTGCTGAAGCACTCATATTCACAATATTAAACTTCAGAATTTCCTAAATAAGAGGGAAGATAGATAAAAAGATAAATTATTTTAATTTTTTATTACTAAAATGTGAATTGTAAATATCAAACATAATTATCGCTTTGAATATCTGAAATGCATTTGATATTTACGTAACTAGAATTGTTCGAAATTTATCAATATACATATTCCCAGGCCCTGATTACCCAATAGGCACGAGAAGCATGTGCTTCCCCTGGAAAATTTTAGAAGGGCCCCAAATTAAGCAAAATATGGGCCCCGAATTGTCAGGTTGTGGTCTCAATGCATTGTCTGATTATAAGAAGTCACAGTACACTTGACAGTACAACTATAATTTCTAGATAATATAGGAAACATGCTAAAGAAGCTTTTACATATTCATTTATAATGGAGTAATTTCATATATTGTGGTGAATATAGGGTTTCACTAGTTTATATTTTGGTACAAAAAATAAGTGAATTTACTTGTCTACGTTTTAAGCGAATTTAGTTGTCCTCAATTCCAGGTAACTACAAAATATAATGAAAAAAATTATATTTTTTTCGAGATGTTTGTATGAAGGGGGCCCCAAATGGATTTGTGCTTCCCTTCAGTTGTAAGGTTAATCGGGCCCTGCATATTCCTAGATTTAGTAAATAAAATTTTATATATGGAAATAGCAATTTAATACTGTTTCGTTTGAATTTCTTATACAGGGGTGAAAGTTTTCCGACTTTCGGCGGAACTCTTCCACCAGAAATTTTTTACAATAATCTGTATCCTATTTAATCAAAGGATTTTAGAGTAAAAATACGCTCATCTTTTCTAAATAAAAATAGTGGTGCCGATAACGATAACCACTTTCATCCCTGCTTATAATATGGAAATAATAAAAAGATACGTTTCTTCCCCTATAATTGTTTTATTATAATAAAACAATCTTTCAGCATCGTTCTTGTGATTAAATCAGTATCTGCGGTTTTCTTCTGATAAGAAAAGCATTTGTGTTGGTTTACATTAACATACTTGCCAACATCCTGATTAATATTCCGTAGTGTTATTAATCCCGCCGTTTTTTTCACGCCAGTAAATTTTTAGAGTAATATTCTGCAAATGCAGTTACGATAAAATAAGAAGAAAAACACTCTAAAATGATACTGGTGTGAAAAAGAAGGCGGAGCTAACAATACTACGGAATATTTATTAGTATGTTGGCAAGTATGCATTAATACATCGTTTGCAGGCCACATAAAAGTACATTTTTTAAGAAAAATTAACCTTGTCTTAGGCGTTCCTTAAATTAAGAAAAAAAAAAAAAAAAAAAAAAAAAAAAAACTTTATTTTAAAAAACTATTTCAAGTATTCGTGTTTGCATTTTATGTGCCACCGATGTATATATGATGAGTTAGCAAGAATGTCATTGCGACTTTTTAGAGTGAAATAAAACTCATCCTTTTCTATAAGAAAAATAAATTTTATTTCGTCAAACATTCTGTTCCATGACCTTTTGCCATTTTTCGAGTAACTTCACGATTCCTTACTCACAGGACTTTTGGTCCACATCACCAAACAACTCAAGCAAATGCGATTTGAGGTCATTGTTACTTCTGAAATTTTTACCATTCTAGCTCATAATTTTGGCGACATGTAATTGTGAACACTTGAATTTGAGGAACATTTCTACAACAGCGATCGAATGTAGCATTAAACTGATATGATGTTTCGAAATTTCTGTCTTGCTATTACAAGAAATGGTAAACCCATCATTTATTACCATAGTTACAATTCATCGGGGATTTTAACACCACTATTATAAAATAGATATCTTCGCCTTTACTGCACAATTTTAGTCTTTAAATAGGAAAAAAATTCTCAAATATCAGCGTGTCAACAGTTGAAATATTTTCCCTAATTCTTCCTCCAGTATATTTATATAGTAAATTTTACTTACAAGGGAAGTATGAATTAGTAAAATCGCTATTGAAACCAAACCAATCTTAAATTAAAGAGCATGGTCGAAAACATTGGGTACCGTACAAATTTGCTGCAACAACTCCCATGGGGGTGAGATATGCCTTCTATTAGTTTTAGTTATTTCTATAAAAGCCAACAAAACACGCAGAGTAGTGCGAACAGATGGTGCAGTGATAGCGTGCTTGACTTCGGATTCAGAGGTCGTGGGATCGAATCCCCGCAAGGGCGTTTTGTAACTTTTTCGATATCTTTTTTCTATACGTTTTTAATTAAATTAAATTATTAATTTAAGAGAAAATATTTATTACTCACATTAAGATTTTTTTTCTTTTTTTTTTTTTTTTTTTTTTTTTGAGTATTCCAATTAATAAAGTATTGAGAATGAATTTAAGAAATGCATTTTTTTATTTATAAAAAGGAAAACCATGTTTAAAGCTACGAATATAGTTTCTAATTTATAACAACTATGATTAAAAGTAGAAAAATCATGAAACCATAAGTATTTTTCACAATTGGAACAAGAAATATAAAGAGATTGATCACAATTATTTCAATTTCAATTTTGTTCACAGTCAATTATTGTTCATCACGAAAATTTTGTCAAATATTTGGCTTTTCGTCGAGATTACTTGATTTGTATGTTCATATTTACCCAGATTTTGAATTTTTTTAGATTTAAATTAATTATAAATTAGTAAAAATCATTTTGAAAAAATTTGTCGTCATTGTCTTCAACATTATTGTCAGTTCTTCCGACACCACTAAATTTGACATTTGTTTAATGAAATATTTGAAATAAAAGTTAAATGCGACGTCGAATAGTTAAGCAATAGCTGTTCATCATTCAGGATTTTTCATGCAAAAAATTGCCTGAATAAATAATACAATTGAGAGCAGACGATTAACTCGTGCTATTAATGTCGTCGTTAAAAAATAGTAATTAATAATTTATATAAAACAATCATGAACAAAATTTTATCTGAATGTAACCATTAACAAAATCGTACCTAAATATAATATAAAAGTATTTCCCGTTAAATTATTATTATTTTTTAAATTTAATAAATAAATAAATAAATAAATTGGTTAAAAAAAAATATATTAAATTGTCCGCCCTGAAAAGAAAAAAAAAAAAAAAGAAAAGAAAAGAAAAGAAAAAGAAAAAAGAAAAAAAAAGAAAAACTTGTTTTAATATAATTAATATTTTCTCTTAAAACAATGATTTAATTTCATTAAAAATGTCAAAAATAAATATTTCAGTTGAAATAAAAAAATAAAATACAAAACGCCCTTGCGGTGACTCGATCCCACTACCTCCGTATCCGAAGCCAATCACGCTAGCACTGCACCATCTGTTTACACTACGCTGTTTTGTTGGCTTTTATAGAAATAACTAAAACTAATAGAGGGCATATCTCACCCCCAAGGGAGTTGTTGCAGCAAATTTGTACGGTACCCAATGTTTTGACCATGCTCTTTAATTTAAAGTTTGTTTGGTTTCAATAGCGATTTAACTAATTCACACTTCCCTTGTTAGTTAATCGTGAAAATTTACTTCTGGAAATTCCAAAAGTAAAATACTGATGGAAGCATAAGGGGAAAAAAATTGTCTCTCGAAACTATGAATAATAGCTATCGGAAAAAAACGGAAGAATTAGCAGCTTCTTATAGGTCTCGCAGCGTTCCTAAAATTTTAAGCTCATTTTATTATATTGTCACTACAATTTTAGAGGAATATTTTTTAACAAAGTATTTAAAACAGTCAAAAATATTAAAGAAAAACTTGTTATTGATGGTGCTGGTGGCAATATAATAAAATAAATATATAATTTTAAGGTTATTGCAAGCAGGGCCTGATTAAGGGGGAAGCTCGCTCATACCGGAATATTTTTACAATTATTTTTTACTTCATGTTATAGAAATTCCACGCTTTGACGAGGAAATACTTTTTATAAAAAATGAACGGTGTAAAACAATCCAATTTATTCACCGTTATTAGACACCAGAATTCTTTTAAAATAATTTTTAATGAAAATTTTCTGTTTATTATAGGAAGAAAGTATTTGTTAAAAAATAACGGTGTAAGTATAAATAATGTGTCAAGAGCGAGCTTCCCCCTTAATCAGGCCCTGATTGCAAGGTCTATTTTTATTACGTAGAAAAGACTTACTGAAAGATATATAAAAGAGACAGTTTTGAGTATCAAATGGATACATTCTAAAGTCCATTAGGCAACCAACTTTAAAAGAATACCTGTAGGGATTGAAAGAAATACTATATTATAACAATCGATATTAAAACAAATTACAACGATATATCTAATAAAATGACATACTTGCCAACTATCTCATTAATAACCGTACAATTCTTAACGCCCCTCGAGAAACGCCCCTTTTTTCACACCATTTTATTTTTAGAGTAATTCTCTCCAAATATTGTTACGATTAAATAAGAATAAAATTACTCTAAAAAATGACTGGTGTGAAAAAAAAGGAGGGTACTAAAAATTGTACGGTTCATAATGAGATGGTTGGCGAGTATGGAATGGTACTCAAATTTAATTTTATGAAGTGATTTTTGAGAATATAATTTGTTGAAAATTATGTTATCAAAAGCCAAAAAAGCTGAAATCAAATATCCTGTCAGAATTGATCAAAACCATTTCTTCTATAAAAAATTTACAAATTATTATTTATTTTAAAAAACAATTTTACTAATATCTGCAGAAGAGCAGTGAAAAACGATTAAATTTGGAGTTATATGACAATATTAAAAATGCAAATTAAACGTTAGAAAATAAATCGAGAAAATACAGTTGTAAAATAAAATGCTTGAAAAATTATAAATTTATTTTCTGTATCACTATATATTGCAGTAGCATAGTCGTATTTTTAATTGTATTATATCACTCAATTATATTTCTGGGAAGATTAATCTAAACCTCCTAACACATTGGCAAAACGTTTTTATTCCTATAATACCGAACAATTAATATTTTCCATTTTCTAAACGCACCATTAAAATGTATAAAATATTATTGAAAATGCAGCAAAGCAAATAAAATACTGCATAATTAAAAACGCATGTTATATCTGTTATTTAATATATAAAACTGAAATGGAAATAAGCAATAATTTATTAGACATTTTATATATATACTGTATATATATATTTTTAATCTGGTGTATAAAAACATAGCTGCCAATGCTTTAATTTATTCCGAAGTATTTTTAGCTCCGCCTTTATTTCGCACCACTTTATTTTTAAAATATTTTTCTCCAATATATAACTATGATAAAAAAAAAAAAAAATACAGTTAGAGAGAAAAAAAAAAGTGGTATGGATTAAAGGCGGAACTAAAAGTACTCCGGAATAAATTAAAATATTGGCAGCTATGTAACAACTACACGACTTCCATTACCCACTATAACACGTATTATCTGCACTTTTTGGAGATAATGTGGTCAGAATACATAAAATTGACCTAACAATTAAACACCTAATAATTTTCCTGTAAGAAAAAAACTGATAACATGTGTAAAGACATATAAAAGAAAGTTTATGTAGCGAGTTAAAAATAAATAAATAAATAAACAGTAGAGCCGTTTTTTGAAGCACCAATTTCCGAGGTTAAAAACTGACCTACCAAATCATAATTACTGTTAATTTTCCTCTAATAACCCCATAATACATGCGAAAATAGACATTTCAAAAGAGGTTTATGTAGCAATTTTCAAGAAAACCATTAGAGATGTTTTTGAGATACTGACTTTCAGCGAAACTTCGCAAATTCATTTATTGAACGAAAAACAACAATTACATACAAAAGTATATCTAAAAGGGAGTTAATATGGAGAGTTTGATAAAAAATCAGATTAGCCGTTTTTAAAGGAACGCACGTGAGAGACCTCAAATTAACTTACTTATACAGAAAGCTTATCAAATTTCTTGAATTAACCAACGAATATATACTTAAGGACATCTACTAAGGTATTATAGCAAATTTAAAGAAAATCTTTATAGCTGTTTTAAAGATACGCACTAACGATCCTACTTCCGGTTTCCAATGTCCCACTTCAGGTTTTCAATTTTCAACAAAAGTTGGAAAAATCATTTGTACACCAGACCTGTCTTAATTCTGATGTTTCGCTGTTCTATCTTTATTAGTTTCGGAGATATGATAGTAAGATTTCCAACACGCATACATACATACTTACATACTACTCACGTACTTACATGCACAGTAATCAATTGCCGAAAACCTCTTTTTTTTTTACTTTGGAAATCTTAAAACATGTAAATCAGGTGAAAAATCCGTATCGAATTTTTCTACCGAATACAGTGCTCCCATTATAGTCAGGTAATAGAAGTAGCATACGATGAAATACATAACATTATTAACCTCTTAAATTATTATCCCGAGTTACCTGGGGCTAGATTTCTTTTCCTTGTTATCGTGAAGCATCATTAGTATATTTATTGTAGTTGTTTCTAGAGCCAATAGATAGCATTATCTGTGTTTTTTTACCGTTTTGATTGCTTGTTGGGAAAGGGAGGTACATTGACTAAGGTTTTCTTGTTTGTTGAAAAAATATGTGGTTGTTTTTGAAACGCTTATTGAAAATAAATAGGTAAGATAGGGAGTTAAAGTCATTCAGTAAATCAAGTTTAAGTAACTATATTACCTGATAGTCAAATAGAGTGATCCATCATCTAGTACATAAAAGTACGTAGTATGTTTTCCTAGCGTAGCAACGTCTTTTGCTGATTCAAAATTGGTGTCTGGCAACCAAATGTATTTGTAGCAATTGTCCAAAATATGATGAGAACTAGTGAATTCTGAATTGATTCTTGAATCATTCCAGCACTGAGTAAAATACGCATCCAATCGGAAATCCTGTAAGTAAAGATAGAATGATGTGTTTCAGTCAGAGGTCTGCACGGGCCGAAAGCATGAGGCCCGGACCCGACCCGTACAAATCACTACTTACCTGGCCCGGCTTGGTATGACATCTAAAACTTCAGTCCGGGCCCAGCTCGGACAAAAAACGATATAGTCAGGTCCAACCCGGCCCAGCCCGATAAAACAAAAGCATGAATTTCTATGCAAAAATTTTTAGTATCGATTTTTCCGATGTTTTATAGAGAAAAGCAATAATTTACACAGGCCTGCAAAACTGAAGTTTTTGAAAAATACACTGATTTTTATATTATTTCGTGTGCTGATTTCGAAAATTAGATCCATTTTTTTTTTTCATCATGTCAGGATTTTTTGTAAAATCGAAATCGATTTTTTTTTCCTCGAACAATATTGCACGCACTATCTGGCAACAATGATTCTTTTACCCATTTAAATCTATGTAAAATGATCGATTCTTGATGTAACAAACTGATTTTTAAGCAATCAATTTATTTTTATAGGTTTAAATGGATGAAAACCACAGTTGCTAGATCGCACGAGCCGCCTCTGGTCGACAGAAAAGCGAAAAATTCCTTTGGGTAATTTTTACATCAAATTATGGTGCAGTTTCTAAAAGAAAATCACTAATATACCGGTTTATTTGCTTTTATTAAGGAAACTTACATAAAATAGACGACTGATCAAGAGAAGCAAATAGTATGTATGTGTTAAAAATCGAAGTAAAATTGAATTTTTCAAGAAAACGTGGCGTGATAGAAATTTTTCGTTATATATTTTTTAAATCAGCACCAAAAAATACATAAAGTTCAACTATCAATTCCCCTGTATTTTTTTCATCGCAGGCCTGTGTTATCTATTAACTAAACTATTGATGTTTTAGAAGACAATTACATTTAAATAGAAATGAATAATCACTAACAGGCAGAAAGTCAAACCGAAAATAGTAGTATTCATCAAACAATGTAGGAAAGTACTTAAAATGGTTAAAAATATTAAAAATTTACTTTCATCTATTTCCAGTTTTATCCCGTGTTTATAAGTGAAAAAATAAGTACATGGGATTCGGTAAAAGGATGCATCCAAATACTTTTGTGTGATCCTGTAAACAAAACACTAAAGCTAATCAAAACGTTTTTAAAAAAGAAATGATTTTGAGCATCTGGAAAATGATGCTAATTTAGTGCCCTGATAAGTAGTGAAAAAAGTGCTTAACCCTTTCATTTCACCCTTAATTTCACTTCCCAACTGGAAGAATTCATCCCAGAATTTTTTTAGAAAAAACTTATGTTTGTAACATATCAGAAAAGGCCGGTTTTTTAAACCTTAAAATTCAAAATTCCTTTTACTTTAATTTAGTTCACGAATTCCGGTGGAGTATAATTTAAAGGATCCGAATTGTCTTGCGCCGGAAAGGGTTAAAAATAATATCCTACATGGTCCTAGACTCTAGAAACCATAGAACATTGTGTCATACACAGTAACGTATCACGTTTTTCGTATTTTAACGTATTTCTTTTGTTTGGAAATATGCGAAAACTTGACATGCATATATTTTTGAATAGGAAACCTGGTATTGTGAACTCAAATAATATATATAAGTTCCGAAACATGCTTGATAAATAATTCGCGGTTCAATGGTATTCACATTTTAAGAACATAAAGAATCAAAATTAAAATGCCGGATTGCTTTGAAACAAGAGAATGAATAAAATAGAACGATGCATACTCTTTTTTTAGGTTTAATAATCATAATAAAATAAAAATTCTATTTACACTTTAATACATTATTTACAAAAAAGAATACTTAAAGGAACTTAGCTCCGAATCTAATTAACTCTCATAGTGAGAGATCGAATAATTCTATCTTCGAACACAGCCCAAGAATCCAAAATCTAAACTAAACTAAAACTTATTTTGCCTGTTGCCAAAATCTATAAACAAAATATATAAGTTCTTCTTTTTTCTTTCTGCTGCGACGCAGCGCCGTCTAAATGGAATTGTTTTTACTACACAACTCCCCGCCGTGAACTCTTACAACAGAGTTCCCAAATCAAAAATCTCATTAATTCAAAAATAAATCTCAAATCTGAACAACTTCTGATAATCATAAATTGTACAAATTTCTAAATATTCAATTAGTACTAAATCACATAATCATTCTTTTTTTTTTCAAAATATCAACAGTTATCTAATATTAAATACAAATGTAAACAATATTTACTAAAGTACTATAACTAAATCAATAAAAGATCAAATCAAAATATTAAATTGAAATATCAATATTAAACATGAAGCAAACACATTATTATTTAAACAATTAACTCTTAGTTATCAAATATAAACAAAGTTATCAAATATAAGCGAACTTAAATGTAAAGCAACACATGCAAAATTTTAATATTTTCAATTATCAAATAAAATTCACTAAATTATTCAAAAAAGGATATCAAATATTCTGAAAATTAAAGAAAAAATGTTCATTAAAAATGAAGGTTTTTAAGTTAAAATTTTTCTCAAAAGTTTATATCATTTTATCAGTTCATAGCATTAAAGTTTTTAGTTAAGTCAATTCCAGTGGGTATAAATGCTGAACAGTTCTTTTTAAAACACCATTGGCAATCTTAACCTCATAAGATCGGATGTTGTGATCTCTGCCGACGATTGTTTTCTGGATTATACCAAGTTTTCACAAAAGTCTGTTTTTTGAATTTTAATTCCATGTAAATTGGATGCATGTCTTCTATTGAATTCTAAATTTAAATCGTACGGTAGTGACTTTAGAATTACTGCGATTAACATAGCACTATAATTATTCTCATCAGCTTCTAAGGAGGATAATGATCTAATATTTATCTCGATTTCTTCATGCAATTTTTTAAATCTAAAAATATCTGTAGATTTATAAACGGGTGCTAAATTTAACAAATTGTTCATGTGGTGGTTAATTATCATATCGCGTTGACTGAATCTTCGTTTAAGAATTCCTACGGCTTTGTCATAATTTTGTTTTGAAATCTCTAACCCGTGTATAGAATTTAAAGCCGTCGAAGTTAAATAACTTTTTAAATAATTAAATTTCTCTACCTTTGACAAAGTTTCATTGTCATGAATAGTAACTTTAAAAGTATTCCAGAAGCTCATAAATTGGGACAATTCGCCGCTAAATCTTTGAATAATTAATTTCGGGAGTTTAAAAAATTTGTTATTCTCACTTAACGGTGTACTGTTATGTTGTAAAATACTTGAAACATTTGAATTTACACCACTATTTTCGACTGAATTCACTTTTATTTTCCTTTTTGCTCTAAAAATAGCGGTCGCGATTTTGTCTTGGTATTCATAACATACGTTTTTTTCATTTTCGTATTCTGTTAAAGGAATTAGTTTTCTATTTTCCTATCGTCTTCCTGTAGAAGCCCATTCTTAATAGTTAATTGAATAAGAGTTTCTTCTAAATTTTCAACATTTAAATGTTCTTCTTTTAAATTTAATTCTATACTATTTACTAACTTTGTCACACTTGATCGAAGAATTTTTCTATTAATTTTATGTTTGTCCAACTCCATTGTAAATTTTCATAAAATTTCTTACCTTGAGCCGCCTTCGCTCTAAGAGCTAATCCAATATTATGAAAACACAAATATTAATTTTAGTAATCAAATCTAACGTAAGCACCGTTACTTTCAAAAGCAACATTATCTTGCCGGCACTGATGCAAATTATAAGAAGAAACAGTAGAAACTATTTCCTCTTTTGCTAAAAACATGTGAAAAATAGAGTGTATAGACAGAGAGTTAGGCATTCAAATTAAAGTTATAAACTCTATCTAACAGAGAAAATTTCCGGTGACTATAAAATTATGCAAAAAACATGATTAAAGAAAGGTTTTTATCATTCACCTTCTTTGTTAATTAACGTGAAATACTAAGAAAAAAAAACGTGTCAACAAGGCACGGCACGTATTATTATTATTATTATTAATATTATTATTATTATTTTCCCATTTCACCGGCCTGAGTATACATAAAAAATATTAAGCCCGGCCCGGCCAGGCACGACCCGAAACCGAATTGAGAAAATCGGCCCGAACCGGCCCGAGGGTCGGGATGGGCTCGGGCTTGGGCCTTCTCGGGCCTCCTGCAGACCTCTAATGCCAGTATGTATTTATTTAAGGATCGAGTACCGGAAAAAATCAGCAAAACGGAAAAAATAATCAGCAAAAGACAACTATATTTTATTTACAATAACTGTAGAAATAATTGCTTTTAAAACTTGTAAATTTTAACAGATGATAAGAAAGGTTTTATCTACCTATTACAACTTTTACAATAATAGTGCATCGTTAATTTTTTTTTCCTTGTAAATATCAAAGCTAATGTTTTTTGTATATATAAATTTTGAGTGCATCATTTACATGCAAATAATACATCGCATGAACCTGGAAAAGTTTTATACATGGGAAAATTTTCTACAATGAAAATTATTAAAATAACTTATCTGAAGAGCACCATTCTTAAATATATAGTATATACATACATATATTTATTTATTTATTTTGTTGTGACATTTACCTATGTTTTTGGTACAATTATGCTTATAATTAAAATAATTTTAATTTTAAAAGCCTATAAAGCTCGCCATTTCATACATTCATATGTTATATGAACGCTCAACAAATTCTGGCTGACCATCACCGAAATATTGTACGCGCTAGTACCAACAAAATATTCGCTCTGACATTTTTATTGAAAAAAAAAAAAGTAATAATAAAAAAAAAAAAAAAATGTGGAGTTGTTTTAACAGTTAAAATACAGTTAAAAAAAATAAATCAACATCGTTTAAAATTCATATTATTAATAATTAAAAAATGTTTATTAATTATTATAAAAAAAATTATGGTCATTTTTTGCTAACATTTTCAAAGTTTAAAAATACCTGTCCACTTAAAACCTTTTTAACAAAATGGCATCTTCAAGTATAGACCAGCGGTCAGAAAACCGCAGCTGCTTAGCTTTTAGCTACTTTGATACGGCTCAGCTATGAATCCATAGATAAAATTCATTTTAACATATGTAAAACCTTTTCAAAAATAACCGGATACTTTCTATTTAAAATGTTTTATCAAATATCTGAAAAAAAAAAAAAAAAAAAACTCTTTGTCGAATTATCTTGAAACTTCAGTGGAGTAAAAAACATTTTATACTACACATATTTCAGCAAAACTTTTGCCACGAAAAGAAAAAAAAAGGACTTTTAAATTTTTGAAGAAAAAACAGATTCTTTTAAAAATACTCTATAAAGTAATCCTTGAAAAGCCTTCTGGCTCTAAGATGTGATTATGAGGGCACTTCTAATTATATGTATTCATTTGTGAGAAACTGTGGCATATATTCATGGAAAAATAAAGGTTTCTTTAAAAAAAATTGCAAAACAAAGGTCTTTTTTTTTTTTTTTTTTTTGCAAGATGCTGGTTATTTTATTCAATGCAAAGCCAATTTTAGGAAACTTTATATACTACATTAGACAAATCATACTGCAATCAGAATATAAATATATTAAATATCTAATGAAATATGAGCATTTTTTAAAAAAATAATCATTAACTGCACATGCGAAGATGTTAATAAAAACATAATTGCATAATTAGCCAAATGTATTTATTTAATTATATGAAAACCCAAGCAAATATGCCGAAAGTTCAAAAAGTTATTGCCGATTGAATAAACAGCTTTTCAGTTCTCCCCTCTAATATATATATATATATATATATATAAAATTTTAATGTATGTTTTCAGTCATAAAAGTTAAAAATAAGTAACAAAAATAACTAAAGAAAAACATACGAGAAAATTAATAAATGGGAAACAATTCATAAGTAAAACTTACTGCAAAAACATAATATATATATATAGTGTATATATATATATATATATATACTGCTGCCTTTTAAATTTGCAACACCAAGAAGGAATGCGAATATAAGAATAATGATATTTATTGCGCACATACATTATAGTAGGAAGAACAATTGATTTAGCTTTCAGGAAGTTTTGAGTAATATATCCTGAGAAAACAGTTCATGAAGCAGCGACCTCTGCGAGCAGTGTTCCCTCTGTTTGGTTTTGCTGCCTGCTTCCTATTGGTTGGCTGTGTTGTTCCCCTATCTTTGGGTTTTGCCCTCCTTTCAGTCTTGCTTTTGCCTCCAAGACAGAGTACCATGTGTTTGCACCTGAAGAAGAAAGATCGTGTCCTTTCGAAATCGGTAGTGTTTTCATTAGTTTTATGGTGTGCGAAGAAGTTTTTAAGTTTGATATTAATTACATTTCCTTATACATGAATACACATTATGTAAATTTTCTATTCATTTTTCCTGGTGCTAATTCTTAGCCTTGGTAATTATCATTGTCGCCACTAGGTAAGAACTCCTACGGTGACATTATCATTAATCAAGGATGGAACCTTGCTAATCTCAGTTCCGTTGTAACAACTATGCTTAATATGCACGCTTTGCTTTATATCGTTAAGTACTTTTCTTTACAATTTTTAAACAATCTGAACTTTACTTAAAAATTTATATTTTATAATATGCAAAAAGACGACTAGTTTTTATGAGATTCCACTTACCATTTCCGCTTCATTAATTTCATCAATAGCCATCACTAAAATATTTGTAAATACGTATACTGGCTCTCCCGATGCTAGACAAATGAAAAAGAATCGATTAAAATTTTATTATAGCATTTTACGAACATAAGTAATTTTTTTTATTCTTTTATTATTATTATTATTATTATTATTTTCTGAGGGCTGTCACCCACAATTTTTCTGAATATATATATACATATACAGCCGAACCTCGTTAACGTGAATCTCAAGGGGGATAAAAAATTTGTTCATGTTATCAGTAGTTCATGCTGTCAATAACTAATCTTCATATAACTAAACTAATCTTCATTTTGACGGGGATTGTGGAAACAGTTCATGTTAAAAGTAATTCATGTTAACAGTGTTCACATTAACGAGGTTCGACTGTATTTATATTATAATAATCTTTATTAATAAATTTCTATGATAAAATTTGGCAAAAATAATATTTGTAAGTAGTGGTAATTAAAAATGTTGCTGGTAGCTACTCAGTTATTTTACAGCCAAGGAGTCCCTTGAAACGGTCAAAACACCTGTTCTTTATTGCTTAAAGGAAAAATACGATTCACTGAAAATACATTTTTACAAAACTCCTTAAAGAAATAGAATCGCGTATTTAATTACAAAAGAAACAACTTAAGACGCTTAGCTAAAAAGCAACCATTATTAAAAATATCGCGACTAATTAAGTTTTTGAATCGACTGGCTCTCATTCAGAAATACAGGATGCCCATAACTTACCATGTCCGAATGCTCAGTATGAAAAACTGTACTGCAAAATTTCATGAAAATTCGGTAATGCCGTAGTCAGATGATGGAAATTTTATTTAGCACAGAGAAAAATAAGTTTCAAAAATTACTATTGGATGGTGTATTATAGTTTTACTAGCAGGATTTGCCCGCTTCGCTGGTCACTATATTTAAAGGAAATTCTTTTCTGTATCGCTTTATGAACAAAGCTCATCCGCAGAATCCCGGGTGCCTGTCCCTATTGCTTACGACAATGGCTTACCAGGGTTTAACCTGGCAAAAAAATTACTTTAGCATTTTAGCGAAAATAGGTAAGCACTATTTTAGCTTTTTCAAAAGTTAATTCTTTGGATACCATTGATTTCTTTTACTTAGCTTTGTTATCCTCAGTTTTATTTTCTATTCTTTTGTTCATTGATGATTTTAACTAAGCATCCATATTTGTGACTTTAAAAATATGTATCAGGGAAACTATGTTTTGATTTTAACAATAGAAAAAGAGGTACTCATATCATATGTGTAAAATGAAAAAACAATTGAAAAATTAAGTAAAGTGTAGTGGTAGATAATCGTGAAGTACTAGTGCTAAGAATGCTTCTATGAATCAAATTCTGAATTCTGACATGCTATTAAATATTTTTGCATTTAAATTCAATCATTAAAAATTAAAAATAAATCCAAATTACTACATAAATAATCATTCCCAAAATTTTCAGTACTTTCGTAGTTTTTGCCTGCAAATATTACAAAAAAAAAAAAAAAAAAAAAAAAAAATCTGAGTTATTATAGAGATATTTTATACAGTTATCCAGTTTTAGCTTTTTAGCGAAATTCTAACCAACATGTTTTAGCAAAATATGATACCTTTTAGCAAAATGCTAAAAAAACTAATGGCAGTTTAAACCCTGTGGCTTACCAATAGGTTTCCATTTGGGTGAATGTTAGATGATACAATTTTTTTATTAAAATCACACAATCAACTGATAAGAAGAAAATCATATTTATTGAAATTTTATTTTTCCGATTGAGTGAGAATAATGCCTGGACCGGGAGTCAAACCCCGGATCCCTCTTCTTTCTCTTAATGGTGTTTTCCATTACCTGCGGCTTATTTTTGTCGAGCTATCTACATGATAGACCAGATGTTTCTGCCTAAAGGTTGTCTGAGTGAGTAATGCCGACCGGTTGTCAGCCTGGATAGCTCAATTGGTAGAGCTTTGACCTTGGAAGTCAAAGATCCGGGGTTCGACTCCCTGTCCAGGCATTATTTTCACTCAGTCGGAAAAATAAAATTTCAATAAATATTAGATGATAGTTTCGAAACGGACAGTATCGAAAAAATTGAAGTAGTCCTTTTATATTTGAATATCCCTGTTACATACGAACAACACTATACGTGGTGTGCATAATATTTGTTTTCACATTATTTCTTATATTTTTTTTTGATTTATCAGACTAACCATAAAATGACAGCAATTTCACGCCAAATATAATATTACAATATGCTATGATCAGGTACGCTATCGCATGAGACAATTATTTTTTGTGGTTATATATACTTCATGGTTAGTTAATAGTAGTTGGTATATAAAAAAATAAATAAGTAAATAAATAAATGTGTAAACTTGATCATGGTACAGCCTTAATATAGCTCCCCTTGGCGACTTCTATATTTTTGTTACCGTTTTAGACAAAATAAAATACATAGTTTATGTGATTATTGTTTCTGTTCCTTTCTTTTCTTTTCCTTTTTTTTTCTTTTTTTCAATATTTTTGATTCGCTACTTGGCTTAAAGCGGCTGTTGCGAAAATAGAGTCCTTGGCGAAAAATGTCCAATCTACTTCTGCATCAAAACTTTTAAAATTGGCCAGGAAAGCTTTTTTATATAATGCTGAATTAGCTTTCATGCCAAGAGTGATTCATCGGTGTCAAAAACATACTATTAAAAAACAAAACAAAACAAAAAAAAAATCTGTAATTGAGGTATATTAAAAAAAAAAGGTTATGAAAGAAAATCCGGAAGAAACATGCTAGATTTTTATTATTATTATTTTATTTTAAAGTTATAAGTGCGTGAAAGCATATTTCATTTTATGTTTAAAAAAAAAAAAAAAAAAAAAAAAAAAAAAAAACTAACTCATAAACTTTTTTGGCAACATTTAACAATTTTAAGTGGCTAATTTTAAAGCTGTTATGAATACAGTGCCAGAATTTGTATTATTTCTTAAATAATTCTAATTTTCATGAAAAAACGTAAGTTAATTTCATGTTTTCTATCTATAATAAGTACTTTACACCATAAATCATACAGCCTTCATTGGACAGATTTCGAGAACAGTGGAAAAAAAAAAATATATATATATATATATATGCAAATCTTGCTTGCTTAATACTATAAGATTGAGAATATAAGAAGGATAAACTTCAACAGTAAAACATACAAACTTTAACAGTAAATCTACAAAATTTAATCTTGTTTACAAAAAATATTCAATATAAAGTCCATCATTGTCTGCTACCATCTAGAAGAGAAAAATTTCATATTAACTGTTAAAAGCAGTTAATGCTGGGGATTGTTACGCATATAGAGCGTTATGCTAACTTTAAGGTCGAAGACAGATGTGATGGGATCACTGTAAATTAAGTATTTGTGGTATCGCCACAGACAGAAGACATATGGATTCAAGTCTGGAATTCTCGAAGGCCAAGCCATAGGAAAATGACGGCAGAGGATTGTGTCATAAAAATGGCGGCGAAGCACATGTTTCCCTCAACAAACGATGTGTGGAGAACAATCTTGCCTAAACACTGTTCTGGAATAACATCCCCTTGTACGAAGAGGCAGAAACACGGATTGTTCCAATAAAGATGCGTATCGCTTACCGATGGTGGAGCATGTCACATGACTTGCGGTGTTGAGCTCTTTGAAAAAAATAGAACCAAAATGAATGCAACAGTAAAGCCGCACCAAACCGTTATATGCGAAGAGTGAAAAGGCGTTTTCGAACATTCATATGGGTTTTTCGAAGCCCAAATGCGGCAACGGTGAGTGTTAATCGCACCACCCAAATAAGTAGTCTCGTACGTTCACAAATGTTCCATAGCTATTCATTTTGGGGCTCAAATTGCGCAAGAAACTGCAACGCAAAGATTAATCGGCTATTAAGATCAGCTTTGAAGTGTTTCTGTACTAGTGGCAGTTTATAGGAATAGTAATGTAACACTTTTTAAGAATCTTATTAACTGCGGAACGAGGTTAGTCAACCGTTTCGGCAATACGCCAAACACTTTTGATGTCTATGAAGTAAGATATCCTGTCTTCCTCCTCTTCTGTTGCTACATCATCCACAATCTGTGCTGCAACTCACCGTCATCCTCTTCCTGGCTGAAAGGACAATTATGCCGTTGCTTCAAATTTCTTAATCATGTTTGTTAGTCGTAGTGAGTAGACCTTCTCGTATCTTCTTCAACGACCACCATTTTCATAAAAATTCGGTAGCTCAGTCGCCGATTTTGGTAAATTTTACAAGTAAAACCTTTTCTTGCACAGTCAACATCATCTTGCTTTTCTTGGAAACGAGTGTGACTTTGGTTCACTTGTTGCATCCTTATATAGCGAGTCTTGTTGCACGAGCACAGGATTAATATGCTTACGACATTTGCATACGCCAGAAGTTTAATAGCATAGTGTCATCTAGTGGTGATTTTCGAAAGTAATTTTTTGTGTTAGATAAAATTCTCATCATTTTTGGATGGAGTCGCAGTAGACCGGTCGGTAGAGTGCCGAGATCTTAATTGAAAGATTGCGGGTTCGATACTCGAGCTGGCCGAAGACCGTCGTGTACACCAATGGTGGCTGGTGCACGTAAATTCCGTCTTGGCCGAAACGTCCTCCATGTTCCAATCTAAATTATATCTCTGGGGGTCACCGAAGTAGGGGAGTTATTCCCTCCGTGGAGGATCACAATTATGATGGTATGTCTCCGGACCATCCTTAGGGGTGCATACTAGACCGTCGTCAATTACCCATTGTGCAGTACTAGTGCGACGTTAAAAACCCAGTCAACCAACCCGTCAGTTCATGAAATTCTGAAGCAGAGTTTTGGTATAAAGTGCGCTGAAATCGCAAGTTTATTCATAGACACGTTGTATAAAAAAGCTCGTTGAGATTCAAAACAAGAAGATTTCAAGCTCTCTACTCTCGGCTTAATATAAAAGATAGCTTTTATATTCTTTCCTTTGTAGAAAGAAAAGAACTACAAACTTAAAAAAGATTAACATTTTTGCCAAAACAGCTCTTGAGCACTACTTCTGACGCAATATTTTCAAAAAATAGCATTTTGTAATAAGTTTTGACAGTTAAATAACACAAATGCTTCAATTCAGAAAAACGGTACAAATTGTATATATGAAACATGAGAAAATTTAAATAAAAGTTGCTTTTAAAAGATTAATTGTTTAATTTACTGTTTTCTTTTTAAATCATGTTTGTATTAGTGTTTCTCATAGATATAATTTGAAATTCTCTAAAGCTTGAAAAACAAAACTGTTATTACTTTGTATTATAATTTTAAAAACCTTACAGTGCAGAGGGTTTTTAAAAATATGTGTACATTCCTATCTAAAAATTATAGGTAAATTTTAAAGTTCTATTTTTTAATTTAAAAGTTCAAAGTCTAATTTATAAAAGTTTGGAATATGTACAATTGTTTAGAAATTACTTAGAAAAGCAAATGTATACAATGTTCTTAATTTTTAAAGCTTTAATTTTTGCCATTCGATTAGTTTGATGTTTTACAATATATATCGATTTATCTTACACATACACACACAGATATATATATATAGGTAGATACATGTATTATTTTGCTAAGTGACATCTTCATTTAACCCCTTGCTAGCTCTAACGCTCTAAAGCGCTCTAAACAGTGTAATTCTTAATTTTTAAAGCTTTAATTTTTGCCATTCGATTAGCGTGATGTTTTACAATATATATATCGATTTACCTTACACATGCACATACAAATCTCCCTCTCTCTCTCTCTCTCTATATATATATATATAGTAATATATAAATGCAGAAATATATGAATAAATGAATGAAATTATACCCCAAAAAACACTGAGATCTTCATCAGGGAGGCCCCTCAGTGTAGGGGTGAACGAGAAGTTTCTGAAAGGACAGTAGCTATAAGCTAATAACTATCCTTAGCCCCCAACTTCTCACCAAACAGAAAACCACCAGTAACTGAAGAGAAATCAAACATAATGTATAAAACAACTAAAAATATTTTATAAAATTATCAAATTGTAAAAGTTACAAAATTACATCAATTCATTTAAAAAATATACAATACAAAAGAGAATTACTGAAGGAAAAAATAGTAATTTCAGTAATTCTCTTCTGTATTGTATATTTTTTAAATGAATTGATGTAATTTTGTAACTTTTACAATTTGATAATTTTATAAAATATTTTTAGTTGTTTTATACATTATGTTTGATTTCTCTTCAGTTATTGGTGGTTTTCTGTTTGGTGAGAAGTTGGGGGCTAAGGATAGTTATTAGCTTATAGTTACTGTCCTTTCAGAAACTTCTCGTTCACCCCTACACTGAGGGGCCTCCCTGATGAAGATCTCAGTGTTTTTTGGGGTATAATTTCATTCATTTATTCATATATTTCTGCATTTATATATTACTACATCTAAGTTTTGCATTTCCTCTCGCTGCAATCTTGCGCATTGGTTTGTAATTCTCCTATTAATTTTTCTAATCTGTAAAACTTATATATTTATAAATTTTCCTGTCAATTGTTTTCTATATATATATATAGGTAGATACAAATATTATTTTGCTAAGTGACACCTTCATTTAACCCTTTGCCCACCCTAATGCTCTAAAACGCTCTAAACAGTGTTGGCAAAATTAGGAACTCTTTTATTCAATTACCACCAATAATTTAGAGCAATGATATTTGTTATACATAATGGACGAATAATCTTCAAAGTGATTGGACAATCGTTACAGTTCAAATTTAGTGGTGGATATTGAATAAAACAAATATTTAAATTGGACAACACTGACCAGAAAGTGAAATTAAATAGGACCAGCAAAGGGTTAAAAGAAATAAGCAAATTGAATTGTACTTGTATACCTGTTACGGGAGGAGGATGTATCTTTTGATAATTTTCTGGAATAATTTTTTTACAGTCTTCGTCTTCTATTTCACCTTCTACACTCCTGAAAAAACAGAAAGAAAATGACAATTAACAAATAAACTACACAATCAATATTGACATTCTTCTTTTTAATATTTCAATTCATATATTGTGTAAATGACGCTACAAATACATAATAAAAAATATTTTTATCATTTGTTTTTCTCTGAAAACAAAGCAGTGGATTATATAGTGAGTTATTTGCTACAAAAAACAATGCAGGAGTGAAGATAAGTGATTACTAGTGGAAATACACAAATATACATCCAATACGTGAAATTGATGAAGTACATACATGAAAGTCTCGTGAAAATCTGTTATTTATCATGATAATATAGGGGAAAATGCTGTAAGAGGGTTTCCAAAGGGAGAAAATTCTGGCTGACTGAATAAAATTTGCATGAAAAAAAAAAAAAAAAAAAAAAAATGGTTGTTTTCGTTTACGCTATATATTTTTAATTTTACGCCACTTTGATGCGGTCTGCCAGCACTTACTCCTCTATGAAATATTCTGTCAGTATTTTTTCATGTAGTAGCAGGATAAATAATAGAATTTCACGAAACTTTCATGTATGTACCTCATCATTTTGCCGCATTAATTTATACATGAAATTTATTAGCAGTAGCTAAAAAAGCTGAATCTACAGAAAGACATTTGTTGCAGTCTGCCATATATTTTATCATCCAGTTATCAGCATATCATTTCAAATACCAATTTCTAAAGATATAAACCACAAATACAGAAAAAATTTCATTCCTGAAATGATCATGATTTTTTTCTGGAATTTTTACGCCACTTTCAAGGACTATATCAACACTTTCTTCCCCAAGAAACATTCTGCAAGCATGTTTTCATATAAATATTAACACAATAAATAACGTTTCAATATCAATCTATTTGAGCATATTTCTTTTATTCTAAAGTTATAAAATAGATCAGAAAACTTTCATGCATGTACATCATCGTTTTCCTGTATTGAATTATATTCGAAAGTTAAAAGCAGCAAATGGTCGATAAGAATGTTATAGATACAATTCGACCTTCGTTACAGTCTGCTTATTATTTAATCCTCGAGTTATTAGTCTGTGATTTTGCATACAGTTTTTTAATGTTATAAACTACAACTACAAAAACTTTTGTTTGTACATTTCTTGAAATTTTACTCCAATTTGATGCAGTTTGTCAGCATTTTATCCCCTAGTAAACAATTTGTCAACATTTTATTTTCATGTATTAGGACAATAAATAAAATATTTTCGTTCAACTTCCATCAATGTATCTTTTGACAATTTTCGTCTCTTATTTGTTGTCTTTGATGACCCACCCCCGTCTTGAACCTTGGGATCGACCTGACCGACTGGTGGCTTAGTTCTTAGCTTTACTAGAAGAACTTTTTGAGGTATAAATATTTAGCATACCCGATGACAACGATTTTATCATGTTTTTATTAACTTCGATTCTTTGTTTGTACAGTACAAATCTTGCAATTGATTTTTAACTAACTTCCCGACTAGCTAGACATTTGAAACTTCCAGAATAGCTCAAAACACGGTGACAATGCATTTTTTTTAAATAGTTTTAACCAACTGTTTTGGGTTACCGCTGCCTTCGGTAGCGTAAATATTATTTAACAGGAAATTTATTTAACTAACTTCTCGACTAGCTAGACATTTGAAACTTTTAGAATAGCTCAAAACTCGAAAAGAATACATTTTTTTAATATTTTTAGCCAATTGCTTCGGGTCCCCGCTGCTTTCGGTAGCGTTTATATGATTCAACAATCATATAACTTCCCGACTATTTAGAAATTTGAAACTTTTAGAAAAGCTCAGAACACTACATGACAATGTATTTTTTTTTTTTTAATATTTTTAGCCAATTTTTTTGTGTCCCCGCTGCCTTCGGTAGCACTTATATGATTCAAAAATCGTATAACATCCCGACTAGCTAAACATTTGAAACTTTCAGAATGGCTTAGAACACGGTGACAATGCATTTTTTAAATACTTTTAGCCAATTATTTCGGGTCACAGCTGCCTTCGGTAGTGTTTATATGATTCAACAGAAAATTTAAAAACATGGTATATAAAAAGTTCTTTTTATCTTGTAATTATTTATGTAGCCAGCTCTCCGACTATTGGACTTCCCATCAATATTTGTTGCTGAATCATGCAGACGACTGACAAATAGACACTGACACATACCAACTAATAAAAATACGTTTTTTTAGATTAAGACAACCGTAAAAACGTGTAAATGTGATAAAAATCTCAATTTTTGAAAATTCGATTAACAATAACAATAATTTCTGTACAACATAAACATATCAGTAAGAAAGAGTATGTTCCCTTCATTTTATCTTGTGTAATCGAAACGTGTTAAACTTTGCGTACCAGAAAACTTTTTCTCAGATGAATGTATTTGAATTCTTTTACATATCCTTGCACACAAACTTGTTCGTTTTTAATAAAAAGTTTCAAGTAGAATCTACATACGAAATAGATTAACGCTTTCGCGACCCCATGATTTTGTCTTTTTGACAGTAAGGTCCGCCTGTGGACGTTAATCTCCGAAGTTACAATATTTCAGAACAAAATTTTCACATTTATATCAAAAATGGTTATACATTATAATTATGTTCTTTCTAATCCAAGTATTTGTATCCATAGTATATTTCCAGAGACTCCTAAACTAGATGCCTGTCGCGTGGCTCGAAAACTTGACAACAGTTGAAGCGGTAGACAGCGCCACCTGGTACAGATTGCGCGACTTTTTTTATTCAACAGCCACCAAAATTTTTTTAAAAGTGCCTTTTATGTACATCACATCCCACTTCTTAAAATTATTGGTGACAGTTGAATAAAAAAGTCGCGCAATATGTACCAGGTGGTACTGTCTACCGCTTCAACTGTTGCCATGTTTCCGAGCCACGTGACAGGGATCTAGTTTAGGAGGCTATGATATTTTATTGTAAAAAAAACGAATATTGGTTATAAACTTAAAAAATAAATGCACACAAATTCCAAAAGAAAAGCCCACTGGCGGAGTTACAGATTTTCAAATGACGTGAATCTACGTCAGCGGTCGCGAAAGTGTTAAAAATATCAAGTATGGACATCCTGGCATGAGTTATGCTGATGACAGACAAACATACACTGATACAGACCAAGTACTAAAAACCTGATTTTGAGATTTAGGTAGCCTCAAAATGCGTAAATGTAGGAAAATCTCAATTTTGAAAATTTAACCGAAAATACTATTTTCTCTACCATATATGGTCAAACAAAAGTAAAAATTAAGCAAATTGTGACATTAATAAATTTTCACAGCAATATCAGAATTCTAATAAATTATTTTTTGAAGAAGAGAAATAGAAGTGTATCGATAACATATAAACTTTGATAAATAGAATTTTAGAATTATCACAATGCTGTTTTCCTAGTTTATTTATTGTTGTAGTTTATTACAATTGCATGTTAAAAATAAATAAATAAATAAATAAAATGTGCCTGCGTACATACCCATACAATAAGTTAAATATGTGTCTTTCTGTTTCTCTCTTTCTCTGTATATATATATGTGTGTGTGTGTATTGAAAACCTTTTCAAACATTGCATTATATGAAACCAAGTATCACACGAAGAATATATATATATATACACACACTCTAAGGCACAAAAAAATATCCTCACTGCAGAAAATTTGACTTATACAATACAAAAAATATATTTGTAATAACTTCAAAACTAATGGTTGAAACAATAAAACTGTCATGTTTGCATAATACCAAAGAGACAAAATGATACCTATGTACATTTTCGATGTAGTAATTCACTTTATTACACTCTACGAAGTACTTAATAAAAATCTACATAAAACTTTCTTATTAAACGTATCATAATAAACATAATTACGATTTATTATTATGAAATGAACAAGTTATATTTTAATATATGAAATAATTAATTCCTATATTACCTCAAGAATCTCCCTTCAGTCTTAGAAAAAAATTTAAGGAACACAAAAATTAAATACGTTTTTGCATTTTTCAACTGTTCAAATATTCTTTGCGGCCTCTATGTACCAATGGTGCACTAAAGAACTACCTTACAAAATGCCCCTTAATTACTATGATGAGGTCATATGCAGAATTTTTATTGCAGATATCTTTAAGAAATACTTTTAATTAATTAAAAAATATGCTTCAAAGATGTATAATTTTTTTTTCCGTCTCTTTCATAATGCGGTAGATATAAAAGTTTATAAAAAGGGTCTTATAAATTTCTATAGTGAAGTGTGACAACTGTTGTCGCAGCCCCTTTGTAAAGTTAAAATACCTAGTACAGTTACGATTAGTTTAAGGGTTAAAAAAAATATAATTAAATCCAACAGTTTGAACTAAATAGAAAGGAAATAAACCACCTCACAAAATTCTCATTAATTACTATGATGAGGTTATATGCAGAATTTTTATTGCAGATATCTTTAAGAAATACTTTTAATTAGGTAATTAAAAAATATGTTTCATATATGTATATTTTTTTTCGGTCTGTTTCATAGTGTGGTAGATATAAAAGGTTATAAAAAGGGTCTTATAAATTTCTATAGTGAAGTGTGACAACTGTTGTCACAGCCCTTTGTAAAAGTTAAAATACCTAGTACAGTTACGATTAGTTTAAGGGTTAAAAAAATACATAATTAAATCCAACAGTTTGAACTAAATAGAAAGGAAATAAACCGCCTCACAAAATTCTCATTAATTACTATGGTTAGGTTATATGTAGAATTTTTATTGCAGACATCTTTAAGAAATACTTTTAATTAATTAAAAAATATGTTTCATATATGTATATTTTTCGGTCTGTTTCATAATGCGGAAGATATAAAAGTTTATGAAAAAGCTCTTATAAATTTCTATAGTGAAATGTGACAGCTGTTGTCACAGCCCCTTTATAAAAGTTAAATACCTACTACAGTTACAGTTAATTTAAGGGTTTAAAAAATATAATTGTTCAACAGTTTGAACTAAATAGAAAGGAAATTTTATCTCTAATATAACACTCACATCTCTGCGCTCACTAGAAGGTTAAATTCAAATAAAAATTCATTGAAAATAGTTCAGAAACAAACAGCCACTGAACTTTGATTTGACACCTATATAAAGCAATAATATTAAGAATAAATAACTTACTGTCCTTTTACTTCCTTTAGTAAAACGACGGGTAAGAAATAAGATAAATAAATACAAATTGAAATAATCCTGGCACATCTGTACATGTCTGATTGTCTTTATTCACACATGAAACATAAAGTCATGAGAAAATTTAAGACTTATTTCAAAACAACAAACATATTTAAAAATAGAGCTTTCGTGTCAAAAACAAAATTAAAATGAACAATATTTGGTAATAATGCACGACAAATCTCACAGCATCTATTATAATATGTATCGAAGAGAAATAAAGATTTATTGAACAAAATTTTTAAATAAAAACGAAAATTGTAACGTTATAGTCTAACATGATATTGACATTCGTTTCAAATCTCATTCCAAAAATAAATATGTGCTATTCATTCATTTTTACCGTGTCCATTAATCGTAAATAAAACGTTATTTAAATTCAACTGCATGGTTTTTTTTTTTTTTTTTATGTTTTTTTTTTTTTTTTTTTTTTTTTTTTCAGTTATTTGCATTACTTGTATGTTTTAAAAAGCTTTGCTTAAAAAAATGCTAATGTCATTTATTTATTTATTCGCTTATGTCATTATTATGCATAGCAGTGCTATTTTTATGTCAATAATTATAATAACATATCTATAGGCATGAGTGTGTTATTTTTCCCATTTTTACTTTCTTCTATATTCAGTAGAAAAGTATTGGTTTCGTAAAAATTTTCGACCTCGAGTTTTTGATGGATTTACACGTTTTGAGAGATGTAGAACACGATTTGACCTTTAGAGAATGTCTGTCTGTCTGTGTGTGTGTGTGTGTGTGTGACAAAGTTTTGTGGCAACTGTATCTCAGGAACTACTGCACAGAATTTCATACAAATTGGTATGTAGTTGCACTTTGATATAAATTAGTGCCTATCAACTTTTGGTAAAAATTGTCTTAGAGGTTGCGTTGCCATCCCGCTTTTTCTAAATTTTTAACATGGTGATATAGAACAAAATTTTGTATAAATTTGCATAAAGAGAATTACTTTTTAGTAATCATTATGAAATTTACAAGAATTATTTATAATAGAGATAGTCAACTGGGAAATTTTTTTTTGTATGTGTAGGAGCCTCGCCAACCCCCCCCCCCCCCAAGTGCCCCCTCGAGGGGAGTAAATTTTCAAGATGGATATCTTTCGAGAGGTCTCGTCAATACCTTTAAAACGAATGGTTGAACTATAAATCTGTGATAATTTAAAACAAAGTTATCGATTTTTTCCTTTTAACGAAAAAAAAAACTGATTTTTTTTTTAAAAACGAAATTTAACTAAACTTGGTATTTAGTTGGTCCCTGACATAAACTGATGCTGATTAGATTTGGGGATCAATCGCTCAACAGGTGGCGCTGTGACCGTATTTTTTCTAAATTTTTAACACGGCAGTATAGGACAAAATTTCGTTTAAATGTACATAATGAGAGTTATTCTTAACCTGTGATTGTAAAATTAATATGAATTATTGATAATAGTAGTAGTTAATTAGGAAAAAAAATTGTAAATTTTCAAGATGGGTATCTTTCGAAAGATCTCGTCAATACCTTTAAAACGAATGGTTGAACTATAAATATGTGATAATTTAAAACAAAGTTATTGTTTGTTTTTTTTACTTTTAACAAAAAAAAAAACTTTGAAAAAAAAAAATCGTTTTTTTTTTTTTTTTTTTTTTTTTTTAAATATATATATATTGTTACTGGGTGAATTTGTATAGGAAAATATAGAAGAAAGTCTTGTGGTGGCCACAACATACTAGTTTATTTTGTAGCCGTCAGTAATGCATTTTATAGAGAAATCACACAGATTTTGGACGACAGTCAGCGATTATTATTCATTAAATTTCACGTATTTCCGTAAAATTCGTGAATTGGTTTTTCCATTTTGTAAATATACAAGAAGAAAATATTGGATTTACGAAAATTTCAGACACCTGGTTTTCGTTGGATGCATACGTTTTGACAAGTTCTGAACTCGATTTAACCATTTTTTGGAAATGTCTGTCTGTGTCACTGCCTATGTGTGGGATTACTTGCCAACATCCTAATTAATATTCCATAGTATTGTTAGTTCCTCCTCTTTTTTTCGCACCAGTAAATTTTTAGAGTGATATTCTCCAAATGCAATTAAAAATAAATAAGAAGAAAAATACTCTAAAAAGGTACTGGTGTGAAAAATAAGGGTTAACAATACTACGGAATATTAATTAGTATGTTGGCAAGTATGTGTGTGTGTATCAAAAAATTTTAAGAACGCTGTATCTCACGAACTAATGGGCGAAATGTAACCAAACTTGATATTTAGTTGGACCTTGACTCGAATTAGTGCTGATTTCTTTTCAGGGTCAACCGCTCAGTAAGTGGCGCTATTACCCCAATTTATTATAATTTTTAATATGGCAGTATAGGACAAAATTTTGTATAAATATACAGTCCGCCAAAAAAAAATATATATATATATATATATGAGAGACAGAGAGAGAACAGATTATAAGTAATTATTCCAGAAATATGCAATAGCTGCCAAAAACAAAAAAAGTATATCCATTTTTATTGAATATAGGAAAAGTAAACTTAGGAGGACGTTTCCATATTAAAAAACAAAACAACTTTAAAAATTCGAACGTGAAAGGCCCAAAATTTACGACAGAAAACAAATCTAGAACCTGAAATTAGCCTAAATATGAATTTCCATGATATTCCTAACAAAAAATTATTTCCAGATTTTTTGGAGGGGGGGGGGGGGGAGGTGTATGTCAGATTTAACGAATTTATTATACACTCCTGCTCAAAAGCTCAGTAAGATTTACAAACGATAAGTTTTTTTCAATTTAAAAACTTATCTCTCGATGAAAAGTTTTCAAACATTGGGTATTTAAAGAACTGGGTCTTGAAATTTATATGAAATTTAGTTAATTGTTTCATTTTTTTTTTTTTTTATCGCTAGACAAACAGTCATTAAAACCATTTTTAGTCTCATCCTACAGGCTTCACTGACATTTTGTCAATTATGAGTTGCTTTATGGGACAAATTTATCCGACATATTTATAATAAAATTGTGATTTATCAACTCTCAAGTTCTAGTCCACTTAAAAAAGAATGTTTTAGTCATGGAATGACATTATATTATTTTAATGAGCTAAATCACTTTTTTCAACGATGATATTAATGCAACTATACAAATCGTAACTCATTCGACGAAAATTAAGAAAATAGAGTAATATAATGTTGTAAGAAAAGAGATAAATTTAAAATTTTCATGTTCTCGTCTCTAGTTGTATTTCCAATGAAAGAAGCATATCTCTCTTCAATTTCTGTGAGCTACTGTTCGATTCCAACTCAACAAAGCTTTCAAATGATGTATTACTTATGAAATTTTTTTAATTAGTAGCTGAGATACAAAAGAAAACCGATTCAAGAGACCTCAAAACTTGTAAATCAGGTGAAATCTCGAATTCCACTTTCGATAATATAAAAGAACTTTAAAATATGTTTCCATGATGTATTAAAAATAATTTAATCATAATTAGAAATTGAAATAGTGAAATTTTAAAATATTACAGCGCCATCTGGCGGTAGAAATTTCTGTAAACGATTCCAACTCAACAAAGCTTTCAAATGATGTATTATTTATGAAATTATTTTAATTAGTAGCTGAGATACAAAAGAAAACCCATTCAGGACACCTCAAAACGTGTAAATCAGCTGAAATCTCGAATTCCACTTTCGATAATATAAATTGGTAAAAAATATATTTCTTCTCATGGAAAGCCTTCACTGACGATGACGCGAGTTTCATGATTTTTGTTCACCCAAAAGTGCTCATCCCGCCTAAAGAAGTTTTCACTTAAAAAAAAAAAAATGTATATATATAAGTGCTAGATTCACCAAAATCAATAAGGTCCATGTTACGATGATCTACAAACCTACAACATGTGTACCAATTTCCAGCTCATTGGAACAATGCATTTAGACGCTATCGTGTTCCCGCACGAACATATACACACACGGAACGGATTCATACATCACCCTAAAAATAGCAAAAAATGAACTCAGAGGACTTCAAAACGTATATCTACACCCAAATCTCGAATTAAAATTTTTGTCATGATTACAATACTTTCTTTACATAGTATGTTTGAAAAATAAAAATCTTTATAGCATTGTTCCTTTTACCCAAAAATATTTGAGCCCACCCAATCTTTTCCAAAAGTTGGCACCACTGTACATATATATATATATATATACTAAAAATTAAATAAATAAAACTTATTTTCAGATCTTATGTAGGTGCTAAAGCTTATTAACATAACAGTTTATATTAGATCAAAACTTAATTTTGCAGAAATAAGTACGTATAGTGCATTAAAACTACAATAAGTTATTGAAAGCATATTCATGTTCATTATAAAAGTACACATTAATTGAATAATAAAAGAATTTTCTAAAATTATTATTATTTGTTTATATAGGAAAAAGAAAGTTGAGAAGAGAATGTAACCTGAACTTAAATGAAACACTTCTATAGTGCGACCACGTTTCCTACGACTAGCGGTGAGGACGAGTCCAAAAGTTTAGAGGGATGCAAAATTGGCCGAGAGATAGTTATTTGGCAAACATCCAGTTATTCGGTATTCCCTTATCGCTTGTTTTCTCTCAGTCACCCCTATTTTAACACTGGACTCGTTCGATGCGCACTTGCGCAGAGGCTTCCATGGTCGCAAGAAATGTGGTTAAAGAATATTTGTGCTGGTACACAAAATAACTCTTTTCATGTTCGCCGTCATTAAAGATTCTCGATTCTAAAAATATTTATCCAACTATCCAAGATCCAAGAAACTCATAATATTATTTTGGAAATAAATAAAATATTATACTTCAAAAAATACGTTTCTATCATACCGACATTTTGACATAGAAATAAAAATAAACAGTTAAGAGAAAGCACATACCTATCAGATCATTCTTCAAACTCCAAACAAACGCTGGAAGACTGAAACTAAAAGTTGGAATCGTTAAAATTCCAGATGACTAGCGCCGTATTTTCAAAGATGTTTACGCGATTTTATTGGTTGGCGAAGATAAGCACCTGGGTTTTCATCCTTCCGCAAGCTTGCAAGACTCGTTTTTTCAAGCGGGGAATCGAAAGTGCTTTTCGGTGGTTAGTCATTGGGTCAATAGATGGCAGACCAAATATTTTAATCGCAGATCGGGGGGGAAAAAAAAGAAAGAAAGAGAAAAATATATAAAATAAAAATAAATAAATAAATAAAATATTGCTTTTAATTATATTGTTCGCAAATTTCTGTAGTCATCAGCGAATCTCTAGATGACTGGACGCCTCGCCACTCCGTTAAGTGAAGGAAATGATCTGTAACTTTAGACAATGTACAATTTGGGGATGAACTTGTGTGATGATAGCATATTAAGTAACAGAGATGTAAGTATTTATTTTAAAACTCAAATATATATATATATATATATCAGCTTGTTTTTTATTTATAATGTACAGAATTTTAAACGAAAATTATTCCCACTTTCAAATAAATTAAAAAAGCACATTTGAAACAATATACTGCAATCGAAGACAAATATTTTAAATATCTCGTGAAATATAATATGAGCATTTTTATGAAAAACGTTTTCACTGCACATGTGCGAAAGATAGAAAATAGTTTATTACATAGCTTAAAAGCTAGATATATTGGACAACTTTTATCAAAAGTTCATTTGAATAGAGTAAAAATTAAGCAAATTGTCGGCAAAAGAACGAGATAGATTTTAGGTATTTTCCAAGAGTTGAAATATCATAAGGGTTTTTTTACATGCCGCGTAATTAATTTGAAGATTCAATTACTTCAACCACTTTGCAAAAGTTCTTTTTTGTGAAAACCCATTATGATATTATACGTAAATCTATATATATGTTAGAGTTACAAGCTTATAAGAGATTTTTCACAAAATAAGTACTTTTGGAGTTTGGTTGAAATAACTGAATTTTTAGATTAATTATGCGGCATGTACAAAACCCCTTATGAAAATTCAATTCTTGAAAAATACCTAAAATCTAGCTCGTTCTTTCGCTGACAATTTCTTTAATTTTTACTCTTTTCAAATGAACTTTTGACAAAAGTTGTCCAATATATCTAGCCTTCAAGCTATGTAATAAAAATTTTTCTACCTTTTGTACATGCGCAGTGAAAACATTTTTCATAAATTGCTCATCTTTCATGAGATATTTAAAATATTTGTATTCCGATTGAAGTATATTGTTTCAAAAGTGCTTTTTCCAATTTATCTGAAAGTGGGGATAATTTTAGTTTAAAACTCTGTATATTATAAATAAAAAAACATGCTTTTTTTTTTTTTTTTTTTTTTTTTTTTTTTTTTTTTTAGTTTTAAAATAAATGGTTATATCTCCGTTATTATTTAATGTACTATCATCATACAAATTCATCCACAAACTGTACTGTGTCTACATTAACATATCCTAAAGTTACAGATCGTTTCATTAGCTTAACGATACAGAGTGGTCACAAACGTTATTGATATTGCTCAATTTGTTATCGGCCCCGTAAAGGTTGTCTCAAATCAATCTTCACTGAAAAACATGAGAAAAACTCAATTCTTTAAATACCCAATGCTGGAAAACATTTCATCGAGAGATAAGCTTTTAAATTGAGAATGTAAATCTTGATAAACTTTTCAGCAGGAGTGCATCTAATTCAGAAAAACTTAGAGTTAAGAGTTTTATGAAAAGATAAATCCATCTGACTTATCGTTATCTTTTCAGAAAACTTAGCGTTCGCTGTTAATCTTTACCATGCTCGTTGATGGTCATAGCAGAAACATGATTCTCTGAGAAATGGCATTGCCGACTTAGAAAAAAACTTAGAGTTAAATGATTTTTAAGAGATTTTTAAGATGACGATTATATTTCACTTACCTTCATCTTCAAGATAATTACTGTTTACTGTTAACTCTATTCTGTTTATTGAAAAATATAGCAGAAACTTCATTTTTCTCGAAAATGGATCGTACGATTTTAATAAAAGCGTACAGTTAAGGATCTGTTTCTTTTCTTTTATATATATATACACACAGTGTAAAAAAAGTAGACGGGCACTAGATATCTTTAGAAATAAATGATATCTTTTATTTTTAATGAAATTATTTTTATATGTAACATTTTGCAGATCATTTTACAAGAAAATATCAGTATCGTTATCATGATTTTCAAAAATAAATTATTAATGACAACAAAAATAATTTCTACTTCTTTTAACTCTGTAAAAAAAGTAGAAGGAGAGTAATACAAAATAGACGCAAGCGGAAGGACAAACGGACGGAACGCTGCGAACTCATATATACGCCTAGTTTGACATCAAAGAGATTTGTAAAAGCCGACACTTAATATCTCAGCAAATATGCCATATTTTGTTCTGATATTTTCAAAATAGTCTTTTATCGTCGGTCTTAATCTATCCTGAAAATTTTACGTTTCTACATGCAGTATGTTTTGAGATCTGAATCTCAATTTAAAGCCAAAAAGGGAAAATGTGTGGTGTACGCTGCAAGGATGTAATGGAAAAATATCTCTAAAACCGCACGAACGATTTTAATTTAATTAATATATGTTGTTAATGAGATCTTTCTGAATCTAGTAACGTTTTCGTTTTTTTCAGGAAAACTCTTGTTTTTTGTAAAAGTTGCTTTAAAAATAGAACTATATTACTCCGCCAAAATGCATGCTTTTATTCAGCGAAAATGTCGTAATTCGGTTCTCACTTTCAAGGCACGTTGGTTGGCTGACCAACGTGAATGCAGTCAATGAATTATTTAAACTTTCCCTTTTTTTAACGCAAAAATACTTTATTACATTTTTTATATATTTATTGTATATGGGTGATTGCCAATCTAAAGGGTAGAAAACGAAGACTAATTTGAAAATATAAAAATTTTACCAAAAAAATTTGAAAAAATTCCTTAATTCCTTTTTGACAACTATGAATCTAAATTACTAGATGAGCTATCTCGTTAGCTATTTTTTGGTTGGTAATTAATTAATTTCAAAATTAATGTGTCAACGGAGCGGACATCACTGACCACGGAGTGGACACTTATAAATATCCAAACCTGAAAGTTATTTTGCAGCTGTATCTTTTCATCCTTATTGTTTTACTTGTGTTTTAGAAAATAATCAACAAATATTTTTACTTTAATTCTTTTGAAAAATGAAAATAACAGGAAAATAATTGTTGGTTCCGCATATTCTTTCTTTCTTTCTTTTTTTTTTTTTTTAATGTGATTGATCTAATATGTTGAAGACACTTGTATTTCCTTGCTATTTTTCCTGTTAAAACTTCGAAGATTTCTTTAAGTTTCTTCTTTGATTTTGCGCCTTTAAAACTTTCTTTTATTGGCTTTTTTATAACCTCGCCAAAAATAATACATTTCTCAATTTCTTTTGAATTTGCTTCTGTGATAATTTTTTTCACTTTTCTCTTGGGTTTTTCAGAATCAGTAGTATTATTTTTTGACTTCACATCCTAGATCTTTGCACATGCTTTTTGTGTTTTTCAAGCTTCCTAACCAATTTTTTGTTTTCTTCACAAAGCCTTTCACTGTTCTTTTTCGACCTTTTTCTTCCACTTTCTAGTCTGCTAGATGATGATACAGATGGTTTTGTTTTCAGAGATGGATTAATTTGTGGTAGTGTGATGTTTATGGCTGCTGAACGAGGTGTCTCAGGAGGTGTATCATCTCTGAGATGTTCTTCAAAGATTATTCTGTTTCTTCAATCTCTCCCCTTGATTTCTGTTTTGGTTCTTCCATTTTTTCCTAACACTTCATTTCATTTGTTCAAACATTTTAACTACAGTATTCTTCCTTCTGTGATATATTTATCTTTCTTCAGCTTTTCCTTCTTCATGTCTTGCGGGATCATTTCTTATGCTCCTATTACACACAAAGATGTTTCACGCGACTTTTATTTCATCCAATTTTTGCTCCAATTTTCGAAAGCTGTAAACCGAAAGAAGGTTACAATAGTTGAATCAAAAATTGTTCGAAAAACAGGTTTACACGGTGTACAGTGTATGTCAAGGCACACCTATTTATCTTTGTTTTAACGGGGACGACATGGGAGAACGAAGAGGAAAACGGTGAATGAATTCCCGCCGGCGCTGTCATTTCTCGGTACATAAAGAGCTTTCTTCTCACGGGTTTATCACAGTCTGACTTGCCAGAAAAAATTGATCGTATTCCCAATTCCTATTACACTGGGCATAGACGTGATTTGAGCCAAATTTACAATTATCTCAAAAGTTGTGTGAAAACGTGTTGTGTGTAATAGGAGCATTAGTCTGTCTCTTGCTCTCTGCATACTTTTTCTTTTTTGTTCTTTACGTTTTTCTGTAGTTTGGCTGGGAAGTTTCCTTTTCTTGTTATTTTTCTTATCTTTTTGATTTTCAACTCCACCTAATTTTCTTTTTGACTGAGTTTGAGCGAAGGTTTGTGCACATTTGTTTGTCCTGCATTGGGTTACATGCGAATTTCCATTTTTCTTGAACAGCATAAAAAATTTCTGCAAAGAAAATAAATATATATTTTAAGTATTGTTTATATATATAAAAAAAAAAAAAAAAAAAAAAAAAAAGTTATTCAATTAATAAAAATACAAAACAATTTTAGTTTTGCTGTAAAACAAAAATATTTTTATTTATTTTTTCTTCTGAAACTAAATTTAATTATATTTTTGCAATTATTTTTCTAAAGTGTTATGTCACCTTTTCTGCATTTTACCTTTAAAATTAAAAAGAAAAAAAAAAAGGACATATAGTATACATCATCCTTTTGCATTACTCTGTAAACAACACTCATAAAACTGTTCTTAAAATTATATTAATACGAATTCTGTTGTTACATTTAAACCATGAAGAGAAATGCTTAAGAGTTCAGTAAAAAATAGCAAATACTGTTTTAAAGATGTTGAAATGACATTTTTAGAAAATCACGAATAAAAATATAAAAGTTAGGGGAAAATATATTTCCATTGCACCTTAAGAAATCAGTAGGCTAACAAATAAATAAATAAATAAATAAATAAAGGGATAAAATTTATTTATCAAATTTATTTAGATTATTTTTCAAATGTATCTATTTTTAAGATTAATTTTGAAAGTATCCACTCCGTGGAAAGAAGTGTCCACTTCGTGATCAAATGATGTCCACGGAGTGGAAGTCCACGGAGTGGACAGAATGTCTGATTTTGAATTTTAAGGAACAAAGCAACAACGTCAGGAACAATTTAACTTTAGTGTTGAATTAAGTCTTATAATCATTAATTGTAAAAATAATTAGATAATAAATAATCCTTATAATTACTTGTATACTTCTGACCACGGAGTGGACTGATGAGATAGCCAAACAGAGGTATCACAGATGAAATCTATTTTAACAGAACGAAATAAAGCATTGAGTTCAGCACATGTAGGTAAAAACAAAGATGGCTTCCCCCTCTTTCTTATCAGTTACACACTGGTGACAGACAGTGCCATCTACTGAACTTTATGGGAAATTAAATAGTTGTCCACGGAGTGGACGCATTTTATTAGGGACATTTGTTATAAATTAATTAAAAAAACAAGATTCATTTTATAACTCTAAAATTTAATAAATATATTTTTAAGGATAATTATGTCCTGCTTAAATCAAAATGTAATTAAAAAACATTAATATTAAGCTTGAAAATAATGCTATATTCTGCAGACTTCCCTTGGGGACAGTCCACGGAGTGGACATTCCAGGTTTTATCGATCGAGTTCTAAGAAAAATAAATAACATTAAAAACTTTTATAATAATATTCAACTAGAGAAAATCGTAAGAAATAGCCTAGTTGTAAATTTTTTTCTGATTGAAAATATTTTCTATTTTTGAGGGCTAAGGGACATGGTTTCTACCCCTTATGTTGGCAATGACCCATATATACTAAGTCAAATTCACTTAAATATATTTTCTCTTCTGCTATGAAAAAGATATTTTTGAATTTAAAATTTCATATTTAGTCAAAAAAGTATTTAGATAACATTTTAAATAAGAAAGTATTTTGTAATTTTAGACATTCCATTTTATCATAATAATGATGAATTTACAATTTTTTAAAACAAAAAAATTTTGAATAATTCATAAACATCGATTTTGTAGTAGCTCAATCATTTGCGAATCCTATTCATGTAACCTTCCGCACAGGGAATAGGAAAAAACAGCAAATGCAGTTTTGGCGCCATCTTTTGATTTTAATTTAAATTAAAACATACACTTTTGCAAATATATATATATGTATATATTTCTTTTTAAAAATTAAAATCTCTTTTCAAAATACAGTTAAAGTTTATTCATATATTCACTTTTCAGACTTTAAAGTGATACATATTTTAAATATTAATATCTTTACTTTGAATCCCATAATAATTTATCCAAAACTGCAAGTAAAATCTGTGTAAATGTTTTCTTTACGTCACACTACCTCTTTGCGCAAATTTTCACTCAGTTGGATACTGTGATATACTATGTTTTGGATAGCGTGATGCAAAAGATAAATCAATTTATTGAAATAAATAATTTTAATTTATAATGCAAACTCAGTGAAAGTATAATTATTTGTCAGTATATTTGAAAATTAAAAGCACTGTTTCAATATGTAAATATACTTTATTAGACAAAACAAAAGTAGTTTTAGTGGAATCTAAAAACAAATCTTTTAAAATAACACCGAGGCGCCACTGGAATTTTTATATCATTCCTTTTAAAACTGTTATTTTGAATTTGAAATGTAAATGAAAAAGCATCGGTGAGTGTATTTTATATATCTGTCTGATCTTGAAGCTAAAAATATTACGCTTGCATTATAAATATAAATAAAAGTAGAAAGTAAATGATCAAATAAGAAAATCTATGTATATTTTAACTAATTGCAAAGCGTCACTTAAAATTTGATATCATTATTTTTAAGACTCATATTTCAAATTCTTATAGCCATTAAGTAGCGGCGTCACAAACTTTTAACCCGTTAAGGGTTTTTTGTACTGATATAAAATACAAGCAGTATTAGTAAGGAATACTCTTCCCATTGGCTTTTATGATTTCGAATATTCTATTTGGAAGTGAATCATACAAAGATTGAATTCTTGTTTGGCAAAAATTAGCCTATGAGCTGTTCAAAGCTACTCGAAGCTCAGTAAGGAATTTTAACATTTTTCTACTAGCATATGCTTGACGAGCAAGCATTGGCCAGAAGTTTTTCACTGTGTTAAGATCAGGACTTTTAGCTGACTTAGGTAAAATCTGCACATTATTTGGAGCGAACCAATTTTTAACTCTATGGTGATGTGAATGGTGGCTTCATCTTGTTGAAACATCCACTCTTCTCCTAATTCAGAGTCATAAGGAAGAAGCTCAGAATTCAGCACTTTAATATATCCTGTATGTTTCTTCATACCACTGAAAAAGACTAGACTTGTTCTTCTTCCATATCCAATTGCTTACTAGATCATAACTCCTTCCCCTCATTTGTCGAGTTGAATAAAATTCTTTTACATTCGTCAGACAATGCCAATATTATTGGTAACCATCTAAATCGTCTAAGTTAAACAACTTCTTGTCTGAAAATATTGTAAAAGTCCCAACTGAGGTGCATAACACGTGTTTTTTTAACCCATGATAAGCGGTAATCAATCTGTGTTTTTTTTCCACTTTGGATGATGCTTCCGCTTTTTGAAAATGAATTATTTGGATCTTGATATGTAGTTCTAAGCTGTTGCCTTGACACATGAGTAAGTCCTGCTTGATTTGGGACCTTTTCGATTCTACCACTGCTCTCTTTAAGCTTGTGAGCAAGTTTTCTTTCATGGCAAAGCGTTAAGTTTTTAGGCCTACCAGTCTTCTTTCTTTTCTATTTTTATCTGGCTTTCTGATAAAGTTAGAAAGTGTATTGGGGCTGACGTGCAGTATACGAACAATCTGTCTAACACCTTTACCATTAATTTTATATGCAACAATTTGCCTTTTTTAAAAATAATTTTAATGTATTCTTCTAGGTAATCTGAAAAAAAAAAAAAAAAAAATAGCAATGCAATTTTTTTACAAAATACGTTTTCCTCAACAAAACCAGTTGAAAAAAATTCAATATTTACATTTTTTACTCGTGCACAATCTACAAAATAACAAATTTTGGAATGTGTCCTTCTACCTTTTTTACAGTCTCATAATCATAAATGCTAGTTTTTCTACAATCCACTAATTAGCATTAGTAATAGAGATTTCATTTTTACGTGAAATTAAAGAAAACTTTGTTAAATAAAATCTGTATAAAAATCTAATAGCCAGGATAAAAATACGGAAAATAATTTACAAAATTCGATTGCCCTTCTAATTTTTTTACACAGTGTATATATATATATATATATATGCATATATATATATATCCTCATTTTGACGTATCCCATTTAACATATTCTCATATTAATGAAAAATAACGCTTTATTCTATGTTAACACTCACTTAACCGTGGCAAAATATGGCAAAAATTTGGTTTTCTTGTAAACTGCTGGAACGAGTTTAAAAAATTCTTAATGTTTGGGGTTATTTGAGATGACAATTCAAACTAAATTTTCCTTAGCTTCAAGAAAGTTGACGTTCACTGTTACCATCACTCCGCCCGTTGAAAACTATGGCAGAAAATAAGTGTTTTGGGCTCTAATGATTTTAATAAAAACTTATCGTTAATGAATTTTTTGAGATGAGAAGCACATCTGACTTATTCTCATCTTCACGAAAATTAGTTTTCACTGTGTAACCCTCTGCGCAACAAAATCTGACAAAGACTTGGTTTTCTTAGCAAACTACTTGAATTATTTTGATTGAAATTAAATTTAGCGTCTTTTTGAGTGTAAACTCAAAAATTTGCCACCTCTTAAAAACAATTATCTTTGACAGGTATCCCGTGCTTCGTGAGGAAAAATGTAACAGAAATTTGGTTCATTCGAAACACTGCAAATGCGTGAAACACTTTTGCAACGCTAATACACTGCATAAAAAAAGTAGACGGACACTTACTTGTGATACTTTAAAGCCGTTTATTTCTTTAATTAGAGATATGAGGTTCATTTCTCTAATATAATAATATTTTTGAGACATCATATATTATTATTTTTTGGATATAGATTCAATCCTTTTGAATTATGTAGTGGAAAAATTCAGGAAACAAAAATGGTGCATATTTGCACTGTAATTTTTCTTAAAAAAAGTAGACGGACACATCTTGTATCTCTAAAAAAAACGTTTTTAGTGATGGGTTCGTCTTCCATTTGCATTAATAAGTTCGTATACTCTGTTAGGCATCGAATCAATGAAATTTTGAATCTTTTTTTGGCAGAAAATTTCCCAAATGTTTGTAAGAGCTTCTTTGAGCTGGTGAATTGCTTCATACTGGCGTCCACCCTCATAAATTTTATGAACAAGTACAACCCAAATGTTTTCTACAGGATTCATATCCGGACTCTTGGCTGGTCAGGGTGAAACATTGAAGTTGTTCTCATGAAACCAGTTTTAATGTTGTTAGCGGTGTGTATTGGCGCTCTATCTTGTTGGAAAAACTAGTTTTCTCCTCCAAGATCACACGCAAATGACAAAAGCTCACTGCTTAGTGTTTCAATATAATCTTTGTGAGTCTTCTTCTTACTTAGTAACACTAAATTTGTCCTTCCACCATAGCCAACAGCTAGCCACACCATCACGCCACCACCACCAACTTGCCGAGTAAAGTACACTTCGTCTTCTTTCTCCAAACTGTGCCAATAATATTGATATCCATCTGGATCGTCTAAATTAATTTTTTTCTCATATGAAAAAAACTACAGATATCTATTCTGTAGTCCAAAACGTATGGTTTTGAGCCCACTGTAGGCGTTCTGTCAAGTGGTGATCCTTCCAGCATGGATGATGTTTTCTCTTCTTATATTGAAAGAGCTCTGAGTGCTTAATGTAGTTATAAATTGTCTGAGAAGTTACGTTAGTAATTCCTGTGCTTATTCGAACTCTGGGAATTGCTGCTCCAGTTTTTTTCAGCTCAGTAAAATTTTTTCTTTGGTCTCTAAGCGAAAGTTTCTTTGGCCGGCCACTCTTTTTCCTTACGCCATGGGCTTCAAGAGCACATAGAAAATCGCTGATGCTACTTTTGCTTATTAGAGGTAGCCTACGAATTTCTCTGACTCATTTATTAACATTTTTCAGCGCTATAATCTGTCCTTTCTGGTAATCAATTAGAGGAATTCCTCGTGGCATGGCACATTCATCTTCAAGAAATTTAACTACCTAAAACCATCTTGTCAAGCACGTTAGCAATTGGCAAAATGCCAAATGTACATGTACATGCAAAACTGGTATTCCGCAAGAAACACCCACTTAGATAATTGCAGTTTTTTACCAGTGTCCGTCTACTTTTTATAAAAAAAAGTATTGTGCAAATGTATATCTTTTCTCTTTTCTGCATTTCCCTATATTATAATTATAAATAATTGAATATTTTTATATTTCTGTCAAAAATATGAAGATTGATAAGTATAAACATGTTAAAGAATTTTAATTGACATTTCCTATTAAACGAAGACGGGGTTTTAAAAAATTTTAAAGAAGTGTCCGTCTTTTTTTTTTTTATGCAGTGTAGAACGTAATAGTAAACACTTCTAACTAAAAGTGTTGTGATTGTATTAGGAATGTGTTGCGATTGTGTTGCGCGAGGGAAAAAAAGTGTTGCGGAAGTGTTGTTGACAATTACAAGGACAAGAAATGTGTTCAGATAGTGTTTCAATCAAAATTTAAGATCCCGCACAAATTCTAAACGCTTTTTAGAACATTTCTAAAACACATTCATCTTTAACGCTGAAACACTTTAGAAACGCTTATTAAATAGAATATAGCCTATCCCGTGAAATAATATGCAGACGTTTTCTTAATAATTTGCTCAGCAGTGTGTATTATGGGGATAAGATTCAGAAGGCTGATAAAGGTGAGAAAACGAAACTAGTATGTTGTTGCCATCACAAAATTTTCTTCTGTATTTTACTTTTAAAATTCATGCAGAGCAATTTTTTTATTCGAATAATTATATTTTTTTAATTGTCACTTATAAAAATTATTTTTCTACGATGAGTGCAATCGATTTTTATTTCAAATAAGCATAACACTAAATTATGTTTCTTATGCAATTATGTCTGTTGCAATTATGTTTCTTATGAAGTGTTCTAGCTTAGAACACCAAAAAGTGTTGTTAATTTGAGGACAAAATGTGTTCTTAAATGTGTTATTTTTGTGCGCGTGCGTTTGCAGTGAAGTGCTTGAATGATTTTAACAAAAATTTGGTTTCAAGGTGTTTTTGAGATGACAGTTATTTTCGGTTTTCGCTGGCAACCCGCACTCCACCCGGGAGACGGTTAGAAGTTTTTTTTTTTGTGAGGAAAATTCGATCTCACTTATATTCTTTATCATGAAAATTAGCCATCGCTAATAACCCGTACTTTGCCTGAAACAACATATAGCAGAAATCTGGTTTTCGATAAATTCCATAAATTCGATGATAATTTGGCTTGAATTTTCCTTACCTCCAGGAAAATTAGCTTTCACTTGTAACCTGCGATTTCTCGGAATAAACAAATAAGAAATACATTTACGAAAACAAATCAGTGTATTTACATTACGAATGATTGAAATCAAGTGAACTCAGTCCTCGAGGATCTATATTAAAGATAAAAAAATAAATACATTGGAAAAATCCCAAAATTTAATTTACTATTGTTATTTCCTTTAAAAAAAATTTACCAAAAATTGAAATTATAATGAACTGCATAACTTACTGTTCTTTTCCTTCAGATAGGAAACAAACAAGAAAAATGTTCCATAAAAAAATCCTAAATGAGAAGATCTTAGTATATCTGTACATATTTCATCGTCTGCATTCATACATGAACTCCAAAGCGTTGCCAATATTTAGTTCTATTCCCAGTAAAACACATGTGCTAAGAAATAAAGTTCTTACGGCGAAAAAAAAATAAATAAATAAACTACATCGGTTAGTATCCATGACAAATCTCAGCATCTATTATGATACATATCGAAGAGAAATTAACGATTTTTTTTAACTTTTTTTACTGGAAAATGACAGTTTTTAATCTTACATGACATTGTCACTTAGCTAAAACGCTATTGTCTAAATCAATATGACATTCATTTATTTTTACCTTGTTTTATAACCGTAAACAGAAAGTTATTTGAAATAGAGGGTAAACAAAATCAATGTTTATTCAGGTAATTATACGTGTGTGTTCATTCAAAGTAGAAACACGAAAATCATGCTGAATGCCTCAAAATAAATAAATAAATAAATAAATAAAAATAATGCTCAGAGTGATTGATTACTGCAGATCTTGTCAATTATTTAAGGGTTAATTATTTATATGTTATGTAAAGGAGAATGAAATAAAGTTCGTGAAAATATGAAAATAATATGCAGTAAAATAAATTATTATTGCAGCTTTTTGTCCATATTTAAAAGCTTAATTTTTTACTCGTCATGTCAAAGAGTTACAGGAAAACGTTTAACAATGCAGATAATCCGGCATCGGCGGGAAATGGGCATTGCCGAATTACCGAATTTTCAGGGTTATAAATGTTTCAAAAATTTATCAAAATCGTCGACCAATCACAACATCTGAAGAAATATTTATTAAAAAAAAAAAAAAAGACAAAAAAGACAAAAAAAATTTATTTATTCATTTTTTTTTCCTTCGGAATTTTGTCTTCATCTGGATTAATGAGTAAAAATTTCATGTCAGTCGATAAATCCGTAAACTTTACTGACAATCCATAAAAGCTGGCAAGTATACTGTCCATTGTGGTCATTTGCGAATAATCCGTTGAGTACTACGATTTACAAATTTGTACAGGAAAATATAGTATAAAGTCATGTGGTGGCCACAACATACTATTTATTTTTATTTTTATTTATTTATTTATTTTTAAGGGGCCGCTTTACTTACCGTCACCAGAAGCCAAAGCCAAGATTATTCTATTGGAAATTTTCTCCAATTATAGTTCATTAACTAATACACAGTTTTAAATTCTGCTTTCACATTCAGAAAATTCAAAGCTGATAAACTGACAGAAGTTTTTAAGAACGGATTTTTTAAAGTTCTAATATTTTATTTTGAATCTGTAAAATGAAAATTTACACGTATTGAAAATTTGTATTTTACAGCTTCAAAATAAAATATTAAAAATTTAAAGAATCCGTTTTTAAAAAACATCCGTCAATTTAACAGTTGGGAATTTTCTGAATGTGAAAATAATAATAATAATAATAATAATAAATAAATAAATAAAAATATGTATTAGTTAACGAGCTATAAATGGAGAAAATTTCTCATATAATAACAATGGCTTGGGCTTCCGGCGATGGCAAGTGAAGTGGATCCTGCGACATTTCTGAAGAGCTCGCTTCTTTTACTGCTGTTTGGTGCTTTTACTGCTGTCACTTTGGTGTTCTTTAACACCAAATAATTAAAGAACACCAAAGTGACATTAAATATGGAAAAATAACGACAGCCCTCACTAAAGTCAATAACGAAAACGATATAAACATCAATTTTAACGAAACAAGAAAAATAGCCAATTATAATAATCCTGACTATGCTTTTTAAAGAAAAACCATAGAGATAATAAAAGACCAATTAGCGTGTAACGCGGGCACGAGTCGCGCGCTGATTTAGATCGTGCGTGGCGCCACCTCATAGAAGATCAACACAGAGGAAAGAAGACACCCAAGTAGCACCGGAACGTTCTTTGGACGTCTAATAACGGTTACAATAGTTCAAACACCGTGTTTCGTGTCAAAAGAACGTTCCATTAGACGTTCAAAAATAGTATTATTTAGAACGTTCTAAAACAGTGTGCGTTGTACCTTCCATAAAACGTACAATTTCAGTTCTATACCAAACGTTTAAATGTAACACCGTCATAAAACGTTCTGTCTCAGTGAGATTATTACGAATAGGACAAAATGCCCAGATTCAGTTTTGATTTCGTAATATTCATTGAGTGTTGGTGTTAGGATTAAAACAAACTAACTACACGAGGCAGTGGCGGATTTAAAGGGGGGTCTAGGGGCTGGAGCCCCTCCCCCCCCCCAAAAAAAAAAAAAAAAAAACATTGACATTCACAATTGAATATTGCAAGGACAACCCAACCTCCCGCCAACCCGAAGGTTTATGGCGGCCGAAGCCTGGGAGGAGGTGGGAGTGAAGGAACCCATCCACAACCCGCCGACCGGAGCCGCCGAAACGAACTCGGAGAACAGCGAGCAATAAACAGAAACTAAACTATTACAAAGTCACAAACTAGCAAATTACAAAGATAGAACTAATGTAGCGACGAAAAAAAAAAGTTACACGAACAAATAAAGTAACAAAAACAATACAGATATTAACAAAAAGTATAAACAATACAGAATTTACAAAAAGTAACGTTGTGCACCCTAAGATAAGAAGCTACAACTCAAACAATAACGAATCATAAATAAACCGGCCGAACAAAGTTATCATAAAAATGTACCAATTATTAGGTAACTAAAATGTATAATGCAGACAATAGTTTACTCATTACAACATAAGTGCATCCAGCTAAAAGTTACCCTCTAGCTAAACGAGAACATAACACACTGCACCTCTTAATATAAATGTGAATATACAATAACTACAAATCATACAAAAACTTGCAAAATTTACAGAAATTACATACCAAAATAAATCAGTTATACAAGCAGCTAATGATCAAACCTAAGATACATGCAACTATATAACACAAGCAATTAACAATTAACTAGCCCTGTACAATAACCTAACACACAATAATTTCCACAACCCTCAAGAGCAGCAGATAAACTATTAAAAAAATAAAAAAAGAAGAAGAAGAAAGGAACAATAAACTATAAATATACTGACAAAGTAAAGCAATATAAGTAATAAGTTAAAGCTGTTAACTAATCACGTACAATTATTATACAATAAACACAAACAATCAATGTACTCTATGAAACATTGTTGCAACAAAATGACTGAAGAAAAAAAAATAAATAAATAAACTACGTTTGAATAAAGACCAATATAAATTCACCCAATACATAACAAAACTATACTATATATAAAAACACGTATACATAGCAAATTCTTGAATTAAAAGTTATATTTAGTACGAGAATAGAGTTTATTTAGCAGATTATATATTTGCGCAACCTTTTTAATTTGACATCTAAAATTATCAATTTTGTTAAAGTAATGTTCCAATGTCTCTGCGGTATATCTTTTTATATAAACTTTTGAAAAGTTACATTTAGTACTAATGAAATGCATTGCATTACCCACGGAGCCACAAGGACACAAGTCTGAATCAAGCTTATTAATCCTAAAAAGATAGCTCGGGAAACTTCCATGTCCAGTTATAAAATACAGTAATACTTGATTTTTAATTTTGAAATCCATTGAAACATTAGGATAAATATCATAAGTCCACCTGCCAGTATCTGATAAGTTCCAATGAACCTGCCAGTCACTAAGTACATTATACAATAAAATTCTTTTCAAGTAAGATATGGGCAGAGGAACAATTTGAGACTGACCGAAAAGAACCGCGGATTTAGCCAATGAGTCTACCAATTCATTGCCAACAATTCCAGAGTGTCCCTTAATCCACATTAGGATTATTTGTCCATCGTATTTTTGTAGGTCTAACAGAATATCCTGTGCAATTTTAGACTTAGGCACCAAATTTTTTAAACTTTCAATAGAAGAAAGGCTATCCGAGAGCAAGACACAGGAACTGAATTCTGAATTAATGAGCCATTTTATGGCTGATGAGATTGCCATCATTTCTGCTTGAAAGACAGAGTTTTCTTTGCAAATTTTAACTTGCTTATTGTATATAACTTTTCCGCAGTAGACGGCCACCCAAGCAAAACCAGTACCATCATCCGTTTTACTTCCATCAAAGTAGATCCTTAAGGTATCATCATCTGAAACGGGCTCATTCCACGTAAAATCTTTAACTGCATAAGTAGGATCAATATTACTTTTATAATTCTTGGACTCAAAATCCTGAATGCCATAATAATTATTCTGGAAATATATAGACTCGTTTTTGTATTGAATTTTGAATTTGTTTACCAATTGTTTCCCTTCTAAATGGATGGGGGAATTCCCAAAATTTGACAGATTGCATCAGTAGAAACCTTTGAATAAAAATGCATTATGTTAATGATAAAAACCCTTTAGCAAGAAGACAATTTACTATAGCCATGAACATTGATATGTGGTAGCCAGGCCTCCGCCGCATACAAAATCTTGGGCTTCACCACTACTTGATACCAGATTTTCCTCATCTGGGGGCGAATACCCCATTTTACACCAGATATTTTTTTCATATTGTCACTAATAGAATAGATTTGGTCTCTAACATTTTCTAAATGAGGCAAAAAAGACAATCGCCCATCGATGATTACACCCAGAAACTCATAAATTTTTTCACATTTTATGTTAATATTGCCAACTTTAAAAATCGGCGGACGATTGCCAAAGTCCTTTCCAAAAGTTACAAATTTTGTCTTATTTTCCGAGATTTTTAACTGTAAATTATCACAAAATTTTTTTTAAATTATAATATCCTTGTTAACGTTATTTTCTAATTTAGCTCTAGCATTCCCAGAGTCGATCAAAGCAAAATCATCAGCATAAGCAATGAGAGTAGCGTCCATGTTATCAAAAATACTTAAAATATCATTAATTAGGACCAACCATAAGATTGGCCCTAAACATGAGCCTTGAGGACAACCTCTACCTATCTGAACAAAACTTTCCGAATGTTGCGTTTTAATAAATCTATTTTTAAGATAGCTCTGTAAGACATTAACCAGATAATCAGGAACATTTATTTTACGTAAAGCTGCAATTATACATGTCCAGTCAGCGATATCAAATGCTCCGGAAATATCAAAAAATATACTTGCTGTATACTTATAAATCCTATTCCTTTCTTTAATATTAGTAATAATCTTGTCCAAACATTGGGTCGTATTTCTTCTCTCTCTGTAGCCAAATTGATTCATATGTAAAATATTGTTACTTTCCAAGTAGTAAGTCAAACGGACTACAATGATTTTTTCAAAAATCTTACTCATTACCGGAAGAAGACACACTGGGCGATACGACTCTGGGTTCGTTGCTATTTTATTTTGCTTTATAAAGAATAATACAACTGCTCTTTTCCAAGAACGGGGAAAATATCCCATGTCAAATAAAGCATTATACATGTTTATAAAAAGATCAGGAAGTACATCCCTAACGTACATCCTTAAATCAAAGCGATCATACCCTGGAGCCTTATTCACATTCATTGAATTAATGGAATGATCTAATTCCTTGACATTAATTGGTTTAAATAACGAACTATTGATATATTCTTCTTCCACATTATTTACTACCTCAAAGTGATGATCTACAAGCCTTTGTTGTATGTCTACTAAATTTGAATCAATCGGCATTCCTGTTAAATTAGTTACTATAGCACTTTGTTTCTTACTTTTAAGGACTGCATAAGCACTCCCAAAATTATCATTCGTCATAGAACAATAACGTCGCCAAGAACACACCTTAGCTTCCTTAATCTTCATCTTGTAAAGAGCTCTATGTTGTTGTAATCTTATCTTTAACTCTATTGAATTATTTCTCTTATATTGTCTATAGATAGCTTTTAATTTATTTCTTAAAATTTTTAGATCGTTATTCCACCAAGTTATTTTAAAATCTTTCCGTTTACCATTATATTTGAAATTGTTTTGACAAACCTTTAAAAGACTATCATAAAAATCATTGAGGTTATTGTCAAAACTTTCAATTTTTTTGTTTCGTAAGAAATGTTCATCATAATGTGCTAAGTATTTATTAATATCACTATTTAAACGATATTTGTTACAAAACTTTGATCTAAATCTATCATATTTTAAGCATACTGTTTCCGCCGTGATATCGTAAGTAATATAGCGATGAATATTGCAATTGTAAAATTTTATTGGTCTAGAATAACATTTTGAAAAGTCTTAGCCCCCCCCCCCAAAAAAAAAAAAAGTTAAGTTCTGGATCCGCCACCGACACGAGGGTCCTAGATCTGGATGGTGTGCCCTCCGTGGAAATCATTCTAAGAATGCCTAACCCTTATTTACGCGAGTTTCAAAGAAAATCACGGAAAACTCCGAAAACCTAAGTCGAGGAGCACGACTAGGAATCGAAACCAACACTTCCCGTCTGTAAGGTTCGAGAGTAGAACCTCGCGGTCACTAATACTCATCGGGAAGTTACAGAAATGAGTTTTTTTTTTTTTTTCTTTAAGCATAATTTTAAACTTTTATTATATTTTATGTATGATTCTATTTAAGTTTGAATGTTACTGATAAATTATCAATATTGATAATGTTTTTAAATCATTACTCTGTTTGATTGTTCTTAATTTATTTATTTATTTATTTATTAAATCCAAATTTTATTTAATAAATTTTAATAAAAGAAAATTATTTAATAAATATTTCAAAAATTATTTTCTTAATAGATGGAAATTTTACGTAGCCATTCTCTTTTAAATAAACTGTTTAAAAGAAATCTTCTACCCATCGCACTACTTTATTCTGTAGCATTCTATATAACAGCGCCACTTAACCAGTTAACATGAACAAAAATTTAATAAACACTGTATCTCAAAATTAAAATTTTACATATTAAATTTGTTGCAGATTTCACTAACACATGCTGAGGTATAGCTATCTGGAAAAATTACATAATACTATATCGGCCGATATATACCCAAACTCAATTATCATAGTTTTTCATAACCTATATTTCACATACTCATGTTAGTGAATTTTTAATAATAATAATAATAATCTGAGATATTGCTTTCCTTTAAACGGGATTGAGTTTCAGCACAGTAGTGCCACCTCTCAATCAATACATGCTCAAATTAGATCACCATAGTTTAACATAATATCTATCTCACATACCAAGTTTGGTGTAGTTTTATTAAATAGAAACTGAGATACTGCCTTCCGTTACATGGAGGGGGGAATTACATAATAGCTGAGCACCTATTAGGTCATATATTCCAAAAATTAATCAGAGCTAGTTTAAATAAAAGTTCAACTAAATATCAAGTTAGGTTAAATTCTGTTCACTGATTCTTCAGATACAATTTCCACAACATTTTATTAAGATGCGCAAACAAGTTCTAAAAATTGTCGAATCCTATCGAGGACGTTTCAAGGAGTGTTAAAACCCTAAGTCGAAAATTTCCATGCATCCATTGCATTCTTTTTATGTATACAGAAAAAATAAAGTGTATGCCATTTCTGATCCTTTCACTGAATATTTTGTTCAATACTGAAATATACACTAAAACAAAATATGCTTTTCCGTTTAATTCGAGATTTTGAAAGGAAAAAATAAAGTGATCTCATAAGTTTTTAAAATACTTTATAAAAATTTAAATAATTGTTTAACTCAGCTCCATTTTTCCTTAAAATATTGACTATATTTTTTCTACAGCTATAAATGCTTAATAAATTTCTGTTTCAAATGTTGAACTTTGAAACATGATTATTGCAGATGTAAGAAGGGAAGGGCAGGTGATATGACATCTGTGGATTGCATTTATTTAATTCTCGCTGACCGTGCAAAGTCAAACGCCAGTGCTAGGTCTTGGAAAAGTCGAGTCGTTATGTGAGGCGGTAATTTTAAAACATGTAATCTGTTTTGTTTAGTTTTAGCGTTATAATGACTTGGATAAGCTTTAGAAAAGGCAAAAATGTAATATTTTTAACATGTAATATTCTCTATGTTCTATTTATTAAAGTCTTATTTTAATATCAATTAAACAATCATTTTCATATCTGCGTAAGTTCTTAAGCCTAACTTTTGATACTTGTAAGCAGCAGAAAAAACTGCCCCTGTTACAGAAAACCGCTTAGAAATTATGGATTCATTTTATTAATTTAGTCTTCTGAGATAGAAATTGTTAAAATAACTATTTTTGGTTATTATGTTTCTGAATGAAGATGTAACATAAAGATGAGAGCTAATTTTAAGTGAATGCCCTTCCAGACTGGTCATTATGTATTTTAAAATGCTAGTTGCAAGGGCGTTTTCTTGAAAACTCTTATGAAGAAAATTAAGAAGGTTTGTAATTATTTTTTTCTTTTCTTTTTAAATTCTTAAGTATTTCTTTAATGTTTATATGATTATATATATAATCTAGGTTATGCAAATTGCATATTTTTAAAATAATATCCTAAGTTTCACCGACTTATAATTTTAAATATCTCTTTACTGTTATTTATTAAATAAGATATATGAATTTGTTTAACTGCATAATAAAACGAAGATTCAATTCAACTTTATTCCACATCTTTATAAAAAACATATTCTGCTTAAAAAAAAAAAAAAAAAAGACGATATTAATAAGTAAATAAATAATATACTAAGAAATGATACATTAATTATAAATAATATACTTACTATATTATTTATTAATAATAATAATATTTACATTTATTAATTATTTAATATGTCATGATAGCATAATTACATCAAATGAGTAAAAATTGCGTTGACTCAATTTAAAGAAATTTAAACATTTAATGAATACCAATTACATTGCCATGTGGAATAAATTTAAATACCTGCAAACATCATTTTTGTAAACTGCTGCTGTAAACTGAAAATATGTATACACACATGCACTGAAATTTAAAAATATGAAGTATGTTAAATATTATAGAAAAATATTTTGATTAAATATATATATATATATATTTAAGTATTTGGAAATTTTTTAAATTTCTTCCTTCTAACTAATTTTTAATTTTTCGTTTCAATTTCTTATTATTATAATTAACAATATATTTTAGCGGTGTATTGGTACATTCATTTTCGAAATTATTTTTTATGTTGGAATATTAAAACTTTCTATGAACTTCAGCATTCAAACATATTTATAAACTATCCATGGACTTACAAAGTGGTACCCAGAAATGTTTAGAATATATAGGGTGCAAAGTCGAGAGCAGGCCTTTATTTGCGCAGCAATTGGTCTCAGATGTCCTCCAATAAGAAAATGTATTAAAAAAAAAAAAAAAAATGTAAGCATTCATTATATGACATGTTTAAATTTAGAAAAATCAATTTATTAAAAATCACAAAAACTGATAATTTTTATACAACTTTCATGACGCTAATAGTAAAAGTTGACTTCCAACCTAAAAAATATAACACGAAAAGTTTCACTTTTGTGCAACCAAAATTGTCTGAGATAGTTAGTTTCAAAATTTAGGATTATTTCGCATTTCCTCGGGCTTTATAAAAAGTCAATGAAAAATTCTTTAATAAAGCCAGGGAAAATGCAAACAAATTCCAAATAGGATTTTTAAACCGATCCCTTATTGAAGGCCGAAATATGTTAGAAAATCTAAACTTTAAATATCTTGTTCCATTTTGGGAGAATAGAAATGAAACTTTTTATTAGGATGAGTGTCAATTTTTCTAAATATGACTATAGGGATCTGGGACTATATAAAAAGCTAGTTTTTGTAATTTTGAAAAAATAGATATTTTAAATTTAAACATGTCATACCACAAATGCTCATATTTTTTAAAACATTTTGTAACTGAAACTATATATTTGCGACCAATAGTTGCGGAGATAAAGGTATTCTCGTGACTATGCTTTGCACCCTGTATTTAAAAAAAAATTAATATATATATATATATATATATATATATATATATATATATATATATATATATATATATATATGTATGTATTTATAATTGAATTTTTAATCTTAGTTAAAGCCAAGCAGCAGATATAAGATCACTGAAACCACATAGAACAATGAGAAGGAAATTACAAGAAATTTAAATAACCAGGAGAGACTGATTGTGATTTATTGAAACATTTATTATTTATTTATTTATTTTTATTTTATTTAACTTCAGTCTAATCATAAATTTATTCCTATAGTGTTAGTTACAATTTTAATAATTTTGCCGGTGCGCAAAAACCACATGAAACTCAAATCAAGATACAAACAAGCAACGAGAAAACAAAAAATTAAGACATCATTTTAAACTGTTTATTTTTTTAAGGAAAAGCTTAGACCGGTAGAAAAAAAAACTCGTCAGGGGTGACCTTTTTCCTCGTTGAGCACCAATGTACGATTTCGTTCGTTAGCAGCTATAATAGCAAATTGCTAGCGGGCACCCTATCGTACAAGAAATTAATTGAAGTTAAAAAGGAAGAATAAATTGGAATAAATTATTTAGTTCAAGAAATCAGAGAATCAAACAGAAAACAACCATGTAAAACAAACATTAATCATAGGATGACGCATTCGGAATTACAAGGATTAAAACAAGCAACATAATTCAGGAGTTTAGTTGCACATAGCAGATGAAGAATAATGATACAACACAGCAACAGGGATATAAATTACTTTTTTTTTAACTCAAATAATGTTTGAGAAAATTTAACATACTTACTATTCATTTAATTTCAACGTATATGCATGAACAATTCCATATTTTATGACAGTAATTCCCAAAAAATGTCATAACGTCTCTATAACCCTTAAAAAATTCCTTAAATTTTTGCATTTTTAAAAAATTTCTTTTTTTTTCCTAATCTGAAGATAATGACGTTATAGTATTAATTACGAAACTTTGAATAAACACCATAAAATGCAAGAACTCGCGACTGCAACAAGCAAAGCACGGCTGCTACAAACAAAGCGGCAACGCATTCAACACACTCAACGTGCTTGTTTGCAGCTCTCGTGCCTACATTGTTCGCCTGATGAAGGGTTGTGTCTTCTTTTGACCGAAACAGTTGGTGCGAGTTCTTGCATTTTATTATGTTTATTCAAAGTTTTGTAATTAATACTATTACTTCATTATCTTCAGATTAGGAGAAAAAAAGAAATTTTAAAAAAATGCAAAAATTTAAGAAATTTTTTAAGGGATAAAAAGACGTTATGACACTTTTTGGGGAAAACTGTCATAGAATATAGAATTTTTGACGCATATACGTTAAAATTAAAGGAATAGTAAGTATGTTAAAATTTCTGAAACATTATTTGAATTGAAAAAAAAAAAAAAAAAAAATGTAATTCATATCCCTGTTCATGTGTTGTATCATTATTCGTCATCAGCTATGTACTTCTTACTTCTAAACGCCCGTACTGAGGTGATTTTTTATAATGACGTCACATTTTTTTTTTTTTTTTTTTTTAACTACACTATTTTAGAACGTTTACAGTACGTTTTCTAGAACGTTCTGAAAATGTGTATAACGTTTTGAAAACGTTCTAAAAACGTTTAGAACGTTCTGAGACCGTATACATAGAACGTTTTCAGAACGCTTCTATAGCACCGATGGTGATAGTTACACGTTCATTGAACGTTCTCTGAACCGTACTATTGTACGTCTTCAAGATGGACAAATAGACGCCTATAACACGTTCAAAGTTAACGTTCTTAGAACGTGTTTGCAGAACAATTTTTGAACGTTCAGAGAACGTTTCTGTGCTGCTTGGGGCAAGACCAGTTTCGACCAAAGCAGACCATGAAATAGCTACTGAGGAGGGGGCGGATTCGCCCTGAAAGGTCTATAGTTTAACAGAGCTTAGTTAAAGGTAATTTTTATAAATGAATAAGTTAAATGCTCTGTTTAGAAGTTTTAATTTTTAACCTTCTTAGTCTGGGGTTTTGTTTTGGAGACTAGTTCAGCTAGTGCACTTTTAAACTCAAGTTTTCTAGTCAACTGTTTGGGGTAGTCAATTCTGTAATGTCAACTGACAACTTTTTTTTTTCTGTGTGCACATGGCGAGTGAAATTTCAGGACTACTGTCAGTTAAAATTCTAAAGGCGATTGGAATGTTCTGACCACTAATTACCCTTTTCGCACTCATAAGCATCTTCCCCTCATAACGATGACATGCTGTATGTAGGTACCAGCCAGTGTTGCCAGATAATCGACAGTCAATTTCCCCAAACAAGCTGTCAAATTTCTTCAAATCAGGGGTTTATTTAAAAATAATTCCGAAGTCAATTTTTACTAAAAAAGTAAATTAAAGAAAAAATATATATACATTAAATATTTAACAAATTTAAGCCCAAATTTTTCCTCAAATGAAACTCATTTTTAAAATAGTTCCCATAAAAAAAAAAAAAATAAATAAATCTTTTTTACACACTAGTTATAGAAAAATTTTAAACCTGCATAAAGTACGTTAGAGCTGAGGATCCAAGTAAGATTTTCTGTCATCCTCAGGATATCCTGAAGATGTCCTGGGAAGAAAGGATACCTTCAAAAAATCCCTACCTGGTAAAGAAAACTGAAAAGTGTCTACGTGTAAAGATTGTGAGCTTTTCAGGTAGACAAATTTAATACAAAATAGATGAAAAATTCAACAGATTTCTCCCCAAAAATTTCAAAAATTCCCTCGAAGTTGTCAACAAACATTTGGACCCCAAAAATGTCCCCTGAAGCTCAAAAGTCCCCACAATGGGGACAAAATCCCAAATCTGACAACACTGGTACCAGCTCGAGATATTTTTATGATTTTTCTAATGGTTTGTGCATAATGCTACAAACTCAAGTATAATTAAAGAAAAGAGGTGTTTTTTGTGCTGGTTTCATTTTTACACCACGTTTCCTTACCAACCTCCAAAAAATTTTAATTTCCATTCCCCTGGTTCTTCAACTTATTTTTACCATTTTTTCATGCTTTATTATTTATTTTAAAAAGTTTCCACTAGTACTGGGGCCGCGGTAGCCCAGTCGGTAGAGCGACGGCCTCGTAATTGGAAGATTGCGGCGGTTCGGTACTCGATCCGGCCAAAGACCGTTGTGTACACTAAGGGTGGCTGGTGCACGTAAAATCTGTCTTAGCCGCAAAGTTCTCCATGTTCCCATCAAAAATTATACCTCTGGGGGTCACCGAATCGGGAGAGCCATCCCTTCCATGGAGGATCAAAATTGTGATGGCATGTCTCCGGACCACCTCTAGGGCTGTGTCCCAGACCGTCGCCAATTGCCCATCTGCGCAGCATTAGTGCGACGTGAAACCCAACCACAACCACTAGCACTGAAGCATTTTAGAAGTTCAGAAACGGCCATTTGCTAGTTTTTAAATTTCTTTTATTTGTGCTCTTTCTTAACAATGTTTTATTACTTTCTTAACATATATATATAAAAAAAGTATTATAATCATGAAAAAATTCGACTTTGAGATTTTGGTGTATTCATACGTTTTGAGGTCTTCTAAGTTTATTTTAGCTATTTTTATGGCGATGTATGTACGTATGTGTGAATGTATGTGAGTGAACATGATAACGTCTAAACGCTCTGATCAACTGAGCTGTAAAATGGTACGTATGTTACAGATCACCGTAACACGAACCTTATTGATATTTTGGCAAATCTAGCATTTGCAGGTTTTTTTTTTTTTTTTTTTTTTTTTTTTTTTTACAGGGACACAAAAAAAAAATTCTTCATCATTATGTCCTATGAGCTATAAATTATTTAAAGTGCGATAACATCTAAATGCCCTATTCGATTGAACTGAAAATGTATATATATGTTTAGGTCACTATTGCATGAACTGTATAGATTTTGGTGATAGCTTTTGCAGGGATACAACAAAAAGTTCATTATCATTATGACCTATGGACTCAAATTATTTGAAGTGCAGTAGCTTTAAATTAAAGAACATACTATATGGTGAAGAATACTCAAACAGCCTATTACAATTTTCTCTTTTATTTATTTCACGATTTCTCTCAAGTTAATGTATTTAAACAATTGTCAATTACTTAATGTTCGGAAAGCCGGGTGGAGTCACTCCAGATTTTTTTCCTTTAAACACAAATATTTTTTTATGCATGAAAAACTGCATAATATACTTAGTTTAAGGTTTTGTCCTTCTTACCATTTATATAACATTAAAAAACATTTTTGTTTTTTCATTTTAAACAGAACTTTTACATTTTTTTGAAGTGAAAACTTCTTTAGGCGCGTTGAGCACTTTTGGGTGAACAAAAATCATTGAATTCCCGTCATCGTTAGCTGACGCTTTCCATTTGAAGTGAAAACTTTTGGGTGAACAAAAATCATTGAATTCGCGTCATCGTCAGCAAACACTTTCCATCCTTGTATGATACAAATAATGTATCATACAATTAACTTGCTAATGTGAAGTGTTAATAATCATATACTGTATAGTGTTTTAAAATCTGGTGCGGCTTTACACGACTTCTCTCATCTCCGGGCACTGTCTCTATTGCAGTTAGACCTCACAAAACCGTGAGAAAGCCCAAAGCTGCCATTTTTCTCACGTTTTTACAATCTGGTGCGGCTCTACACGACTTCTCTCATCTCCGGACACTATCTGGTAAAGATTGCAGCCAGAAACGCTGCAGTTAGACCTCAGAAAACCGTGAGAAAGAAAAAAGCCGCAATTTTTCTCACGTTTTTACAATCTGGTGCGGCTTTACACGAATTCTCTCATCTCCGGACACTGTCTCTATTGCAGTTAGACCTCACAAAACCGTGAGAAAGACCAAAGCCGCCATTTGTCTCGCGTTTTTAAATCTGGTGCGGCTCTACACGACTTCTCTCATCTCCGGACACTGTCTCTATTGCATTTATGCCTCACAAAACAGTGAGAAAGGCCAAAGCCGCCATTTTTCTCACGTTTTTACAATCTGGTGCGGCTCTACACGACTTCTCTCATCTCCGGACACTGACTCTTAAAGATTGCAGCCGGAAACGTTCCAGTTAGACCTCACAAAACCGTGATATAAAGGCCAAAGGCGCCATTTTCTCACGTTTTTACAATCTGGTACGGCTCTACACGAATTCTCTCATCTCCGGACACTGTCTCTATTCCAGTTAGACCTCACAAAACCGTGAGAAAGGCCAAAGCCGCCTTTTTTCTCACGTTTTTACAATCTGGTGCGGCTTTACACGACTTCTCTCATCTCCGGCCACTGTCTCTTAAAGATTGCAGCCGGAAACGTTGCAGTTAGACCTTACACAACCGTGATAAAGGCCAAAGCCGCCATTTGTCTCACGTTTTTATAATCTGGTGCGGCTCTACACGACTTCTCTCATTTCCGGACTCTGTCTCTATTGCAGTTAGCGCATTAAATAAAATTGTAATATAATTTTTGTAGTAGTAGTTTATAGTCCAAGCGGCGGCTGCAAAAAATTGACTTGAGAAGGTACGAAGCTGATTTTTTTCCTGTAGATAGAATTCATTGTTACAATGAAAATCTGATAGGGTTGCCTGGTCAAAGCCGTCAAGTTTAAGAGAAACAACCTCACTTTCGGTCACAATTTAAACGATTTTCGAACCCCAAAAGGTATGAAGATGAAACTGGTGCTAAAATGTAGAGATTAATATGCTCTTTAAAATGGCATAGGGTTGCCTGGTCAAAACCGTCAAGTTTCAGAGGTTGCCTCGATAATAGGGGTCAAATTTAAACGATTTTCGAACTCCACAAGTGTGAAGATGAAACCGATGCTAAAATGTAGAGATTAATATGCTCTTTAAAATGGCATAGGGTTGCCTGGTCAAAACCGTCAAGTTTCATAGGTTGCCTCGATAATAGGGGTCAAATTTAAACGATTTTCGAACCCCAAAAGGTATGAAGATGAAACCGGTGCTAAAATGTAGAGATTAATATGCTCTTTAAAATGCCATAGGGTTGCCTGGTCAAAACCGTCAAGTTTCAGAGGTTGCCTCGATAATAGGGGTCAAATTTAAACGATTTTCGAACCCCAAAAGGTATGAAGATGAAACCGGTGCTAAAATGTAGAGATTAATATGCTCTTTAAAATGGCATAGGGTTGCCTGGTCAAAGCCGTCAAGAAACAGAGGTTGCCACGAAAATAGGGGACGTATTTTGCGATTTATTTACCCAAGTAAAAAGTTATTTACCCAAGTGTAAAGATGAAACCGGTGCTAAAATGTAGAGATTAATATGCTCGTTAAAATGGCATAAGGTTGCCTGGTCAAAACCGCCAAGACCCGGAGGTTGCCTCGAAAATAGGGGTCAAAATTAAACGCTTTTCGAACCCCACAAATGTAAAGAAGAAACCGGTGCTAAAATGTTGAGAATAAAGCTTTTTAAAATGGCATAGGGTTGCCTGGTCAAAGCCGTCAAGAAACAGCGTTGCCACGAAAAAGGGGGGGCGTATTTTACGATTTATTTACCTAAGTAAAAAATGATTTACCCAAGTGTAAAGATGAAACCGGTGCTAAAATGTAGAGAATAATATGGTCTTTAAAATGGCATAGGGTTGCCAGGTCAAAACCGCCAAGAAAAGAGGTTGCCACGAAAAGTGTGTAGTGTGTGTGTGGGGGGGGGGCGAATTTTCGCGGTTTTCTTACCCTAACATATTTAAAAATGAAACCGTTTATAAAATATAGAGAATAATATTCTCTTTAGAGTATCATAGGGTTGCCAGGTGAAAATCTCGAAAAATAGTGGTTGCCTCGAAAAAAAAAAAAAGCTAATTTTGAAGGGTTTTTTATACAATGTGAAGAAAAAATATAAAAAGTATTTTAAAAAGAAAAAATAAATAAACTGTAATGAAACTGTTCTACAATTTCCCATAAAAACAACGAATTAATAGTAAAAATAAAAAATGTAGCATGCGGATACATATAAGAAAATACGACCGCTAAAGTTAACAGAAATGAAGATAATAATGCCCAAGAAACTCATAATAAAAAATTCTCTTAGTATACAAAATAAATAATTAAATAAAATGAAAAAAAAAAAAACCTCTTATTTCAGATTTGCAGCAAGATTTACAAATTTCAATTTCATAAATTAATTTATTGTTATTAAGAAACGCGAAAAATTTATCAATTTTTTAAAAATGTTTTTCGCTTTATTTGTACCCATAATTAATTTGCAGAAGGTATTATTGATTATTTTACTTAGATATAAAAAAAAATTAATTGAGAAAATTTTCTAAAATTGACAAATTTTTAATATAACAAAATCGGCACAACCCAGTATTTTCGTATAAAATTCTACAAAGTAGTCGCATACATTTCTTCAGGGAATTATCTTCTCAATACTTTGACACAATTTGAATATTTTAATTATTGAAAAATGGGGAAAAAACGAGCTCGTGAGCTGAAATTAGTTTTATACAGATTAGAAAAAGAATGGTCACGCATAATAATTTAATTTTCTTTATGCTTTAAAATCTCTTATATCATTAAACAAATAAAATAAACGAATATTGAAATTCGCTTCCTTTTCTAAGCTGACCGCTATACCTTGACAGGTTTGAAGCACAATCGTAAGCAAATTGAAAAGTGTTGTATGTTCTACATTTAGCTAGCAATTTCATCTTTTAAATATTAATCATTTCGTGTTTAACCTTTTAAAAATAGTCTTCATGTGTGTTTCACTTTGTGTTAAACACATTTAATATTTGTTAGCTTTTTGGAGACTGACCGCTATTTCTTTACGAATTTTACCAGGCAAACATATGCCATTTTAAAATAGCTCCTACGCTGTACATTCTGGAACCAGCTACACCTTTCAAATATTCATATAATTTCATCCTTATTCATTTTCTTTGTTAATGCTATTCGTATTTTTTTACACATCGTTAAGAAATCTTCAAAACTCGCCTATTTTTTTGTGGTTGACTGCTTTACTTGACAGATTTGACCTATTTTCGAGGCAACCTCCGAGTCTTGACGGTTTTGACCAGGCAACCTTATGCCATTTTAAAGAGCATATTAATATCTATATTTTAGCACCGGTTTCATCTTTACAGTTGGGTAACTCACTTTTTACTTGGGTAAATAAATCGTAAAATACTTCCCCTATTTACGTGGCAACCTCTGTTTTTTGACGGCTTTGACCATTCAACCCTATGCCATTTTAAAGAGCATATTAATACCTACATTTTAGCAACGATTTCATTTTTACACTTGTGGGGTTCAAAAATCGTTTAAATTTGACCCCTATTATCTAGGTAACCTTTGAAACTTGATGGTTTTGACCAGGCAACCCTATGCCATTTTAAAGAGCATATTAATCTCTACATTTTAGCACCGGTTTCATCTTTACACTTGGGTAAATCACTTTTTACTTGGGTAAATAAATCGCAAAATACGTCCCCTATTTTCGTGGCAACCTCTGTTTCTTGACGGCTTTGACCAGGCAACCCTATGCCATTTTAAAGAGCATATTAATCTCTATACATTTTAGCACCGGTTTCATCTTCATACCTTTTGGGGTTCGAAAATCGTTTAAATTTGACCCCTATTATCGAGGCAACCTCTGAAACTTGACGGTTTTGACCAGGCAACCCTATGCCATTTTAAAGAGCATATTAATCTCTACATTTTAGCACCGGTTCCATCTTCATACCTTTTGGGGTTCGAAAATCGTTTAAATTGTGACCGGAAGTGAGGTTGTTTCTTTTAAACTTGACGGCTTTGACCAGGCAACCCTATCAGATTTTCATTGTAACAATGAATTCTATCTATAGGGAAAAAATCAGCTTCGTACCTTCTCAAGTCAATTTTTTGCAGCCGCCGCTTGGACTATTATATTAATGAATAAAAAACACTTCATTTAAAAGTATTTCCTACACAATAAAATATTTCCTGACGATTCAAGAAATACACACGTAATTGTTCACGTTTTCACTTCTGTCGGCACTCCCGAAGTGCATTTTTTTTTTTTTTTTTTTTTTAACTATATATTTTGAGTTTAAAAGGTCGATTTAAAACTTTCATTACTTACATACCACTATTAAAGAAAGTATTCATGCTTTGAAAAAAATTGTGTTGGCTAATTTTGTTTTTCAAAATATTAACGGATATATCGGTTATAAATCATTTCAAACACAAGAAAAATGTCGGAGAAAAAAAAAAAAAAAAAAAGAAATATACTTTTATTGATTATATGTACTTCAATCTCACGCATGTTGTTGAAAATAAAAAAAAAGTAGTCATTTCTTATGCAATCAACAACTCACATTATGTAAATAAGAAAATATTTTTATTTTTAGTGACATGCAATAAAGACTTTTTTTTTTAATTAAAATTTAAATTACTTGAATGTAAAGTTTCTTTTTTGCTGAAAATGAAAGAACACTTGATATATATATATATTGAATTTTTCCTTAAAATTTGATTTATTGAATTTTAAGTTATATACCAGAGGGTTTTAAAGTTTAGATGCAAAAAGCTAGTAAAAAAAGCCTAGCTAGTAAAGCCTAGTAAAGCTCGGCATGAAAATTGCCTCTGACACCATTTCAATATATTCTTATGTAAAATAACCTCCTGAATCCGAATATGACGTCCATTTTGCCCTATCACTCACCGTTTTTCAGGGAAGGTCCCCTATTTTTATCACTTTTCGATAATTTTATGGCTATAAATTTGATTTTTAGGGGGGGGGGGGGGTAATTATTTTAACTATTAAATATCTTCTGAGGGGCTACAGAGTTGAAAAATTCTAAAACGTCAACATTTGCGGAATGGGAAAAATTTAGGGGGGGGGGGGGATTTGCCACTGAAATTATGTATTACATTTCTTATATTTTTTTAATCTGTTGTTAATGTTATTTATTAAACATTATATATTTTTTTTGTTTTTAAGTGTTAAATTAATTCTGTTCCATTCTCCAAATCCAATTCATGGCCATAAAATTACCAAACAGTGATAAAAATTGGGGAGGAGGGGGTGGTGTCCCGAAAAAATGGTGGGTGACTGGGAAAATGGTAGTCATATTCGGATTCAGGAGGTCATTTTACATAAGAATCATCAAAAATGGTGTCTCGGGTCTTTTTTTTTTTTTTTTTTTTTCAGCTCAGTGTTATCACTAAAATTAATCGAGATAGTAACTTAAATTTTATTTTCTTCTGCAAAATGTATAGTTGGTGACAAAAGAGTCCGAACACTAGCAAAAATTCCTATACAAAAAAAGTACGCTTAATACAGTTTTGCTAAATAAATCCTTGTCGAATCCTGTTCTTAGACTGACTAAGAACAGGATTCGACAAGGATTTATTTAACAAAACAGTATTAAGTGTACTTTTTTCACATAGGAATTTTTGCTAGTGTTCGGACACTTTTGTTACCGACTGTAAGAAGAATATATTGGATTCGTAAAATTTTTCGACTTCAAGTTTTCGATGGATTTGCACGTTTTGAGATAACCTGAACACAGTTTGACCGACGTTTTGAATCAATGTATTCACATGATTTGAATCATCATGTTCATTTACAATTATCCTTCTAATAAGCGGGCCGCGGTAGCCCAGTCGGTAGAGCGCCGACCTCGTAATTGGAAGATTGCGGGTTCGGTACTCGAGCCGTCCAAAGACCGTCGTGTGAACTAATGGTGGCTGGTGCACGTAAAATCTCTCGTGGCCGCAACGTCCTCCATGTTCCCATGAAAAATTATACCTCTGGGGGTCACCGAAGCAGGAGAGCCATCCCTTCCGTGGAGGATCAAAATTGTGTTGGCATGTCTCCGGACCACCTTTAGGGGTGTGTACCAGACCGTCGCCAATTGCCCGTCTGCGCAGCACTAGTGCGACGTAAAAGCCAACCATCCCAACCATCCATCCTTCTAATAAGCTACGCGAGTTTCGTTTTATTATTCTTGTGATATTAGAAAATATTTTATAATTAATGCATCATGCAGGATTTTGTTTTCCTGTTAATGGAAGCAATATAAAGCATCACATGCATAAATCTGTAGAGGATCTATGTATCCCCAGCCATATTTAAAGTGTTTTAGAAAGGCCGTTGCATGAGGTTAATCATTTGCCAGAACCCTTCATCATTTAAAATCCTTTGTTTTGATAAAGTGATGTTTCTTACAATAAAATTTACAAATAACTTGTTTCATAATCGATGCATTATGTATGAATTTGTATTCTTGTTATGGAGAACAACGTAAAGATACAACAAAATAAATCCATTGTTGTAATCGAAAGGGGAGAACATTCGTAAATTAAAGGGACAATGGATTTGACAGAAACCACTTAAAAAATCCTTTCACTGATATTTGGTGTATTCTAGGAAGACCCACTCGTGATATTACTCATCTGTCCAAATCCACCATAATTTAAAATCTTTTTTTTTCTTCTTTTTTTCACAGTGATATTATGTACTATTAACAAATATAAAAGATTTCCTTTTAAAAAATTCAGTTACTGTAAGACATCTAAACCTCTGTACGATGATCGAACTCTTTTTAATTCTATTTTTAAGCAATCACAACCACCTTATATAGCACATATTCTTCCTACAACAGTCTAAGTTAAGGCTCCTATACATACGAGCTGGCGCATCAGGCATTTTGTTGCCTTAGAGTTCCAACATGTACTTAGCGCGCTCCATTGATAAATAAACGGCAGTCATTACTTCTGTTGTCTTGTGTTACTTTAGAGTTACTCCTTTTATTATATTTCATTATTTTAGCTAAGTTAAGTACGATATGGGAGTTTGTTTAACGATAAACTGCTATAATAACTCAAGAAAAGAGCATAAAATGTTCAAATTTACATAAGATAATTTAAGAAGAATAAAACAACATTACTTATTACTTTCTTCTATATTCAATAGAAGAAAGTATTGGATTCGTAAAAATTTTCGACCTCGGGTTTTTGATGGATTTACACGTTTTGAGAGGCGTAGAACACGATTTGACTATTTTTAGAAAATGTCTGTCTGTCTGTGTGTGTGTGACAAAATTTTGTGGCAACTGTAGCTCAGGATCTACTGCGCAGATTTTCATACAAATTAGTATGTAGTTACACCTTGACATAAATTAGTGCCTATCAACTTTTGGTAAAAATTGTCTTAAAGGTTGCGTTGCCATCCCGCTTTTTCTAAATTTTTAACGTGGTGGTATAAGACAAAATTTTGTATAAATGTGCATAAAGAAAGTTATTTTTTAATAATCATTATGAAATTTAAAAGAATTATTTGTAATAGAGATAGCCAATTGGGAAAAAAAATTGTGTATGTAGGAGCCTCGCTCCCCACCCCCCCTTGAGGGGAGTGAATTTTCATGATGGGTATCTTTCAAAAGAGCTCGACAATACCTTTAAAATGAATGGTTGAACCATCGATCTGCGATAATTTAAAATAAAGTTATAAATTTTTTTCATTTTTAACAAACAAAATTTTTTTTTTTTTAATGTAATATTGAGAATAGAATTGACTTTATATATATATATTTAGTGTTATACTCGTACTACTTCTCTAATATGGAAATCATCTGCATTATCATGGAAGATACTTTTCTTAAATGATAATTTTAATAGATTACTTTTACTGAGTGAATTTGTATAGAAAAATATAGAAGAAAGTCGTGTAGTGGCCACAACATACTAGAATTTTTTTTTTTTTTTTTTTTTTTTTTGTATTTCTGACATGTGTTAATGTAAAAATAGAGAAAAATGTGCGATTTTAGTCATATTATTCATAATAATATTGATAAATCGATTTAAGAAAACCTTTTATTACTATGTATTTCAGTTTTGGTGACATTTTGTATAAGAAACAGAAACAGAGACATCATATTTCCAATACATCATATTTCCAATCACATCATATTTCCACACATCATATTTCCAATACATCAACTGGATATCCTGATAATATAATGTGAAAAAAAAATGTATTGTTAAAAATATTGTTGCGTACTTGGGGGTTCGTGAGTTGTCTGAGAATGAAAGGCCAAACGTACAAAAATTCAGTAATTTATTCACAGAAAGTTCCAGAAAAATACTGGTCTATAAACCAAGTATCAGCTTCAATTCAAACATTAAACACAGCTTAAACAACAGCTGTCAATAGCAAATCCACAGTACAAACTGTATAACAATAACACTTGAAGCAAATCTCTCTCAAAGAGGCTCAAGAGCAATGCAAGCACTAGCGAAGCTGGCTGAAGACTGAACTGAACTAACTGCCTTGGCGGGAAAGCGCTTCCTTATATACTGTTCCATGGAGCCCAGATTTTTCGAGAAAACTCTAGAAAGTGGTCAACCAATCAACTTACAGCTTCCATATTTGGTATATCCCATATAAGGATTTTCTCGCCAAGGTCGCCAAAAAAATCGCCAAGGTGGGAAAAAGTCGCCAAATTTGGCGCCAAATGCATTACCGGCATTACTGGGGCTTTTTAATGCGTTTTTAAGGGAAAATAAGGCTATTTCAACGCTAAAACGACTAGAAATGCACAAAATTAGCATTTTATCAACTTACTAAGCCTCTTTGAAAGAATTTATACAAAAATAAACACAGTTATTTACAATTTCGTAACACTGCCCCCCTCCCAAGGACTGCACGTCCCGGGCAGTGCAACCCTTGGTCGAGAGGCGAAACTAAACAAATTTACACAAACTAAAACACAAAAACTAAGTTGCATATAACGATAAAATAGAAATACAAATCAAGTGAGAAATATTTACAAAATTCACAAATATGTTCAAATATCTATATACAAATATTTACAAAATTCACAAATATGTACAAATATTTACATTACGCAAGCGCAAATTTTACCAGTATTTACATTTTAAATCTTAATATTACCATTAATTGTGGTACTTGGCTAGCCTATTATAGTGCACCACCTTCGGTTTTGATGAAGGTGTTTTAGTGATCCGCACCACTACATCATTCAGCCTTTTTAAGACTGTGTATGGTCCGTCCCAGTTGCACTGTAACTTGGGAGAGAGTCCTTTGCGTCGAACAGGATTCCACAACCAGACCTTCTCTCCTTCCTGGAACTCATATTGTGTAGCCTTTAGATCGTACCTTGTCTTCATTTTCTCCGTTGCCATGTTAATCCGCTCCCGAGCAAAGTTGTGTACGTCCTCAAATCGTGCCTGGAGATCTTGGATGTACTCCTCGGGCGATGAAGGCGCATCGGGTGGACAACCAAACAGGAGATCACAAGGGAGACGAAGTTCACGTCCGAACAGCATCTGGGCTGGAGTATAGCCGGTGGTTTCATGGACAGCACTTCGATAAGCCAGCAGGAACAATGGCAACTTCAAGTCCCAATCTTGCTGGTTCCTTGATACTAGAAGTGAGAGGTTATTCAGGATGGTACGATTGAACCTCTCGACCATGCCGTCCGACTGGGGATGTAAGGGTGTAGTCCGGGTTTTGTCTATGCCGAGTAGTTGCCACAGCCCTTTGAAAACATCAGAGGTAAAGTTCCTACCTTGGTCGGTATGAAGTTGTAGGGGCGTGCCGTACCTTGACACCCATTGCTGCACTAGGACCTCTGCGACTGTGCATGCCTCTTGATTGGGAATGGGATATGCCTCAGGCCACTTGGTGAAATAGTCCATCACGACGAGGATGTATTTATTTCCACTGGAGGTCCGTGGCAAAGGACCCAAGATGTCGATTGCAATCCGTTCAAATGGTGCTCCTACGTTATACCGTTGCAATCTTCCTCGACTTCGTTTCTGCGGGCCTTTACGTGCCGCACAAGCGTCACAGGATTTACACCATTTCTCCACATCCTCCTTTGCCTTGCACCAGTAGAAGCGTTCCCGAACTTTCTGCAGAGTCTTCATTACCCCAAAATGGCCTCCGGTAGAGCTACTATGCAGTTGTTCTAAAACAGCTGGAATTTTTGATCTTGGTAATAGAATCTGCCATCTGAAGCTTTTCCCATCATCAGATTCCCACTTTCTGTATAATACGCCGTTTCTGATATGAAGAGAGTCCCAAAGTGCCCAATAACTTTTCGTAATGGGACTAAATCTGGAAATATCCTGCCAGATAGGTCTGTTGCTGGTCGTCTCCTTCAGCTGTAATATTGGCTTTATGTCAGGATCTTCCAGCTGGGATTTTCTAAGTTCTTCGTCACTCCATGGATCGGGATCTTGATCTGATGGTGTTGAGACAGTAACTTGGCAGGCAACCGGATTTATCGGCAGGTATTTCTGTTCAGCTCTAGAGCAATACTTGCAGCTTTCCGAGCAGGGCTTCCGAGACAAGGCATCTGCATTACCATGTAGAGTCCCTTTACGATGACGTATCTCGAAGTCATATTCCTGCAGGCGTTGTATCCACCTGGCAATCTGTCCTTCCGGGTTCTTGAACTGGAGCAACCACGTTAAAGATGCATGGTCAGTCCGGAGCAGGAATCTTCTGCCATAGAGGTAATGATGGAAATGTTCTATGGCTTTTACGATGGCGAGTAGCTCTTTCCTGGTGGTACAATAATTTCTCTCCGGTTTAGACAGGCATTTACTCCAATAGGCAATGACATGTTCTTGACCATCAATTTCCTGCGACAGAACAGCACCGACACTCTCATGGCTGGCATCTGTATCAAGTATGAACTGTCTGTCGGGCTGTGGATACGTCAAGATAGGCGATGATGTTAAGGCCTCTTTAAGTCGCTTGAACGCATTTTCACATTCCTCTGTCCACAGGAACTTCTGTTTGGCTTCCGTCAGCTTGTGGAGTGGTCTGGCAATATTTGAGAAACCCTTGACAAACTTCCTGTAGTAAGTGCATAACCCCAGGAAACTTCGTAGTTGGTGTACATTTTCAGGGCGACTCCAGTTCTCGACTGCAGAGATCTTCTCAGGATCAGTTCTCACACCTTCGGCAGAGATGATATGGCCGAGGTAGCTCACTTCACGACGGAACAAGTTACACTTGCCTGGATTCAATTTGAGGTTAGCCATTCTGAGTTTCTCCAGCACCTTTCGGATGTTTCGTAGATGGTCTTCAAAGGTGCGCCCCACAATGATAATATCATCCAAATACACCAGACAGGCTTCATAGGAAAGTCCTTTTAGCACTGTCTCCATCAGGCGTTCAAAGGTGGCAGGAGCATTACATAATCCGAACGGCATAACTTTAAATTGCCACAGTCCTTGTCCCGTGGTGAATGCAGTCTTCTCACGATCATCAGGATGTAATTCTACTTGCCAGTAACCGCTCTTCAGATCCAACGTCGAGAACCATTTATTGCCAGCAAGTGTGTCTAATGTGTCGTCAATTCTGGGAAGAGGGTAACTGTCTTTCTTCGTGATGTCATTCAAACGACGATAATCCACACAAAATCTTGTTGAACCATCCTTTTTCCGCACCAGTACTATGGGAGAGGCCCAAGGACTCGTTGATGGCTCGATGACATCATTGTGCTGCATTTCACTTAGAAGTTCAGTGACCTCTTCCTGTTTAGCAAAGGGAAGTCTTCTTGGATGTTGTTTGATTGGAGGATGATTTCCTGTATCAATTCTGTGCTGGGTGATGTTCGTTCTCCCGACGTCTTCAGGTGTTCGAGAAAAAAGGTCTTTAAATTCTTGGAGTAGCTTCTCCGCAGCACATCTCTGTTCCTTTCCTAACTCTGCATTCTTGAGTAGTTCCGTTGTTAATTGCTCAGAAGACTTGGATTCGGTTGATTGCATGGGGCGGTTTATGCATGTTACAGGAGTGCAGGCTGCTAACACTTCATCCTTCTTCACTGTTCGGACCTTATCGCTGATGTTTGCGACTCTCACAGGTATAGTACTCTTTGAGAGATCAACTAGAGATGAAGCTACCAGAACTCCTCTTAGGCTATTGTCGGTATTCGGGTATTCAATCAGTCCATAGCGGAAGTATTGCTTTGTAGGTGGTGTTCCTGAAACTATTGTCTCTGTGTGTGGGGGAATGGAGATTTCAGACTTGGCTGTTATCTGGCAAATTGTCTGAATGTCTTGATTTTCAGTGTTGAACACAGCGATGTCTTCCGAACTCGAATGCAGTTCATTATTCTTGAAGTCCAACTGAAAATTAAATTTTCTCAGGAAATCAATTCCAATGATTAAAGGATCTCTTATATCAGCCACATATGCCATATGATGGTAACTGGCATTCCCAAAAGTGATGGTCAAGTTCATTTTTCCATATATTTTGATTTCGTCTCCGGTCACAGTCTGGAGTTTAACGCAGGGCGGCGTCCAGATGATCTTCTCTTTTAGTTCTTGAGCCAAATCCGTTCTAATGATGGTCACGTTGGCTCCCGTGTCCAGAATCATCCGGCAGGTGGCGTTGTTGACTTGGCCATAGACGTGAAGTCCATTATCGCCGCCACTCATCGATGAAACATGAAATACTGTAAATTGGGGCTCTTTAATTTTAGGCAACCTCCGCCCCGCGAGATGGCCTCCTCTTAGTTTCCCTGCAGTGATGGTGAAGACGGGTGATTTCCTATAATTGGTCGTACAGGGCAGTTCCTCTTCACGTGACCATCCCCTCCACAGCCCCAGCACTTTATCTTCCGGTCCTTTATTTCCTTATTATTCTCTAGGCTGCGCAATCTCTTTAAGATCTCTTCGATACTTCTCTTCATTTCATTTTCACCAGCAGGCGTATCGTTTAATGAGACTGTTCTTATGGTATGGCGGTCTTTACGGGAGGCTTGTTGGGCTGCCTCTATCCTAAGTGCATAGCCTAAAGCTGATTCTACGTCTCTGATGTTGGAGAGTCTCAGCGCTTTTTGAATTTCTGGATCCCGAACAGCATCGATAAAGTACTGAAGAGCTAAGTCGTTCCGAGTATCAGCTTGACAGTCTGAGAATGCTAGGTGTGACAATCTCTGAATGTCCGCTGCCAGCTCTTGCAAACTTTCGCCCGTTTTCTGGTAACGGGACTTTAGCTGGAGGCGACTATAGTCCTTAGAACACTTCTCTCCGAACCGTAGCTCCAGTGCTCTAGTCAGGGCCTCGAAGTCGTTCCTTTCTTCTTTAGAAACATTTCTCAGGATCTCGGCTGCATCTCCCCGTAATGCTGCTGCTAAGTGGACTGACTTGGCGGCAGAGTCCCAGCCGTTAGCTTCAGCTACGATAGAAAACTGCGTCTTATATACATGCCAGGAGGAACTGCCATCGTAGGTAGATAGCTTAATAAATTCCTGATTCTGGATTCTTCTCTCTTTCTTTTCAGTTTCCTGGGGCATGGATTCTAACTTTTCTTCCACTTTTCTCTCCAGATCTTTTTCTATTCTCTTCAATTTACCTTCTATCTCTGAAAACCTTCCTTTCAGTTCCTGATCAAAATTTTCTTTAACTTTCTCCTCGAAATTCTCTTCTATCTTCGTAAATCTCCCTTCAAAATTTCTTTCGACTTTCACAATTTTCTCTTCAAAATTTTCTTCTATCTTTATAACTTTCTCTTCTATTCCATCCATTCTATTTTCCATCACCGTTAATTTACCCTCGATTGATTCTTTCACCGTTGAAAGCTCTCTCTTCATCTCATCTTGATTAGATTTAATTTCTTCGGTCAAGCCATCTTTCAATTCTTTCTGTCCGGCTTTCATTTCATTCATCTCTTGACTCAGGCTGTCTTTCATCTCTCTCTGCGATGCTTCCATCTTTTCCTGTCCTGTTTCCATTTTCTCTATCAATCCAGATTTTAACTCATTCATCTGAGCAGTGAGACCTTCTAGAAATTTCTTCATCTCTTGCTCCATAGCTCTCGTTATCACCATTCACAGACAACCCCACTCCTGACACCAGAAATGTTGCGTACTTGGGGGTTCGTGAGTTGTCTGAGAATGAAAGGCCAAACGTACAAAAATTCAGTAATTTATTCACAGAAAGTTCCAGAAAAATACTGGTCTATAAACCAAGTATCAGCTTCAATTCAAACAGTAAACACAGCTTAAACAACAGCTGTCAATAGCAAATCCACAGTACAAACTGTATAACAATAACACTTGAAGCAAATCTCTCTCAAAGAGGCTCAAGAGCAATGCAAGCACTAGCGAAGCTGGCTGAAGACTGAACTGAACTAACTGCCTTGGCGGGAAAGCGCTTCCTTATATACTGTTCCATGGAGCCCAGATTTTTCGAGAAAACTCTAGAAAGTGGTCAACCAATCAACTTACAGCTTCCATATTTGGTATATCCCATATAAGGATTTTCTCGCCAAGGTCGCCAAAAAAATCGCCAAGGTGGGAAAAAGTCGCCAAATTTGGCGCCAAATGCATTACCGGCATTACTGGGGCTTTTTAATGCGTTTTTAAGGGAAAATAAGGCTATTTCAACGCTAAAACGACTAGAAATGCACAAAATTAGCATTTTATCAACTTACTAAGCCTCTTTGAAAGAATTTATACAAAAATAAACACAGTTATTTACAATTTCGTAACAATATTATTGCTGCTTATTGCTTTTGTTGACCGATAGTAGGTAAAGATCAAGATTTTTTTTAATTACCAGGAAAGTGATAAGGACTTCAAGCGGGAATGCTAATCCTCTACCGAGGCAAGAAAAAAAAAAAAAAAAAAAAAAAAAAAAAAAATCGGCGGCGATGCGCCAGTTTATATATTTTATTTAAGGGGCTCTAATCTAAGTGCATTCTAGCGATGACATATCACCTGCAAGAGCTCCATATGAAGTACTGGGGTGTATGTGCGTTATATGTAAATATTGATAAAACCCCTTGAAATTCAGTTCATTCTATCGCGTGCAATTTATTGAATTTACACGGGTATAACTTCAGTATATCACACAGCTGAATTTGGCTATTTTGCTTTGGCACCGTTTTGAACGATAACGATGTCGTTTTGGACTGTTTGCGATATAATATGGCAGCCTATATGTTGTTTATTTTGGATTTATGGGTTACATACAACCGGAACGCTTGCAATTTCGATGATGTAAATTTTGCAAGATTTTTTTTGCAAATACAGTTGGCAGCAAAAATAACAGAGCAATAGCGAAAATTCCTATGTAAAAAAAGTACACTTAATGCAGATTTTTTAAATAAATCCTTCTCGAATCCTGTTCTTAGTCAGTCTAAGAACACGATTCGACAAGGATTTATTTAACAAAACAGTGTTAAGTGTGCTTTTATCATATAGGAATTTTTGTTAGTGATCGGATACTTTTGCTGCCGACCGCAGTCATACATTTGGAACACCTGCAAACGGCTTTGCAATTGGAAATGTTTCATTTGTATGTGCCCCTATGATTTTATGTTTTATGATTTATGATTTAGATTACTGTTTTATCATTTATCATTTATCATTTATGATTTTTAGATTTATGATTTAGCCATAATCGCCAACAAAAAATCGCCAAATATCATTATGGGGATATACTGAAGTTGTTCCTTTACACGATATTTGTTTGGGTTTTCATATAACTGGCTCGATACTTTTCGCTATTAAATTATGCAAATAAAATTTCATTAATACTTGTGCCATGTGTAGTTAAAAATTGATTCGTAAAAATGCTCATGTTTCATTAGATCTTTAATATTTCGGCATTTTGTTTGCAATATGCAGTCTCTAATGTAGTGTGTCAAGTTTCCTAAAAATGGTTTTGTACCAGGTTTAATCCCCTACGTGTTATATTAAAAAAGTAGCAATTATTTTTACATTGGTTTTAAAGAAACCGTTATATCTTCATGTACATATGTGGTAGCCTCATAAAAATTTATGCAAATAGTAATAAGAAGTCTCATAATCACATGCACATATGTTGTAGCCTCATACATGTACATATGTGGTAGTGTGTATCTCATGTACATATGTGGAAGCCTCAAAAAAATTTATACAGATAGTAAAAAGAAGTCTCATACTACAGACAGAATGCATTTCATGCATTACTTTTTACAGCCCACGCAGCCACTTACATTCATAAGACATCTATAAACACGTATAAAAGTTAAACAAAATGATCCATTAAACTTCTATAAATATCCTACAGGTGTCTATTAGCACGACAAATGTCACTCTTTTTTACATCCATTAGATGTCTGTTACATATCCGATAAATCTCCAAATATCCAGTAATTGGACTTGTTAGATCTAATAGATATTGAAAACATCTAAATCTTGTTTTGATCTAACGTGTAACATCTATTAGATTTCGGAAAAGGCGCGTCTAAATTTCGTCTGTATTTAAACATCTGTTAGGTATCTATATGATATATATCCACCGCACTTTAGAATGTTGGAAAAGAGGGGGGGGGGGGAAGCTAAAAAAACCCACAGAAATAGCATGAGAAGGAAACCAAAAAAACTCACAATGTCAAGTGTGTTTAAAAAAAAAAACCGGCTCACACCGGAAGTAATAAAAGGACAAAATTGAGTAGAGAAAGACATTGAACAGCGGGAACGAGGGGGCTGGGGCGATAAATATATCGTCGAGGATTAATACGTCTCGCCTAGTACAGGATATCTGCATTCTTTAGATATTTTGAACCTTTTATGGATAATTGGATGTAATTTAGGTATCTGATATCAGTGGCTGTATGGGAGGGTGATTCCAAATATTTTCATTTTTTTTTTTTTTTTTTTACTCTTTTGCTGGTTCCCCTTTAATATGAGGAAAAGCATGTTATTTGCACATCTGAAATTTCAAGATGATTCATTCATTACTTTTTGAAATATTTGACAAAATGTCTGAAATCGAAATTGTATGGTCATTTATGGAAAGGTCATTTCTGGTCATTTCTGGTCGATTCAGACTCCTATATCACCTTGAGCAAGCCCCAGCGATCGAGCATATCTGCTTGTGTCAAAACTTACTATTATTTTTTTAATTCACTTCTGCAAATTCTGAGATTTTTGTACCTTTTGGAATAAAAGAGTTATTTAAATAGTTACCTTTTACATATTTTTCCTCTTTTTTAACGTTTTCATTGCTTTTTTTTTTTTTTTTTTTTTTTTTTTTTTTTTTCCAAGAGAACTTGGCACCACTGAAAGTTTTATATAAACGTTTATATAAACTATTCAATATTTATAAATTGAACTATATTAGATTTGTTCAATAAACCATACATTCAGCCAACAATTTTTGTGGTTTATATATATATTGTTGCGTACATGAGGGTTCGTGAGTTGTCCGGGAATGAAAAGCGAATCGTGCAGAGGCCGGAAACTTTATTTACAGAAAATTCTAGAAGAATACAGGTCTATAAACCACTTACAGTATCAACTTCACCTTCACCAATAAACACAGCTTGGATAACAGCTGTCAACAGCAAATTCACAGTACAAACTGTATCAGAGCATTAACTCACAGCAAAATTGTAATCCAAAGAGGCTCAGAGCTCTTTCAGTAGCAATGAAAGCATTTGGCGAAACTCAACTGAGACTGACTCACTTAGCGTGATACAACTCTTTAAATACCTGCGTAGGAAAATCTGGAAATTTCGAGTGTCTTGACAGCCAGTAACGTTACAGCTTCCACATTTGGTATATCGATAATAAGGATTTGCTCGCCAAGGTCGCTAAAAAAACCGCAAGGAATCGCCAAATTTGGCGCCAAATCAATTATCTGCCGTAATGAGGCTTTTTAACTTGTTTTTAAGCTATTTTAACACAAAAACAAGCTAGAAATGCAGAAAATTGACATTTTATCACCTGACTAAGCCTCTTTGAATGAATTTATACAAAAATAAATACAATTACTTACAAATTCGTAACAAATATATATATATATATATATTTGCATTAAATTGTGTTTTTTCTTAGTTTGCATTTTTCATGAATTCATGCTAAAATTTCTACAGATATGTTAAAAAAGAGTTAACATTTTTTGGGATGTTTAATAGAATCTACTTAAAAGAATATGGAATGTATTTTGAAACTGAATAATGAGTTTCTGAGAAGAAAAAAAATTAAAGTGTATTTCTATGTAAAATTTCACAAAAAAACGTGATTTTTTTTTTCTTTCTTTCTTTTGAAGGTAATTACAAAATCCACCCTTAATTCCTTAGTACCTAAGTACTATGTTCTATTAAACATATTAAAAAAAAATATCTTATTTTAAATATCTGTAAAAGTTTCGGCATTTTGAATAACATGAAAAAACGCAATTGAAAGATTTCAAATCTCTAAAAAATATATTAAAAACCATAAAAATTGTTTCCTGAATATAAATTTAATAAAACAAATCTAATATAGTTCAATTTATAAATATTAAATGGAAATAAAAGATTTGCATGAAACCTTCTATAGTGCCAAGTTCCCTTAGACTGGATAGAAGAAGATCTGAATAGCCTTTCCTGAATTAACAATAAATAGACCTTTTATCTGAATAAACAAATTATCTTCGAGAGAGATGAGTTGTTGAGTGCTGTTCCCGGGGCCAAAACTGGATGCCCCACACCTCAGCGAACCAGAATATAAAGTAACAGAATAAATACAAATACCTGATGAATGATAAAAACAAATTATCTTAAAGATACTTTATTTGATCTCTTGTAAAAGTAAAGGAAAAATCTGGTGTGAAACAACCACACGACTTCCATTACTCACTGTTACACGTAATATATGCACTTTTTGGAGATAATGTTATCAGAAGACATAGAACTGACCTAATGAATTAGACACCTAAAAATTTTCCGGTAAGAGAAAGTTAATACACGTGTAAAAACATAAAACTGAGTTTACACAGCGATTTTTTATTATTTATTTATTTTATTTATTTATTTTTTGTTATTATTATTATCTTTTTTTAAGAAACAGAAATGAAAAGAAAATTGTAGAGTTTTTTATTTATTTATTTATTTAAACACCAATTTCCGAGATCTAAAACTGATTTATCAGATCAGGATGACTATTAATTTTCCTGCAATAACCAAGTACAGCATGAGAAAGGATATCTAAAATGGGTATATGTAACAATTTTCAATAAAAATCGTTAGAGCCGTTTTTAAGATATCGTCTTTTACCAAAGCTTGGCATAATTAATTGTTGACCAGTAAACAACAATTACATGCAAAAGGATATTTAAAAGAGGGTTAATATTGCAAGTTTGAAAAAAATTCATACAGTTGTTTCGAAAGGAACGCACTTGCAGGACCTGAAATTCAGCTATTTATACAGGACGCCTATCAATTTTCCTGAACTAACCAACTATATTATTAGAAACGATATCTAATAGAGTGTTTATAGTTTTAACAATAATTTTGAAGAAAATCGTTAGAGCCGTTTTTGAAATGTGGACTTACCACTTCCGGTTATCCAATTCCCCCCAAAATTTGGAAAATTCATCTGTACACCAGACCTGTTTCAATTATAAAGTTTCGTCGTTCAGTCTTTATTAGTTTCCGAGATATAATAGCCAGAAGATTCCCAGCATACATACATACACACATAAACACTGACCAATTGCCAAAAACTACTTTTTTGGACTCAGGAAACCTTAAAACATGTAAATCAGGTGAAATCTCGATATCGAAATTTTGGACCGAATACAATACTTCCATTATCTACGGTAGTCGGGTAATGGAACTAAAAATATAATGAAACCTTATTAGATAAAATATTCATTTTACATACATAATTCAACATATTTATTGTAATATTGCCAACTAACAGGTTTTGTGAATATTTAACGGTAACGAATTGCGTGGCTCTTATTATATATGAACGGAAAAACTAACAAAACAATATATGTTGTCTTTAAAGTTTTTCTTTCATTTAGATGTTTTAACAATTACTGTTCGTAAAATAATGTTTTCCGATAAGTAAAGCAAGAGTATTTATTGTTTTTGGCCTTGTTATTTTGTCTTTTCAGTCGAGCTGTAAACAAGTGATTAAAATACATGACCTAGAAAAGATACTGAAGATTCATTTGTGGAAAACATAACTTTTTCGAACAGGTAATTATGTGTTTGCAAATGATATTTATGACTGGGACTAGAATAAAAAGGGGAAGAAAAAGAAAATAAATAATTGTATCAAGATCCGTTTATTAACACCATCTTAGATTCAATTTAAATACGACTTTCTGGTAGATTAATTTTAAGATGAACTATAAAAAAAGAAGTTTGTTATTATTTTGTTTTTAAATGATATATTATGTTAATCGTTATAATTACTGAAATATACATATATATAAGAGAATAGTATATTGTATTCTAACATTAATATTTTAAGTAAGAATTTTTTAATATGTATATATATAAATCATCATACATGCTACGGTTCCGGTTTTTTTTCCCTCCTAATTCTTCTACCCTTGTATTTATATTTTAAGTTTCTACAGTATGTTTCCACGATCAGTTAAGATGAAAATTTCTGTATGAATATAGTGGTAGAAGTACACTGTAAAAAAAAAAAATCCCGTAAGATTACGGGGAAAGCCCAGCAGCAGAGATTCCAGACAAAGCCCGTAAAAAGAAACGCTTAGACCGTAAATTAAGTATATAATAACCTTAAATTACGTTACATGCCTGTAAAAAAACATTTTGTCCGTAAAACCAATGTTTTTTTTTTTTTTTTACGGGCTTTGTCTGTAATCTCTGCTGCCGGGCTTTCCCCTTAATCTTACGGGATTTTTTTTTTTTTTATTATTATTACAGTGTATGGAAGAGAAAACGAAAATGTTGCATGTATGAATCATACACATTAATTTAAATGTTTAAAAATATTAATCAAAAATTAATTTTCAATGAAACAAAATCTTGGTCTATATTATAAGAGCATCATCCCTTCTCCCTTTATTTCTGTATAAATATATAAAAATGTCACGTGAATGAAAGTAGAGATAGCAAAGTTACGACAACGATCAAGAAGACAACCATCAGGTCGCTATGGTGAATGATGAGGAGATTGATGAGGTGAATGATGAGGAGATTAAGGAACTCTCATCGTAAAAAAATATATATCTTGAAAATTAATAATATACATGTAAAATTTGCAGAAGAAAAAATATAAAAATATAAAAAGGATAGCATACAGTTCTGCACAGCAGCCAAGAAGGTACCATTTTAAAGTCAATTCTGTCTCAGACAGGCCGAAAGATGGGTACAAGATGTGTGAGACTCCTTCAAAAAATGAAAATAAAAATTATAAAATCTGCTCTTAAAAATCCAAAAAATTCTTACTGTCCCTAACCTTCCGACGAGTTTTGTAATGCTACACTTGAACTTTCTGCATTTTTGCTTCCTATTTCTGATTACCCCTTTTACATATATACATATATATATATATATACTAGGAGGCTCTGCCCCCTGCTCGCTCCGCTCACCAACCCCGGATTCACTTCACTTATTAACCCCTGAGAGGATTTTCGCTGAATAGGAATATTATTAGTGAACGAAAACACAGAAAAATTTATAGAAATTTCCATATTTAATGTCAAATTGAAATACATAATATGTAATACCACATTTTTTTTTTTTTTTTTGCTTATTAAATGAAATATTATGCTTAAAATTATGCGCTTTTTCTTTTTAAGAGCAGAAATAAATTTATAATATCTAAACCATTTCGTTTTACAACTTTAGTACTCGCATATGACAGTGACACCCTTATCAACTTTAAAATTTTTGTCATTATTTGGCGATAAATTTTTTGGTGTAAGTGTTTTTTTTTTTTTTTGTTTTTTTTTTTTTTTTTTAAGAAGAAGAAGAGGGAAAAAAAATCTAGTACTTTTAATCTAAAGCCTATACTTTTTCCTAATACCTATACTTTTTCTAATACCTATACTTTTTAGGTGATGAATTTTTTTTCTTGCCATAGTTAGAAATATGAAATGTGTCTCAGAAATGTCTAATTCTGTAATGTTAAAAAAATATCAGTGCGAAATTACAAGATTTATAAATGAGTTTGATTTTGACTCTATTTTGAACAACTTGCAGGTTGGTCCACAACTCCATTTGGCAATTTTTTTGGTGATTACGGCGAAATGTGATTTTCGGAAGTGGTTGCCACGGATTCCAAACGTAAACAAAGCGAAAACGCGTTTTTCAAAATGCATCTCTTTTGAAATGTATATTAAAAAAATGAAGCCTATTTTTAAAATGAACAAAACAAATATTTGAAATTAACTTTCCTTACTTTGCATGGGAAAAAAAAAAAAAAAAAAAAGGATAATCAGAATGCATAAATATATATATATATATATGCTTCTCGTGCATTTAAACCATTTAAATGTTCTGCAGTTGCCGAGAAAATACGATTATATAAAGCAGATTTCCTAATCCACATTTTTTTTATTTTATTTTATTTATTTTTTTTATTCCAAAAACATTTCCCTCTCTAAACAACTGGCTGAAAAAGATTCTAATACATTCACTTTCTTTTCCGAAAATAGGCCTAACTTTCGTTAAATAAAATAGCAAAAATAGAATAGAATAGTGAATATTAAATGTCTTTTTTTTTTTTTTTAAGTTTAAAAAAAGTTTAACAAAAAAAGATAAATACACTTTAAAGGCAAAAAGAAATGGTGCTCACAAGGATGATAATTTTAAAAGAATAAATAATCCGATTCATAAAAAATGCTATTTTGGAAATCAAATTTCCAAACCTAAATTCAGTAACTTTTTTAAAAAGTTATGCTGTCCTATAATGGATAATGATGGGAAATCACGATTATTATTCACAAGAAAGAACATATTAAAATATTGATAAACAACATAGGAAATTTCTAGTAATAGAAATATTTTTCTTAATAGCAACATTCACATTGATTTTATTATTTTTTGCACCATGGATCACATTTTCATTTTCCCGTGGAATATGATATCATGATAGAAGAACAATGTCATAAGAGAAACATTTTCTACGGTGGTAAATAGAGTACCTTTATAAACCCGACGTTTTTAGTTAATAACTTCGTTAATAAGATGATACAGATTTCTAACCACCTGAAATGCCTTCCTAGGGCGGCTGCCGCAACTAGCCCCGCTACCTGAGTGGCAGCGCGGGCCAGGAGCCCCCTGTCATTAAACTTTTAACGACGTTCTAAAAGGTATCATTCAAAACCATGTCGCTACTTTGGCGACGTATTTTAGATATAACTTTTCATAAATAGTCATTAATAGTCATTTTCAGAATATTAAATTGAAATAAGGTAAATGGCTTACCTTATCGGTCCAGAGTCGTGGGGACTGCAGGCCACTGATAATTCATTCCTATTCATTGGTGTCGATTGAAGACATAAATCGGAAATAATAGGATTTCAATTACTGAGACGTACATTTATTTTTACTACTACAAAGACGAACACGAAGAACACACACTGAGGAGAAATGAAGAAAACAAAACATTAATATCGGCGTGCAGCGCCATCTACAGGTTTTAGATTTGACCAATAATTAACACATTGGCCCCCGGATGAACATTAACTTTATGCTCATTTTCTAATTGTAATTATATCAAAGAGAATTTAAAGTCCACACAAATGTCATAGTTTATAAATAAAAGTTTTTAAAGTTTATTTTAGTCTCTTTCAAAAATTTCAACTGGATAAATCAACTGGAAAGGACGTCTAAATGTACCTGTAGCTGTTCTTAACTCACAAGATCGTACCTTTCCATCTCTACCGGGAAACACTTGAGTTACTACTCCTAATTTCCATAAGTGTCTTGGCAATTTAGAATCGTGGATTAAAACAACATCGTTTGGCGAATATTCTTGAATACTGGAGTGTGGACTTGTCATGGCGTTTTTCAGCTGAAGAAGGTATTCCTTCTTCCATCTTGACCAGAACTGGTCCAATATTCGTTCTTTTTGGTTGAAACGTTTTACATATGTTAGAGAAGTTCCAGGAAGCACATGGGGTTTCATATGCACGATAGGTAGGGTAGTTAGTCGTTGACCTACCAAGAAGTGTGCTGGCGTAATTGGAGAAGGTTCTCCTGAGTCTGCATATATATATGTTATGGGTCGCGAATTTATTGAAACTTCAATTTCACATATAACTGTATGTAGTTGTGTGTGTGTTAAAGTGGTTTTGCCAACCACCTTTCTTAATGCAGTTTTTACGGATCGAACCAGTCTTTCATAGAAGCCACCCCACCATGGCGACATTTCCATGATATATTTCCATATTATTTTGTTATTACTGTAGTAATCCTTTACAATAGGATCGCTGATTATTTTCCATATGTGCTTTAGTTCGACATCAGCTCGATGAAAGGTTCGTGCGTTATCGGAGTATACCGTATGACAAAGACCACGCCTTGCTACTATTCTTCTGAATGCTAGTAGAAAGGTTTCGGTTGATAGGTTCTCTACCAATTCTAGGTGCACTGCTCTAGTTATTGCGCATGTGCACAACAATATATAATATTTGCTATCATTATTTCGGATGTATAAGGGGCCTGCAAAATCAAGGCCTATCACTGCAAATGGCTTTTGTTCATTGATGCGATCTGCAGGTAACGGAGCTGATATCTGGGCTCCAGATCTAGAATTAAATTTTATGCAAATTCTGCATCTTCTTAATACGCTTTTTACTGCCTGTCTGCCCTTGATTACCCAAAATTCCTCCCGTAATTGAACTAATGTATCATTAATGCCAAAATGAAAAACTTTTTCATGCGCATTTTTTATTAACAAATCAATTAATTTACCCTTTGAAGGCAACAGGATCGGGTGTTTTTCGTTAAAGGAATAATTTGATTTTGAAGCCTTCCTCCGATACGCATTATTCCCTCGGAATCCAAAAATGGTGAGAACTCAATTAAATTTGAATTTTTCGAAATAGGTTCCCCATTTATCAAACAGTTAAATTCATTCGGAAAACTAATTTTCTGTGTATATTTAACCCACATAATTTGCGCACTACCAATTTCTTCTGCCGATAATGGACCGCTAACTTTCTCGTTCTTAGGATTCGCGTTGTTAAGAAATCTCTTTATCCATGCCGTAATTCTGAGAACTCTTAAAATGTTACTATATTTTTCAAGATCCAATATTGGTTCAACTGTTTCTATAGAGATTTTAAACTGAATTATTTTTTCAGGTGTTTTCCTTTTTTTCTTCGGTAATATATTGCGTGTCTACCTCTTCCCCAATATCATTACCTTTACCATTTAGCTCAGATAACCATTTTGGACCTTTAAACCAAAAATCATTATTAACTAACGCATTTGCGCTAATACCACGAGTAACTAAATCTGCGGGATTATCCTTAGTATTACAATATGACCAATTTTCGGGTATTGATAATTCCTGAATTTCAACTACTCTATTTTTAACAAAGGGTTTCCATTGCTTCGCCGATCCCTTCACCCAGTGTAACACAATAGTAGAATCTGTCCAATAAAATTTCTCAGTGTTAATTTCTTTAAATATATCACAAATATATTTCGCTACTCTAGCAGCTATCACCGCTCCCATTAACTCCAATCTTGGTAACGTTAGTTTCTTTAGCGGCGCAACTCTAGCCTTCGACATAATCATACTTACATAACATTTTTTATCATTACTGATAACCCTAAAATATGCAACACAACCATATGCAAGTGGTGAAGCATCTGAAAAAATGTGTAGTTCTACACACGAATTTTTCAAATCAACATACGTGAAATAGCATCTATCTATTCGAATTTCTAATAAATCCTTAATTTCGTTACACCACTTTATCCAAATTCCCTTAAGATCATCCGGCAATTCGTGATCCCAATCCATACCTCTTTCCCACATTCTTTGAAGAAAACACTTTATCCTAATTAAAAAGGGAGATATAATCCCAATAGGATCAAAAAATTTCGCAGCTGTATGCAATACATATCTTTTCGTACATACCGATACATCCAAATTTTCAACTATAGATTTCAAAGCTAATCCTAATTTATCACTATCTTTATCCCACACCAATCCAAGAATATTTATTACACTATCATTATTTACCTCCGAAAAACAATCATTTTTATCCCACATGTTCTTTAATTTCTGTGAATTCGTACTAAACTTTCTCAATTGCATTCCAGCCTTTGCTAAAATATTTACCGCAGTAGAAGTTAATTCATAGGCACCGTTTACGGTATCGGAGCCATAAAGCAAATCGTCCACAAACAGAGCTGAATTTAACATTTCATAACTATCCGGATAAATTTCCCTATATTCCTTAATGTGTTTCTTAATTGTTGCCGTTAAAAAGAAAGGAGAAGTTGTACAACCAAATGTCGCTCTGGTCATTCGCATTATTTTATAATTCTGGGTGTCCTCGTCAAACCATAAAAACTTCAGAAAATTTCTATGGGGTTCCGCGATTTCTATCATTAAAAACGCCTTTTCAATATCTGTGCAAGACGCAATCTTAAACATTTGAAATCTATTAATTACATCCAAAATTGGTGGTGTAAGACATGGCCCTTTTACGAAACAATCATTTAAAGATTTACACCCCGAAACTCTACTGGAACAATTAAAAACATTTCGTACCTTTGATGTTTGTTTTTCCTTTCTAATAATTTCTCGGTGTGGGGCGAAATACTCCTTTTGAGAACGACCGCATTCTTCAACTATCCCTCGTTGTTTTTGTTCTGTGATTATCTGCCTATATTGCTCAAAAATCCATTTATCCGCTTTTAATCCTTTTCTCAAATTATTGAATTGCCGTTTAGCATTTTCAAAATTATTCTCAAATTTATCAATACCATGGTCATTCCATAATAAATGAGTAACATAATGACCCTGTTTATATTCTAACTGTTTATCAAATTTATTTATTATTTCCAGATCGGAAGTAGAAATAAATTTATCATCATTTATTCCCAAAAAATCCAACGACCATAACCTTTGCAAATCATTACCCGTACAATCAGATGATTCATTTTTTTTTTCTGCATGGATGGTTTTCATGTAAACAATTAGAGTTACAACATTCAATCTTTAACACAGAGGCGCCAGTAATTAAGTTGTCTGGATTCTTTCCTGAATTATTATTGCCTGACAATGTCCATCCCAATAATGTATTTACCGCAAACAACGAACGATTAAATTTCTTTTTATTTTTTTGCAGTTTCCAAAATAACCCCCCGCCGATTAATATCTCTGGCTCCTTCGAATGCAATTGAGAAAAATTATTTTCTTTTTTCTCATTCGAAACCATAACTTTTCGAATTAATGCGTCGTCTAGTATTTTTAACTTCGTGAAAGATATTTGATTTACGACCAATGCCTCTACATAACATTTTTGTTTGTGGTTTTTTAAATGAGACAATTCAAAATTTACGACTGAATATTCCTTTGATTGGGGTTGATCGCAAGAAAACGGGTATATGATTAGAGTTTCTTTTCTAATCACCGGCAATTTTAATTCACGCGCGAGTGATATATTTATGAAGTTTCGCTGAGACGCATTATCAAATAATATGGCACACTTTAGAGAGTTTAAATTAGAATTATTTGTTATTCTTGCGAAGCAAGTTTGTAAATATATTTCATTATTCTCAAGCGGATTTTGTACAGGACACTTATAGGACAATACAGAATTATCATTTTCGTAAGCACTGTTCTCAGAAGTATTTGTTTGGGTATGTTCGATGTGATTTTTATCTCTCATTTGAGCCGTTGTTGGAGTTTCCGATTTTTGCTTATAGCAAATTAATGTATTGTCTTTTCCTGAACATGTGTCACATTTGAGACCTGATAAATAATATTTAGCTGTATGTTTACCTCTTTTGAAACATAAATAACAGATTCCCTGTTTGCGTAAAGACAATTTTTTGTCCTCTAAATTTAATTTACACATTTTACTGTCATGATCATTTACTGCATCAACACAAAATATACATTTACTAACAGTTAATTTAAAGGCTGATGCCTTTTGCATTGTGTTAGAATTTTTATATCCCGAACCAGATTTCCGGTAGGAAGCATTATTATTTTCCGATGATTTTGAATCAAATCTGGAATTTGAGTTTTTATACCCGCTATTGTGAGTTTCTACTTCGCGTTTTAAAAATAAAAAGGTTTTTTCCCTAGTCTGAACTTCTAATTTTAAATGTTTTAACAAATCTTGTTCCCATTCCTCGGATTCTGTTTTCATTTTATTATAGTCTATCATAATACTGGTCGGTATTAATTTTGTAACAATTGGAAATAACAAATTTCCGTAGGATTTTAAATCAACTCCTAAATTTTCGAGAGATTTAATATTAACATCAAGGGCGTCGTGCAGTAAGCGTAATTCTTTAATTTGATTTGGAGATTTAACAGGGTTCAAATTTAATAACGCGTCAATTTTATATCTTATTATAGTATCTTTTTTTTCCAAAACTAGATTTTAATAAATCAATTGCGGTATTGTAATTTTGATCTGAGAGTGCTAAACCCTGAATAGCTGTTAAAGCTTGGGCTTTTAAAAAGCTGCGTAAATATACAAATTTCTGAACATTAGATATATCCTTATTATTATGTATTGTGATTTCATACTGATTCCAAAACTCCATCCAGTTTTCCGGAGAACCCTCATAAACAGGAATTGATATCTTGGGCAATCTCACCGTACTCGCATTAATTCTTTCTAAATGCAAATTAGATATTTGCTCATTTCTTGGCTGTGATAAGATCGGAGTGACATTTAAATTTTTAATTTTCTCTATCTTATTCATAATTTGAGCTTTTACATCAATAATTGAATCCCTATATTTTTGTCTCGATTCTATTTCAGCTTGTAGCTCGTTGAGATCCGTGATTTTGGCCTCAATTTGATCTTCAACTTCAATAATTTCGTTATTCTTGACTTGCAGTTTTTCTAACTGGGATTCAATTTCATAAACATTTAACCCTTCGTCGGGTTCATTTAACTTTATGTTTATCGTGTTCATTAGCTTAGTACATAATCCCTTTAGGGTAGTACGTTTTCTTTTTAATTTATCGAGTTCGGTTGCCATATTGATTTAATTTAGAAATTTGGACTATAGAATAAAGAACAACTCTAATTCACATTTTAAGGACCTGGCAGTCCCTGTTATGGGCGCCATAATTTATGTCATTAATTTTTTAACGACGTTCTAAAAGGTATCATTCAAAACCATGTCGCTACTTTGGCGACGTATTTTAGATATAACTTTTCATAAATAGTCATTAATAGTCATTTTCAGAATATTAAATTGAAATAAGGTAAATGGCTTACCTTATCGGTCCAGAGTCGTGGGGACTGCAGGCCACTGATAATTCATTCCTATTCATTGGTGTCGATTGAAGACATAAATCGGAAATAATAGGATTTCAATTACTGAGACGTACATTTATTTTTACTACTACAAAGACGAACACGAAGAACACACACTGAGGAGAAAAGAAGAAAACAAAACATTAATAACGGCGTGCAGCGCCATCTACAGGTTTTAGATTTGACCAATAATTAACACCCCCTCTTCCTTGAAGCATTCGGAACACACTGATACCTCTCATGATGCAGAGCACTTTGCCCTCTGCGAGGAGATGCTGTCGCAGACAAAAAAAAAAAAAAAAAACACGCCTGCGACAGTTACTTTTTTTTAATATATAGAGATATATACTTCTATTTTTTGTATTTTTTTTCCCCATTGACAGTGAATTTAAATTCAGGCCATCCCACAACGTCAGTCTCTACTCTTAGGCAACGAAAGATGCGTGACTCTGTCACAGGTACTTCCGGACCAAAGAAGTTCGAAAGTTTTTGAGATTTTTTAATAATCCTATTATTAGACTTACGCTCAAAAGAGTTTACTTAATTTTATTACCATGTTTTTATTAACTTTAATTCTTGTTTGTTTGTCCGGTACAAATCTTGCAATCGATTTTTAACTAACTTCCCTACTACCTAGACATTTGAAACTGTCAGAATAGCTTAGAACCCGATGACAACACAATACTTCAAAACCCGATTTTCGAATTTTTGATTAGCTTTCTTTTAATTAATTAAATATGAAAATAATAACCTCCTAATAGCTTTAAAAATAGCCATTAAAATATTAGCTATAATTTAATTGTTGCAAAAAAAAATTACGAGTTCATTTTTTTTTTCGACATAAAAATAAATACATTTAATTAAACGTGAACGTTAAAAAATTGTAAAATGTTAACTTATGCATCTCATGAAAATTGATGTCATTATCAATTTTAAAAAATTATACACATTGATAAAGTGCTAATATAGTTCTATACCTATGATATTCAACAGAAAATTTAAATATATAGTATATAAAAAGTTTTTTATCTTATAATTTTTAACACTAGTTGATTTTAACAACCAATCATTGATTCATGCAACAGTAAAATGGATTTAAAAAAAAAAAAAAAAAAAAAAAAAAACTGGTGTCGGTGAATAATTATCATTAAAAGAAATTTTTAAGAAAACAACATAAATGGAGAAAATGTGAAACGATAAGTTTGGGTCAAAATAACTAAACAAATTACTTCACCGGGCGAAAAACTGCACGCGCAAATACACCATAAAAGCAAAATGTATTATTTATAATAAACCGAAAATGTCTTCAACAAAGATCCTTATTAGTAGTATATATATATATATATATACACACATATACAATTGTATATGTATATGTACACCAATTATATATATACATATGTATAATTGGTGAAGTTTCGACCGCTGGGCGATATTAGTAACAATAAAAATTTTTAAAAAAATTTCTTGTTTTTCACGTGTTTTCCCATTAAGAATTCATTTATGCAGCACCTGTGATTTAAACTAACCTATAAACTCCAAGGTATATAAACAAAATCGCAATTCATATATAAATATACGTTTCTTTAATTCTTTTTAAAATGGTATGACATTATTCTGTCTGTTATTATTAATTCTATTGTCCTAAAAACTTTCGTGAACAATTCTTTTCGTGGAGTGGCAACCCGATTTCGAAATACAAAACTTATTCTTTATCAGAACTCTTTGCTTTGCGTGACAATTACATATGTAATATTGCTTTTGAATACCGCCGAAAATCTTGTAAAGAAATAAAATAGTAAAAATAAAATATAAACATATAAACTGTTTTATATTTATAACTATCGGAACAAGAAATAAAGAATTCAGCAATGCAAATATGTTATTTTTAGCATCCAATACAAATGTGTAATTTGCTCACGTACAATGCCCTCGATCGACAAAAATTTTAACTATTATAATTTTTTATTTTTTCCTTTACCAAAGAAAATCCCCTTTCACGAGAATAACTTTTTTGTAAACCGCTTTCAATTCTACCAATTCCTTCAATTTTTATGAATTTTTAAAATGTCTGCAGACTTGCGGGATACCCTTGTATATGTATGTATATATATACAGGGTGTCCTAAAAGTTCCAGTACTCCAACATAAAGAACTCATTATGTCCATAATTTTTTTTAAATATTAAATTTTATCGTCTGCTTATTATTGCATCAATTCTTTAATTTTTATCGTTTTTTTTTTTCTTTTCTCGCTCAAGTTGTGTGAGAATAAAATTTTATGTTATTTTGTTCTTCATAGTGAAATGAATTTATCACGCATTCAGAGAATTATGCTGTTTGAAGCTTATTTTGAATGTAAATCGTAATGAAAGATGCAAAGATGTTTGGCGATATAAATATCCAGATGATGCAATACTGAGTAAAAATACGCTATATCAGCTCGTTCGACAATTTCGTAATACAGGTTCTGTGTAGGTGTGTACAGGTTTCTCTACAAGAAGTCACTCACAGCATGTTAAAACGCGTTTCTAAGTACATGCGCAAACGAGTTCAGCTTTTGCCTCCTAGAAAAGGGTGGACATTTTGAACATTTATTATAATTGTAAGTTCTGTATTTTTTCCTCCGTTATTTTAAATGTGTGTTTTATCATTAGCATAAAAATATTCGTTTTAAGGTTTGTTGTTTTGTAAATAAAAAATACATCAGCGTCAGTACTGGAACTTTTAGGACACTCTGTATATATATATATATATATAGCAGATCTTATAAAAATTGCAATGTTTGTTGCATTTGGAAATTGGAAATAGACTTCATAAATATTCTTTAAAAGTGCTCTTTTCTAATAAAAGGATTTTAAATTTTGTTATTTTAGCTAAAAAATTATTTAAAAAGAAAAAACATCAAACAAACGTTTAAATATGAAAGCAGGACAAACGTCACCAATACGCGTTAGTAAAAGCATAATTTCTGTAAATGTAATATTATGCTTTATAAATATACAATTGAGAATAGTATATTTTTTAAAGTATTAAAATCAAAACAAGAAATGCGTGATGACTGTGAGATGTTTATTTTAAACTTTATAAACAACTTTCTCTGTTACTAACCGGATAAAATGTATGTATGTGATTTGCAAAGTTCCTAAAAACATTTCCAACTGTACTTATCCGTTGTATCGTTAGATCGTAATTTATTTATTTTGTTTATTTCCGTGATTGCTTTTTAAAATAAATTTTGTTTATTATTATGAATGATTAAATTTCACAAATAGTTACCTTCGCAGTTTAAGCTTAAAATCGATAGCATAAAATTCTTTTGTATTGCCAACAACAACATATATATATATATATATATATATGCACCTGAAAATGCACATTGAGTATATTTCTCTTATATCGTATAATGCATATCTGACTATTTTTTTATTGCCTATACAAGCCAATCATTAATGTTCAACGTATTATGTTTCTCCAGTAAACAGCCTTTGTATATCTCGATAGTTTATGTCAATTTCGTTGTTGTTAATTTCTTCCTTAATTTCGTTTTGCAGTGTAAACATATTAAAATATGCTTTATAGATAAACCTAGCATAGACTGTAATGTAATCGAGATTTATCAGTCTCTATATAGAAACCGATAGTGCTACTAATATCATATGAATAAACAACTTGCTACAGCGAAGAATATGAATAAACAACTTGCTGCAGAATCGGCTTCAAGACATTCTAAATGTAATTACGGAAATAAAAGAGTGGACAAACAAATTAATGAAAGAAAATAACTCAAACAATTTGTTTATGAATAGTTAAAAAGCAAAGGTTTTAGATTTAAAAAAAAAAAAAGTATTAATAAAAAGATTTTCTAGATACTTAAATATCATTCATGAATCATACATTTCTTTCGTTACTAACAAGGAAACATTCAAAAGGTGTCGTCTTCAAAAAATATTGAAAAAAATATATGTGATTCTACTCTTCCTAAAACAGCAGAAAGTAAAAAAACTATCTGCTGAAATGAATTACAGCGACCACAAAAAATTGTCAAAATTAAGCATATTTGGCGATTTCGCATTGTTAGGCGATTGATTTTGAGTACTTGGCGGAGAAACAAAACACGGTTCTATTCGTACATGGCAATCTCGGTGCTAGCGAACTGAACGCCTAACAGCGCTAAATCGCCAAATATGCTGAATTTTGATAATTTTTTGTGGTCGTTGTAATTTATTTCAGCCTATAATTTTTTCACTTCCTGGTGTTTTATGAAGAGTAGAATCACATATATATATTTTTTTTTTCAAAGACGACACCTTTTGAATGTTTCCTTGTAAGTTAGTCTTTATGACCTGAAAAAAAAAAAAAAAAAAAAAAAAAGAAAGAAAGAAAGAAGAAAAGAAAATATAAAGTATATTTAGCTGTAGGGTAGACCGGGGCTAGTTGATCATACGTTGGTGCATTAAGAATATTTTTATAACCTTCCATTAGATGGCATTTTCACGCCAGCTAAATATGTTTGTCCCGTCTTCTTTCTCCCAAATCAACGTTATTGGAGAAGGAGTGTCCATTGAAGAACCAGCAAATTTTCGAAATTTTGGTAATGCGAGTAAATTTACTCGCTTATAAAGAATCGTTAACAAATATTAAATATAAACAATCGCTTTTAAACAACACGGTGAAATGCCCTCCGTTGGAGTCTTTCTAAGGGATCCTAACCCATGTTTACGCGAGTTTCGAAAAACCCTACGGAAATTTCGAACGGCTAGGTCGACGGGCGCGACCAGGGATCTAACCCAGCCGTCACTTCCTGTCAAATCTGTGACATTTGAAAACCTGTAAAACCGTCTACGATGTTTCTTTTGCAATCTGTTTGCTAAAATATTTCTTATGAATATACCCAATGTTCATCTTTCTACAATAAATTTACAATAGATACAAATATTTGATTAGAAATTGTATAGTTATAACCTATATGCATTTGTAATGTAAACGTAAATACAGAAAATCTTGTTCTAAAATTATATACTTTCAACAATAATACCTAGAGGCGGAACTTATATTTAACTTTATGCCAACAATGACTGTGAGGGGCCTACGCATTGACACGGTTGTGTCATATTTCATAGTAATTATACTGAAATTTTGGAGTTAATTTGCATCATTTTTCCTTTATACGCAAGCGATGTGATGACGTCACTGGCCGTCCGTGGATGCAAGAAAAATATTTCCTATGTTAATCGCCCATTGGATTTTTTGTAAAAAATTATTAAAAATCGAGGAAAATTATTTTCCGATTTTAATCCCCATATTTGGGTATAGATCTGTAGTAGTTATCGTGTGCATGCGTTAGATTAAGTTGTTTTTTCTGTAAAATTAATAAAATTTGAATTTTAAACTTCAAAACTCTAGAAAAAAAAATGGCAAACTTCCACACTCGATTGAAAGCATAAACATTTCATTTCAAAGGATGATATTTACTAGACCGTGGGCCATATGCTAAAAATGTCATTTAAAAACAAGTTCGTTTCAACTTTTTGGGGGCAATCTGAAAATTTTACTAATATATTCTTTTTAAGATAGGTAATGAAAATATCAGATGTTCTGGAAATAAACTTTGCACATAAATTTGGAAAATTGATTCCTATTTTAAGGAACTGAGTTTACATTTACGATGCTGGATTACGGCTGAAAGCAATATATTTCTGTTAATATTGTGATTCGATGAATAAATTTTAAATTAATTTGCACACAAGTGCTAAAATCATATTCCTGAAAAAAAGTGCTAAAAAGAAGTAAAATATTAATAACTAGTTGATCTGCAGATCAGAAGCCTCAACGTCCAATTTTCATCACTCATTATTCAATAGATCATTGATAATATTTATTTACTCCATATTATATATATCATTATTATTATCAATTTCAATCTTTATCAGTTCACTGCAGGATGAAGGTCTCTTCTAAGTGATTCCAATCTACCCTGTTTTCGGCAATTCTTCTCCATTCTGCTCTTCCAAACTTCACAAATTTATCTCTCCAACGACACATTGGTGTCTTTCTCGGTCTTTTGTTGTATCGCGGTATCCAAAATAGGACTGGTGGTCCATCTATCATCATTTCTTCTGGAAAAGTGCCCAGCCCAGCTCCATTTTAACTTACTTCTAGAAATGACATCAGTAACATTGGATTTATCCCTCATATAATTCAAGTGTTTCGCTTTCTTTCTCTTCGGCTGAGACCTAACATGCATCTCTCTCACTTTATATACATACATATATATATATATATATATATATATATATGACGACTCGCTACATAAACAGACACATTTCTAATGAGGGCTACCGGCCCCTCTTCAACTTTCCGCTGTATATCTCTGTCTATACCTATCTCTCTACATATTTATATTTATTTATATTTTCCTAATAACAGCCTTCTATTAATTACTTATAAATAGAAGGCTATTAGATTATTTGATACATAATCTTGTACCAAACTATGATTTGGTACAAGTGTTTAAATCATAAATACATGTACCAAATTTCATGCAAAAAGATTACCCTGTGTAACCCAGTAAACTAATTATTAATTCTATGCCCACAATTTTCCACAGAAAAACACGCTTTTAAACATTCTAATAACATTTTATAATCATGTTAAAATACATTTTTAATACATACTGTCTATAGACCATAATGGTACGATATTCTTTTGTGTGTCCCTGAAAAGGAGCCACCGTTATTATATACGCCGGTAAAAATAGTACACATAATTAATTATAAGTCACTTATATTTCAACCTAATTTGATCTCATTTAATGATTACAGAATGTCATCGGAATTCTTTTGTATGATCCTGTAAATAAAATTAGCTTATACATACCTCCTTTTTTTTTTTTTTTTTTTGAGAGAGAGAGAGAGAGAGATAATACATGTTTTTAAGTGTGATTATAATATATGTTAATTCCACTGAGTGCAGCATAAACGCGTTAAAATGCGCTTAGATAAAAATTTCCTCATAAGTTCTAATGTTATGAAATTCTTTTGCTTTCCTCTGTAAAAGGACACTAGTAAAAACATTTGAACTTATTCTATGTTTTTCAAAAATAATTGTTCGAAATTTGACAAAATTTGGATGATTACATGACATTGTCGGAATACTTTTGTAAAGTCCTGTACATTGGTTGCCTAAGCACACATATTTAATTTCTATGGAAAGCATCAGTTTAAGCATATCAATAATGTACGCTAATTTCATTTCTTTGAATGCGGAGTAACGAAGTTAAAATTCGCTTAAACGAAATTCACCCCATAGACCATAATGATAAGAAAAAAATTGTTGTGTCTCTGTACACGATTCATAAATAATCTAGACATAAAAAATTACACAGCTCTTTCTATACAGAGCCTGCACATGTATACGAATTCGCAAGTCAATCGAGAGATTTTTGCGGCCGCTATCGTGGTACATACAAATTCTGTCCGTAGGCCGCAATGATAAGAAAAACTTTGGTGTGTCCCTGTACACGAACTACAAATGGAATACACATCTAAAACTATACAGCTAATTCTGTGTGGTTCATAAACATGTGTACCAAATTACAAGTCAATAGCATGATTTTTGCGGCCGTTATCACGAAATAGACAGACACACAAACAGAACAGAAAATCTTTTTTAATCTCCACATGGAGGCCTCGACTATCGTTTCGCTAATAATTTAACTACATTTCAAAGTAAAACTTACTATATAACACTTTTTATGGTAATCTATGCTGTTGTCTAAAAGCAGTTTGAACAGTTCATTAATTGGAAGAAGAAAAAAATGGGTAGATATTTTTCTTTCATGAATATTTAAAACTTTCCATTGATCAACACACAGTCTCACTTTAGCTCAGCTTATTTGAGAAAAACACTTTACCTCTGAATGTATCTCATCGCCGATGTGCAAACAAAAAGTAATTTCTTCTGATATTATATTATCTGTAATAATTCTACTTAAAAATATAGAAAAAAATTATAACAGAATTCGATCAAAATGTTAATAATATGCAGGATAATGATGTCGGGAGAAACTTTACATCTTATTTAAGAAAAATATTACATTTTTTAATGTATTTAATTCCCGATATGCAAACACTGAGCCATTTTTTTTTCTCACATTCTATTAAATGTATATAATACTTAAAAATACATGAAAAGAAAACAATAGTAGAATTGTATGAAAATGTCAATGAATATTGACTCAAGATAATGTAAACATAAACAAAACATATCAAATGCAAGCGGGGCGCTAGCGCGCGTACTAACACCAGCCGTCATTGGATCGAAATGCCAGAAGAAAATAAACTACCGGTTTTGATTGGATAATAAGAAAAGAAACGAGAAGAGAATCTTGCTATCTCTAAAAGTAAGTAAAATGGAAGGACCGCGGAAACGTCAAATTTGTAGAAATTATTTAATCAATTTTAAAATAATGTGCACATCTTCAGACCAGAACATTGCGAATTTGGAGATAACTAAATATTATTTTAATTTTAACTTTAAATTCAAATTGCCCCTCGATGATCGAAACGGACTTGAACGATATCCAGCTATGGCCCACGGCCTATACCCAATAAATATCCAACTAAATAACAATTAAAAGGAAAATGGTAAATATTCTATCATAATTTGAAGTCAAATTTGAAGTCAAGTGTCTGATATAAGATACTCATGTTGAAGCGGAATAGATTTCATATCTGTCATCCTTGGCCGAAAAAAACAATATCGCCAAATTATCTGGCGAACATATTTAATTCCTTTCAAAAATCATGGTTATTTTAACAACTTATATTAAGAGAGTTTTGAATAATATGAGACAATATTTCGTACAATACATATTACGAAAATATACATTTGGCCTGTATATTTTCGTATTACGTTTTTGATCGCCAAATAAAAAAATTAAAAAAAAAAAAAAAAAAACGCCAAGGATGACAGAGTTTTGAAATTTAAAATTAAAATTTTGTCAATTTGACAGCAAAATAGCTCAATCTAACATATTCATACGATAACTAATACATATCTATCCTCAAATGCGGGGATTAAAATCGGGAAATAATTTTCCTGGATTTTTAATCATTTTTTACAAAAAAAACCAATGGGCGATTAACATAGGAAGTCTTTTTCTTGCATCCACGAACGGTCAGTGACGTCACACTTCGCTTGCGTATAGTGGCTCTAGCCATCTATGTAATAAAACAGGAGCTTCAAATTTCTCAAGGCCAAAGAACCCTCATATGGACCCTCATCCTTTAGAATGATGAATCATTAAAAAAGAAAAAAATGCGATTATTTTTCCTGTTTCTTTCTTTTCTTTTCTATTTTTCAATAAATTATAAAATAATGAGAAATAGAAAAGAAAGAAAAGAAAAATTATCAACTCAAACTCAAGCTTATTTATCTTGTTTTATTTTTTATTTCATTTTGCACGCGCGCTTTTTATTTCCTAATTCAAAATTATTAAGAAAAACTTTTTCGATACTGTCCGTTTCGAAACTGATTATTATTAGTTTTCTTTTCTCTATATATTAAAAAAAAGTTACGTCAATTTTTTTTGTCTGTGACAGCATCTTCTAACGGAGGGCAGGGTCCTTCGCGTCATGAAATGTATCAATGTGTTCCGAATACTCCAAGGCAAACAATTCTGCCGCTTAGAAATATCTATCATTTTAATTAAAGAAGTTATTAACTAAAAACGACAAGTTTGTGATGGTACTCTATTTGCCATTTTGAAAAAAGTTTCTCCCAGTGACGCTGTTCTTGTGTCATGAAGTCATTTTACACGGGAAAATTAAAATATGATCCATGGTTGTACGTATAGGCAGGTTGGTTGGATTTAACGTCGCACCAATACTGCGCTATGGGTAATTGGCGACGGTCTGGGACCCACCCCTAGAGATGTTCCGTAGACATGCCATCACAATTTTGAACCTTCACGGAGGGGATCCCCCTCCGCTTTGTTGATCCCCAGAGGTATAGTGTGGATGAGAACATGGAAGTCTTTGCGACCGCGACAGAATTTATGAGCACCAGCCACCATTATTGTACACGACGGTTTTTGGCCGACTCAAGTATCTAATCGGCAATCTTCCAATTACGTGCTCAGCGCTTTACCGACTAGGATACCGCGGTCAGAAACCATGGATGTAAAAAAGACTCTACTTTTAGAAAATTAATTTTCTTACACAATAAAATTAAATATGATCCAAGGTTGTAGGTAGGTAGATAAATAGGTAGGTAGATAAATAGGTAGGTCGTGTTTGACGTCGCCCCATTACTGCGCTATGGATAATTGGCGAAGGTCTGGGACGCACCCCTTTGGATGTTCCGGAGTCATATGCCACCACAGTTTGTGTCCTACACGAAAGGGATGGCTCCCCAGCTTCGGTGGCCCCCAGAGGTATAATTTTGATGGGAACACGGAGGATATTGCGGCTACGACATATTTTACGTGTACCAGCCACCATTAGTGTACACGACGGTTTTTGATCGGCGCGAGAACCGAACCCACAATCTTCCGATTACGTTCTCAGCGCTTTACCGACTAGGGTACCTCGGCCCGAAACCATGGATGTAAAAAAGACTCTACTTTTAGAAAATTAATTTTCTTACACGGGAAAATTAAAATATGATCCATGGTTGTAGGTAGGTAGATAAATAGATAGGTCGTGTTTGACGTCGCCCCAATACTGGGCTGTAGATAATTAGCGACGGTCTGGGACGCACCCCTATAGATGTTCCGGAGACATATACCACCACAGTTTTGGTCCTACACGAAAGGGATGGCTCCCCAGCTTCGGTGGCCCCCAGAGGTATAATTTTGATAGGAACACGGAGGATATTGCGGCTACGACATATTTTACGTGCACAAGCCACCATTAGTGTACACGACGGTCTTTGGTCGGCGCGAGAACCGAACCCACAATCTTCCAATTACGAGCTCGGCACTCTAACGACTGGGGTATCGTAGTCCGGATCTAAGGTTGTAAAAAAAAATATAAAGGGTCATATACTAAAGCCGTAATGCAAAATGGTCTAGATATTATGAATTTCTTTCTATTAAATAAATATATATATATATATTATATATATCAATTTGACATTGATTATGAGGATTTCCATAATATTTCCATGATATTTTAGTGTTAAATTTTAATTTTACAGATATTTTCAAAAACATATATCCTTCCTGTTTAAACTTAAATAAAACTACTAATAAAGATGACTGTGTTAACTTCTTAGATATTTTTCTGGATGTTCAACATAATACATTAAAACTGCATCTATTGGGTTGTTCGGAAAGTCATTTCGTTTTTCTCAGCAGAGGACTTAATTGTATTTTTTTCACACCTTCTTCACATTTAAGTTGCATTGCCATTACATATTGTGACAGCTGATATAGCAAGACTTGCTTGTGAAAAATGTCGTTTTATTCTGCTCAATAGTTTTTGATTGGTGCCCTATCAAATAAAGAAAATCAGAAGCGACATTTTCGGCATATTTTGTTTTTGCTATCAAAAATTTAAAAATACTATTCAAACAAGGAAAAAAAGTATACGATGTGTGCACAGAAAATTTATTTAAAGAACGTTATTGTCAAAACTGGTTTACCAAATTTTGTTCTGGCAATTTTGAGTTGAAGATGCATAACGTTCTAGAAAACCAGTTTGTGCTAATGAAGACAAAATAAAGTATTGATTTATGAAAAACTGCCAAATAACAACTCGTGAAATCGCTAAGAAACCGATCAAAGCGGAAAATATATAATTCATTAAATTATTTATACAATATAAGAAAATCGTCTTTCATTTTCGAAGGAAAAAACGAAATTACTTTCCGAACAACCCAATATATGACAAAAAGAAAGATTTTTCATTTAATAGTTACAGCATGCCTCACTGGTACAGTAATTTGCATAAAAAAATCTATATTGATATTTTAATTGGTCAACTAAATAGATTCTATAAGATATGCAATAAACATTCAATTACAATAAACAAGTTTTTAAATTCATTGCTAATCTCTTTTATAATAATAACTATCCATTGAATTTCATAAAGTTTTACACCAATAATTTTAATAAATGTTTGCGATTGTGGTGTTAGCTGCGGTAAGGTTTCTCATGCTTGCCAACATACTAATTAATATTCCGTAGTATTCTTAGCCCCGCCTTCTTTTTCACACCATTATCTTTTTAGAGTACTTTCCTTCTCATTTAATCGTAACTGAATTCGGAGAATATTACTCTAAAAATTTACTGGTGGCAAAAAAAGGGCGGGACTAACAACGTTACGGAATATTGATTAGGATTTTGGCAAGTATGGTTTCTTCACTTACGGTTCTTGGTGTCTGGTAGTACTTGCTGATGAAGACTCATGGCCAAAGTCCAACTTGTGGAACGCCTTATGTCGGACTGCAGCTACTTGGTACTGAGCGACTCGGAGAGTTTGGACTATGATATTGGAACATCGGACAAGACAGCGCTAGTATTGAGCCACTACATGTGAATCATCTGCTTTTGCTTTAAAGACCTATTTCTACATTGCAGTAAGTTCAGTTCATTACAATATCTTTTTGCCTTTCAGGTCTGGGTGGGAACATGACGATCTAGCATGTCCTTTTATTAAATTATTTTTATCACAAATATCGACTTTGTAGTTTTTGGATTATTATATTAATTTAGCTATGTTGCTTTTATGAAGCACTAATGTTGTTATATCTAATTTACATGAAGATTGTTATATATAATTTATCAGTAATTTAATCTTGATTTTGTTGGGAGTATGCTAGTTTCGCCATGTTTCCGAAACCTGTTAGGCCTCTTTCAATTTAATTTATTGTCTGTTCTGCTGCTCCCACCCACTGAAGAGGAAGCGGAAGGGTGTTTTTCGCATGTAGTGTTGTTTTTACAATTGTTCTTCGTTACTATAATTCGTTACTTTTTTTAACGTTTTTTCTTGTTATCCACGCCCACTTGTCTTCAAGTTTCTACATATTTTCAAAATTATATATTTTTGTATAATTTTTAGTGCTGCCTTTGGCGCCTTTTTTATACAAATACACTTTTATTAATAAGTAATTAATATATATATATATATATATTATAATTAAAGTAAAATTGAGAAAGATCGTTCTAAAAAAATGAAACAGCTTCACTATAGAGCCCTTTGGCGAAATTTGATATTTGGCACCGAAATAACTAGGTCGTTTCTCGCCAAAACCTTTACTTACTCAATTCCGATAACCATTTTAATTCATAGTGAAAATGACAACAGAAAATTAAAAGCCTCCAAGGGATGCTATGCTACAGCTATACCAAATAAATTTATACTTATTGAAATTTAATTTTTCCGACTGAGTGAAAATAATGCCTGGACCGGGACCGATTTTATTAAAAAAATTGTATTTCATTCTCCCATTGTTTAATGGTGTTTTCCATTTCCTGCGGCTTATTTCTGTTGAGCTATCTAAATGATAGACCAGATTGTTTCTGCCTAAAAGGTTTTCTGAGTGAGTAATGCTGACCGGGATGTCGGCCTGGATAGCTCAATTGGTAGAGCCTTGACCTTGTAAGTCAAAGTTCCGGGGTTCGAGTCCCGGTCCAGGCATTATTTTCACTCAGTCGGAAAAATTAAATTTCAATAAGTATGATTTTCTTCCACAGTTGATTGTGTGATTTTATTAAACAAATAAATTTAGAAAAGTGAATATAGTTAGTGATACTTGGGAATAAAACACAGCTACTGCATACCTTCAAATGCAAAAATAGATTAAAATAAGTCCTGCCGTACTAAATTAAATTCTATTTACAAAGAATGTAAGAAGAATTTTCTGTTTTTTTTTTTTTTTTTTTCAGATAATGCATGTAAGTGTTACTTTTCAATTTAAAGAAATAAATATAGCAGTTATAAGCACTTTACAAAAATAATTACTTAAAAAGCACGTAATAATAATTACAATTATAATAATAATAATATATACATATATGTATCTTATGCTTACGATAAAATATGTTTTATGCACAAAACAATCTAACTTTTAAAGTGAAATACAAATTTGAAAAAGAACTTTCAGATATATCGTCTGCTCGCCGAGTTTACATCAAAAAACAAAATAACAACGAATAAAAAGTCAAGAATTTTGTCAAATGTAATCACTTTAAAGTATCTAAATACCTATGAGTGATTTTAAATTGGTTACAGAAGCGTTTTTCGCTCATATATCTGTAAATCTAATTAAAATTTTGAAAGGTTCGATGGATGTAATTTTAAGCTTGGTAGAGGCATAAACCTGAGCCTAGTGTCATTGTATTCTGTCCAGCCGTTTTCCTGTGATACCGGGTCGAATAAAAAAAGTTCTATATATCTCCACCCCTCCCAAGAACAGAAAGAAAATATTCTGAAATCATACCTCATGTCTAAAACGTGAAAACAACGCATCCCCCCCCCCTCTATTCAATACCTTTTACTGCCAAAAGCATTATGGCGCATAGCAGGCGTTTTTTACCCGTATCTCTAAATCTAATTAAAGTTTTTAAATTTCCGATATAGTATATATTTTTAAGTTGGCTAAAGACCTAAATTCCTGCCAAGTGTCGTTGAATTCCGTTCTGCCGTTCTCGTGTGATACCCGGACAAAAACAGACACAACCTTCCACACGCACACACAGAAAATTTCATGAAATAATTTTCGGCTTTCATGGTGTGTGAAACGTGAAGATATCACAAAATTTTTTTATTCTGACAAATTTGCAGACGAAAATCCGGTTTTACCCAATTTTGTGACAAATACGCTGATTTAGTATTCACACAAATATTTAAAAGAATTGGATGAAAGCAAATTCAGGGTTGCCAACATTTTAATTTATTCCGGAGCATTTTTAGCCCCGCCTTCATTCATACCACTTTTTTTTTAGAGTAAATTTTTCTTATTTTATAGTAGTTATATATTGAAGAAAAATATTCTAAAAATAAAGCAGTGCGAAATAAAGGCGGGGATAAAAATGCTCCGGATAAATTAAAATGTTGGCAACTATGTAAATTTGCATTGAGCATTCCAACGAGTTATATAAATTAGAGTGCTGATTCAATGGATGAAGGCTTTCCGTGGTTCAAGATGAATCACGTGACATGCTCCAATAGGTTACTGTGTTTGGCAATTTATCGCTATTTTGGCATTTAAAATATTATTTCGACAATTTATCATTATTATTAGGTAACATGACAGTCCTATGACAGAAATAAATTGTTTTTAAAATAATTTTACACATATTTCACTTTTTAATAAATAATAAAATACCTTTTTTTCATCGTTTTCCAACAAAGTTTAAAAGTGTTTATAAAAGAAAATTTAAACTTTTAAAGAGCTAAATTTAACAACAAATAATAATTTTTCAACTATTTTTAAGCATTTTGTCAGTTAAAATTCAACTGCACGAAATAAAAAAGAAGTAAAATCAAAATCAAAATGATTTAGAACAAAAGAATATTAAAGTACGTAAGTAAACAAAAACATTGGCGATTATGACTTATGCGAAGAACAATCTCCAAACCGTTGCCATAGAAATTTACTGAAAATAAGCTGTTACCAAGGGAACCACCGAATACGCAGGTGCAAGGAGAGCATGTCACATGACTCATCTTGGACTTTCTCAAGGGTTACCATTTATCACTGTACTTTATATATCTCGTTGGAGCATTCATTATAAGTAACTGATTATTGCCAAAATTTGGAACCCAAGAAAAATAAAGTTTAAAGTTTAAATTTTTGTAAAAGCTTTAAAGTAATGTTTGAGAACTATAAAATGATACTATTTTTATACAGCTACTTACGTTTTATAATAACAATCTGGATAATTTTAATTGCATCGATTTTGACAAATTTCATCGTCACTTGTTCCCTTGAAAGCACAAGCAACTGTTTTTCTTTTCTTTTTCTTTTCTTTCTTTCTTTTTTCTTTTTTAAGACTATTATATTATTAAGATATATTAATTTCTTCAGCTTCAAATAGAAAATGAACCAAATGAATCAATTTATTATTATTATTATTTCACGTGTGAGAACGTGTGAAAAATAGTTTACTCCATAACTGCAACTAAAAGCTTCACTTAATGTAAATAACATACCTCGTAACCATACTTGCCAACAAACTAATTAATATTCCGTAGTATTGTTTACTCCGCCTTCTTTTTCACACCAGTATTTTTTTAGAGTATTTTCCTTCTTATTTAATCGTAATTGCATTTGGAGAATATTACTCTAAAAATTTACTGGTGTGAGAAAAAAAGGCGGGACTAACAACACTACGGAATATTAATAAGGATGTTGGCAAGTATGCTCGTAGCATTTATAATTTATTCGTGAGTGCTTTTAGCCCCGCCCTTTTTCACACCAATCAGATTTTAGACTTTTTTTTTTTCAATATGCAATTACGTTAAAATAAGAAGAAAAATACTCTTAAAATATACTGGTGTGAAAAAAGGCGGGGCTAACAGTACTCCGGAATAAATTATAAATATTACCAGGTATAAAATGACGCTAGAAGTAATAGTCCAGCATGTACGAATGATGGGAAATTCGAGCACTTTTTTTAGAGTAGCATTCTCCAAATGCAATTGCGATTAAATTAAAATTATAATACTGTAAAAAAATACTGGTGTTAAAATGAAGGCGGGGCTAACAACACTACGAAATATTAATTAGATTGTTGGCGGGCATGATTATTTTACAACTTCTCGATCAAATTGTTAGCAATCAATTTTCAAATATTTTAATTTTTTGACAATTTAGAGATATTATTATAAGATAACTAAACACCTTGTTGGAATCACCTTGAGTTTAATTAAACATTATTTTTCTATAAGCGTGCAATTTTCAGTTGGAAGAACGCTGGTTTGCAAATTACAAAATGTCAAAACAGGATCGCTTTGAATTTAATTTATTAGAGATTTTAAAGAAAAATAATATTTTCAACAGAATTAAGCGTTTTTTTGAATGTGAACTCATAATCATCATTTTTATCCATTTTTTATGTTTTGTCAAATTAGCTTTAAAAAAATAAAATAAATAAATAAATAAAGGTATTTTTTTTTACTCTAATTAATATACGTACATATATATATATATATATATATATATATATGTATATCATCATCATCATCGTCGTCTTCGTCGTCGTCGCCCCCCCCCCCCAATTTCAGAATTTATCAACCCACTGCAGGATGAAAGCTTTTCCTGAGTGATTCCAATGTGCCCTGCTTTCTACAATCCTTCTCCATTTTGCTCTTCCAAATTTCACAATTTCATCTCTCCAACGACACAATGAACTCTTCCTTGGTCTTTTCTTATTTTTCGGTATCCAAAACAGGACTTTAGTGGTCCATCTGTTACCATGTCTTCTCTCAAGGTGCCCAGCTCAGCTCCATTTTAACTTCTTAACTCTAGAAATAACATCAGTAACTTTGCTTTGCTCCCTAATCCAAGTGCTTCGCTGTCTCTTCGAGTGAATCCTAACATGCATCTCCCCATGCATCTCTGGGTTGTTTGAAGTTCTTGTATGGTTTTACTGTTAATGTTCAAGTTTCTGAAGCATAAGTGAAAACAAGCAAAATGCACTGATCAAAAACTTTTTTTTTTTTCAAACTAATCAGGAGGTCGCTTTTGAATATAGCGCTATTTCTTCTAAATGCTCTCCATGCAAGTTTAACTCGGCTGTTAATGTCTTCCATGACGTTTCCATTCATCGTAAGGACTTATCCCAGATAAGTACTATAACTGTATACCGTTTCTACTAATTCATTCATATCAAATATGATCTTCCATGGGGAAACAAAGAAATTTTATATAATTTTTGTCTTATTGAGATTCATTTTCAATCCAATGAGCTATCTTTCTTTGTTTAATTCATACATATATATGTATCACATATTAATAAATTTTTAAAAATCTCTATAAAATCTCTGATTTCCAACCGAATTTAGAGATTTTCGGACTGTGAACTAGAAATCTCTACCTATTATATATATATATATATATATATTGTACTATTATGATAATCGGTTTAAAATCCGCGATGTTTTTTTTTTTTTCTTTCTTTCTTTTAGCAATTTTATATTCTGTTACAAAAAAATTAAATAAAATGAGAAGGTGATGTATAACTGAACATGATTTGGAATCGCCAAGCTTACAGATTTTATCAAACTTCATTTGGAAATCCAAAAATTACCAGCTCACAAATTTTAAAATGGTAACTCAAAGCAACCTGTAAAAAACACATTTAAATTAATTTAAAAAAAAAAAAAAAAAAAAAAAAACTATTACACAGATTTTTATCAAACATAACTAACAACCCTTCAAATTCAGCCAGCATTAAAATAAATAAATAAATAAATAAAAATATGTAGAAATGGGTCTATTTGTTTTTGAGCTACAGTACCACAGACAGACACACATACAAAGCTTTCAAATTTATAACACTATTTTTTTTTGCTCAGCAGTTAAAAATATAAACGACTCCTATTACACATTTAATAATAATCATAAAAATAAATTCATAAACATACTTTGGTTAAAATTTGACAAGAGTTTAATGCTTTTCTTCATTATAATATACACGATAAATTTACACACATATTTACAATTAAATATCGTTCTTTAATAAATCTTCATAGGACATCAGCTAATTACTTAAATCTGGATTTCCTTGCCCTTGTCTATCTTTTTAAATAAACCAAATAGTAATGACATTCTGTCGTCTTCAACACAATCAACTATATCTTGAAATAATGACATAAACTCTATAACAAAGATTATTTGTTGTTAATTTTTTAACACTTTTTTTTTTTTTTTTTTTTTTGTATGTTTCATTTAAAAAATAAAATAAACATGCAAAGAAAAAATGTTACATTTTTATTTAATATCAGATGTTGCAATTCTAATGCCTTAGCTTTTGCTAGAACGTACAGTCGGTAAAAAAAATATCCGAACACTAGCAAAAATTCCTATATAAAAAAAGTAGAGTTAATACTGTTTTTTTAAATAAATCCTTGTCGAATCATGTTCTTAGATTGACTAAGAACAGAATTCGACAAGGATTTATTAACAAAACAGTATTAACTCTACTTTTTTTACATGGGAATTTTTGCTAGTGTTCGGATACTTTTGTTACCGACTGTACTTTGTAATGATTGAGTTGATGATAGTAACTTGTCATTTTATTAAAAATATATAAAAACAATAACTTTTAAATTAATTAAATTAAAATTGAATAATAAGTTGTAATTTTAAAAGGTTTTTTTTTTTGTATATATTTACTCAGAGTCGTTATGTTAAATTTTGAAGATAATAGTTTTTTTTTTTTTTTTTTTCCCATGAAAATTACTTCTAGTCAATAAATAATTTAAAAAGTTCCTTTGATGCTTACGTCAAGTTATGTTTAACTTTTTAAGTTTTAAAATGTATTAAAATCACTGTTTTATTTATTTATTTCATTTTATTTTATAGCTGGTTTGTCTATGGTCGAAAACATTAAACGCATTTTTTTTTTTTTTTTTTTTTTTTTTTTTTTCCATTTTGCATTTGTAGAAAAAACAGAACCGTGGCATATTTTTTGTTTATTTTTAAATCTCTATATTTTAATATCTCTTCAAATGTTATTTCTATGAAATCCCTCTAAACTGACGTCGAAGCATAATCTGTATTATCAAAAATATTTTCTATAAAACCACATATTTCTACGTTATTGGAAAATAATTTAGTTCTTTTTTTTTTTTTTTTTTTTTTTTCTGAAAACATACGTGAAAGTAAAGTTCCAGGAAATTTTTTCTAATATATATATATATATATATATATTATTTTTTTCCATTTCGGATTTTAAATTCGTGAAATACAGACATTATATCCTTTTCAGGATTTAGCGCGATTATTTTGTGCCAAACATTGCACAGTGCACAACAAGAAAACAATAATTATCTAAAATGAAAGCGATATCTACAATGCCTAAGAATTTGTTTTCATATCCAAAATGGCCTCCGTCACGTCATCTACCCCGCTTGACCAATCATAGAGCGAGCAGCGAGGAGAAAAACGTGACGCAACACAGTCGGAATCGAGCATACTAATGAGTATTCTAGATTTGCTATATTTTTCTCCATACCAATAAAACACAAATGAAAAAAATATTTTAATGTTTAAATTATATTTTTTATGTAACCTTTTTTTAGATATCTTTATTCAAATGAGTTTTTTGTAAATCTATATATTAATACGCAAACATGAAATTTGTGGTATATTTTTAACATATTTATTATGAGAGTAGAGATTTGAAAATGGTATCATTCGAAAGGTATGATTAATGTGAGTTTGAGAAAAAAAATTATTCTCTTATGATGTCAAGATGGTATTTAAAAATACCTTTATTTTTATGTACTTTTTAATTTTCTACCCGTAGTCTCTTATATTAAAAATTGCTATAGAAGAAAGTTGTTAAATCTGACAATTTCTTGAAATTCAAATAAAACCATAGACACAGTAATTTGTATAAATTTAGCAACCCTATACTCTCAACTACACATTTTTCATTCTAAGAGGCAACAGCCATTAGAGTGATAGAAATGCTTATTGAGTGATCAAGTGGAAGGTCGAAATTTTATACTATTGAACATATACATAAATTAAAAAAGGATTTAATGTATTAATGTTCTATTTTTTTTTCTTTTTTTTTTATTCATGATCTAATTTCTATTTTGTGATTTATGCTATTATGTGATTTATTAGCTCTAATCTAAAGACATATTTTTAGGTAAAACATAATGCATTTAAATTATTGAAATTGACTACTTATTTAAATGAAACTCGGATTTATTACTATTTTCTGCATATAGTATAAGAATCGGAAAACTTTTCGATTTCCGGCTTTCTGGGAATTTGTATTGTGAGATTTCCTAAACACGACTCAACCATTTTTAGAAAATGTCTGCCTTTTTGAGTTAGCAAAACTTAGCGAACATAGTACCTCATGAATCAATAGACTTAATTTAACCAAGCTTCATATTTAGTTTCACCTTGGCTTTAATTGGTGTTGATTAGCTTCTGGGCAACATTACTCAAAAGGAGGCGGTAACACGCTGCGATTCCCCTCATTTCAGTGAATGCTCAGTGTGTACTAAACTTAGTACTAAACTTAGTGTACTAAACTTAGTAAAAGAGATATGTACATATTAAATAAAACTCTGCTGATTCAGTATGAGTGCATATCGGCCAACAGGTGACATGCTATGCTGCAATTTAATCCCATTTTGGAGTTAGCAAAATGGGATATCTGAGCTTCTACAGTGTCCAAGTATATACAAAGCTTGGCATGTGAGATAGATATTAAGTAAAGTTATGCGAATTCCATTTGAATGCATATCGGACGACAGGTGGTCCTGCCACTCTGCATTATTTTCCGTTTATGCGAATACTATATCTCAGTTTCTATGGTATATAAATGCACGAAGCTCTAAGTGTGATGAAAAATTCTTTTTATTGAATTTTGATGCATATAGGTCGAAAAGTGACGATGGTATTACTCTCTGCGGTTTCTCAGGTGACTATATCTCAACATCTATTGGTAAAAATTGTACAGGATAGCATATTGTAAATAGTGATTGTAAGAAGATATATTGATTTTTATTTTCATGTTAGCTGGTAGGTGGCGCTGCTATTCAAAATGATGTAGAAAAAAGTATTAGTTTCGTGAAATTTTTCGACTTCCAATATTCTATGAATTTACACGTTTTGAGATTTCCTGATCATTTTTCGAAGATGACTGCCTATGTCTGTACGATATGTTAGCAAAAGTTTGTATCTCATAAACCAACAGACAGAATTTAAGGAACATTGATATTTGGTTAAACCTTGACTTAAATTGATAATAATTAGCTTTTAGAATATAACACCCAATAAGTGGCACGGCTATGCTGTGGTTCGACCCATTTAAGTAAAGGTAATATATCAACTTCTGAAGTGTACAACCACATTAAATTGCATATTCGATAGATATACAGTCGGTAACAAAAGTATCCGAACACTAGCAAAAATTCCTATATAAAAACAGTAGAGTTAATACTGTTTTGTTAAATAAATCCTTGTCGAATCCTGTTCTTATACAGACTAAGAACATGATTCGACAAGGATTTATTTAACAAAACAGTATTAACTCTACTTTTTTTACATAGGAATTTTTGCTAGTGTTCGTATACTTTTGTTACCGACTGTATTTTGTGTAACTCTTAAACTGTAAACTAGGAGCATTATAGTTCCAGCTTCTTTTCCTTTTTCTTTTTTTTTTCCTTCACATTAAAACGGATAATTTAAAAAAGAATGATTCATTAGTTACAATCTGATGCATCTGTAGCGACGCCATCAATGCTATTTCTCGGATAGATTATCAAAGCTTACCGATGAACAACGGATTAACCTTTTGTCCAGAGGTACGTCTTTGGATTTCTATACCTCGGATCCCAGGATTAAATCCAGCTTCTCGCACGCATCGTTACAAATGGTTACCGAGGACACTCAAACGGAACGCGCAAAGAGTTACCAACTTCATTGTATGGCAATAGATGGCAGTACCACACCTTTCTAGCAGCAAAGACTTTGAAACAATCACAGCACAAAACCTCTCACGCCCCATGCCGGGCGATTTTAAAGATGGCCAGCTGACAGCACTATCTGGTGACTGTTACCGTGTACACGAGTATTCTTGCTCTTTCGATGTCGTACTCTCTAGAAAGGGGAGTACTGTAGCGGCGCCATCAACGTCATTTCTCGGATAGATTATCAAAGCTTACCGATGAACAACGGTGTTAAAATTCTGTCCAGAGGTATGCCTTTGGATTTCTATGCCTCGCGTCCCAGATCAAACCAGCTTCCCTCACGCGACGTTATATGTCAAATTACTAATATAATATATTAAGTTATCTTTTTATAGATAGCAGATTATGATAAAAATTATTCTAAACATTCTACAATTCCGGTTGTTGAAAGATTCAGTTAGCAGGACATGTCAATTAAAAGATAAGCCTATCTCTTTATTTACAGTTGTTCTTTTTTATTGAATGAGAGTGCGATTAACTCTACCAAAACAAGAAATATTGTTGCTGATATTTCTGTAGGATCATGATTCTGAAAGTATATTCGATAAATTAAGAAAAATTTAAATTCTCATTATTATTCTGAACACATTATATATATTATTAATTTATGAATGATTGATTAAATGCTTACCTAAGCTACAGCGTCTAGAATAAACAGTGTGGCAGTCGCCTATAACCGTGATGTTAAAATGATGCTACAAAAATTAAGCTTACCCAGATGTCGCTGTGATCGAAGCTATTGCTCAAATCGAAGACCTGATTGGCTTTTCCCAGTTTCGTCAGTTTCATCACGTGATCTAAGCATATAATTAACCAATAGGGAGTCTCGGTTTTGTTGTCGTGACACTAGCTTCGATTACAATGACATCTGGTGACAGGCTTAATTTTTTTAGTACAATTTTATTCGCCGCTTTCCACACTGTTTATTCTAGACGCTGTACTTAAGCTTTCCCGCTATTAAAGTTTTACAAAAATAAGTTCAAGAACATGAGAGTAAAAAATTGTAGTATAGATAATACTGTTATTTATTTATTTATTTTCAAATCATGTTCTTAAAACAAAACCAAGATCCAAATTGGTTTTTTGAATGATCATAAATAAATAAATAAAAGTTTAGAAAATTAAAAATTCTTTCAAAATCGAAAGAGAAAGTAGTATAAAAGTAAGAAAAAGATAATGTCTTCTATAAAAGATAGTCTGATATTCGAGAAACTGAACTCAGAGTTCGAATTGGAAATTTAAAAACACCTATGTATATAATCAGAAACCCGTCAACTGACACTTTTTGCGAAAATGGGATATAAATAGATTCGAAATGGCCTACTGTAAACACGCCGTTTTGTGCAAAAACACGTAAACTGTCAAGCCTCCCAATGGGTCATATTTTATGTTGAAGTTTCTGTTTAGTGCAGAAACCCGTCAAACAAAATCACATGGCGGGTTTCTGCAGTGAATTTCATGTGACAACCCTGTCTTGAGGCAACGCTGCTGAGTATTGTTTCAGCGATTGCATCACCTGTTTTTAATGCTTTGTTTTTCACAAACTAAACAGCTGTTGAGCAAGATTGAGTAGTACTTCCGTTTTTGAGAATAATATTATTGTTCAGGGATTTCACTTAATGTGTTGTGATTACTTAGTTTTAAGAAATGCACAGTGGAAGTTCTGATGATGAACCTCAAACAAAAAGAAAACGAGGTGCTGTAAATGAAGATAAGTATAAACTTAATGTCATAAGGAAATCAAGAGTGAAAGGTGAAGAGTAAACAAACTACAAAGATAACCTTGTTTCTGGTAAATCTATTTCTGATGAGCTTGTGTGCAAATGCCCTCGAAAATGCAGTTTGTTTATTAATAACGAATCAAAAAGTGCGATCTGGAATAAATTCTATTCGTTAGAAAATAAAAAACAACAAGATTTACATTTGCAGACATTGATAGAAGCTAAGGAAGTTAAAGAAAAACTCAGATAATGATCATCGTAGTGCTGCTTCACTTTCAACTGAAATCCCACAGACAAAAAGTAAATCTTTTGTATACAATGTTAAAATCAAAGGCGAGTTTATTCCAGTTTGCAAAAATGTCTTTTACAAATACATAGAGTTTCTCGAGATCGAGTTGCAAGGTTATGTAACCTATTACTGCAAAATAGAATACCTATTGATATGAGAGGCAAAAATCGTAGTGGAAATGCGATTGATGGCAGTATATGTGTCCTTATCCATCAACACACTTTTAAATTTGAGGTAAAAGAAACACATTATGGTTCAACGGAAAAAAAATGTTTGGATGCACGGCTAAATATCACAAAAATGTATGAAAAATGTTCCAAACCGACCACCCTGAGTTGAGAGATAAAGTAAAATATAGTTTTTATTATACTTACTTTAAGAAAAACTTCAATCTATCATTTGGGCGGCCGCAAGTTAATGTTTGCAACCAGTGTGAGAATTTCCCATCCAAACTAAGAGACCCTTGTGTAAGCGACAATGTCAAACGCAGCGTTGCAGCTGAACAAATCGTTCACAAGCGCAGAGCCAAAAAGTTTTATATTAAACAAAAGGAGATGATTAACAAAAATGATGAAGATACACTGGTGCTTTGCTTTGACATCATGCAAAATTTACCACTTCTGAACATACCTGTACAGGAGGTGCTTTACATGCGCCAGCTTTGGCTTAATGTTTTTGGTATTCATGATATGAAAACTAACAAGTCAAAAATGTATATATATCACGAAGGCGAGGCCAATAAATCCTCACAAGAGGATTTCTAAATATTGTTTGCTAATAAGTTTCTAGTGGAACTAAGCATCTTGTTCTCTTTAATGATGGCCCTTCAGGGTAAAAAAAAAAAAATCACCGTGTTGTACGATTCCTAATGAACCTTTGTGACAGGGGAATTTTCGAGACTGTTCATCACTACTTCCCAGTCAGGGGGCACTCATTTTTACCACGTGATCGTGATTTTGGGTGTATTAAATGTCTTCTTCGAAGAGTACATGGGGTTTTCTCACCAAATCAGTATGCTGATATGATTCTTAAATTAAATAAAACAGGGCGCTTTACTGTTCATCAGGTAACAAACGATATTATCTATAGTTTTAATATTTGGTGGCCTCAGTTTTATAACAGGACTGTAAACTCAGATGAAACTTCTGGAAGAGGAATTCAAAAGAAAGACAAGATTCCTTTTAAAGAGTAATTTTATTACAACAAATCTGACCAAGGTAAAGTGTTTCCTAAGCACTTTATCGACGGTTTAACCTTCTCAACTTTCACACTGAAAAAATATAGTACTGTTCCGGAGCTCCCTACACTGATGGCATGTCCATCTGGAAAGCTTCCCATCAATATGAAGAAAATCAATGACCTGAGAAGTTTGGCAAGTACACTAAAGGGTACGAAGATTTTTACAACAACATCCTCCAGTGGCCTACAACAGAAGCTGACTGTAACGTAAACAGGGTGTATGAGGATGAGTAGATAGATTTGTTTTAAACCAAACTGATTGGAATTTGTTTTTCTTTGATATCTAATAACTTCATGTATAAAGTATAATGTGTTTCTATTTAACTTCCCACTGCTGTTTAAAAAGTCCCAATTTTACTAAAAAATAAATTATTATTAATTTTTTTTTTTAGAACAAAAAGGTATTTTATTGCAGAAACCCGTCAAATGCAAAATTTTTATAAACTTTTTATGAATACAGTATAATTTTAAAAATTAAATACAAGCATTATTTGTTTTTAGGAGATATTGAGAAACACTGTAGATTTTTTCTAGGCAAAAATCTACAGTAGTTTTAAAAGTAGAAAGTTTTTTTTTGTGTTTTTCGAAAGTTTGAAAAAGTGTACTTGACAGGTTTCTGAAATAAACGATTTAATTAAAAATGAATTATACGATGTCATAAGAGGTGCACACGCTAATATAATTACTGATGCACGACGGAATAAAGATAATAAGGCTCGTGGCATAATAAATTTACTTATCGATAATAAACAAATTATATGTGTTAAAAACTGTCAATCTCTCTAGAAACTTTGAACGCTCTTAAAGAAATCCACGAGCGCACAAATTTGTTTAGAAAACTGCATTTTTATGTTATTTATGCAGTAGAAAATTAGAAGAAGGTAATGATATTCAAATACACATAAGTAAAATTTTAGAAACGATTGATAAATTGAAGGCCGTCAGTGAAGAAATTAAAGTTACATACATTTCTGCACTACTACTGTACTTACTTACTCGTAACTATGGTACCCTAATCACAGCCTTAGAGGCTCGTCCAGAACAAGAACTGACATCACAATATGTTAGCAGCAAACTGACTGACGAATGAAATTGCCGTAGAGAATCTTTGGAAAACAATCAAAGCTCATTAAAAGCGCTCAAAATAATTAAAAAGCAAACAAATAATAATAATTTCAAAAGGGAGCAAAAATACGGCTCATGCTGCAAAAGAAATAACGGCAACAAATCAGACTGCTGGTACTTAAAAAATAAAGCATCACAAAACTCGCTTTATTTTCTGGATTTCAGAAATTATTTCGTAAAAAACCAAAACTAAATAATTATTCACCATAACGATGAATCGCCACACATTCAAGTACAAAAATAAACTCATTCAAATGAAAAAATTGAGTTAGTACCAGAAACAAAAAAAAATAGATCTCACCACTCAAAACACAACAACAAACAATTGGATAACAGACAACGGCTCATTTTCCCACATATGCAACAATATAAAGCTCTTTGATAGTTTTAGTGAGTCGCAAAAATTATAAATGGGTATGACGAACGATAACATTCTCACTGCATATAGGCCTGGAGGAATAAAAATAGAATATACGGATCCAAATAATCAAGAAAAGAAAACTAACACTAAGAGAGGTACTGTACGTCCTAGAACTAAAAGCAAATCTTATATTCATACAGAAAGTTACTCAAAATGGTTGCAAAGTCACATTCTCTAAACAAAAGTACTATATATCTGTTGAAAATGAAACAATTTTAGAGGTTACACAAAATAATAATTCGTATGAGTTAAATTTACCCATGCCAATAAATACTTTTCTTCTTATTTAATCGCAATTGCATTTGGAGAATATTACTCTAAAAATTTATTGGTGGGAAATAGAGGGTGGGGCTAACAATACTACGGAATATTAATTAGGATGTTGGCAAGTATGCATCCTAATTAATATTCCTTAGTATTGTTAGCCCCGCCTTTTTCTTCACACCAATAAATTTTTAGAGTAATATTCTCCAAATGCAATTACGATTAAATAAGTAGAAAAATACTCTAAAAAGATATTCGTGTGAAAAAGAAGGCGGGGCTAACAATACTACGGAATATTAATTAGGATGTTGGCAAGTATCGGCTACACTAAAATATTCAGACACATTGAGATCTGCAATTGGAAATTGGTGGAATCGCATTTCCGTTTGTGTTAAGCACTTTTAACACTTCCCAACAATATTTAAGAGTGATTATGAATTCAGTTAATTTGTCTACCTGCCTTTCTGACTATATGTATTGTGATAACGCAGGCAAAGAACATTAAAGGTACAATGAGTGCGTACCGTTGGAAATCGTTATTAATCAATACGTACTACATAATTTTTCGCTCTTGTTTATTTTAACTTATAATTTTTTAATTACTTAATTTTTTTTCAAAACATGAATAAAATTTTATTTTCTTTATTTCAATACTTTGTTCCAGCAGCAATGACATCAGTTTTAAGCTTGTCTGATGGGAAATTTGGACTTTTATTATTAAGAAGATGTCAATACGCAAGCGAAGTGTGACGTCACTGACCGTCCGTGGATGCAAGAAAATAATGTCCTATGTTAATCGCCCATTGGATTTTTTGTAAAATATTATTAAAAATCGAGGAAAAATATTTCCCGATTTTAATCCCCATATTTGGGTATATATATGTATTAGTTATCATGTGCATGTGTTAGATTGAGTTATTTTTCTGTCAAATTGACAAAATTTTAATTTTAAATTTCAAAACTCTGTTGTCCTTGGCAGTTTTGTATTTGGCGATCAAAAACGTAATACGAAAATATACATGCCAGATGTATATTTTGGTAATATGTATTGTACGAAATGTTGTTTCATATTATTCGTTACTCTTTTAATATAGTTTGTTAAAATAACCATGATTTTTGAATGGAATTAAATTATGTTCGCGAGATAATTTGGCGATGTTTTTTTTTTCTTTCTTTTTTTCTTTCTTTCTTTCTTTCTGCCGAAGATGACAGATATCAAATCTATTCACCTGCAATATATTAGTATCTTGTATCAGATACTTAATTTAGACATTTGAAAGCAAATTTGACTTCAAATTATGATAGAATATTTATCATTTTTCTTTTAATTAGTATATTAGTTGGATATTTATTGAGTGAATATCATCCTTTGAAATGAAATATTTATGTTTTCAATCGCATATGGAAGTTTGCCATTTTTATTTTTTTTTTTCTAGAGTTTTGAAATTTAAAATTCAAATTTTATCAATTTTACAACAAAAACAACTTAATCTATAACGCATGCACACGATAACGAATATATATCTATACCCAAATATGGGGATTAAAATCGGGAAATAGTTTTCCCATAGAATAATAATAAAAGAAGAAGGAGAATGCCAATACTCTAATGCTTACGAACCCCTTCTAATAAAATGCCAGCGAAAGCTACTTTTGCTCCTCTCAACTTTGAAGTAGGGCACCCATCCTCCACGCATTTATCGCTGTTTGTTGTGGGTGCTCCCTCGCAGACTGATTGAGAGAGAGACGAGACGATTCAAAAATCTCGCCAACAAGTCGCCAACCAATCAGATGGAAGCACTGTTACAACCGTATACCCCAGGGGGGGTGCCACTGTTTGTTGTGGGTGCTCCCTCGCAGACTGATTGAGAGAGAGACGAGACGATTCAAAAATCTCGCCAACAAGTCGCCAACCAATCAGATGGAAGCACTGTTACAACCGTATACCCCAGGGGGGTGCCAGATGCGCGAATTTTTAACTATTTGAGATTTCTCGCGCACTACGTCGTATGGAGGATGGATCAAATTTTGTTTACATCGTTTACATTTGAAATAAATGTGTTTTTACTGGGATGTATAATAGCAATAGATAGATTGCTCATAAAATCAAAGCATGTAAGTAATTTATCATCGTGTATATTATATCATACATTTTCAAGATCAGAAGTAATAAATCAAAGGGATATTAAATTAGCAATAATCATGTAATAAGTACGTTTGGTAAATGTTTATGCTACTTCCCTTCGATTTTCAAGTATACTCTTTTAAAAGCTGAAAGTAGCCAAAGCCTGTTGTCTGCTGTCAAAAGTGATATTTTTTTTTTTTTTTAATTCAAATAGGGACATAATTAAGATTTTGTTAAAATTCATTATCTTTATGAAACATATTGTGGTATCTCATAATAAACAAAATGTTTAATTTATGTAGTGGATAAAAATAAGTACACACAAAAATATTTCTGCAGTTCAAAATTAAATTTGCAGTTAATACAATTAAAATAAAATAAACTTTTGTGTAAAAAAAAATCTTAGGTACTTTTTTTAATTTAATTTTTTTTTCTTTCTTTAATCCTGTGTAGAAAATATCTGGATAATTGAAAATTTTATGAAATTGTTTTTATGTAGTAACACATTTCAATGTAACTTTTGTAATAACATGTTAAAAGTGTCAGTAGTAGCACATGTTTTCCAATAAAAATAGTTTTAAAAATACCAACAAGCCAACATGAGCAAAATGTTTTGAAACTATTTCTGTCATTACATATTTAAACAATGAATATAATTTTTCTTTTGTAAAAAATTGTTGATCATTGCTTAAACATTTTGGAGTATTATATATATATATATATATATATATATATATATAACACCACAGAACTGAGGTGTAAAAGTAATAAGAACAAAACTTTGAATAAACACCATAAAATGCAAGAGTTCACAATAATTGTTTCAGGTGAAAAGAAAACATGACCCTTCGACAGCGCTTTATTGCCAGCACTCTTGCCTACTTTATTCGCCTTGATGAAGTGTTGTGTTTTCTTTTAACCTGAAACAAATATTGCAAGTTCTTGCATTTTATGGTGTTTATTCAAAGTTTTGTATTTATTAATTTGGAGTATATTTACTGACAGGGTTTAACTTGGCAAAAAAATTACTTTAGCATTTTAGCGAAAATAGGCAAGCACTATTTTAGCTTTTCGAAAGTTAATTAATTCATTGGATACCATTGATTTCTTTTACTTACAAGGAACATCACCCAAGTGTCCGGCTCGGATTTCAATGAAAGAGAGGTGTTTCTTTCATATTGGATATGCTATCAAATTTTACTCAAAAATATGCGAAAAATTTTTATTTATACAGCAAGTGAATACTCAAATGAATAATTCAGTTGAAATAATTTTCAGTACTGTAAATTTTCATTTGTAACTTAAACATGAAAGCGCAAAATCATTTAGTATTTTTAAGTATTTTTTCTTAATTTTAAATGTTTATTTTATTAATCTTGGGAAAAAAAAAAAAAAAAACTTATATTTTAATTCTGATGCGGTAATGGACCGTCGTTTTATACTCATGGTCTGGTATCAAGTTTTTGCTGGAAATATTTGTTTTATAAAGTGTGCTAAAGTTTCGTCAGATCTACACCAGCCTTCTACTGTAACTGTTTTTGTTGTATGAACTGTGCTACCATCATGTTAGAACAGTGGACCCATGTCAGACCTCTGTCTCAGAATCTTTTGTGACTCTTTGTTTTTAAACTGTGCTGTCATAATGTTAGAACCGCCACACATATAATTTTTTTTTTTTCTGGATTGAGTTTTAACAACTGCACTTCCCTCTTTTTTGACTAAAAGAAAAAAAAAAGTGATTTTCAATCCATTCTCATATGAAGCTTTTATGTACATTCATATTGCTTACTGCTAGAGTACTGCAAGACAAGTTAGCTGTATAAAATGATCTTTTTTTATCAGGTACTGAAGGTATATTGCTGATTACATATATGCATATGATACATACATGCATATTATTGATTGCTGCAGTACGAAATTTCATGCAAAGTGAAGTATAATCATCTCTCAAAAATCCACAATTCTCTGAAAGCTGTATATAATTTGCAATGTAAACAAACACTGTCATAACTGATTTGTTGATTAGTGGATCGCAAAAATTCAGCTGTATTAGGAGATAAATCAATTATTAATTTGTGCTGGTGAATCACCAATCACTCAACATGTTACAGAAAACGAAATAATAAGTTTACTTATTTATAATTATTAAAAAATAAAACATATTAATTTAGAGGAAGAAAGAGAAAGACAGTTTTAATGAAAGATTTTTCGCTCGTGAAGATAAATATTGAAGCTTTCTCATAGCACGAACGTATGTGATTGACCAAAAATTGCTTACTTTTTTGCAGGCTATAGAAAAACAAATATGTAGGAATATTCTTGCTTAAACTACTATTCATCAGATTTTTCAAAAATCTAGATAATTTGCAACTAAAATATGATGAATGAAAATTTTTCTATAAATTAAAATTAGGTACATTTTATTTCAGCATTGTATGTATAATATATAAATTATTTCTTAAAGATTTGCTACTCAAATGAGGTTCTAAGAAGTAAACAAAAGAAATTATTCTAAAATCTGCAAAACACTTCTTTTTAAGCTATGTAGATTTTTGAGAGTGTACTGTATCTTAATTTTAAATGTTTATTTTATTAATCTCGAAAAAAAAAAACTTATAATTTAATTCTGATGCGGTAATGGACCGTTGTTTTATACTCATGGTCTGGTATCAAGTTTTTGCTGGAAATGTTTGTTTTATAAAGTGTGCTAAAGTTTTGTCAGATCTGCGTTTTCGTACCAGCCTTCTACTTGAACTGTGCTACCATCATGTTAGACTTGCGGCCTAGTCTCAGACTTCTTTTGTGACTGATTATGTTTTTTGAACTGTGCTATCACCATATTAGACCTGTCGGCCTGGTTTTGAGGATTTTTCTTTATATGCTTTTTCAACAGCAGAGTACACTTGGAATTCAACAACCAAAAATTCGGTAAGTGATTTTCGCACCCTTCTAATTTCTGTTATTAAGGAACCTATTTTATTTGTAAACTGATACTAATAATTATTTTGAAATATATTGTTATGCTGAAACTTTTTTTAAATAAGGAAATAATAAATTTAATATGAGTTTACAGTCTGACATAAATATTAAATTCTCCTATTCCCAATATTTAGTTTATTTTTAATATTAAAATTGATAACAATATTGAAGTATTTAAAAGGTAAACAAACATATCATAATATTGCAGATAACTGAATATATTATGTATCTCTTTTTAAATTGAAAATTATAAGTGTTTTATTTTGAACAAACTATTTTAAAGAATGTATTTTTATTTCATTTTTACTTATAAAATTAAAATTCATAATTTTACTGAAATATCTGAAATGTAAGCAAACAAATACAGCAAAATTACTAGTACAGCAAAATTTATATATTTTAGATTTTTTTAAACAAATACGTGCTTTTTCTTTTGAGCAAAACATTTAAATAACTGCATTTTTCTTTCATTTCATTTTAATATAATTGAAATTCATCGTCTTATTGAAGTAATTCATGACAATGTTGAAGTATTTAAAAGGTAAACAAACATATCATAATATTACAGATAACCTCATATATTGTGTATTTCTTTTTAAATTGAAAAATATAAGTGTTTTATTTTGAACAAATATTTAAAAAAATGTGCTTATGTTTCATTTTTACTCATAAAATTAAAATTCATAATTTTACTGAAATATCTGAAATGTAAACAAACATATCGCGATCGTACAGTAAAATGTATATATTTTACATTCTTTTAAAAAAATATGTGTGCTTTCTTTTGAGTAAAACAATTAAATAACTGCATTTTTGTTTAATTTAATTTTAATATAATTGAAATTCATCGTTTTATTGAAGTATTATAAATGTAAACAAATGCATAGCAATGTTGCCGAAAACGCGAAAGCTTTATAATTTTTTATGAACTTATATGTATTTAAAATAAATATTTTAACGAATGTACTTTTATTCATGTAATACCGTTCTTGATTTTCATTTTTGGGTAATATTTATATCAGATTATAGGATATATTTTTTAGTAAGTAATAGCTAGCTCTGGGCGAACAGCCGTATATCTTGTATCGTAGTTTGTTTCTATCTTTCGCCACGTGACGTTTCACTTCTGCTTGCTTCTGATTGGCTACTCTTCGAATGGCCCAACCTTATGATAGAAGAACCTTGGTATACCCGGCATTCCTGGATTTTACAAACCGAAACCAAAACACGTACGCTCCTTCTTCCTTTATTATTATTCTATGAGTTTTCCTCGATTTTTAATAATTTTTTTACAAAAAATTCAATGGGCGTTTAACATAAGAAATTTTTTTCTTGCATCTACGAACGGCCAGTGACGTCATCACTTTGCTTGCGTATTGTGTTCGCACGCTCATTTTAAAATTGAAAAAGGTTTTTTTTTTTTTTTTTTTTTTTTTTCTTTATATGTGACATCATTAGTACAAAATTTTTACTTTAGTATTTAATTTTAATAAAAGAAAATTGCGAATTGACTGAATTTCAGTTAGGTCCACTGAGTATCAGTTTCCTGAAATTATTTTTTATCATGTTAAATTTTAGTTCTAACGTTATTAAAATTTAACCTTATTACATCTTTTTTTACCTAGATGTGGTACCCCTATTTTAAAATTCACCATGTATGTGAAAAATGATGTTATTAGTGTAATCAAAACAAGAAATTTATCTTAACATTCTTTGATGAAATTTATACAAAACTAATTTTAGATTGATTATTGATAGCTTAAAATTTTATAATCAATAAAATATTTGCATGTTCGATAAATTTTTTTATAGCATACGAGTACTTTATCTACATATAGTAATAGTCTCAGATTAGCAGCAAATTTAATATTTGCTTAATTTCATCATCATCATCACTTTTTTTAGGAGTTCCTAAGGTGGTCGAAACCACCGCTTATCTTCACCTAAACATGTTAGATCTTGAATAGTGGGTTGCATGATCAATCATATCGGTAGGAACAGCTAAGTAAGTTCCGAAGAACTAAGACATTTGTTTAATTTTTTGGTGATTCACAAAACAAAAAAGGACATTTTTTTGTAAAATAATATAAAACTTACATATATAATTTTGCTTTTTTTAATATCTTTTTTGCAATATATAATTTATAACAACATGTTTACTATCAATATAAGACGTAAACATTTCAAAATTTTCTTCTAATATCTATATGAATAAAATAACAAATAATAAGACATTCAGCTTCTAGAAAAATTTAATGATTTACCTGTTTGTATATAACAAACATTATTTGAATATTCATTCATGTATTTATAGTCACTTAATAAATAAAAGTGAATTTATAATCGATTGGTGATACATAAAAGAGTTTGCAAGCGATTGAATATTTACAAACTTCGCCATCGATAAAGACACTTGTATGTTTAATTTTCCTTCTTTGTTTGTGATTTTTATATCACGCAAAATATTAGAAAACAGTTTTTTAGACAATATTACTAAAATGTTATTCCTTTTATGTTTGTTTTTGAGGAGGGGGAGGAGCAGCTAATTTTAATTTTATTATTTCGAAATTACTCGAATACAAGAAATTTCCCATTTTAACAAACAAGTTTTAAGACATTACATGGGTTTCACAAGCTAAAAAAAGCTCTTATATATACAATTTCCCTTTATGGATATATATATATATATATATATATATATACATATAAAATAATTTTTTTATACAAAATTTTGAGTACATAAAAGGCCAATCTATATATATAAATGGCTAAGAAATTTCCTTAAACTCTGCGTGTGGACGCACCGAATATAAGATCAAATGCTGAACAAAAAGTAAAAGAAAAACTAGTATGTTGTGGCCACCACATGACTTTCTTCTATATTTTCCTGTACAAATTCACTCAGTAAAAATAATTTATTAAAATTATTATTTAAAAAAATTATCTTCCATGATAATGCAGACGATTTCCATATTAAAGAAGTAACATAACACTAAATATCCCAAAAAAATCAATTTTATTGTCAATATTACATTTAAAAAAACAATGAAAAAAATCGATAATTTCATTTTAAATTATCGCAGATCTATAGTTCAACCATCATTTTTAAGGTACTGGCGAGCTCTTTTGAAAGATATCCATCATGAAAATTTACTCCCCTCGAGGAAGGACTTCCCCCCGGGGGGGGGAGGCGAGGCTCCTACACATACAATTTCTTTTTTCCAAGTTGATTATCTCTATTATAAATAATTCTGGTAAATTTTATAATGATTATTAAAAAATAATTCTCTTTATGCACATTTATACAAAATTTTGTCCTATACCGAAATTTTTAATATGGTGGCCACCATATTAAAAATTTTGAGAAAGCGGGATGGCAACGCAATCTGTAAGACAATTTTTACCAAAAGTTGATAGGCACTAATTTGTGTCAAGGTGCAACTACATACCAATTTATATGAAATTCTGTGCTGTAGTTCCTGAGATACAGTTGCCGCAAAATTTTGTCACACATACACAGACTGACAGACAGACAAACAGACATTTCTAAAAATGGTCAAATCGTGTTCTACAGCTCTCAAAACGTGTAAATCCATCAAAAACCCGAGGTCTAAAATTTTTACGAATCCAATACTTTTTTCTATTGAATATAGAAGAAAGTAAAAATGGTTAAATGAATTTAATGTTTTGATTTTTATGTAAAAATATGATCACGTGCTATTCCCGATTTGAACCCGACAGATGAATTTGAAATCGAGGTCAGTGTTGCCAAATTTAAAGACCTTTTTTATTCAATAATCACCAATAATTTTGAGGGGTTATATTTGATATACATAATAGACAATTAACCTTCGAAGTGATTAGGATATCGCTGCAATTAAAATTTAGTGCTAGAAATTGAATAAGAAAGTCCCTAAAATTGGCAACACTAATCGATGCAAACTCGACCAAAAAAAAAAAAAATCATTGACACGAAAACTGACCCGAATTTGCAATAGAGAATTGTGACGAACCGAAACCGATCCGAATACTGGATGAAAAGTCATAATTCATCTAAAAATCATGCAAAATTTTATAAGATATAAAATAAATTTTCATTGTCACACAGTTGATAAATCATTTTAAAAATAATTAAAAATGTAACTACCAAAATACTAAGGTATAAATTTTAAAATGTGAACAATGGATTACTAGTAATTTTTAATCATTTATGTGTTTTATATGTTTTAACACTTTCATGACCGCTGACGTGAATTCACATGATTTGAAAATCTGTTACTCTGCCAGTAGGTGTTTCTTTAGGTTACATAGGTTACATTATTTCTTAACAAAATTCTTAATATTCCCCTTTGTACTATCAATGCACTATGGATACAAATACTTTGATTAGGAAGAGTATAATTGTAATGTATATTCATTTATATTATAAATATGGATACAGAAAACATTGATTTAAAATTATGTAATATACAATAATAACGCCCACAGGCGGAGCTTACTGTCAAAAAGACAAAATCATGCGGGAGTGAAAATATTAAGTATACAAAATTGTAATTTAAGTTTAGTGTTTGTAGTTTCATAGCGTCCTAAACTAGATGCCGTCCGCGTACCTCGGAAACTTGGCAACAGTTCGAACGGTAGACAGCGCCACCTGATTGCGCGACTATTTTATTCACCTTTCACCAATAATTTTAAGAAGTGATACATGATATATATAATCGACGTTTCTGCGATTCTAGTTGCCTTATATATATATCAATCCCACGTTTAAAAATTTTTGGTGGTTGTTGAACAAAAAAGCCACGCAATCTGTACCAGGTGGCGCTGTCTCTGTGTGGTTGAACTGTTTCCAAGTTTCCGATCCACGCGGAAGGCATCTAGTTTAGGAGGCTATGGTAGTTTATTGTTTAATTCTTATATTTAAAAAAAAAAATGGATGTTTATTTGTTTACTGCTTTTGTCCGATATGGATGTTTACTTTTGGGTACGCGTATAATTCAGTTTGGTGTATATAGTATGTTTATATCAGTTATACTGTTATAATTATAGCAAACAAATTTCTACTTATTATGATTTTTTTTTTTTTTTTTTTTTTTTTTTTTTTTTTTTAAGACGTTCTCAAGTCTACCCAACTCAGACGAGTCGGGTTCGGGGAGAATCAGGTTACCCGACGTGATACAGGATTCTAAAGCTGCCTTCAAACTCTGGCAACTTAGAAATCTGCATGTGCGGCTCTATTGATATTTCTTTGATGTGGTTTAGGAGATCGATGCTCGCTGGAATCGAAGCTCACAAACCTCCTAGTGCGATAATTGCATGAGAAGGGGGGTCTCTTTTGTAAAAGAGCAATAAAAAAGTAATGTCCTTCATTGTAAATGTGTGCAAAATTTCATGGGTCACTTTCGGACAATGGATAATTTATGACTTTTGAAGCTCTATATGTTGCTAGAGTTTGAAGGAAGCTTAACAGTAGTAGTATGTCTTATCGGTGCCTTTACCTGACAACACTTTCTGCCATGAAATTACTCTATAATATCATCCGTACACTTTGTCAGTATTAATTATATTTGATCTATCTAAATAAATAAAAAAATCTTTCTATTTTACTGACTGATGGTGATCTAAATAAAATTGATCTAAGCAACATTTTAACATAAAATAATGTTTTTTAAGTTAGATAGTTTTTAGCTTAAAAAGCTGCGTTTACATTCCTTTGAGATTTTATATATTTTTCATTTTCTGTAGATTAGTATTAGCCCAATTTCTGCACGTACGTGTTTAATTTTTTTTTAACCTATGAAGCTCAGTTTGGATTCTCTCCCTCTCTCTTCAACTTTATAACCTTATTATTGTTATCATTATTATTATCATTTTTCTAACAGCGCGGCACACATGTCACAAGCACTGGCCGGGGGGTCGCTGAATTGATGACCATTTGTGAAGGGGAACCCAATCGGCGGTCATCGCTATCCCTAACAGGGACAACCATAGACCTTATAAGATAGACCACGCATCCGCCTCATTATCTGTCCGCGAGATGAGCTAGCTTCCCCAGCTAAATTATCACGTGATGCGGACCTGAAGAGAGAGACGAAAATGAATATTATGCGATTTTTCCTTAGGAAAGAAAGTAGTTTTGAGTTTTTTAAATTTCTGCATTGTACACATACCTTTCATTTAAGATTTAGATTTACGCATCGTTGGAAAGCTAAAATGTCATAGATTAATTATAAAAAAGTTTCTTTTGTGTAAAACTGTTTTGAAGGGGAGAATTTTTTGTTTGATTCTTACAAAAATAAGTGCTTTCTTATAGAAGAATCTCCCTCAAGTCTATGTCACGTGAAATGCGGAGCTGACCGCAAAGGATGAAGGTATCAGATTACACCCTCATGTTGAAGACATTCACTATAATGGGAAATCCTATTGGTGGCGTAGTCTATATACATCATTGAGCTCCATTAGTAACAGGAGAGTCAAGTTCCCGGTCAGTCGTCTGCTAGCCGAATTACATCCCGATGAAGCAGCTTGGGAAAAGAGAAAATATAGTTCCTTTACTCTAGCCTAGAACATGCTAAATTCTAATTTATTTTTGTTGTAGTTTATATTTCCGTACTTGATTAAACCGTGAAAACAGTGCAAAACACTTAATATTTAAGGCCAGGGAACATTTAATTAATCTGTACTAAGTATTTATTTGAATTTTTCTCTTCAAATAAAATATTTAGAAATGTGTCATTGATTGACGGACTTTCGTAGCTTACGCTAAAAATGTTCGTTTTTAAGGTATCGGAGATTTTTTTTTTTTTTTTTTTTTTAAATTACAGGAAAGGAGCGATTTATATAAAAAATTATATATATATAAATTATATTTTATATTATTATTATATTTATATTTATTATTATTTATATAAAAAATATTTTTTCTGGTTGACTAGTACTATTAGAGGGTGATTAGCCACACTTTAATTCTTAAAATATGCATCTATAAGCACCTTACAAAAATATTTTAGAAAAGGGAAAAAAAAATAGTTTTTGCACACATTGGCATAATTTTAATTTATATATTAATATAATTTTAATTTATATATTAATATAATTTTAATATATATATATAATAATTTTAATATATTAAAATAATGAAATCCAATTTAATAATAATAATAATATATATGTCTGACGAAATGCATGATAAAATAATATAACATCAAAAATTGCATAAGGGTTATTAGAAACCTTAAAATGTGATAAAGTCAGAGAGAAAAAATAAGTAGACTTGGAAATCCTAAAATAAAAATAACTTGGGTTGGTTGCGTGATAAAGGTCAATTGCTCTGGGGTAGGGGGGGGAATTGTCTTTCGAAAGGGTCTTAGCCCGTAATTACGTGAGTTTCGGAGAAAACCATGGAAAACTCCGAACGACTAAGTTGACGAGCGTAACCTAGGATCGAACCCTGCACCTCCCATCTGCCAGCTTTTATCGCTGAACTGCTCGGCAAGGTGGGGCCTACAACAACTTAAAACTAGTATGTTGTGGCCACCACAAGGCTTTCTTCTATATTTTCCTATACAAATTCACTCAGTAAAAATAATTTATTAAAATTATTATTAAAAAAAAATATATCTTCTATGATAATGCAGAAGATTTCCATATTAGAATAGTAGTATAACATTAATTTAAAAAAAAGTCCATTTTATTCTCAATATTAAAAAAAAAAAAAAAAAAAGATTGTTTTTTTTCCTAAGATTTTTTTTCGTGAAAATTTTAAAAAATTGATAACTTTGTTTTAAATTATCACAGAATTACAGTTCAACCATCCGTTTTAAAGTTATTGACAAGACCTTTCGAAAGATACCCATCTTGAAAATTTACCCCCCCCCCCCGGGTGGGGAAGCGATGCCCCCACACGCACAAATTTTTTTTCCTAATTAACTACTACTATTATCACTAATTCATATTATTTTTACAATCACAAGTTTAAAATAACGCTCATTATGTACATTTATACGAAATTTTGTCCTATACTGCCATGTTAAAAATTTAGAAAAAGCGGATACAGTTGAGATACAGTTGCCACAAAATTTGGTCACACACACACAGACAGACAGACAGACATTTTCTAAAAATGGTTAAATCGTGTTCTACAGCTCTCAAAACGTGTAAATCCATCAAAAACCCGAGGTCGAAAATTTTTACGAATCCAATACTTTCTTCTATTGAATATAGAAGAAAGTAATAACAATGTATCTTTGATTTTATACAAAATATTTTTTAAACTTTTTTTTTTTTTCTACCATGACTTTTAAATTTAAAAAGTGGTGTTTGTACAGTCTTTTTAGTAAAACCAATAATATAAAAAAATATTATCACATTTCTTTTTCTACAATTTGATTTTTGTGAAAAAGATAAAAATTTTTCGTATTAAAATAAGCTTGAGTACTATTTTATATCAGATACTTTGGATTTGTGAAAACTGTGGTTTGAACTAAAAAGTAATTTTTGGCAGAGTTTATCAAACAATGTTAAGACAAAATTCCAAATATTCTATTTAAGACTTGAGAGGTTTTATTCTTACTATTCGAATGCATATCGTCAAGTGCATATTTTATCGAGAAGTACTAAGATACTTTGTGAAAAAAGTGTGGGATCAATTTCGAAATATTTTTTCAAAAAGTATGTCATTATTTCTTGTAATACACATAAGATAACTGCTTATGGAAATTTAATAAATATAAAGGAATAGATTAGTTTATTCATACAATAATATAACATGTTTATGAACTTCTATTTTAAAGACACACATTGGGCATTCGAGATTAAAGGGACAAGTTGGGCATTTGTACTCTATAAAATAAATGAGATATTTTATCTATGGAACCTAAATTTCTTTTCTTTACCCTAGCGATTTTTACAACCATACGCTGCACAGCTCATAACCATGATTATTCACGAATTATGTCCTAAAATTTAAAAGAAATTTGAAAACAAAATATACGGATACATGTAACCCAATAGGACACACGCGCTGTTTTTCCCAACCTTCTCTTCCGAAACCATGGTACTGTATTCATCCGCTCTGACCGCTAGATTACATGATACCAGATAGGAAGCTTGCTCTCCTGTTACGATGGAGCTCAGTGATATACATAGGTCTATGGGGACAACACATCCATGCCTTCTCCAGGATTCGAGCCCAGGCCCAACCGTGTAAGAGTCAGGGACGCTAACCACTACACCGTCTGGGCGGCTTATTATTATTATTATTATTATTATTAATTAAACTTAAAATGTCTTCACACACCGTTAAATTAATGTAAGCAATACCGGTTTCGAAAGGCCGCAGTCTTTCTTCTTCATCTGCAAAAAGCAAGTGCTTCTAGTTTTTTACTAGATTAGCGAAATCAAACAGCAAAAACAAGACTTATCAGTCTTGCTTTTGCCTCCCAGGTAGTAGCGCGCTTTTTTTTTTTTTTTTTTTTTTTTTTTTCACCTGAAAAAAAAAGGCTACCTCCTTTCGAAACCGGTAGTGCTTAAATTAATTTTATGATGTGTAAAGAAGTTTTTAAGTATAGTTATTTATTGCACACCAGTACTTTAATTTATTCTTTTGTTATTATTAATATTATTTTTCTTGAATCTTAGATTGTTATATTTATCTAATGGAGGTAATATTATAAAAATGAAAAGTTGTAGCATAGCCTACTAAACTAGATGCCTGTCGCGTTGCTCGTAAACTTCGCAGCAGTTCAAGCGATAGACAGCGCCACCTGATATAGATTGTGCGACTTTTTTATTCAACAGCCACCAATAATTTTTAAAAGCGAGATTTGATATACATAAAAGGCGAATAGAATAGAAGAAACGTCGATTATATATAGCATATATCACTTTTAAAAAATATTGGTGGCTGTTGAATAAGAAATTCGCTCAATCTGTACCAAGTGGCGCTGTCTACCGTTTGAACTGTTGCCAAGTTTACGAGCAACGTGACAGGCATCTAGTTTAGGAGGCTATGGTTGTAGAAATGTCTTGTTAGTATTGTATTTTTAATGTCGAAGTTTTACATAACAAAATCAGGTCAATCTTTATTTCTGAAATCGTAAATGAGTAGGTGGTTTGCAAAGATTTTGTCGGTATTTTATTCACTTAAATTATGGAGATTTTCTTTCAACAAATAAGAAATGTGGTAGGAATGAGGAACTAACACACATAATTTCTGATTCTGTATGCCATGTAATTTCTGATTTTATGTTCAAATTACGTTATGCAAAGAGTAGCCAAACTGATTATTTGCACATAGAAAGTAATTACTTAATATTAGTGCTGTAAATATTTAACGAAATTATTATTTTAGGTATACAGAGTCATGTTTCTTAAAATTATTTTTTGTTGCTAATTATTATATTGCGTCCAGTCATAGCTATTTCAAATTCTAATACTCGAAGGGTCTTGTATCAGCAGTGTTGCCAGATCTGGTGGATTTTTTATTCAATAATCACTAATAATTTTTAATTGTAACGTTTGTCTAGCATAGTGCTACCAGATCTGGCGAATTTTTAATCAATATTCACCAATAATTTTGAAAAGTGATATTTTATATACATAATGGACTATCAATTTTCGAAGTGATTAGTCAAACGTTACAATTAAAAATTATTGGTGATTATTGAATAAAAAAATCGACAGATCTGGCAACACTGTTGTCTAATCATTTCGAAGATTATAGTCTATTGTGTATATCAAATATCACTTCTCAAATTTATTGGTGATTTTAAAATAAAAATCCTCCAGATCTGGCAATACTGTGTATCAGGTTTAAACGATATTTTTAACCCTTTAAAGTTCATTGGTTTCGCAGCGAAACCAAACATTTGACATAATTAGCAATTTTTATGAATCAGTTTTTTTTTTTTTTTTTTTTTACATTTCCCCCTTGTTTTAATCAGATTCCAAACTTCTATTCCTTTTCTGTTCGGTAGATAGCAACACTATTCCAAAAATTTAACAAATAATGCTTCAAAGGAAGCTAAATGCGTAAGTCACTTGAAGTTTCTTAGTGTGCGAGAGTGTGATTTGCTGGTTTGATGATGCACTCATGTCTAGTTTTTTTCATTTAATGAAGAGCTGGACTATTATTTTCACTTGAAACAACTTTTACGAGTTTTTGTAGTCGATAATGTTTATTTACAAAGTGTTTTATTTATTAAATTAAATATTATTTGAATTTAATAAGGTTAACTTATAGATGTTTCAAACCAAAAATTTCTCGATAAGGAACAATGCTAATTTTTAAATATTTATGTTCAGCTATGTGCCTAGAAGCCATTTTTTAAATTAGTTTAGTAATTTTTAAATAAATGAAATACTGAACGTTAAAGGGTTAAAAGGACATACCATGAAAAGTCTGAACTTGAACATTTAAGTATCTTGAGGCAGTCAAGTTTTCCCAAGTTGCTACTAATTTTTTTTAAGTTATACTAAGACATAGACATGTGTCAGCTTGATTTTCGTATTCAGGGTTACCTCAAAACACGGAATTATATAAAAATAATCAACGCTGAAAAAGGGACAAATAATAGTTTATCCCCCACACCAGTATGAGAAAGCAATTATTATTTCTAAGCAGTTTTCCAAGACTTAGTAAAATTTCGTTAAACACTTCCATCTATTATATTCAATAATAATTAAAGAATGTTTTCACTTAATTTTGGTTAGCACTGTATATTGTCTGTTAATTATATACACACCACATAGTGTGTTTTAATTTAGCACAGTGTGAAAAACAAAAACTCAACTTGAAATGAACTTTTTCACTTTTCTAAGCACAGCCTTTATATATCCGAATTATTTTGTGTACCCCTGTAAAAGAATGGTAAATATGATTTTCATCCAATATTCTGGTCAAATTATTCTTTTGTGGAGTAATGAATTGAAATTAGTTCATTCTATCCACAATAATTTTTTGAATTTTCATATTTGCTTATGGTTTTTATATAAGTAGCTCAAAATACTTGACTAATAAATGTTAACATTTGCGCATACGCAGTTAAAAATTCTTTTTAAAGTATGTTTATATTTCATTAGACATTTGAAATATTTATATTCTCATTATAGTATATCGTGTCTAATATATTATGTCAAGTTTCTTAAAATTGAGCTTTATGCCCTGAATGTTTTAATAAAAATAATGGACTTTATTTTTGAGTTTTTTAAAGAAACCTTTATATTTTCATGAATATATGTGTATCATACAAATGAACACATATAATAAGAAAAATCATATGTTAAAGTCAGAACAGATTTCAAACATTACTTTCTACAGGGTGATACCAAACATTCTGTTTTTCCTTCAATTTGTTACGGTTCCTCTCATTGTCTTTGAGGCAAAAACTTTGCTTTGATACATGTGAACATGACATATTATTTAGATGCCTAAAATATTCAGGATAATTAATCAAGAAAATTTTCTGGATATTTTATAAAATGTCTGAAATCGATAGTGTCCAGTCAATTATTGAAAGGTACTGTTAGTTTAGAATATATTGTTACTAATAATTGTAAAATTGAAGGAAAATCATAAAAAATGGTTAGCAAAATTTTCATTTTTCAAAATATTTTAAAATATAAATTTTATTCAGTTAAATTTAAATGTCCTACTTAACACATTCGCGACCGCATGTTTTTGTCTTTTTCACAGTAAGGTCCGCAAGGATGAAAGTTTTCCGACTTTTGGCAGAACTCTTCCACCAGAAATTTTTTACAATAATCTGTATCCTACTTAATCAAAGGATATTAAAGTAAAAATACGCTCATCTTTTCTAAATAAAAATAGTGGTGCCGATAACGATAACCACTTTCATCCCTGGGTCCGCCTATGGGCGTTATTCTCTCCAGTTGCCATATTTCAGAACAAAATTTTCCATATTCTCATTTATATTAAATATCGATATACATATAGTTACACTCTTTCTAATGAAAGCATTTATATCCGTAGTATATTCATAGTACAAATATGAATATTGGGTATATTTTTAAGAAATAAATATAAATACAAATTGATAAAGAAACTCCCACTGGTGGAGTTAGAGATTTTCAATGCCGTGAATCTAAGTCAGCGGTCGCGAAAGTGTTAATATTCTTAAATTTCAACGTATGTTTATGCAATTATATATGTATATATAATTTTAAGATAGTAATTTAGAAAAAAGATTGCCACCTTTTTCCATTAAAAAAAAAAAAAAAAAAAAAAAATCCATTAATAAAAAAAAAAAAAAAAAAAAACTCGGGTGTTCAGAAGTTTAAACATTTTGCAACTCGATTAATACACATAAGATTTATAAAATAATAATAAAAGAAATGGATGACTTACTCTATTTTCTGCATGACCAACATGATCATAAAAAAAGACATGATCAGTGGAGACTTAGCAGTAATCGTATATGCGTGTATGACCATTTTTGCTGAACTGTAATTCTAAGGCAGTCTATAGATTACAGAATATTTATAAGTTTACCATGAGTAAAAATAGTGCGTGTTTGAACGTTTTCTTAGATCACGCAAAGCTATTGGACCGTTGGAAAATTTTTAATTTATTTTAAAATATTTTCTTTTTCTTATAAAATGTATATCTGAAATATTTCCATGTTTTAGATTTCTTTTCTCTTTCTTTTTCTCTTTTAAGTTTTAATACCGAAACTAACACAATAATTACTGTTTTACTACTACTTAAAAGAATAAAAACATATTGTTATTTTTTTTTAAATACATATAATTTTCCGTGCATGCTTTTGTTAAGCAAGGAAGAAATGTATCGAAAGACCGCCGTCACATGGAAAAATTTCTTTCTTAACAATGGTTTATTTTTTTCGGAATCACAGCAATAAATTTTCATGCATACAAACAGAAAAGAAAAAAAAAATTATAATACAGAATTTTTCTGAGAAAATCAAAGTATACGGGAAAATAAAGCTATTTCTTTTACTTTTTTTTTTTTTTTTTTTTTTCCTTTTTAATTGTTAACAAAATAACAAAAATAATAAAAGTTGAGTGAAGCATACAACTAAAAAGTGCGTGCAATAATTCTATTTTAAGTATAAATAAGAAAAAAAAAAAAAAATCTGGTTGTTGCTGTTGTTATACTTATTTAATTGTCGTCACATATTGGAGAGAAATATTCTACAAAAATCCGGGCATTTAAAGGTGGCGGAGCTAAAAATGCTCCAGAATAAATTATAAAAGTTGGCAATTCTGTTATGTATATCAAATATCACTTCTCAAAATTTTCGGTGACTATTGAAAAAAAGAGTCACAAAGTCTGGAAAAACTGACTAATAGTCGTGTTTCTAAAGTTTTCTGAAAAACGTTACTTGTGTGCAAAATTTAAAGGGATCGTAGTCTTCGACTTTTTTTTAAGACACTTTCAGAAAAGAGAAATTTGTGCCATTTTTGCTGCCATTATTTTTATACAATGATTTCTATCATGTTTAATCACGACATATTACTTTAAAAGTACAGTCACCAAAAAAAAAAAAAAAAAAAAAAAAAAACGCCCCCCCCCCCCCCACACACACACCTAATTTCGCCATAAATTATCGTAGAAACATGTGATTGTAACCAATCGATTTGTAATAACGTCTAGTTTATAACGGTATAGTTCGATTTTGCTTAAGGAGTCGTCTACATATTAAAACTGGCATCAACTTTATTTTTTTCAATGGTGACCCCCATTTTTTTTTATAATTTATTTGAATTCTTTGGATCAAATCATCGCGGAAAATGGTATAGTTTATATATTTTGCTCAATTTTTCATAGAGTTATAAGCCGTCAAAATATGAGAATGCTAATGTTAAATGAATCTGACAAACATTAATTCATATCTTCCAAAATAATTATGATATTCAAATTCTGTTTCTTTATACGATAAAATGAAGTGACTCAAACATATTCCATGCATATTTTTGGTAAAAAAAACATTTTTTGAATTATGAAAATTATTAATAATTTCATATTTGAAAAAATTATGAATTATGACCTATGTTATTTTTTGCATGAATAGAACGGGCATCATCAAAAACATGGGTTTCCAAATTTGCAGCTCGTTCCTAACATTATTTTTTGAGTTACAGTGATATTTCATTTTTTACTGCTGTTAGGGGCCGTCACCTGTTATAATTTGTATCCTCTGTGAGTAAATATATGTAAATATTTTGACAAAAAACTATTTTAATTTATATTTTTGTTATTCTAATTGCTTTCTAAGCAACATTTCGATGTTTATCATACAAATTGGCTAATCTTTGTAAAATTATCGTAATGCAGACAAGAGATTGTGAAAGAATTCCAAAAAAAATGAAGCCCCGCCTCCATATTGCGGAAACAATATTAAAAAACTAGTTAGCATATTCGTATTTGACTCTATGTATGACGCTGGTATGCATAAATGTCAATGGCATTCAATACATCGAATGCTGAAGACAAAATTTAAATGATTTAATTGCAAATATGTAAAAAAAAAAAAAAAATTGTTTTATAATGTAAAGTTTTAGAAAATTGTGTAAAGGCGTGGCTTTCGTTGCAAAAAGGAATATACCCGATCCTGAAATGTCAAGTTTTTCTTCTTAAATGTTACATAACTTTTCCTAGTTTCTCCCTGCTAAAATTCTATTTTAACTGATATTCCCTCTTATTTTTACTTGAATATTGTAGGGTTCCCACACCTCAAGTTAAATATCATGATTTAGGAAACGCGGTAAGTCGAGGATTATCGTAAATGAATTTTCTGTTTTAATTTTGTTGTGACATTTTCGCATTTGTTTACTGTACGTTTGCAAGCTTTGTGTTATTTAAATTTTATCGCATGACTTAATTTTTATTTAATGTTTTTTTTTTTTTAATACAAAATCAAACAGTGGTAGTTTTTTTTTTTTTTTCATTAAATATATTATTGAAACAAAGCGCAATATTATTTATTTTCGATTGTTCTAATCACATTTCTAGGGATTCTTTTCTATGGGATTATTCTAATTCACATTTATTATGGGAAAACTATTTAAAACAATGTAATATGTCTTATTACTTTTAAAAATATAGTTCTTACACATTTAAAATTAAGAATTCAAGTGCAATAGACGACTATATAACGGCGGATATTCGTTCTGGGCAATAGGAAATCGTTTTATATGGGACATACTTTATCAGATCAATTTATGAAAATTCAGTCTAACACTGAAAATTTTTATTTAATTTAATTTGTTGTTTTGTTTTGTTTTTTATTGTTTTCTAAGTAAGGTTTCGATGTTTACTAGACAAATTACTCTATTTTTGTAAGATTAACGCATTCCAGGCGAGAAATTTTGATTGCATTCCGAAAGGATAATAAACCCCACCCTCTGGCTTTTTTTTAAACAATACTTTACTTTAAAAAATATTTCTTGTTTCCTTAATTTTAGTTTGTTTGACTCTTTATAGAACTCTAGAATATATAAACGAGTGAAAGTTGCCTTTTTGATTGTTGATGACAAAATTTCAGTTATTTAACACTTTCGTGACCTCTGACGTAGATGCACGACATCTGAAAATCTGGAACTCCGCCAATTGGTGTTTCTTTTGAAATTTGTATGCATTATCTTAAGTGCATAACCAAAATTCGTATTTTTACAATGAAATATAAAATGGACACAACTACTTTGATTAGAAAGAACATAATTATAATGTATATCTATTTTTGATATAAATGTGATTACAGAAAATTTTGTTCTGAAATATTGCATCTTCGAAGATTAACGCCCACAAGCGGACCTTACTATCAAAAAGACAAAAGCATGCGGTCGCGAAAGTGTTAATCATGAATTTTGTTAAATAATTTGATGTTTACGAGAAACGTATGAAGGCTTGACCTATTACCCAAAACAGGAGTGATTTTGAACCGTAATCTCCTTTTTATTGAATTTTAAATATCCTATCTCACATTTTAGTTTAAATCTTGTTATCTATATTTGTGTATATTGTATGTTGTAGGTTTGTACGCCCAGAGCCTGATTAAGGGGGAAGCACACATTATTAAAACTTACACCGTTATTTTTTAACAAATACTTTCCTCCTATAATAAACAGAAAATTCTGATTAAAAATTATTTTAAAAGAATTCTGGTGTCTAATAACGGTGTGTAAATTGGATTGTTTTACACCGTTCATTTTTTATAAAAAATATTTCCTCGTCAAAGCGTGGAATTTCCTCAAATTAAATGTAAAACTTTATAGTAACACTTTCATGCGGGTCTTACTGTATAAAATAAAAATATACCCAACAGAAGTAGATAATTTTGTTTTTTTCTTAAATATTAAACACATTTTTTTTCCTTTTTACCCCTATTGTTATTATTATTACCATTATCACTATTATTCTTTTATCTTGCTATCTTGATTTTTGTAATTCAACATTGAAGGGTTCATATGACTTACGCTATATAAATTTTTACGTATGAAGTGATGCATTAAACTAAACTACGTTTATTTAATATAAACCAAACTTTTTCATTTTGCAAGTGAAGATAATATATTTTGTAAATCAGTTTCGTTTTTTTTAATTTTATAACTAATATTTCTGTACTTTTTTCCGGTGTGAAACTTAACAAATAATGTCTATTCTGTGGTGGATCATGATTTATTTTTTCTAAATGTATAGACGGATCCCTAATAAATTTTCCCTTGTATCTCTATCTAGAATTCATTTAAAGTATGTAAATAGGTATATTATTCGAGCTGCGTTGATCTCAGAAATATGAATATGAGGTCAAAAATAGGGGTTGCTATTGGAAAAAATGAAGTTGATGCCTGTTTTAATATGTAGATGACCCCTTAATTAAAATCTAATTATACCATTATAAACTAGACGTTATTACAGGTCGATTGATACCAACCACATGTTTTTACGATAATTTAGAGCAAAATTAGGTAGGGGGGGGGCTTTTTTTTTTTGGTGACTGTACAATAAAGATTTATGTAAGAATAAAAGTGGTGGCAAAATAGGCAGAAATTTCCTACCTCTGAAAGGCGGAGACTACGACCCCTGAGTTAATGGGCTTCTTCAGATGGCAAGAAGGAAAACTTTGATTAAAGACGAGAGGATCAAAATCAACTTTGTGTGTGGTAAAGGCGTAAGCAATCGTGAAATTGGACGCTGAAACGAAAAGGGAAAGTGTTGTACGAAATTACATAAAGAATGAAGCTATTTATGAGGATAAGGAGCAAGCAGGAAAGCTCACTAATTACGACAAACGTCGAATGTATAACGCTGCAAAGAACAAGAACATGTCGAGTGCAAAGATAAATGCTCAATACAAGCTGGGTATTCATCAAGAAACTTCATGGAGAACGATAAAAACCGTCTCATTCATTAAATTTGAGTAAATGAAGGCGAAACCATCCCTCACTCAAAAGTACAAAGATATACGACTGGCACGGGCAAGAAAATGGATCCTAGACCGACCAAATTGGGAAAAAGTCATCTTATCAGATGAAAAAAAGTTCAATCCCGATGACCTGGAAGGATTTTATAGCTACTAGCACGATGCGCGAGCAAAAGAAATGTATTGTTCCAAACGTCAATCTGGTTTGGGAAACCGTAGATTTTAAAGGAACTTTCGAATTAGATTTCAGGGTGAACAATATGAATTCTGTAGATCACGTCCAGATGCTCTTAAAGAAACTCTGCCGTCAAGCGATCAAGAAATCTGGGAGAAATTGCATTTTTTAACAATATTTTGCATCAATGCATACAGCTCATATCGTGAAAAATTGTTTCATGACAATAAAATTAAAGTTCTGGAATGGCCCTCAAAAATCCTCAATTTAAACATAATGGAGAACCTATGGAGTAATCCAGTTAGCCGTGTTTACGTAAACAGCAGGCAGTTTAACAGAAAAGATGAACTAAAATCGGCCATCCTATCAGTTTGGAAGACAATCAGCGTAAACGATATCGTACCACTGCACCAGTCAATGCCGAGGCGTTTAATTGCTTTTCTAGAAGCCCATGGTGACTTTACAAAGTATTAAGCGCAGTAATTACAATTTATTCTTTACATGTGCGTTTAAATTCATGCAATATATATTCTTGCAGGGTTCCCATGGCCCGAATTTTTCCAAGGATTCTCCCACCAGTATTATCTAAAAATAATTTTTTTCTTAATAGTACATTGTACCGTTAATTAAACAATTATCTTAAGATAATACTGCTGGAAAAGTTCTTGAATAAACACGGGGCCATAGGAACCCTGTTTTGTTATAAGTTTAATAAAATTATTTTATAAAAAATCATGGTGGTGTTTCATTGTCCAGACTACCGTTTCAATTTCTCGAAACTTGCACATACAATTTGCATCGAACGTCACCCACTCATAACTTTTGACTACACTTTTATATCGTTCTAATTCTTAGCCCTTTTGCACCGATTGTCCCGCATACGTGCCAGCAAGAAACACACTTATTATCCGGCCTGCCCGCCTATGTGCCAAAGCGTTTTCCCGTTCACCCCCGGGCATCACGCATTTATTCTACATGGTCCTAGAACATTTGAAAAACTGTAATTTTTGGCACAAAATGGCATTGCATGTCCATAGGATTAGAGATATTGATCGATAGGATTTCAGTGCACGTTTACACCTCCCTTCTCGAAAGGGTTAAAGCTAAGGTGACGCACTGTATTTTCCTATTTGGAAAAGTTATCTCTGCTTTTTGGCTAAAACATTATAATATTTAATTAAAATATTTTACATAGTCGTGTCTAAATCTTTTAAATTTTATTCACAATGCCACTGGCGTATATACCCGGCAACGGTATTCAAGGGATTAAACACGAATACGAAAAATTTCTATTTTTAAATAATATGTTGTTTTAGATCAAAGCCTAAAGGCGGGGCTTAATTTTTCTTTAGTACATAATGTACTAAGTAAAATATGTACTAAGTAACTTAGAACTCACCCTATTTTATTTAGAACAAACAGCATTATTAGACATAATAAGGTTTGCAAAATGACATTTAAGAATTTTCTTTTCTTCTTCTTTTCTTTCTGTTCTTTTTTTTTTTTTTTTTTTTTTTTTTTTTGGTAAACATAATCTTTTACTTTTGATAAGCTACTAAGTTCTAAGCATCCCTAAAGAACTGGTAACTTTGAAATTTTGCTATTTTTTTAAATTACTACCTTTTAAAATATTTAGTGTTTGTTTACCAGAAATTTATCACTCAGAAGTATTTATAAAAACTTAAACTACTTGTACGGAACATTTTTAAATGTATACCGTGTTTTAAATGCATCGTAGATTATAAATAAATGGCAAAAATGCATGTTAGAATGTTATTCTCGTTCACCGTTAACAGCGTGATAAGGCAAAGCTCTTTATAAGAAAAAGGTTTTCCTGCTTTTAGTTTTTGAAAATACTTTTATATTAGTTATAACTGTTGTGTCTGTTTTGTGTTACGTTGTAAGGTTTAACACGTTTACGCCGGCGTGACCCACCTGGAGGTATCAGCTACAGTCGACAGCAAAAGTATTCAAGTACTAGCAATAATCCATGTCCAAAAAAAGTACACTTAATACTGTTTTGTTAAATAAATCCCTGTCGAGTCGTGTTCTTAGTCAGTCTAAGAACATGATTCGACAAGGATTTATTGAACAAAACAGTTTTAAGTGTACTTTTTTGATATCGGAATTATTGGTTAGTACTCGGATATTTTTGAGAAGACTATGTAAACAAAATGCGCTGGCATGAACGTGTTGAAGCCGATTATCTACACTTAGCGGCCCTCTTCACTTACCGACATCGGAAGCCCGGGCCAATGTTATTCTATGGGGAAATTTTCTTTACAAATAACTTATTAACTAATACGTATTTTTAAATTCTGTTTCCACATTAAGAAAATTCCCAACTGTAAAACTGACGCACCTTTTTTAAAAATGTATTTTTTTAATTTTTAATATTTTATTTTGAAATTGCAAAATGAAAAAAGTTCACATAATGAAAATTCGTATTTTGCACCTTCAAAATAAAATATAAAAAAATATAAAAATAATTTTTTAAAAAAGGTCCGTCAATTTAACGGCTGGGAATTTTCTGAATGTGAAAACAGAATTTAAAAATATGTATTAGTTAATAAGTTATTTGTAAAGAAAAATTTCCCATAGAATAACATTAGTTTCGGCTTCCGACGGCGGTGAGTGAAGAGGGCCCTTAGGTCTTAGTGCTCTATGAAATGCATGCCATTTGGGGATTTAAAATGTGTCCTAACTCGTATTCATGCGAGTTTCGCAGAAAATCACTAAAACTCTAAACGGTTCGGCCGTTGAGGACCAACTGCGTTCGAACACGATACTTTCCGTCTTCCAGCTGTGAGAGCAGAACAACTCGACCATTGGTGGGACTAAGTATTATGTCTGTTATTATAATGCATAGCTGCCAACATTTTAATTTATTCCGGAGTATTTTTAACCCCATCTTTATTTCATACCATTTATTTTTAAGAGTAATTTTTTCTTATGTTATGAAAGTTATATAATTTTTCTATAAATAAGTGGTGCGAAATAATAGCGAGGCTAAAATGCTCCGCAATAAATTAAAATGTTGGCAGCTATGATCAATGTACTATATCAAAAAATATTCTGGAACCATTTAAGGAAATAAAATTTGAAATATCATCTTATAAAATATCAAGTATAATAGTGTATTAAACTTCGTGTTATTTATTTATGTATTTGTTTTTTAAAATTTTAAAACATTAAATGAAAGGGCTAAATTTAAAATATGCTAAAAAATGTATTCATATATGCTAAAATATGTACTAAGTAACTTAGAACTCACCCTATTTTATTTAGAACAAACAGCATTATTAGACATAATAAGGTTTGCAAAATGACATTTAAGAATTTTCTTTTCTTCTCCTTTTCTTTCTTTTTTTTTTTTTTTTTTTTTTGGTAAACATAATCTTTTACTTTTGATAAGCTACTAAGTTCTAAGCATCCCTAAAGAACTGGTAACTTTGAAATTTTGCTATTTTTTTAAATGACTACCTTTTAAAATATTTAGTGTTTGTTTACCAGAAATTTATCACGCAAAAGTATATATAAAAACTTAAACTATTTGTGCGGAACATTTTTAAATGTATACCGTGTTTTAAATGCATTGTAGATTATAAATAAATGGCAAAAATGCAATAAAAGCTTTTTATGCGCCATTTGCACGAATAAATTTTGAAAAAATACGACTATGCTTTTTTCAGCCAAATTTTTAATTCAAAAGGGCTAGACTTAAGCATCTAATTTTAAAGTAGTTATAAGCAATAACAATAATGTTAGAGATGTACTTGATAAATAAACTATTGATTAGTATATAAATAATAGCGTTTAGACGCTGTCGTACTTTGAAAAATTTGGCCCCATAGGCCATAATAATAAAGAATTTTCCTTTGTGTCTCTGTACCAAAAAAAAAAAAAAAAAAAAAAAAAAACTATGAGTGTTAGATTTACCAAAATCAATAGGGTTCGTGCTATGGTGACATACAACATACATACCGATTTTCAGCTTATTTTGCAACGTTTTTCTTTCTTTCTATTTTAGGGGGGGGGGGGAGGGGGGGAGAAGTGGATATCTTAAACTTAATTCCTCTTATTTGCAATTACCATGTTGAGTTAAGTGCATGACGATTCGTCACAGGCGCTACTCCCTCAATAATTCTTTTATTGTTGTTTTAATATACTAGTCTATGTAACATCAAAAAATACGTTTTTAAATATTATCTCGTTTACCACAGGAAAAAAAAAAAAGTTAATTTACATCAAACATCATTTCCTTCTTTTTATGTTCAGCTTACCACGCTTAAATTGCTTTAAATTGCTAAAGTCGAGTAATCATCAATTTTTCAGATAACTATTGGTTATAGGGTGCCACGTGTTGGCGACTGCTTTTCTGAATTCTCACTAACACGAATGTCGACAATAGTTACTGGTACGATAAAATCATACATTGAATTTATCCCTAAATTAAACATTCATCTAACAAACTACCGACCCCTGCCAGTTTTGCGAATTCGAGACGTTCCCGTTGCACTCACACCACCTTACTCACAGGGCGCATTCGAAAGTATTTCCCGGTCACTTTCCGAGTTGGGAAATGACGTCACGCGGGAAGTTCGGGAAATTAGAACTACCATATAGGAGCCATGTTTGTTTATATATTTGTTTCCCGGGAAGATGAGATGTGTACGGAAGTAGATATATCTCGGTCATTTTTCGTAAGGCTCCTATATGGTAGTTCTAATTTCCCGAACTTCCCGCGTGACGTCATTTCCCAACTCGGGAAGTGACAGGGAAATACTTTCGAATGCGCCCAGTGTACCTTCATTTCATAACCAGTAAAATGAGTTATCCGAAGGTGATAAGCATGACTGTACATGTGTTACTTTTTCAGATTTGCTGTAATCTTAGTCTAACAGTCGAATTTTTAGTGATCGCCAAAATAAATATTGAAAAGCCTACAGAAGACACGACTAAAAGTGTGGCGAACAAACGCAGAATTTGTACCTTCTGTCCATTTAAGAAACGCAGAATGGCAAAATACGTATGCAACAAGACTGTTTCTGGAGAGCACACTTTTAACATTTGCCAAGAGGGCAAACGATAATTTTTACCACTTTTCTACTTTTTAATTGAAATATCGTAATACATTTTTGAAGTTACTCTAATTTGTTTGAAATAATTAAAGGAAATATAAAAATATACTTGTTTTTAATTTGTAGTCTATGAGTCGAATGATTAGTTACAGAGTAACGCTGATTTAAGTTTAGTTATCTAGGATTAAAGAAGAACATTAAAATTTGAATTACAATTGGTCTGTGTGTTGAGCTTTACTTAACAAAAAGGAGGAGGGGGGGGAGAATTATTGTTACCTATTATCATAAATAACAACTGAAATTAACTACAAACTCTGGAATATAAAATTAAATTATAGTATAATCACGTTTCCTAAAACTAGCAGTAAAGGCGAGTCCACATTCTTGGAGGGGGACCAAATTGACCGAAAGGTTGGGATTTGGAAAACATCCTGTCATTCAGCCCTCTCTTATCGCTTATTTTCTCTCTGTTACCCCTATTTTAACAGTGGATTCGTTGAGTCAGAACTTGCGCAGAGGATTCGATGGTTTCAAGAAATGTGGTTGAAGAATATAATAGAATTAGATCAACATTACTTACCAAAACATTATTGTACCATTTGAATATTGTACAATTTACGAAATTTGTAGTGATTGTAACTCAGCTTTTGCCGAAAAACATTCATTAAACATATCTGCAGCGGCTATACTTCGTATAAATTTTGTTAGATACGAGTCCTAGATAACAGTGTAACAAGAATAAAATGGTGCTTAATTTGAACAAACCGCTATTTAGAAATAAGCGCCACCTATTTGTTATATTGGTAACCTGTGTAAATCAGAATTTGGAGTTATTCCTACATATTGATAAGCTTTGCTTCGTGGTCCCTGTAACCGAAAAGCACCGTTTTTAGGAAGAATGTGGGTTATGTTGAACATGAATTGTTTTTTATTAAAACACAAAACCTACTTTTGTGCGACAAATCATGATTTAAAATTAAAAAATAAAATAGCCGTATTGTGAAGGGTCCAACATAATTAACAGAGTAAATTTTTACACATAAACATATAATGCTTACACCGACTGTAGCAAGAAACATTGTTTAGTAACTCCAAATGAAAATACATTATACCAATATATACTCCCGATTTAGGCGGAAGACTTTATATCAGAAATTTTCTGTAACAATTTTCACTTTATTTAATCGTCAGTAATAAATATGAAACGATTTTTGTCAAAAAATACTGATCATAAATCTGATTTAAAATTTGGCAATTTTAGCAAGTATGTTTTAGCACTCAAATTAAATCTATTCTCGACAGATAGAGATAGACAATATTTTTAACATTATTTTGGAATTAATGTCATCTAAATAATGGAATAATCTTTCAAAGAGATTTTTTTTTTTTTTTTTTTTTTTTTTTGGAAAGCCACATACAGATGTTTTGATTTCATCTCTAGGTATAGGTATTATTTGCAAAATTTAATTAAATCTTTCAACGTCAGCAAGATTCTTTAAAAGTAATCATTTAATTCCTAAGATGTATACATATTTGCGAAGCCTCAAGCTTTTTTCATACTACTATTTCTTTATAAAAAAAAATTGGTTTATTTAAAGCTCAATTTCTGCTATTAAATAATACTGAGGTAACTATTTAAAACAATCTGGAGTGACTCCACTCGACTTTTCGAACATTGAGTAATTAACAGTTTTGTAGATAAAGTAAAGAAAGAGCAGTTGTTAAACAAACAAAAGAGAGAAAACCATAATAGAGTGTTTGAGTATTTTCTCCATATATTACACGATGTTTTATATAACGCTACTGAACTTTGAGCCCATAGATCATAATGATAAAGACTTTTTCGTTGTGTTCCTGTAAAAACCTACAAATGCTAGATTCACCAAAATGCTTATAGTTAGTGCAACAGTGATTTATAATATTCATACAAATTTTCAGCTCAATTGAATAACGCGTTTAGATGTTATCGCACTTTTAAAAATTTGGTCCCATAGGTTATAATGATAAATAATTTTCCTTTGTGTCCCTTCAAAAACATTGTAAGTGCTAGATTCACCAAAATCTATACAATTGGTGCACCTGTGACCCATAACATGTGTAAAAATTTTTTGCTCAGATTAATAAGGCGTTTAGACGCTATCACACTTTTAAAAATTTGGCCCCATAGGCCATAATGATAAAAAAAATTTCTTTGTGTTCCTGTAAAAAAACTATAAGTGCTAGATTCTCCAAAATCTATACCGATTCAGTGTCTGTGACCTATAATATGTGTATAAACTTTTTGCTCAATTGAATAAGGCGTTTAGATGCTATCGCACTTTTAAGATTTTGGTCCCATAGGCCATAAGGATAAAGAATTTTTCTTCGTGTCCCTGTAAAAAAAACTATAAGTGCTAGATTCACCAAAATCAATAGGGTTCGTACTATGGTGATTTACAATATACGTACCAACTTTCAGCTTATTCGAACAAAGCGTTTATATGCTAGCGTGTTCACTCACAGACATACACACATACATACATCATCGCAAAAATAGTGAAAACGGACTCGGGGGACTTCGAAACGTATAGAAACATCAAAATCTCAAATTCGGATTTTTTACATGATTACAATACTTTCCTCACTATAGTGTTCGGAAAGTAAAAATGTAGTATTCAAAAAAGCGGGTCACTTGGCTTCTATGAGTATGTTTTTTAACCAGTGGTCTGCAATCACTGTCACAATCAAGACAAACAGCTGTGCCATATGAAGTATACAATGGTTGCAATAGCAGTTTGGACAATAAAACTGGTTTCGTGCCAAAATATTCTATCTAAGTCACGCCCTATATATGTATTTTATTATTATTATTATTATTATTATTATTATTATTGTCATAAATTTTTACTAAATGCGCTTTTTTTTTTTTTTTTTTTTTTTTTTTTTTTTTTTTTAAAGGCACTTTCATATTTGCTATTTTTCGATCTTTCGTTCCCCAAGATTACTATTTGGATATTGTAGACTAAAAAGTCGAAAAAATATTTCCATGTAAAGGTAGTAGTCAGTCGTAGCTAGAGCTATTTCCGCTTCCAAAAATATTTTTGAACAATAATCACTATCCTATTTAATCAGTGGCGGATCCAGAACATGACTTTTGGGGGGGGCTAAGATTTTTCAAAGTGTTATTCTAGACCAATAAAAAATTTACAATTGCAATATTCAATTGTGAATGTCAGTGTTTTGGGGGGGGCTTCAGCCCCCTAGCCCCCCCCTTAAATCCGCCACTGTATTTAATCACAAAAAAATGCTGCTAATATGCGATAAAGAGCAACGTGTGGTAATGGTGGTAGAAATTTTATCCTCCTGTCAGTGATAAAACTTTGACACAGAACTGAAACCACAGTTTACAAAAACAAATATTCTTATTCAATCTAAGATTTATCGTATTTCCTGACCTTATAATCCACAGGTTTGTTAAATCAGTTTTGTTTTATACCGGAAATTTTAAGTTACAGATAAAGCTATCTTTAAACGAACGTTTGTTATATGTAAACACAGCCATTTGCCAGATTGAGGGAAATTTCCCTCAAAGTGGGAAATTTTTATGCAATTTTAGGTATTGAGGACAAAAGGGAAATTTCTTCAAAGAAAGGGAAATTTTACTTTGTCAGTTTTTAAAGCACTTTTTGTTAGATTATTTTCCTCCAACTCAAACTGTCCGAACTAATTTCTCTATATGCTGAGATCTTAAAAGCTAATCAGTGCAATTTTTTCATCTTTTGTAATAATAATCTAAAATATTCTGAAAAAAAAATATATATATATATATATATATATATATTGATTTAGTTTTATTCGTCCTAGTCATTTAAAGCGTTCGCTGATTTTCTCAGAAATAAGCACGAATATTGATTAGGATTCCTTAGAAAGATACTTATGAAGGGCATTTTACCCAGGCCTAGGTCCAATACATAGGGTTTGGCTTCCATCTCTTAATTGAATAACATACATTTTTAATACTGAACTTTGGTAATCTTTTGCTGTCATTTTCTTCTATTGAATAATACGAAGTTTGCGATTAAAAAAGAGTGGTATTTAGTTAAAAGACCGCTAGACGCCCTGAAATTGTGGATAATTTACCTTAATCCTTACACAATACCATATTCAGTTCAAGTTATTTTACCCTAAATAGCTTCTAATATCCTTCAGCTTTTACTGAACTGGAAACCTGAAGGGAAAAACATGAGGGGAAAACCGCGGAAAATGGTGGAAAGACAAGCTTATGAGGGACATGACAGAGAATGAATGGATGAGGAAGATGCTCAGGACAGAGAAAGATGGAAAGATTTTGAAAAATATTTATAATAATACATGCACGCGTGCGTGTATGTAATAGATTAACGGGAATGCGATTAAACACATAAAATGTAATTAATGTGTCTATAGTGGAAGGGGTGATAATCGCTTTAAAAAAAAAAAAAAAAAAAAAAAAATCACTCATTTAATATATACGTACAACAATGATTATTCACAAAATTTGCACATACTGTCCGTTTTCGTAAACCATGTCTACCTCTCGCGGAACGATCCTACTCGGAAAAGGGGTGATGCGTTGAATGAGATGGGCACTTAGCCAAATGCGCTTTTCGTTCTACACGTGTTCGTTTTCTTTTTATGAGTCTTCAATATTTATTTTACCTTTTTACGCGAATTTAAAGTTTAATTTTTAATTTTAATTAACAATATTTTATTTAATGTAATTTATATGACAATATGCGCGAAAAATAAAAGGTGTAAAATAATCATGATAAAAAAATCTAATGATTTGATTTAAATACGATTTTCTGTAAATTTCTGTAAAATAGAGATCCAAAAATATGGTATTTTTATTTTAGCAGTATAATTTAAAAGAAAAAAATATATTACTTTTACTACAGGTAAAGTCTACTGTAAACGTTGTTCTTTTTCTCTTCTTTTATTAATGAATTATGTAAATTTTACCTAATTTAAGTCATTTTTAATTAATTTACTACTATAATCAGTGCATGAAATAAGTGTTCAGGTATGACAGATATAGTACGAATTTAGAGATCAAGTAAGCAAATAAAAATAATTTTAACTGAAAAAAAAAAAAAAAGAAGAAGAAGAAAGAAAACAGGCATTTACTTTTAAATTTACGGATTTTATTTTGCATCGAAGAATAAAATTGATCTTCTACACTTATTTAAAAATTACAAGGGGGAAAAATCAGCATTTTGCCTTTATACGAATATAACGAAGAAGTATCGCCTCAAAATTCAATAATGTCCTGAAAAGAAAAAAAAAAGAAAAAAGAAACCGCAACTTATCTCTCACTCGTAAAATGTAAACATTCTCTCATCTTCTACGCTTCTACCCTATTTTAACAAAATCAATGCAGACCTCACGCATGCGCATAGGTGAGCAGGGTCACAGCTAACGAAAACAAACAATAGTTATGATTTATATTTGTAAACATTCAAAAGAACTTTCATAACTAAACAAGTTCGAGATGACATAAAATTGAAAATTCTATGTAATACTCTTAAATGGGACGAGGGATAACAATATACACTGCATAAAAAAAGTAGACGGACACTTACTTGTAATACTTTAAAGCCGTTTATTTCTTTCATTAGAGATATGACGTTCATTTCTTTAATTATATTCTTGAGACATCATACATTATTATTTTTACTTTCCGAACACTATAGTGAGGAAAGTATTGTAATCATGTCAAAAATCCGAATTCGAGATTTTGATGTTTCTATACGTTTCGAGGTCCAACGAGTCCGTTTTCACTATTTTTACGATGATGTATGTATGTGTGTGTGTATGTGTGTGTGTATGTATGTGTGTATGTATGTGTGTATGTATGTGTGTATGTCTGTGAGTGAACACGCTAGCGTCTAAACGCTTTGTTCGAATAAGCTGAAAGTTGGTGCGTATATTGTAAGTCACCACAGTACGAACCCTATAGATTTTGGTGAATCTAGCACTTATAGTTTTTTTACAGGGACACAAAGAAAAATTCTTTATCATTATGGCCAAGGGACCAAAATCTTAAAAGTGCGATAGCATCTAAACGCCTTATTCAATTGAGCAAAAACTTTATACACATATTATAGGTCGCAGATACTCAATCTGTATAGATTTTGGAGAATCTAGCACTTATAGTTTTTTTACAGGGACACAAAGAAAAATTCTTTATCATTATGGCCAAGGGACCAAAATCTTAAAAGTGCGATAGCATCTAAACGCCTTATTCAATTGAGCAAAAACTTTATACACATATTATAGGTCGCAGATACTCAATCTGTATAGATTTTGGAGAATCTAGCACTTATAGTTTTTTTACAGGGACACAAAGAAAAATTCTTTGCCAAATTTTTAAAAGTGCGATAGCATCTAAACGCCTTATTCAATTGAGCAAAAACTTTATACACATATTATAGGTCACAGATACTCAATCTGTATAGATTTTGGTGAATCTAGCACTTACAGTTTTTTTACAGGGAGACAAAGAAAAATTCTTTATCTTTATGGCCTATGAGACTAGCGATAGCATCTAAACGCCTTATTCAATTGAGCTGAAAATTTGTATGAATATTATAAATCACTGTTGCACTAACTATAAGCATTTTGGTGAATCTAGCATTTATAGATTTTTACAGGGACACAAAGAAAAATTCTTTATCCTTATGATCTAAGGGCTCAAAGTTCAGTAGCGTTAAATAAAACCTCGTGTGATATATGGAGAAAAATACTCAAACACTCTGTTATGGTTTTCTCTTTTTTGTTTGTTTAGCAACTCCTCTTTCTTTATTTTATCTACAAAACTGTTAGTTACTGAATGTTCGGAAAGTCGAGTGGAGTCACTCCAGATTTTTTGGATATAGATTCAATCCTTTTGAATTATGTAGTGGAAATATTCAGGACACAAAAATGGTGCATATTTGCACTGTAATTTTTCTTTAAAAAAGTAGACGGACACATCTTGTATTTCTAAAATAAAACGTTTTTAGTAAGGGGATCGTCTCCCATTTTCTTTAATAAGTTCGTATACTCTGTTAGGCGAATCAATGAGATTCTGAATCATTTTTTGACAAAAAATTTCCCAAATGTTTGTAAGAGCTTCTTTGAGCTGGTGAATTGATTCATACTGGCGTCCACCCTCATAAGTTATATGAACAAGTATACCCCAAATGTTTTCTACAGGATTCATATCCGGATTCTTGGCTGGCCAGGGTAAAACATTGAAGTTGTTCTCATGAAACCATTTTTTAACGTTGTTAGAGGTGTGCATTAGCGTTCCATCTTGTTGGAAAATCCAGTTTTCTCCTCCAAGATCACACGCAAATGGCAAAGCTCACTGATTAGTGTTTTAATATAATCTTTGTGAGTCTGCTTCTTACATAGGAACACTAAATTTGTCCTTCCACCATAGCCAGCCACACCATCACGCCACCATCACCAACTTGCCGAGTAGAGTACACTTCGTCTTCTTTCTCCAAACTGTGCCAATAATATTGATATCCATCTGGGCCGTCTAAATTAAATGTTTTCTCATCTGAAAAATCTGCAGATATCCATTCTGTAGCCCACTTTAGGCGTTCTGTCACGTGGTGATCCTTCCAGCATGGATGATGTTTTCTCTTTTTATATTGAAAGAACTATGAGTGCTTAATGTAGTTATAAATTGTCGGAGAAGTTAAGTTAGTAATTCCTGTGCTTATTCGAAATCTGGGAATTGATGCACCAGTTTTTTTCAGCCCAGTAAAAATTTTTCTTTGGTCTCTAAGCGAAAGTTTCTTTGGCCGGCCACTCTTTTTCTTTATGCCATGGGCTTCAGGAGCACGTAGAAAATCGCTGATGCTACTTTTGCTTATTAGAAGTACCCTACTAATTTCTCTGACTACTTTATTAACATTTTTCAGCGATATAATCTGTCCTTTCTGGTAATCAGTTAGAGGAATTCCTCGTGACATGACGCATTCATCTCCAAGAAATTTAACTACGTAAAACCATCTTGTCAAGCACGTTAGCAATTGGCAAAATGCCAAATGTACATGTACGTGCAAAACTGGTATTCCGCAAGAAACACCCACTTAGATAATTGCAGTTTTTGACCAATGTCCGTCTACTTTTAAAAATATATATATTGTGCAAATGTATATCTTTTCTCTTTTCTGCATTTCCCTACATTAAAGTTATAAATAATTGAATATTTTTATTTGTCTGTCAAAAATATGAAGATTGATAAGTATAAACATGTTAAAGAATTTTAATTGACATTTCCTATTAAAAAATTGTAAAGAAGTGTCCGTCTACTTTTTTTATGCAGTGTATTACTAGTGTGCACTATGTACGATTATTGTATGTACTGTATATACATATTATTTAATTACGGAAATTAAAGCTTGTCTTTTAACAAAATCTGTAAATTTGGAAGTTTAAATTAATATACGGCCAAGTTATTTCAGCATGTTTTATGCAGAGCCTGATAAAGGGGGAAACACACATTATTTATACTTACACCGTTATTTTTTAACAAATACTTTCCTCCTATAATAAACACAAAATTCTCATTAAAAATTATTTTAAAAGAATTCTGGCGTCTAATAACGGTGAGTAAATTGGATTGTTTTACACCGTTCATTTTTTATAAAAAATATTTCCTCGTCAAAACGTGGAATTTCTATGACATGAAGTAAAAAATAATTGTAAAAATATTCCGGTGAGAGCGGAGATAATGTGTGCTTCCCCCTTAATCAGGCTCTGGTTTTATGTACTTGCAACATAAGTGATATGATCTAATAATTATGCCTTTATTTTTTCACAATCTCTCTTTCAGCTTACTTATTCTGAATGTTCATATATTTATCTTAAGATCTTCTTACTTTCTTTTTTAAAATAAATTCTAACATTTAAAATCGAATTAGTCTAAACAAAAGAGTGACTTTAATAAATGTACATTTTAACCATAAAATACAATGCCTGTATCAAATCCATCGTCAACAGTCTAAGTGACTGGTTCAAAAAAAAAAAAAAAAAAAAAAAAAAAAAAAAAGGTGGTCACATTTTTTTGCTCGTACCAGATGGAAATTTAAATACAAAATGCTAACTAGAGCTGGACGATATCAGAAATCAAATATCGCGATATATCGCCAAGTTAATATCGATATTAAGGATATTATCGATATTTTTTCAAGAAAAGGAAAATAGACATTTGCTACTTTTAAAGATAAATGAAAACCAATTTTAATGTATACAAGCGTGGATTGTTTTCAGTGTCCGGAGATGAGAGAAGTCATGTAGAGCCGCACCAGATTGTAAAAACGTGAGAAAAATGACGGCTTTGGGCTTTCTCACGGTTTTGTGAGGTCTAACTGCAATAGAGACAGTGCCTGGAGATGAGAGAAGTCGTGTAGATCCACACCAGATTGTAAAAACGTGAGAAAAATGGCTGCTTTGGCCTTTCTCACGGTTTTGTGAGACCTACCTGCAACGTTTCCGGCTGCAATCTTTAAGAGACAGTGTCCGGAGATGAGAGAAGTCGTGTAGAGCCGCACCAGATTGTAAAAACGTGAGAAAAATGGAGGCTTTGGGCTTTCTCACGGTTTTGCGAGGTCTGACTGCTATAGAGACAGTGCCTGGAGATAAGAGAAGTCGTGTAGAGCCACACCAGATTGTAAAAACGTGTGAAAAATGGCAGCTTTGGCGTTTCTTACGGTTTTGTGAGGTCTAACTGCAACGTTTCCGAATGCAATCTTTAAGGGACAGCGTCCGGAGATGAGAGAAGTCGTGTAGAGCCGCACCAGATTGTAAAACAATATACAGTATATAGTTATTAACACTTCACATTAGCAAGTTAATTGTAAGATACATTATTTGTATCATACAAGGATGGAAAGCGTTCGCTGACGATGACGCGAGTTTAATGATTTTTGTTCACCAAAAGTGCTTAACGCGCCTAAAGAAGTTTCCACTTCAATAAATGAATGAATATGTAAGTAAATATATTACTTTTATGTCGAAAAAAAATATATAAATGTACAAACATTTTTTTTTTTTTTTTTTTTTTTTTTATAATTAAAATAGAATAAAGAAAAGAATAAAAAAAAAAAAAAAACAGTGCTAAAGAAATGGAACCGCTTCAGCATAGCCCTTTGCAAAATTTAAATTTGGTACCGAAGTAACCCGGATATTTCTTTCCAAAATTTTCGATAGCCACTTTAATTCATCAATAAATTGACAACAAAAATTTAAAAACCACAAAGGGGCTCCTTTGCTAAAGTTATACCAAAGACATTTTAAGAAATGAATATAGTAATCGATGCTAGTGAATGAAACACAGTTATTAAAATAAGTCCAGTCGTACTAAATTAAATTCTGTTTACATAGAATGTAAGTAGAATTTCTATATTTTTTTTTTTTTAACCACTTTTCTTTTGTTTAAATCTCTTATATTTAATAAGAACAGCTAAAATAAATAAATAAATGAATAATAATAATAATAATAATAATAATAATAATAATAAAATGCTGCACAAAAAATAAAATAAAATAAAAATGAATAAATAAAATAATTATAAAATGCTCAGTGTTATATCATTGTTCAGTCGGAAAACTGTCCCTATAAAATTTCTGAAGATAAAAATCTATTTTACTAACTTAATAAAGAACTGAGTTTATTAAAATATTTAATAATAATAATGATAGAAGGTAAACTTATATATACAAAAAAAAATTACATTATACTGCACACGATTAAAAATTACAGATCGAAATATGTTCGGAAATTATTTTATTATTTTCATCTCCGAAACATCCAAAACATTTCCATATTTCCATTTTTTTTTTTTTTTTTTTTTAAATACCACTTGATATTATTTCGAACAATCTATGTGGCTCCAAACATTCATTTTACATTCAATATTCTAAATATTACTTTCACGTAAACCGCAATATATTGCGGTCATGTAGTATAATATATCGATATCAGTGAGTGAACATCCGGCAGACGAGATTACTCTTGCGATCAAAGTTCTAGTGGATATCAGTGTCTGAAATACTGCAATTCGGCTTTGATCATGTTTGATAAACATATGTTGAATCTCGCATGTCGTTGGCCATTTAATACCGATATGAATGAGCCAATAGCAGGAAATGAGCTGCAATATTACTGGTATGGGGATATCTTCGAATGTGAGAAGCTGGGAAATAATATACTGCGATAACTTGATGAATGATGAATGAAATATTTTATATGTTATCGTTCAACGTCTGACTTTTTAAGCAGTGGTACTGGTATTTATTTTCGATTTGAGAGTTCACGGGTATGACAGAAAAAGGAAGTGGTTATAGTACATTCGGATGTAGAGGGATGTATTCCGGTTGCGGTAACATTGAGAGAGATCGTTTGGGGCTATGAGAGGGGGATGTGGGGAAAGAAGGAAAGGAATATTAGAGTAAGATATATTCGGTGCTATTTTTCGGGCGGGATTTAATCGGTCGTGCTGTGCATGCGTGGTAGGGAAAAGCGGAAGCGGAAAGCGGAGTTTGAAAGAAAGGGAAAGAAGCGGAGTTTGAAGGAGGTAGTAAGATTGGATGTTTTAAAGTTATTTATCGATGTGCGATCGGTCGGCTGCATGGTGCACGGTGAGAAATATCGTTAAAGCGATATATCGGCAGAGTAAGATTTTAAAAACTGTTATTGCGATACTAAAAAAATATTGATATTTTGTGATATATTGATAAATAATCCAGCCCTAATGCTAACTTTGCTAATTCACAGGAACAACAATGGAAATAACAGGAATACAGTTAAATCTTTATAAGAAAGCCACCCTCGATGCTCTAAAACAAAAAACGCCATTTAGACCCACCTCAATTTTCTCATAATGACAGTTTTCACGAGAATGATCCATATGATTCCTTATTAATCAGACATATAGTTAAGCCTAATATTATACCCACTTTACCCCACATGATAAAATATCCTCCAGAATACAAAATATAATAAATTTAACTTAATTTCAAGTGAATATCTGTTTTTAGATATTTTATGCTTCTTGTTTTTCTCAAAATATTTTACAATTTTGTTGAAAAAAAGAAGTTAAGAGAAGTTTGGAAGAGTAATATATTCCATATGCTGTACACAAAACAAAATTTTAATTAAAAACGATAATTTTTATATTGCCACTATTCCTTTTTGGGGTAGAAATACTTTGTACCCACTAATAAATGAAAAACAAAATGAAAAAAATAAAAAACCGTGTAATATTTTAATTATTTAGCAATTTTTTTAAGTATACTCAGTTTATCCCATCCCATAATGTACCCACTTTACTCCGACCTAACCCTATATTCTACTTCTGGCAACAAAATTATTCGAGTGCTAGCAATAATTCCTAAGTGAAACTAGTATGTTGTGGTCACCACAAAACTTTTTTCTATGTAAATTCACTCAGTTTAAAAAATTTTAAAAAACTATTATTTAATAAAATTATCTACCATGATGAATGCAGGCGATTTTCATCTTACAAGGAGAGGTCACGACATGGAAAATTCAGATCGGGACGAAACTCCGCAGGATTGTGGTATACTATGAGGGTAACAACATATTAAAGCAGTAGGGTACCCACTATCCACAAAATTTCGAGAAAAAAGCATTTAAAGTTTCAGTAATCTTTAAATACAAGTTATTTCGCAAGCGACCCAATGGTGTGATCCTAAAGCGTGAGTCTGCTAGCCAGACGACTTGGGTTCGAGGCTACCTCGAGACTACTTTTTTTTTTTCTTCTTCTTCTTTAACTTTTTATGTAATCTAAACTTTTTATTTATTTTTACTTTATTTTATAATTCAATTCAAAATTTGAAAATTTTAATAAAATATTATTTAATTTTTCTGAATATAAAATAAATAAATATTTCTATTTTTAATACTTATAACTTAAAAATACAATAAATTTCTATAACTTAAAAAAAAATCTGGAGTGACTCCACTCGACTTTCCGAACATTCAGTAACTAACAGTTTTGTAGATAAAATAAAGAAAGAGGAGTTGCTAAACAAACAAAAAAGAGAAAACCATAACAGAGTGTTTGAGTATTTTTCTCCATATATCACACGAGGTTTTATTTAACGCTACTGAACTTTGAGCCCTTAGATCATAAGGATAAAGAATTTTTCTTTGTGTCCCTGTAAAAATCTATAAATGCTAGATTCACCAAAATGCTTATAGTTAGTGCAACAGTGATTTATAATATTCATACAAATTTTCAGCTCAATTGAATAAGGCGTTTAGATGCTATCGCTAGTCTCATAGGCCATAAAGATAAAGAATTTTTCTTTGTCTCCCTGTAAAAAAACTGTAAGTGCTAGATTCACCAAAATCTATACAGATTGAGTATCTGTGACCTATAATATGTGTATAAAGTTTTTGCTCAATTGAATAAGGCGTTTAGATGCTATCGCACTTTTAAAAATTTGGCAAAGAATTTTTCTTTGTGTCCCTGTAAAAAAACTATAAGTGCTAGATTCTCCAAAATCTATACAGATTGAGTATCTGCGACCTATAATATGTGTATAAAGTTTTTGCTCAATTGAATAAGGCGTTTAGATGCTATCGCACTTTTAAGATTTTGGTCCCTTGGCCATAATGATAAAGAATTTTTCTTTGTGTCCCTGTAAAAAAACTATAAGTGCTAGATTCACCAAAATCTATAGGGTTCGTACTGTGGTGACTTACAATATACGCACCAACTTTCAGCTTATTCGAACAAAGCGTTTAGACGCTAGCGTGTTCACTCACAGACATACACACATACATACACACATACATACACACATACATACACACACACATACACACACACATACATACATCATCGTAAAAATAGTGAAAACGGACTCGTTGGACCTCGAAACGTATAGAAACATCAAAATCTCGAATTCGGATTTTTGACATGATTACAATACTTTCCTCTCTATAGTGTTCGGAAAGTAATAAATTTTAGTTTTATTTTAATTGTAAAATAAGGTAAAACTAAAGAAACTGTTTTTGATTATTTATCGAAATATATTTTATTTTAATTTAGGTATGCTTGAAACAATAGTGCATTTTGTTTTTTAAATAAAAAAATAATAATAATAATACAGAGAAATGTTCATTTTAATTGCATATATAATTACTATCCAAATTAAATAATCACTTCTCCAATCAATACAGTTTCTTGAAAAATTATAGTATAGGATTACGATGGTATTAAATTATTACTAGTAAAGAAATGTTATCTTTAAATGTAGATTTTAAATGTTAATGAACATCGTTTCTTTTTCGATGACGACTTCCTTTTTTTTTATCCTTCCTTGCACAAAAAAAAAATACCACCTGCCCTTTATTATTAACAAGCCAGAAGCGTTTACGTAATTTATACACATTAAACAAAATCAGGAAGCTCAAACCAAGATTTAAGTAACACCTGCTAACTATTTTACACTTTGTTTACAGCTTGCTTATTTTTTAATTATTTAAATATTTGTCTGTTTTTCTTTATGTTTCTTATTTAGGGTTTTGTAAAACTAAACTTTATTTTTTAAGTTATAGAAATGTATTGTATTTTTAAATTATAAATATTAAAAATAGAAAAAGTTATTTTATACTTAAGAAAATTAAATAATTTATTAAAATTTTCAAATTTTGAATTGAATTGTAAAATAAAGTAAAAATAAATAAAAAGTTTAGATTACATAAAAAGTTAAAGAAGAAAAAAAAAAAGTTGTTTCGAGGTAGCCTCGAACCCAAGTCGTCCGGCTAGCAGACTCGCGCTTTAAGATCACACCACTGGGGCGCTTGCTCGCTTACGAAATAACTTGTATTTAAAGATTACTGAAACTTTAAATGCTTTTTTCTCGAAATTTTGTGGATAGTGGGTCCTACTGCTTTAATATGTTGTTACCCTCATAGTGTACTACAATCCTGCGCAATTTCGTCCCGATTTGAATTGTCCATGTCGTGACCTCTCCTTGTTAGAGAAAACAAACACTAAATATTCAAAGAAACACAGTTTAACTAACATCTTAAAAAAGTGCGTTTTCATAATGGTTATCTCATGTAGCAAGTTTTGTAAAGTTAACTGACATAGAAGTTAAAATATAGTATTCCCGAACTCGGGAGAAACTGCACTATAGCAGCGCAACCTACTGGTAGATATACATCCAAATTAAATCGGCATAATGTCTCATAATGGCTTTCTCACATATGAAGAGTTGTTTGATTATACTCTTTAGAACCTGAAATATAGTCTTCCCTTAAATTGAGGAAATTGCTGTATAGAGGCGCCACCTGCTGAGCAGTTAGTACCAAAATTTGGTTCGCAGTAACTTATCTCAAGGTGCATCCACATATAAATTTTTATGCAATTTTGCGCAGTAGTTCCTGAGGTATAATTCTTCCTTAAAATATGAAAATCGTTGCACAGCAGCGCCACCTGCTGAGTAGTTAACTCCAAAAATTCATAGACACTAACATATGTCAAGATGCACCTACATATAAATTTATATACATTTTTATGTAGTAATTCCTAAGATACAGACTTTTTAGAATTGTGGGAATAGCTGCATAGCAGCGCCACCTATTGAATTGTTGCCACCAAAAGTTTATAGGCACTAATTTATACCAAGTTGCAACTGTGTATGACTTTATATGCATTTTTGTGCAATAGTTCCTGAGATATAGCCTTCCCTTAAGTTGTGGAAATCGCTGCATAGCAGCGCCACTTGTTCAGCGATTGACACCAAAAGTTGATAGGCATTAATTTAGGTCAAGGTGCATCTACATAAAATTTATATAAAATTCTGACAGTAGTTTCGGAGATAAAGTCGCCACTAAATTTTTGTCACACACATACAGACAGACATTTTCTAAAAATGGTCAAATGGTGTTCAAGACTAGACCTCTCAAAACGTGTAAATCCGTCGAAAACCGGAAATCGAAATTTTTTGCGAATCCAATACTTTTTTCTATTGAATATAGAAGAAAGTAAAAAGTACACTTAATACTGTTTTGTTAGACAAATCCTTGTCGAATCCTGTTATTAGACTGACTAAGAATAACATGACTCGACAAGGATTTATTAACCAAAGCAGCATCAAGTGTACTTTTTACTTTCTTCTATATTCAATAGAAGAAAGTATTGGATTTTTAAAAAATTTCGACTTCCGGTTTTCGGCGGGTTTACTCGTTTTGAGAGGTCTAGAACACGATTCTACACTTTTTAGAAAATGTCTGTCTGTGTGTATGCGACAAAAATTTTGTGGCAACTGTATATCCGAAACTACTGCTCAGAGTTACATATAAATTTATATTTAGATACACCTTAACTTGACCTAAATTAGTGCTTGTAAACTTTTGGTGTCAACCACTCAATAGGTGGCGCTGCTATACAACGATTTCTGCAATTTCAGGGGAGGCTATATCTTAGGTTCTATTGGGTGTAATAAAACAAAACTTGATATGTGAGAAGACCATTATGAGATATTATACTGAATCAATCTGAGTGCTTATCGGCCTACAGGTGGTTATCATGCTATACAGTGATTTTCGCAATTTAAGGAAAGGTTATATCTCGGGAACTACTGTACAGAATTGCATATAAATTTGTATGCAGATGCATCTTAACATAAATTAGAGCTTGACAACTTTTGGGGTAAACTGCTGAACAGGTGGCGCTTCTACACAGGATTTCCACAATTTAAAGGAAGGCTATATCCCAGGTTCATCAAATCCAGGTGTATCATGAAACAAAACTTGATATGTAAGAAGGTCATTATGAGACATTTCGCTAACTCAATTTGGATGCTTATTGGTCAGTAGGTGGCGCTGCTATACAGCTAATTTCATTGATAACGGGATGGCTATAGCTCAACGCCTCAACGTCTATGGCATATAACTGTACGAAACTTTATATCTGAGATTACCATTGTAAAAACACATTTTTTAAGCTGTTATTTATAGACGATAAAATGTCTTTCTTTGGATAATTAGTGTTAGATTTCCCTAAGATGAAAATGATTTGCGTTCATTATGTTAAATAATTTTAATAAATAACAGTTTTAATAAATTATTTGTAGTTAGTGAATTTGTGCAGGAAAATATAGAAGAAAGTCTTGTGGTGGCCACAACATACTAGTTTACATAGGAATTATTGCTAGCGCTCGAATAATTTTGCTGCCGACTGTAGAGTAGAAGCTCTGTACAGTACTTGGATCCTTTTCGCTTACCATTTATCTGTTATTATAAACTCAATGCTTTTATCTTTAGTCAACAGCTGATTTCAAAAGAAGTTACTGCTACTTTAGATGAATTGTAATGTAAACAATTATTAAAATGCCGTACGTAATCGTTTCAACTCAAATTAGAGTCGTAAGTTATTATTATTTTTCAATATTTTTGAAGTATTCGATATACCTTAATACTTACTAATTGACTTTCGCTGATTTTCATTGCAGGAAAATGGCCCAACAATTGTAGGAGATGAAAAGTCAGATCCTGAGTTGATGAAATATTTAGGTGCAGAACTGGTCACGCAGTTGGGAAACAATTTGTAAGATTTGTTTTATATAAAATTGTTTAACTTTAAATAGTGATTTTTTGTATTTTGCAAAGTTACATTCTATATATTTTTTTATTTGTACTTGTACCAATGTCATTCTAATTTTACACAATTGTTTAGCAAACAATACGAAACGTAGGCGATGTAATTTTGTTTAAAACTATTTCAAACTACTTACTAAGTTATCATAATGAAAATAATAATTTTCTATTGCTATACGAAATCTTCAATAATAAAAGCAGTTGAGAATTTAAACGAAGTATAATTTTTAATACATTTTCAATTCAGAATAATTTAAGTTGTCACGAGTAAAAATAAACGTGAACCATGAAGTTTTAATCAACATTTAATATCCTGTATTCCAAACAAAATTATTAAATAATTTGTACTTTTAAAAAAATTGAAATTTATAATTTACTGTATTTATTTTTAAAATATAAGTTATTATTATTATCATTATCTTTTAAACTGTACATAAATTTTAGGTTTTACTTCATGGATTATTATGAATACATTACTTTTAAAATTCATCAACAGTAGCTTTTTATTGTGAAAGTTTATTTATTTATTATTATTATTTTTTAAGCAGTGCCCCTCCCATTTCAACCAAACAAAAGTACACTGTAAGGACCTTTATATGTTTTACTTTAGCTCAAAACTATTTTAAAGTTTAAAAAGTGGTTATTTACACAAGAGTACGAATTTGAAACACACATTCAAATGTAACATTGAATTAAACAAAACTTTTAAAACATTCAGGGACCGATTTACTCACTTGGAGGAGGCCCAGGGTACTCATGTTCAATGGGCCCCTTTTTTTCGTACTTTAACCCTCTCAGCGTGTCGCCTCAAATGACATTTCTACTTAAAAAGTAATTTTATTGTCTACAAAAATAATCTTGTTGACTACTTTAGCTTCATCATTTTAAATTACAATTTTACGTCTTGCATGAGTTGGTGAGAGATTTCTAGCTTTACAAGAACCAGCCTCAAACCGTTTCAGAGGTGTGTATTTGAGTTACAAAAATCTGATTTGAACACTTAGAGGGTTAATATTACAACAAACAAAACAAACCACTTATTTCTGATTCAGCTGTCTAAAAATTCACTTTCATTTTGTTGGTAAGAGTAAGGCTAAACAAGATCCGTCACTTGTCTATCAGATCGATATACGTCGCCCCTGTGTATCTGTATTGCGGTGCATGCCTCGGATTTAGTTAGCCTGAGTAAAAGTTTGGAATGCAAGTATCAGTAGTATGCAGTTGTATTTGCGTTTAGCGAAAATATTGCAATTTTTCTGATGAGTTAATAGTTTCCTTGAAAGATCATCACGCCGATTTTTAAAGCAGCACAGTAATTCCTTCATCCATTGACAAAAAAAAAAACAAAAAACAACGATCATTATAGGAAAATTTTTAAATTTTTCATTTTAGAGTAATTCCATTTTAAATCAACAAATTTTCAAAAAAGTTGTTGCATGACAATTTTTGATTTTGATGACAATTTGCATGTGCTTTCCCCATACCTTTTTGACCACAAAAATATATTTTTTTTATTTAAAAAAAAATTACCCTTTGATATGAAGGCTATTTTTGTCGTTGCCAACAGCAAAAATTAGATATTTTGATGCTTTGCTTTATGAACTATAACTTTTTTCCTATCAAAGCTATCAAACTCAACTATAGCTCATTGGAAAGCTAAAAAAAAAGATCTTTTGCCATATGGTATCAATAAATTTGAGATTTAAAAACAAAGGTTATTTTTTCAAGGTCAAAGTTTGCGATGCAAAATTAATTTTTTGCCACTTTTGAAAATTAAAAAACCTATGAAGGGCTTGGAATAACAAGCCCTCTTTTTTTTCTTATATACATATATAAGGTTGCTTATTGTATTAAAAAGTTTGGCTTGTTACTCTGCCCCCTTCACAAGATACGACCCCCCAAAGTTGCAAATTTTCTAAAAAATCCAATTTTCAATGCTAAAAAAATGCATGTGGGGGGCAAGGTAAATTTTTTTTTACTTGTGTGATTTTAAGTACTTCATACCATCTTTCAAACAAAAAAAAAATTACTTTGTTATTCAAAGGCGTTTGGCAGCTATAAGGGTCTGAATTTTCAAATAATCACACTAAAACCATCCAATTTTTTCATGTACTTTTTTTTGGAAACATGTCATTTATTATTATTTTTTTTTATTTGATGGACTTAGATTGACCTCACAAATAAGAATATATCATATTCCTACTTTTCCTCATTTATAGTAATCTATTTGCCAGTAAAAGCTATAGAGGATTTTTATCAGAGAGATGCCTGTAGTCGCATGATGCCTGGAAAAAAGGACTGTATTTCTGTGAGAGGAATGAATGGGGAAAAGTCAAACCTTCAAAAAAGGCTCATTTTATGTGACTTGAAGGAACTTTACATACATTTTAAAGAAAATTATCCTGATTTGAAAGTAGGGTTATCTAAATTTGCCGATCTTAGACCAAAATTTTGTGTGTTAGCTGGAGCATCTGGTACACATTCAGTGTGCGTTTGTTTGTACCATCAAAATGTAAAACTTATGCTATCAGCGATTAAAAGTGATCATAGCTACAAAGATCTGCTGCAGATTATGGTCTGTGATACTGAAAATGAGAATTGTATGTTTTCGGAATGTAGTCCAGGTGTGGATGCCATTTTATCACTGATTTCTCCAAGTAACAGCACCCAAATTGACTTGGAAAATGATGAATTTGAGGATTTGCAAGTTTCATATAAGCAGTGGATGTCCACAGACAGATGTGAACTGACATCATGTGTGCTACCTTTACAAGAATTCTTGGTTAAGTGTTGTGAAGAACTTGAGCATCTAAAGAGCCACCATTTCATTCATTGCCAGTAAACAAGCAGCATTTCTAAAATCAAAGAAAGAAGATCTGGATAAGGGGGAATTTTTGATACTTGGAGATTTTTCAGAGAATTTCTCTTGTGTTGTTAAAGACGAGGTGCAGACCTATCACTGGTCAGGTGTGCAATGTACGCTTCATCCTTTTGTTGTCTACTGGGAAAAAGATGGAGAAATTCAAACTCAAAGTTTTTGCTTCGTAAGCGACTGCCTTGACCACAACACAACTACATTCTACACCTTTCAAATGATCCTTGTTAAAAAACTGAAGGCAGATCATGCTTTAATTTCAAAATTATTCTATTTTTCAGATGGATCTGCCGCACAGTACAAAAACAGGAAAAACTTCATTAACTTGAGCCATCATGAACAAGACTTTGGGATAAAAGCAGAGTGGCATTTTTTTGCTACATCCCACGGGAAAGGCCCTTGCGGTGGGATTGGAGGAACAGTGAAGAGGCTAGTGCGAAAGGCTAGTTTGCAACGACCGGTCAGTAATCAAATCTTGAATCCATTAGATGTCTTTGAATACTGCACTGAACATATTAATAGTGTAACGTTTTTCTATGTTTCCTGTGCTGATGTTAATGCAGTAGGAAAAGTTCTTGAGGAAAGATATAAAACAGCACTATCATTACCCCAAACTCGGTCTTTCCACAGCTACATTCCACTCAACAGAAATATCATTCATGCCAGACGTACATCATTTTCTTTAGATTTTACAACCTTTCATGTCATCAAAGACGAACCTATCAACCTTAGATTATCCACACCAACAACCCGACCAAAGTTGTCCGATTATGTTTGTTGCGTATATGATGGTGACTGGTGGCTAGGAGAAGTGGTGGAAATAAAGGTATTTGATGTCGAAGAAGAATACAGGATCCACTTTTTTCATCCTAAAGGACCTGGAACATCGTTTAAAAAATCAAGTCATGATAACCAAACTTGGGTTCGGTTTCAAGATATTTTGAAAATCCTGACTGCGTCAGAACTATGGTCAGCACAGGGAAGAGGTCATAATATCACACCTGTGATGAGTGAACATTTGTCAACTCTTCTCTATGAGACAATAAACCACTGAACAAAAAAGTTTTGCATGTTTTGAGAGGTAAGTTAAATTCTATATACCAAGATGTTAGAAACCTTAAATTAGCTTATCAAAGTTTAAATGTGTTCTTTGACAACTCTTCTTAGTCTTTTTAGTTGTTTTCACCATTTAAAACTAACAATTAAGTAAAAAATAACTTTTCACTAACACCTAAGATTAAGAAGTATGAAAATAATTGCGTTGTTTCAGTATAATTATTTGAAAATTTAGACCCTTATAGCTGCCAAACGCCTTTGAATAACAAAGTAACTTTTTTTTTGTTTGAAAGATGGTAAGAAGTACTTAAAATCACACAAGTAAAAAAAAATCTACCTTGCCCCCCACATGCATTTTTTTAGCATTGAAAATTGGATTTTTTAGAAAATTTGCAACTTTGGGGGGTCGTATCTTGTGAAGGGGGCAGAGTAACAAGCCAAACTTTTTAATACAATAAGCAACCTTATATATGTATATAAGAAAAAAAAGAGGGCTTGTTATTCCAAGCCCTTCATAGGTTTTTTAATTTTCAAAAGTGGCAAAAAATTAATTTTGCATCACAAACTTTGACCTTGAAAAAATAACCTTTGTTTTTAAATCTCAAATTTATTGATACCATATGGAAAAAGATCTTTTTTTTAGCTGTCCAATGAGCTATAGTTGAGCTTGATAGCTTTTATAGAAAAAAAGTTATAGTTCATAACGCAAAGCATCAAAATATCCAATTTTCGCTGTTGGCAACGACAAAAATAGCCTACATATCGAAGGGTAAATTTTTTTTTAAATAAAAAAAATATATTTTTGTGGTCTAAAAGGTATGGGGAAAGCATGTGCAAATTGTCATCAAAATCAAAAATGGTGTTGCACACCCCATTTGTTGATTTAAAATGGAATGACTCTTATAACTATTTTTATTTAATGTTTGATGGAATTTCTTGAGGGCCCCTTCACTGTGAGGGCCCAGGGCATGTGCTCCAAATGCCCCGCCTTAAATCAGTCACTGAAAACATTAGTTGTAGGAATATTATAATTGTGTTATACTGTTATACTGAAAGATAAAATAGCAGAACTTCATATGCTAAAATTCAAACAGAATGACTTATGTAAATAAGGAATGTAAAATTTTTTGAATCAGAGGTTGCTAATTGGTCATCTGTGACAAAAGTTTGAGAGTCCATAGAAAAAACTCCAACATTATTTGATTTTTTTTTTCTTTCTTTATGTTTTATTAGAAATTGCTCTGGTTCCTGATGCCAATTTTAACTTCATAATTTTCTGGGTGGGAAGGGAGTCAAATATTTTTTTAAGCTTATACAGCAAAATTTCAATAGTACATATATATTAGGCATAAATTATCACTTTGATTTTTTGGTCTGCATTTGATGCACAAATAGAATTGTTCTAAATTTATCAGGTTATTTGAGTTCTTTAAAGGTTTCATATGTATGTAACAAATATAATTTTCTATTAGATGTTAATAATAGGCATATTCCTAAATTTAGTAAATACTGTTTTATAAAGGGAAATATTTTGTTTTGTGTAATATTAATATGCATTGGATTTCATGTATTCTGAAATTTAATCTATTAAACTATGTGTTATGATTTGGTACTTTTAAATTGTATGTTTCAGTAGGGTTGTCAGATTTATCGCTTAATAAAATGGAAGATTTTTTTTTTTTTTTTTTTACTCCAGTTTGTTAAAATTTTATCTCAGAACAAACATTTTTCACTTTCTACCAAACTATATTCAGTGTGACAATTAGGCTTTCTTAATCCTTAAATGTATGAATTTTTATTTTTAAAAATAAAATTTGAAATCAACCGTGAAATGGGTGTAGTTAATGGGAAAAAAAAAAAAAAAAACATAGTAAGCACTTTAAGATTAGTGAACATGGTGAACCGATTTTGCATATTGATGTATTTTTACATTACAAAGAGAGCTAAATTTTTCTTGCAGAAATTTATCAGTATATGCAAAAATATAAATATTATTCGTTACTCTTACATTGTTCCTATCCAAAAACAATTTTTCCTATATGTTTTTATTACTTTTTATATAAGTAATCATAATTTGTAACATTTGCCGAAATGAAATTGTATTCAGATAGCGCGCCAACAATGAAAATTATCACAAGTAAAGAAATAAACTGTCAAAGATTCTAGTTGCATTCAGAAACAATAAAATAATTTTGGTTTAATAAAAAAAAAAAAAAAACGCTATGCAAAGGTTGCTATATAAAGAGATATAAAGTTTTAAATATATGATGCATATCTACATTGCTATGCATTTAAAGATTAAAAACACATGAGATTTTTAAAATTATTTAATGCAAGAGAAAATTATATAAAACATTCATTAAGTTCAGCCAATTTACTAAAAAAAATTTTTTGCCGTCTTGATTGGAAACATTTTTTCCTTCTATATATGCAAGCACATAATGTTTATGTAACAAAAAATGTGTAAGAACGGAAGAATAATAGGGATGAGGCTTTTCAGCTTTTTTTCAGTTTTCTCAACTTTTTTTGTGATTTTTGATGTGCATTTGTTACATCAGCAAATCTAAACTTGAACGAATGCTTAATGAAGATTAAAAACTTATTTATTACTTTAATATAATAGATTTTGTCATAAAAGTTCTAGTACTTCATTTCCTTTGCGTACAGTTTCAGCTTTTTTGTCTTTTTGCTAATCTCATCCCTGCAATAAACAGGGGTGAAACTACCTAGCTTGCAAAAACCCTGAAAACTGTTTCTTACATGCAGATAGGGGACATTTATTAATGATATGTCAAATGACTACCTATATTAAGTAACATTTACAGATTTTGTAGTACATTATAAGGCAAATTAAACATTTGAAATGAAAAATTTCTGTAAAAACAAAGTAATTTAGCATGTAATTCAAAGACAGTAAAATTTTCAAAAACCCTGAATTCAGGGGTAGCCCCTGAAAAGTTTTACCCCTGCAATAAAACTTTTAAGGTAAACTGAAGAACCCTGGAAAATATTAACAGAATTATTAAAAGTCTGATATATAAAAGAAAACAAAAGGTATTGTTATACAAAAACAGTTTAAGTGCATAGCATAAAATGAAGCTGGGAAACGTACAATCTGGTAACCCTAATTTCAGCATGTATTCAGCCTTTTATTTTTCTCATTTTCACTTTCTTGAAAAACTCCAAGGGTACTAGAAATCTAAATAAAGAAACAAAGTAGCACCAAGATGGCAAATTTTGAAAAATGAGCCAAGCAGGATATATTACTAGACTGAACAAATATGGTTTTAAATGAAAATACATTTAAATCTTTTAAAGCATGCATATCTCAACTATAAACCATCATATATAACTGTCTTAATTGTCTAACATGTTTTAGTTTTACATACACAATTTTAGGTTGAACGACTTTAGAATGTAATTTTGGAAGTACATATTTTTAAAACTGTAAAAGCTTGACCAGTGATTACCAGAGGGCTGTACTCTTAACAGCCCTCTTCACTTATCATCGACGGAAGCTCGAGCCAGTGTTATTCTATGGGCAATTTTCTTTACTTATAACTAATTAACTAATACATATTTTTAAATTCTGTTTTCACGTTCAGAAAATTCCCAATTGTTAAATTGACGCACCTTTTTTAAAAACGTATTTTTTTTATTTTTTTTTTTTTACTATTTTATTTTGAAATATCAAAATGGAAAATTTCACATAGGTTTTGTGATAGGTTTACATGTTCGTATTTTACAGCTTCAAAATAAAATATTAAAAATTAAAAAAATATATTTTTAAAAAAGGTGCATCAATTTAACAGTTGAGAATTTTCTGAATGTGAAAACAGAATTAAAAAATATGTATTAGTTAATTAGTTATAAGTAAAGAAAATTTCCCATAGAATAACATTAGCTTCAGCTTCTGACAACGGTGAGTGAAGTGGGCCCTTAAAGCTGCGTGATGTGATGTGATAGTTTCAAATTCAGGTTGCATTTTTCATTCTGTTTAGATTTTTGTATGTTTTTCTCTGAAACTTGAATGAATACACACTAGTATTCCTTAGAAAAACCCTGTCATGGAGGATATTCCCCTAGGCCTGGGTTCTCACAGTGGACAAATGATCTTAACCCAAAACTAACTAATCAAAACAATAAAATAAAGATTGAATTTTTAAGCTAAAACTATAAATTGATATTTTTTTTTAAACCCTTTTTTGGTCAGTATCACACATTATATGTTTGACTATTTTTGTGCTTTTATGGTCGGTGTCCTATGTCATTTGATGAAGAGAAAATTACACTTGAAAGTGAATTCATCACTACTTATATATTTTATTATATGTCGCTTTTATTTTATGTTTTAATATTGCTAAGAGATTGTACAAATAGTCTCTACTTTCTTTATGTTTTTGGAGTAAGATTACCTGATTTGATTGGAAAACAATAATCATTTTCTATTTTCTGTAATTTTGATTCTTTGTTATCTGGCCCCGCCAGTGTTGCCAATTGTATGATACTATTCTCAAAACTGGTAGATGTGACGTGCCAGGTTCGATCAAAATTCATGCTCGTCAGCCTAGCGGTTTGAAGTTTTCTTGGTTTTCTCTTAAATCACTGTGTGTAAATACGTGCTAGAACCCCTTAGAAAAACTCTGTGGAGGGTATTTCCCTTCCCATGCCTAGGATCCTAGTGCTGTCAGTCAGTCTTAATTCCAACACCAATTCTTTAGTATCTGTTCAAACTCATGTTAAAAACTAATCAAAATATTTCTGATTTTTGTATGATTTTTTTTTTTTTTAAATCAAATTAAGCAATAAAATAAATGGTAATAAATGATTTCAATGTGATTTTCTATGCTTTGATGGTGAAGAAAAATTATAAAGCTGTTTTCATGGTAAGGTTCTAAAACTGTTTTTTACATGCCATTAACAATTTTTTTTCGTGTAGATATGTATCATAAATTCCTCAAAGCAAATATATTTTAAAGATAGATTTAAAATATATATTATCAGACAATATTTTGTTTTTAATTTAAAACATGGGTGCATTGTAGGGAAAATTAGAGATCAGTCAATGGCATATCACATGCCTGACCACTAGTAAGTCAAGCTAGTCTGTTTACTGAAAAAGATATTTTGCAGTTTCAAATTCAGGATAAAACCTTATTAATTTTCACCAATTAACATTAAGATGCTTTTCTTGGGCTGGAAATTCAAAAGAAAAAAAAATGATCAAAAAGGGTTTAGTAAATAACTTCATGAATAAAATTTGTGTTAGCAAACACCTGAAATTACGAAAAAGGTGCCATAATTGTTTCAAGTTAAAACAATTAAGCACAACACTTTGCTACACTATTACCTGCTTTTTTATACCTGAAGAAGATTATACTTAATTTTAAAATTTATTACAATTACTTAGTTTATCTATTTACATATCATGAAAATTTTGTCCTCATCATAACTTCCGAAATACTGAATCATTTTTTAATAAAAATTGGACTTTGATGAGTTTGCTGATTAACCTGACCCACTACCTAATTTCAACATGTTAGCCATTTTACAGAAAATGTATTCTTGAACGGATTTACTTAAACACTTTGCTTAAGCATAACTCATATCAAAATCTCAATCAAGTTCATTAACCAACTTGATTTGCCATCTTGTTTCAAAATGGCTACTACTTGAAAATTACAAACTCAGATAAAAAATTATATTTGTGAACCGATTTACTTTAAATTCAGTATTTAAATAGCCTAAGGTTTGGTTGACACCTTGTCGGCCAAATTTATTAATCAACTAGATCCTCCTTTTTTTTTAAAAAAAAAAAAAAAAAAAAAAGGGTGAGCCAATTTAAAAAAAAAAAAGAAGAAAGAAATGAACCAATTCTTCCAATTCAACTGGAAGTTTTTTTTTTTTTTTTTTAACTGCTGTTGAACATTTTTATAATTTATTGTGATTATGCACAATTTTTTTTTCTTTTTTTTTTTTTTTTATGAATTAACATTAGAATTAACAATGCATTTTACTGTTATATCTTTACCATATTTATATTTAATGTTTTCTGTAACTTTGTAAAATAGTTATATTGATATTTTTACCTTATAGTAAAGAATATAGATGTACGGATGCTCCACGGGTAGTCTTGGATAAATTAGAACTCAGGGGATACAGAGTTATTGCTATGGCAGGTATTGGACAAACCTGCGTATGGACATTAAATAAGCCCCCAGAATTCCTTGCTTCATCTTCATAGATGTAGAAAAGTTTTTTGCTATCAAGAGATAATATGTATTATGGAGCATTTATTATTTTGAAATGAATATCATGTGGACATTTATATATTTTTTATAGTGTTTTTTTTTTTTTTATAATAATAGTGAATGTAGTGTTAAAAATCACTGTTTAGTGACATTTATTAGTATTATACACATCAACTTTAAGAAGGTTCTTTTTTTTTATGCTTTAATATGTATGTATTTGTTTTTTATTTTATTTTAAGGAAAAAAAAAGTTTAGATATGTTGTTGCTGCTAGTGAATAAATCGTACTGTTATTTTGCTATATATGTTATATATAATGTTTTGATTTAATTTTTAGTTAATCTGTTTGCCAGTTAATTTTATTATTTAATAGTAATTTTTTTTTTTTATTACTATATATATTTTTAGCAGCATGTTTTTTTTTTTTTTTTTTTCTTCTTCTTTCTTTATTTTCAAAAAGTGAATTTTAGATATATTTATGGTCTGGTGATATTTTGAATTCCAGAAGTTTATTGCTAGTCAGGTGTGAAAATTAATTTTTTTTTTTTTTCCTTGCTCAAGTATTTTTGGAACTTCAATTTCCCAAACAGTAAACAAAGATTTAAAAAAGCAAAAAAAAAAAAAAAATATTAGCAATAGACAGACCTTTAACACTACAGGTATTAATTCAAAGGAAAAAAATGGTACAATTTAACAACTTTAATTATCTGAATTTTTATACTTTTAATAAAATGTTGAATGTAAAATATTACACAATATTAAGTTTTTATGGAAAATTTTACTGTAAACTAAAAAATTAAAAATATGAGAGAATTTTTATTGAATTACAGAAAGAAACTTGGAACAGTGAATGAAACTTGTTACTTTTATGAATAAATAATTTTATATTTATTGATTGTCCATTATCAGCTATATTTGATAATGAAATTAATTATGCCTACAAGGTGTACTATTTGTTTATTTTATACTATGTATATAAATATTACAAAATTTATGTATAAAAAATATACTGGCTCATTTGTTTAGAAGTGATTAGATAAAACTGATACTATATCCTTAAATTAATAAATTTGATTATATGGAATCCTATCACAACAGCCATGTAGAACTTTATTTTTTCTTAAATGAGGCAGAAATTTCTTTCGCTAAGAGGTGACAATTTCTGCTGTATTTAGAGTGACTAGACATCCTCATATCCTAAGGACAGTCCTCGAAAACTGTCCTTCAACAAAAAATAAGAAAACATTTGAGGACACCTGATTAAAAGCATAGCCTCCTTAACTAGATGCTTGTCGCGTAGCTCGGAAACTAGGCAACAGTTGAAGCGGTAGACAGCACCACCTGGTACAGATTGCGCGACTTTTTTATTCAACAGCCACCAAAAATTTTTTTTAAGTGGGATATGGTATACATAAAAGGTGAATAGAGTCGAAGAAACCTCAATTATATATATCATGTATCACTTCTTTAAATTATTGGTGATAGTTGAATAAAAATGTCCCACAATCTGTACTAGGTGGCGCTGTTTACCGCTTCAACTGTTGCCTAGTTTCCGAGCTACGCGGCAGGCATCTAGTTAAGGAGGCTATGTTTAAAGTTATTAATGTTCCCAGTGACAGAAACATGGAGACATAGTCGCGGACAGTTTTTGTCTGCACTGATAAAAAAATTTGTCTGCAACTTTCGGATAACAATTCACTTATCAAAATTTCTGTATCAAAACTAAAACTAATACTTTTATTATTTATAAATATTTATATTGTGTTGTGTCAAACATTGCTATAAAATATTTAATTGAATGAGATGAATTGAATGAATACAATTGTTTATACTATATTGTTCTGTAGTAAAATTGTATTCGTGTATTGTTGTATGAGATCACCACTGACGTCAAGCCCCCCCCCCCCCCCCCTTTCCCCCAATCAGCTTTCAGGCTTTTTGAGTGTAAGCCATTTTCACCCCTGATTACACACACATTTTGCAGACAGATTATGAAATTTTAAAAACTTGTCGCAGACAGCTACAAAACTCTCTGCCACCGGGTTAATGTTTTATTATATTATTTTATTATATGTATAATAAATAAACTGAAATAAGTTCTTTCGGATATTCATACAGAAAAATTACTAGAATTTTACAATTCAAGGTGATTTGTTTGTATTGTCCTGAAAGTTTGGACACTGCCATATTTGTCCTCAAATTTAATTAAAATAATCTGGTCGCCCTAGCTGCATTCCAAGTATGGTTCTTAATTAATACAATAAAACAATCACCTACCTACCTCTATATATTTCATACTTTCACATGCATGTTAAATGATAAATAAATATTAAAGTTTCCTCTCCACATTTTTAATATCCCCCATCTGTGGCAGTCCAAATCCCATGTTATTCTGTGAGGAAATTCGTTAACAGAATTATGCCTTAACTTTTTTTTTTTATAAGTAGTAGTAGTAATTTTATTTTCAGATTCAGAAAATTCATAACCATTAAATTTGTTCTTGTTTTCTGATTTTTTTTTTTACATTTCATTTTAAGCTATAAAGTAAAAAAAAAAAAAAAAAATGCATTTAGTTTCTTTTTTTTTAACAAAATAATTATTAAACATTTAAAAAATCAATTTTTTAAAACATGAACAAATTTAATGGTATTGGAATTTCTGAATTTAAAAAAAATCAGTGGAGAATGAGTAATTTTGTTAATACATTTCTCTATAGAATAATACAGGTTTAGTTGCTGGTGACAATGTGTAGTCTTTTGAAGCATATAATGACAATCAAGAAATGAAAACCATATGATAATCAGTGCATATTAATTTAGTGTAGCTTGTGTTATGTAATTTTGATATAAAAGTTTAATTTTAACAGGTATGAAAATTGGCCAAACAAGAAATCAAATCTGAGTTCTTGGTTCAATAGTCTTTCCCAGTTGACTAATGACCTGCACTACATCCTGACACAAAAGTTACGAAATTTTTGTCTTTTTTACAAGTAATTACAGATTGAGATATTTTCAATGTCATTCAGAAATAATAAAATTTAAAAATATTAAAAAAAAAAAAAAAAAAGCAATATAAATTAGCACTGGTCGAAAGTTAACCGGGTTAGCCTAATGGTTATGGTAGAGTATGTTAACCCATTTGCATCATAAGCACATATATGTGCCAAAATTTCCTGGCCATTATCACCAGAGCGCATGTTTTGATTCGAATACTAGAGAAGAAATAAACAAATCCAAAAAATGTATATGTATTATTGCGATATCTTCTGACAGTGAGGATAATGATCACAGTGCAAATAATTTTGAATGAAAAGAAAAAAAATATGATCAACTTAAGCTGCATAAATTTAATTCTGTCAGTGGTGTAAATGATATTACACATTTTACTAGAAAGAATGTTTGCGGATTATTTTCAACGCAGGAAATTATTGGACATATTGTAGGGGAAACTAACCAACTTGACAAAACTGATCCGAGTTTCAAAGAAATTTTTTTATAGAAATTGAAAATTTATTTCGCTATTGATATTGATATCTCTGGCCTAAAATCCTACATTACAAAATTATTGGATCACAAACAAGAGTATTGAAATATCGGTCATCTGAACAGTTTGGTGATATGGGCCAACTTCCAACATTTTTGAATGATGCAAATGGGTTAAGGATTTAAGTTCAATTCCTTGTCAGATAATTTTTTATTAGTACAGCAAGATGATTGCTTTCAATCAGACATTTTGCATTGTTTCAACATTTGCTATGTTTCATCTTGAATATGCCAGGATGTCCACCAATATCTAATTTTACCATTTTACTTATCTTATAATAATGTGTCCAAATTGTAAAAACTTTTACATATTTGAAAATTGATTCTTAACTATTTGTTTGCAAATAATAAAATAATTAAGTTAAACAAAAGTCTCCTATTGCTGAGAAAAAATGTAAAACCATTCAAAAGTTAGATTTAAAAAAAGGAAAAAAAAAAAAAAAAAACACAATTAAATGTTCAAATTAGCCATTCTTTTTACATGTGTTATATTAATATTACTTCTGGCGTCATTTTCATTAGCTGAAGCTTTTTGTATACAATCAGATTCAAAGTCCATGGAGTAAACTATTTTTCATGCATTCTTAAAGTTTAAAAAAAAAAAAAAATAACAATTGTAATTTAATTCATAATGATTGCTAATAAAAGCAAATTTATTATTAAAAAAAAAAAGATTGAAACTATTTGCAAAACATCAAGTTTGTAATATACAAAATATTCCTGTTTTACTGAATTAAATTCTGTTGCCGACAGATTTTTTTTTTTTTAAGTTTACCTCATATTTGATTTCTGGTTTGATTTATTTATTTATTTTTTTACTATTAAAATTAAATCAGTCTTTCCATCAAGTGTGTGTTATGCATAGATATAGTAATAAGATATAGATTGATCATCTACCAGTTCACATTTTTGGACCACTAAATCATAAACTAAGTAGTTCTTTTAGACCAGGAGTGGCTAACCTGCAGCCTTTGGGACACATAGTCATACTTTGCGACCCACAAAAAACTGCATGAATAATCTTAATGATTAATTTATGTTTTTCTTTCTTTCTTTCTTTTTTTTTTTTTTTTTTTTTGTTTAAAAAAAAAGAAAACAATTATCTACTGAAGTGGGAATTTTCATTATTAATCTTAATTTATTAGTTATATATTGAAAGTACAAATTAGCTTGGTCTTTTATATATATATATATATATATATATATATATATAATAAAGATGATCTATTAAGCATAGTAGAAGCCAAGCAACAGATAGAAGATCACTGAAACACCAATGACCAATAAGATAAAAAAAAAAAAAAAAATCATCAGTGGATGAAATACACTAATGTAAAGAAACCAGATGTATTAATTAGCAGCCTGCAAAACAAACGAATCAATAAAGTAAAACAACAAATCTTAACTTAAAACCATAAACTTATCAAAATTAATGAAAAAACAACCTAAGAAACACAAGATAGGAAGAAGGAGGCAGGCGGCAAGACTTGTGACTTGCCTGTGGGGTTACACTAGTTTTATGCCGGCAACACTCCCCCAGCCTGCCACAACCAGAACAGGAACCATATGGATATAAAAATGCAAATTTCAAAGCAGATGAACAACAATGAAACCATGAAGCCACAAATATATATATATAAGATTTTTTTTTTTTTAATTAACACTTAAAAAAATAATGAATTTGATCTAAATCATCAGAGTGAAAGTACCAGTTATTCTAGCTAGAGAAACAATATCACATTAATTGTACAAGTTTACAAAAAAATTTTGCCAAAATTTGATTTCATAATTTTAGTTAATACATGCTTTTTTGATGTGCTGAAATAAAAAACAATTTTTCTCTATCATGCATAGATTATTGTTGATACAGGGTGTCTATCAACACAATTTCTTCATTTTCAGTAGTTTCTAATATATTTCCATGATTAATTATAATTAACCATGGAAACTTACTATAAAAGTTACTGTATAATTATATTGATGGGAGAGTCATGGAAGAAATTGTGTTGTTAGACACCCTGTATTGACGATAATCTATACTATATGTACTTAACCTTTTTATATCTACCGCCCACTTTTGTATGTCTTTTTGTGGTAAAATTTTCTAACCACCCATCGGTTCCACAAAAATGGTATTTATATAATAGGGAACTAACTTTATTTTATAATATTTACAAATCAGAGCTATTGTAAGATTAAAGCACATAGCAATAAAGAATTTTTCTATTTAAATCTTTTTAAAAACACAAAAAACATAAAGTACTTCAGTATCAGACAAAATTTCTACCACCCGCCATAAAAACTTGAATGGCCAGTAGGACCAAGTTGTCTACTTCTGTTGTGTATGATACAGAAAAACAAGCTACATTTTTGGTTTCAGCACACCAGAAAACCTAAAGATCAGCCAAAATTATCAAATCAAAATTTTAGATAAACCTGTGTTAATGTTAATAAAATATTATCAGAACAAAGTTTTTGTTTTTACTATTATTGATGTATAGTAATAAATGTTTGATAGTTGTTATTTTATAGAAAATAAACTTAATGTTAATGTACTTTGTTCGGAATCTTCACCTCCCCCCACCCAAATATATATTTATGTGTATGTACATAACATACATGCCTGAAGAATATAGATTAATCTATATTTTAAATTCCAATGTGGCTCAACTAGTGTTTTCAGTTGGACAGGTTTGTTTAAAACCACTAAATGATTGGTATGAATTCTACTTATAAGCAATGGTGTCACCAGAAATTTTTTCAGGGGGGAGAAAAGTGAAAGCTGTAAAACTTTTGATATGATTCAGAAATTAAGTTCGACTAAATGGTTGATTGATTCAAATAATTAAATCTGTATATAAGCACCAACTTTTTTTTTTTAATGTAATTTAAGCTAAGACATTTTATAAAATTAGAAATAAAATTTTAATTCAGCTTGTACCAAACTAACCAGAATCTGAAAAATTTACTGCCAAGTTGATTTAAATTTTACTCTCAAGAGAAGGTTAGAGTAGATCTGATCCGCAAGACCAGTCTCTAATCGGCTCTGTGATGTAAATTTTATTTGGCAATTTAGATAATCATCAACACTCTAACAATGCAGTTTTAAAGCTTTTAATATAATTTTTATATAGGGTAGAGTGGGGTTGAATGGGACGCAGGATGAATGGGACAATAGCTAGAATTTTATGTTTTGCAAGCATCAGAAACTTGACATTTTTTCTGATATATGGCAGTACTGCGGTCATTCATCAAGTGTAGTTTCAGAATTGTACTATCATAGAAGGGCAGAAAAAAAATTAAAGTGTGTTTTTCAGCTGCCAAAGCAAGTTTTTACTAATTCAATTAAGTAGTAGTTAAGGCATTAACTATTTGCTTAAAGTTAATATAACTGTTGTATGGTGAAAAGGCATAAACTTTTATTGTGTTTATGAAATTCAAGAAGAATATTGACAATTGTTCATTAAGCCTATCTCCTGTTTTATATCATCATGTGGTGGTTGGGATGAATGGGACATTCCCCACTATGTGCTAATTTAAAATTACATACAAGAATTATATTAAAACAAATCTTAAATAGATTTTCAATATTTTTATAACCTGTAGTTCAGTAGTTATAACATGGAATTATAAAAGCAGCATAGATTTAGAGAAAAATAGATTGAAATTAATTGTTCTGATTTTTGTTTATAATAATTATGATTAAAAAAATAAGTTAGCATGTTCAATGCAACTTAAGTCAATATATAAAAAAATTAAATAAACTAATAATAATTTGATTAAAATTTCAATTTCTATCAAGCTAATTAAATAAATCCTGGTGATTATTAATGTAATACAGAATAGAATGCTAATTTTTCCTGATCAGTCAGAAACAAAAAATTATCTGGATAATTTGTACTCTATTATAATGATTTATCTCTTTCTAGTGTCTTATTTATTTATTTATTTATAGATTAGATCTTATTAGATTAAATTACCAAAGCCTAGAGCACTAGGAACTGTGCAAACCAAAAGACTTTTTTTTGCCTTTCAATGTTAATTTGAGTCAATACACCAGTTTATGTTAATTTCAGTAAATTCACAGTGTGTAATAAAATCATACAAACCAATTTAACTTTAAAAATTTATTTACTTTCCATTTTGTTTTCTTTTCTTTGTTAGCTCCAGTGTCCTGTCCCATTCATCCCCAATCATGTCCCATAGTTGGGGATGAATGAGACAATGCACATGCATGTAAAAAAAGTTATTATTAATTAAAAATGATAACTTTTTATTAAAGTTAGTATGTTTATATGTAACTGATTACTGAAGTGTATTTATGAGCAATGTTACAAAATTCTGAATTACATATAGTGAACGTTATCAGTAAAAACATGAAAAACGTCCCATTCATCTCCTCTCCCTTAACATTTTTTATCAATTAAAATTTTCCAGGAGTAGGGAAGTGCTCTTATATGCTGACACCCATGTTTATAAGTATTAGTTATGTCTGGTAAAGCCGAATTGGAATTTACTCATAAGATATTGAAAAATTGTGTTGCTGGATTATTTTTATTTCAATATGAATTACCTTGAATTTTGAAATATCAAAATTTATATGTCTACTATACAAAACATTACAATTTTACTACTATGGGTAAAATTATTTTTTATTATTATATAAAATACATATAGTATATTTTTATATAACAATGACATTTAATTTTTACATATAAAAAGGTTTGATAATTGTAAATATGTCTTTTTTGCAACGTGAAATAATTTATAAAACTTGAATGGTTTTCAATTTATGATTAAAATATAAGTAACATTGTCTATACAGTATTCAATGCGTTAGTTTGATATTGCTATATAATCATAATGATTAATTGTTTATATTTATTTTTCTTCTGTTGTTTAAAAAAAAAAAAAAATGTATATATATATATGTACTAAAGTGGAAATTTTTATTATTAATCTTTAATTTATTAGTTATGTATTGGGAGTACAAATTTCTTCGGTCTGTTTCTTTTTTTTTTTTTTTTTTTGGGGGGGGGGGAGGGGGGTGTCAAAAATGCATTTATTTCAGAACAAAATAAATGAACAAAACAATTATAATATTGTCCATCACTGGCTACTACTATTCCCCACCTCTCGGGCAATTTTCAAATTTCACTCAAAACACAGTCTTGTCTTTTGAGGTGATCCAAGTTAAGAGCCAATTTTCAATTTCTGTGAAAGAAGTGAACCAGTACCTGCCAGATTGTAATTTTTCCAAAAAACAGCCTTGTCTTTTGAGAAGATCCAAGTTAAGAGCCAATTTTCGATTTCTGTGAAAGAAGTGAACCAGTAACCTGCCAGATTGTGCTGCATCCATCGGAACAACCAAAAGTCAGAAGGAGCAATATCCAGAGAATATGGTGTTTGTGGCAAAATACCCTACTTGAGCATTTTCAAATATTTGTTTATAACTTTTGTGACATGAAGCCAAGCCGAGCATTGTCACAAAGAGTAAGTTTGCCATGACTTTGCTCATATTCCAGCCATTTTTCTCATAATGCATGGCTCAGACAAATCATTTGTAGCTTATACCAATTGCCTATATAAGCTGTATAGGAATCGCCAGGATGTAGCAGCTCATAGTACACAACACCCTTCTGGTCCCATCAGATACAAAGCATGACCTTCAAACCATGAATATTCAGCTTTGATGCTGATAGCAACAATTGAGTTGTCTTAGAATATCCATTTCTCATATCTAGTTACAATCCAATGTAAAAAATCCTTTCTTTGTTATCTTTAATCAGCTGCTCACATGTGAAAAATCACCTTTCAACATATCTCAGTTTGTTATCCAATTGCCTTGTTTTTGAATCATTGCCTTGGATTGCAATTGTGTAGAAATTGCTCGTTGAGTCACTCCAAATGATTCTGCAATGCCTGTTGCATTTGACTTCATCCAGTAATGACTCCAATTCTTTTTCTTCATTTTTTTTTTTTTTTTTTTAGTTGTCCAGAATGAGGCTTGTGTCCAACGCTAAAATCACAGTTCTTGAAATACCAAAACTATTCCCTACATGATTTGTCAGTTGGTGCATTATTACCATAAGCTTCCACAAGCATTCGATGCACTTTAGCTCCACTTTTCTACTAATTAAAGGAGAAGACTAAAATCTCCTGCAAATAATATTTAGTTAACACAAAATTTTGACACATTCAATACAATAAAAAACAAAGTGTTTGTATGAAACTCAAACTCCATTTTATATAGTAAATATAAAATAGATATTATTGATGTCTAAACTCTATGAAGCTGCTGAAATCAGCTGTCACTATGAAACATTCATAGCAGCAGTGCCATCTTTTGAAAACAGACCGATCTGATTTGTATTGCCCAATAGAAAGAGATAATTATATACAAACCAATAATTTTTTTCACACATTATATATTAGCTTTATTTTTATTTTATTTTCATTTTTTAATCGAGATAAGTTTATAAAGAATTTTTTTTTTTTTATTAATAAAATTTATATTTTTAAAAGTAAAAAAATACTCCTTGTTTAATGAGCTTGAAATAATTTAAGTGTTTTGCATTTGAATATTATCGAAAAAAGAAAATATAAATAAAGTTAATTAGATTAATTATTTTTTACAAGCAAGTGTGATAGTTCCAATTTTGTAAAAATTTAAATTATTTTTAAAATGTTTCTCATTGAAGTGCAATATAGAATACATTACTTGATTACTCACCATAGATTACAAATGAATCTCATTTTTAGCCATTTTAAAGAGTTTTCTTTTAATGATTTTATTAAGTATTCATAAATATATCTCCATTCTCTAACTACATTATTATTTATAAACTGTTGTTTACAATTCTTTGCTTGTAATTTTTTTACAAAACATTTTGAATTGAATTTTACTCAAAAAAATATTTTATAAACTGATTTTTGTTAATCATGTATAGTTTATTACAAATGTTACTCTAATATTCCTATATTTCATTTCTAGCTTTTTTTTTTTTTTTTTTTTCTTTTAATGTTTAAATATTGCCTTTTAAAAGATGTTCATAATGTTTGTTTAGAATTTTATATTGAAAGCCATAATAAATTAGTTTTCTACAAAATAGTGTTGATGACTCTTTCTATTCAAAATCAATACAATTATTATTTTATAAAAATCACTTTTTTGTGATACAAAAAATTGGTCATTCAGAATAATAATTATTATTTAATCTATTTATATATGAGGATGTGTCAATAAGTAATATATATATAAAATATCTGTACTGATAAGTATAAAGGATTTAAGTCCATATTCTTGATTTTTCAGGAGACGAAAAATAAAGTTAAACTAACTAAAAATTAATCAGAAGAATCGATTAGGAATAAGGGATTATGTTGATTTACACCCTTTATACCATTCAGTGATTGTCAACCTTCATTTAAAAAAGGGAAAAAATTGAATTAAATATTTTATACGAAAGATTAATGCTAAATTTCTGACTTGAGTTTTTTTTTACCAATGGATTTTCTGTAAGACTAAATGACATGGATTTAAATACTTTATACCAATCGATAGAGAATTTCTTTTTGAGTCTGACTATGTACTTAACTCAAAATCAACATTTTTGGACTTAAATCCTTTATACTTATCAGTACAGATATAAAAGATAAATAAATAAGCAACTAATGACAATATGAAACAAAAATGAAAATGTTACCCATTTATTACTTTTACACATAATTTCCATGTATGTTGAAGCATTTGCCCTTAGAATGAATCAGTTTGAAAATCCTAGTCTCATAGAACTCCATTAATCAGAAGAGCCGCCTTCCTATGGCTTGTTCCAGTTTGTCATCAGAGTTAAACTTCTATCCACCAAGGAACTTCTTTATAGGACCTGGCACCAGGGGTGGCGCCAGCTAGGGGGCCGGGGGGGCACAGGCCCCCCGTCGGGGAGTCTGTGACCCCCCCATCGGGGCATACTCCTAAAATCTCTCGCGGGAACAAATACAAAATTTTCAGTTTTTCTACTTTTAGCAGCATTTTTCTTTCCTTTTACAAAGTTAGAGCATTCCAGTTTTTCCATTCTATAATCAATAGAAGAAAGTATTGGATTCGTAAAAATTTTCAGCTTCCAGTTTTCCATGAATCTACACGTTTTGACCACGATATTTTTAGAAAATGTCTGTCTGTGACACGATGATCTCCAAAACCACAAGGAATACTAACAAATGGAATGGTACAAATATTAACACTAATATTATTAACAGTTTTGCAGTTTTTGATAAATACTCGTATAATAAACTCTCTTTATGTGGTGTCCCCCAGTCGGGGAATTTCTGGTGCCACTACTGCCTGGCACCCTTCAATTTCCATGTGCTTGGACCATGAAGAAGTTTCTTAGCAGTAAGAAGTTTGATGACAAACTCAAACAGGCTGTGCTTGTGCTGTAGACAAAGTTCTATAAGGCTGTGATTTTCAAACTGATTCATCATTGGGTGGGACAAATGCCTCAAAATGCATGGAAATTATGAAGAAAAATAATAAATGGGTAATTTTCATTTCTGTTTTATATTATCATTGCTTTTTTATTTTATTTTTATATTACGTGCATTACTTATTGTAGGGATAGTAAATATTCTGATATGTCTTTAATTATGACAAGTTGTCTTAATTTTCCTAAATTTTGAGCTATTATAATCTACCCAAATCAAGTGATCAAATCCCAAACATATGCAGTACTGCCAACATATTTTGTCATGATTGTTTTTAAATTATAAAATAAAAATCTATGTAAGCAGTTTTGACGCACTGATGCTGAAATTTTCAGTCTGATAAGCACTTTGCTGCTATTGCTACACAAAACAATTATTGCAAGTTTTTTGCAATTTGTGGTGGTGTGCCTAAATAGTGTTTGATCCTGAAAATTTTTAAAATGTATATCTTGAAATTTCACTTAATACTTGTACTACCTCTGTTATTGACACGCCCTTGTATATATAAAATCTTTTGTTCTGACTGATTGATTCAGTGATTCATCATCACCCAACCACAATCCCCAGCAGCTAGGAACATAAAATTTGGTGAAAATAATCAATTTTAAAAAAAAGTAAATGTGAAATGTTCTAAGGAGAATGTCAGATTTTTGTACTGACAATTTAATTGTAAGTTCAAATACTCCCTAAATCTGAATTTTTATCAAAATCCTTTAACCCGTTAGTAGTCGCTAGTTGGTCGATTTGCCGCCCATCCTTCAGTTTTTTCAGATTTTTTTATTCAATAGCCACCAAAAATTTTTAGAAGTGGCATTTGATATACATAAAACGCAAATAAAATCGAAGAAACGTCGATCACATCACTTCTTAAAATTATTGGTGACAGTTAAATAAAAAATGCGCAATCTGTAATAGGTGGCGCTGTCTATAGTGACTACTAACGGGTTAAACAATTTCTAAGAAAATTGTCATATTTTGCCTTATGCAAAATGAAAGGTTAACAGTCAACACTATGAAGATTAGGAAAAATAAAACTGATTTCTTATCTCAAAAAACCCTTAAAGCTAGTTTTTATAATATCAAAACCATTAGAGTCATTTCCTAGAAACTTTCTGTTATAATTTTGCAACAGGTGGAGAAAAGGCTAACTATAAACATTGATTTTTCAGGAAATGAAAAAAATTCAGTTTGAATTGTCACATAAAACCCCCCTAAACCTTAAATAATTATCAAAATAGTTCAAACAATTTCCAAGAAAACCAAATTCCCGTCATATTTTGCTATGGTGAAGTGAGGGCTAACACAGCAATGAACGCTAACTTTCTTCAAGACGAGGATATGTCAAATAAGTTTCTCATTCAAAGAAAAAAAACTTACTCCTATGTTTTTATTAAAACTGTTTGTTTCTGAGAAAACCAAGTTTCTGCCATATTTTGCAATGGACAGAAAGGAGTTAACATTGAAGACTAATTTTCGTGAAGATGAGGTAAAGTCAGATAGATTTGGGAACTCAAAAAACACTTAAACCTAAGTTTTTATTAAAATCGTCATATTCATTTCCTAGTAAACCTAAATTCTGTCATAGTTTTCAACTGGCAGTTGATGGGTTAGTAACAAGTGCGAGTTTCCCTAAAGATAAGGATATGTACAGTCGATTTAGTTCTCTAAAAGCACATAACCCCAAACTTTCATCAAAATCGTTATATCCGTTTCCGAGTAAACCCAGTTTCTGCTGTTGTTGCAACTGGCCGATAAAGAGTTAGCAGTGAATGTGAATTTTCTTGATGATGAGGATAAACCCAATCATTTTTTCGACCTAAAAATTCCCTAATCCCAAACTTTCATCAAAATTGTTAGAGCCATTCCCAAGATATGCATATATGTAAAACAAGTCCAGTAATTGACTCATTTAATATAAGAGAAGGATATACATTAGCAATATATTCATTACAGGTTACCAAAATACCAATAACAATTTAATTGATAATATTGATTTAAATTGTAAGTGAAGTCTTATAAAGAGGGAAGATACAAAAATGACACCTGAAAATTTTATATGTGTATTACATTGAAAAAAGGATTTAAATTTATTAAAAACATTTTAAATTACCTTACTAAATAATCCTTAAGAGTTGGCGATATATTTCGGCCTTCATCCGAGGCCATCTTCAAAGCCAGATGACATAAACAATGATCGTCGGTTGCTCCTTCTTTTATAATTTTGCCGCTCTTCTTTTCTTCACTTCTCTTCTTTTTTCAGGGTCGGTTTCCATTCAGGTGGTATTATGCTATGTTCGATGTCGTTAATTGCGTTTTGCGTTGATAGGATTTCTATGGCCTCTCTTTTCAGTGCGTACTTGTGCGAGTTGAAGGATGAAATTTTTTGAAATTTTTTGAAAGTTAATAGAGTTAGTATCGATAGGATTATTGATGTTATGCCTAGAGAATGCTGTGGATGGTTTGTTAAATTTAAGGTCGCTGAGGTGTTCGTTTATTCTATCTTTAATTTTTCTCTTGGTCATCCCAATGTAGCTTGCTTTGTTATGGTCGTGGTCTTGAAAATTAATTTTGTATATTCCGGCGGTTTGATTAAAGGGGATGGGATCTTTTTCATTTCGGATTCGTTGGAAAATGTTTTTGTCTGGTTTGATGGGGATATTGACGTTGTATTTTTTAGCTTCATTATGGATTTTGACAGACGCGCCGTTACAGTAGGGAATAGAGGAGGTGAAGAAAGGTTTTGTTTTTTGTGCGTTTGTGATCTGGTTGAGTGATTTTATTCGTTTTTTATAGAGTTTATCAACAAGTTTTGGGTTGTAGTTAGCTTTCTTGGCGATATTTTTGATAAATTTTAACTCGGTATTTAGAAGGGATTTATTAGAACATATGAGTATGGCACGGTTTATATAGGATCTTAAGGCAGCGTATTTATATGGAAGAGGGGTGTTACATTTATTGTTTATGATTTCATTATTATTGGTAGCTTTGCGGAAAACGGTGGTGTCGATTGTATGGTTTTGATTTTTGGTGATGTAGACGTCCAGGAAGTTTAGGCTATTGTTTTCTTTGGTTTCATTTGTGAATTTAATGAGGGGATCAAGTTTGTTAAGATCTGAGAGAATATGTTCAGGGTTAGTATTTTGGGGGGTGATGGTGAATACGTCGTCTACATATAGGACCCAGAGTTTGCAGTTTTTAATAATATTATTTGCGGTTTGTTCAAAAAGTCTTAATTTTAGTTCGGTAATAATCCCTGAGATCGGAGACCCCCATGGGCACGCCCTGAATTTGCCTGTAAAAGTTACCATTAAAAAAGGAGTTGTTTAGAATGAGATTGCTTGTACGGATTAGAGTATCACTGATTTTGTTGTCGCCAAATTGGTTAATAATTCTTTCGTGGATAATTTTACTAATTTCGGCTATGTCTATGGAAGGATATAGGTCTTTTACATCGAAACTATTGAGGGTATCATGAAAGTGAATAGTGGTCCTGCGAATTTTTTGAATAAACATTTCTGTGGAGTTAATTGAAAAATTTGAGGGGGGAAGTAGAGATTTATATATTTCTTTCATATATACTTCCAAACAATAGGTTGGACCTTCTGATTTATTGACGATCGGTCGAAGTGAGGGGGGATCCTTATGGTCTTTATATTTACCGAATAAGCGAGGTATAATAGAGGCGTGGTTATTAAAGACGGGAGGGGTATTGTTAGGCCAGTTTCCAGTTTTTATAAATGGTTTGGTTTTCTCAATAAGGTTATTAAGTGGGGATTTTGAAAGTTTTATAGCGTTAAGTTTTAGAATTGTATCTTGCATCATTTTGTTATATTGATCTCTATCCATAATCGTTAGTAAATTTGTTTTGTCTGACATCAAGCAGGTTATGTTACTATTGTTTTTTAGTTCGCGAATACTTTTAATGTCACTGTAGTCATATTTAGGTTTCGTATTGTTAAGAGCGTTGATAGCTGTTTGTCTTATAGCGGGCCGTTTTTGAGGGTGGATAAATTCGAGGGTGGTTTCAATGTGAGCAATTGTGTCTTTTATATTAGAAGTATCATTAAGTATGAATTTAGGTCCGAGTTTTAAAATAGAATCCTGATGTGTATTAAGTTTAGTACTGGAGAGATTTAAATATGGATAAGAAATGGGTGGTTGTATGTTTTTAAGATAAGGTTTCCTTCTAGAGATCCAAAATTTTAGTTTATTTTTATGTCGCTGCATTAGTTGTTTAAAGTTAATATCGATAAAGTGATTGGTTTTATTTAAAAATGTTTTAACATCTGTTTGAGGGTAATGGGTTTCTAAATAATTAAGAGAGGTTTTATACTTTTGTTTTAATTTAAAAATTTCAATGTTCTTCTGTTTTATGCTTTTCTTTAATATGGACATTTCGAGTTGTTTAGCATCGTGTTTATAATATTGATTGATGTATGGAGTTTTTATTCTAAGGAAGTCGGGAGTAATTTTAAATTGTAAACAATCCTCCAGAAAATCTTTATGATGCGTTTCAGGATTTAGTTTAAGAGCGGTTTTCTTGAAATTACGGTAGTCTTCGTTTCTATCCATGACAAATGAAAGAGAGTAGATTAAGTAGAGAGAAGAGCGATAGGTAAATTTACGGAAGGTGTACTCAACAAGTAAACGACAAAGAAACTCGACAGAAAAAACAAAGTTTCAAAGATGATAAAAGCAAAAGTTACAAATTAAAAGCTCTAAAAGCACTAAAAAGGTTAAAATTTATGTAAATAGTTAAAAGTTATTCGCACATGTTATACACTTAAAGATAAAAAATCGAATAAAAAATCAGGAGCTACACCAAGTCCATGTTATGAACGTCATCAATAAAATATCCATTAATGGATTCTTTGTCCGGTACCAACTTATATATTACATTTATAAAAGGATTTAAATTTATTAAAAACATTTTAAATTACGTTACTAAATAATCCTTAAGAGTTGGCGATATATTTCGGCCTTCAGAGATGGCCTCGGATGAAGGCCGAAATATATCGCCAACTCTTAAGGATTATTTAGTAAGGTAATTTAAAATGTTTTTAATAAATTTAAATCCTTTTATAAATGTAATATATAAGTCAGTACCAGAGAAAGAATCCATTAATGGATATTTTATTGATGACGTTCATAACATGGACTTGGTGTAGCTCCTGATTTTTTATTCGATTTTTTATCTTTAAGTGTACATGTGCGAATAACTTTTAACTATTTACATAAATTTTAACCTTTTTAGTGCTTTTATAGCTTTTAATTTGTAACTTTTGCTTTTATCATCTTTGAAACTTTGTTTTTTCTGTCGAGTTTCTTTGTCGTTTACTTGTTGAGTACACCTTCCGTAAATTTACCTATCGCTCTTCTCTCTACTTAATCTACTCTCTTTCATTTGTCATGGATAGAAACGAAGACTACCGTAATTTCAAGAAAACCGCTCTTAAACTAAATCGTGAAACGCATCATAAAGATTTTCTGGAGGATTGTTTACAATTTAAAATTACTCCCGACTTCCTTAGAATAAAAACTCCATACATCAATCAATATTATAAACACGATGCTAAACAACTCGAAATGTCCATATTAAAGAAAAGCATAAAACAGAAGAACATTGAAATTTTTAAATTAAAACAAAAGTATAAAACCTCTCTTAATTATTTAGAAACCCATTACCCTCAAACAGATGTTAAAACATTTTTAAATAAAACCAATCACTTTATCGATATTAACTTTAAACAACTAACGCAGCGACATAAAAATAAACTAAAATTTTGGATCTCTAGAAGGAAACCTTATCTTAAAAACATACAACCACCCATTTCTTATCCATATTTAAATCTCTCCAGTACTAAACTTAATACACATCAGGATTCTATTTTAAAACTCGGACCTAAATTCATACTTAATGATACTTCTAATATAAAAGACACAATTGCTCACATTGAAACCGCCCTCGAATTTATCCACCCTCAAAAACGGCCCGCTATAAGACAAACAGCTATCAACGCTCTTAACAATACGAAACCTAAATATGACTACAGTGACATTAAAAGTATTCGCGAACTAAAAAACAATAGTAACATAACCTGCTTGATGTCAGACAAAACAAATTTACTAACGATTATGGATAGAGATCAATATAACAAAATGATGCAAGATACAATTCTAAAACTTAACGCTATAAAACTTTCAAAATCCCCACTTAATAACCTTATTGAGAAAACCAAACCATTGATAAAAACTGGAAACTGGCCTAACAATACCCCTCCCGTCTTTAATAACCACGCCTCTATTATACCTCGCTTATTCGGTAAATATAAAGACCATAAGGATCCCCCCTCACTTCGACCGATCGTCAATAAATCAGAAGGTCCAACCTATTGTTTGGAAGTATATATGAAAGAAATATATAAATCTCTACTTCCCCCCTCAAATTTTTCAATTAACTCCACAGAAATGTTTATTCCAAAAATTCGCAGGACCACTATTCACTTTCATGATACCCTCAATAGTTTCGATGTAAAAGACCTATATCCTTCCATAGACATAGCCGAAATTAGTAAAATTATCCACGAAAGAATTATTAACCAATTTGGCGACAACAAAATCAGTGATACTCTAATCCGTACAAGCAATCTCATTCTAAACAACTCCTTTTTTAATGGTAACTTTTACAGGCAAACTCAGGGCGTGCCCATGGGGGTCTCCGATCTCAGGGATTATTGCCGAACTAAAATTAATACTTTTTGAACAAACCGCAAATAATATTATTAAAAACTGCAAACTCTGGGTCCGATATGTAGACGACGTTTTCACCATCACCCCCAAAATACTAACCCTGAACATATTCTCTCAGATCTTAACAAACTTGATCCCCTCATTAAATTCACAAATGAAACCGAAAAAAACAATAGCCTAAACTTCCTGGATGTCTACATCACCAAAAATCAAAACCATACAATCGACACCACCGTTTTCCGCAAAGCTACCAATAATAATGAAATCATAAACAATAAATGTAACACCCCCCTTCCATATAAATACGCTATTTAAGATCCTATATAAACCGTGCCATACTCATATGTTCTAATAAATCCCTTCTAAATACCGAATTAAAATTTATCAAAAATATCGCCAAGAAAGCTAACTACAACCCAAAACTTGTTGATAAACTCTATAAAAAACGAATAAAATCACTCAACCAGATCACAAACGCACAAAAAACAAAACTTTCCTTCACCTCCTCTATTCCCTACTGTAACGGCGCGTCTGTCAAAATCCATAATGAAGCTAAAAAATACAACGTCAGCAACCCCATCAAACCAGACAAAAACATTTTCCAACGAATCCGAAACGAAAAAGATCCCATCCCCTTTAATCAAACCGCCTGAATATACAAAATTAATTTTCAAGACCACGACCATAACAAAGCAAGCTACATTGGGATGACCAAGAGAAAAATTAAAGATAGAATAAACGAACACCTCAGCGACCTTAAATTTAACAAACCATCCACAGCATTCTCTAGGCATAACATCAATAATCCTATCGATACTAACTCTATTAACTTTCAAAAAATTTCATCCTTCAACTCGCACAAGTACGCACTGAAAAGAGAGGCCATAGAAATCCTATCAACGCAAAACGCAATTAACGACATCGAACATAGCATAATACCACCTGAATGGAAACCGACCCTGAAAAAAGAAGAGAAGTGAAGAAAAGAAGAGCGGCAAAATTATAAAAGAAGGAGCAACCGACGATCATTGTTTATGTCATCTGGCTTTGAAGATGGCCTCGGATGAAGGCCGAAATATATCGCCAACTCTTAAGGATTATTTAGAAAGGTAATTTAAAATGTTTTTAATTTATATGTGTATTTCCTTCAATTTTATATGCATATCTGCTGGAAAAATATTTTTTAATATGGAAGTTCATAAAAATATAGACTTTATAGACCAATTTTTGAAAATATAGACTTTTATAGACTCAATGTTAAATATATAGACTTTTATATACTTTATAGATTACTTGTGAGCCCTGATTTTATAGTTTATTTAATTAGACATATTTTTGTGGCCGATTTTAAGAAATGCAGGATCTTTTTGACGCTGTTTACTTAATTTGCTTTTAATGCACAATTTTTAAAGGGTTAATAAATGAGTACACAAGAGAAAAAAAAAAAATCGAGAATTATTATTAGTAGTTGTCATGTGGCGAGTAGATATTTTCAGGTTTACTTCTGTGGAACTTTGTAAAAATTAATATGCATTTTGTGCAAGCAGTATGAAGTGCAATAAATGAACACCTTGTGATTGAAAAAAATTAGAAAAAGGATAAAAGTGATAAAATGAATCATATCACCACTTTAAACTAAATGGTGGAATTGAATAACACATTTAATGCAATCAAACTTTAAATAATTCTAGTCTATAAGATATAATGATAAAGAATTTTTCTTTGTGTCCCTGTAAAAGACACAAATTGTACATCCACTGCACTTTAGAATGCAGAAAATGAGGGAGGGGGGAAGCTAAAACCCCCACAGAAATAGCATGGGATGAAAACCAAAAAAACTCACACCGGAAGTAATAAAAGGACAAAATTGACTAGAAAAAGCTGGGGCATTAGACCTATCATCCAGGTTTAATACGTCCCTGTAAAAGTCCTATACTCATCTTCAAAATCTATACAGTTGGTGCAATGGTGATTTATAACATACCTAATATTAAAAGGAGACTTTGTGCTAGATTAATAAACACAGAAAAAATTATCAAAGTCAGGAACACCAAAAGAAACAATAAAATAGCAAACAGTTGTTTCAGTAGTATTTTAGCAAAATTTTCATCAGTTTGTTTCCTTTTCTTTATGTGCTGATGACGTCACAGTAAATGCTATCAAAACAGGTGTCGGCTATTTTATTATTATTTCCTATGGAACTTCTGAAGTTGATTATTATTATTTTACTAGTATATAACCCCATCAAAAATGACGGAATGTGAAATCAATTAAGGTAGTGAATCAACAAATGCTTTGCCTGCTTTGCTGGACACTATATTTAAAGGGGACTAATGTGCAAGTTGCACCAAACGAACAAACTATTTCTTTTAACGAAAATACCTACTGATCCAGGACGATAGGTCTAATATAACGTATCATATCTATCACAATATAACTCAGTACTTATTTCGCTTTCTTCTTCGACTCGTTTTAATAAGTAATTTTTATATGCATGGGTAAATTTAATATTTTTTCACTTGAAAACATTATTTCATCTTATGTATCCCCCCCTCTCAATATATATATAACAAGGTTATATATATATATATATATATAAAGGTTATTAACTAGGTTTTCTAAAAACCTAGTTAATAACCTTTATAAAAAATGCAAAAAATCCTTAAATAAAATTAACAATGCCCAAAAATCTAAATCCAACTTCATTACCTCAACCCCTTTTGTAACGGTGCCAGCCTAAAAATAAAAAACGAAGCCAAAAATTTAAACATAAACATACCAATAAAAACATTTTTCAACACATCCGTAATGAAAAAGATATTATTCAAGAAAACTCTACCGCCAGCATATATAAAATCGATTTCGAACACACCAACAGAAATAAAGCTTGTTACATAGGGATGACAAAACGTAAGATTCCTGATCGCGAAAAAGAACACCGCACCGACTTAAAATTTGGAAAATCATCTACAGCTTTCTCCACCACCCACAACAATAACCCTATAAACATTAACTCTATTAATATTAACAAAATCACCCCTTATAATAACCATAATTACGCACTAAAACGGGAGGCCATCGAAATAATAACCAATAATCATGCTGTGAACGACCAAGAGCACTACCTCATTCCTCCTGTGTAGCAACAATTCCTACAAGAAACCAACTCAGATAAAAAACAAAGTGAAGTGAAAACATGACGTCAAGAATCCCCAACAGCATAAACTTTGAAGTTTCTCATGAAGAACGACGTTGTGAACGTACTTGGCACTAAAGATGGACACGTTTATGTCCGAAATTAATATGCTAAGATTTGCAAAAAGGATTTTATAAGGTATTTAAAGTATGTTATTTTAACTAATTTGATAAATATGACGTCACAATCAACTGTTTGTTTATATCAGATAAGTACATTATCATGATTGCAAGAAAATGATGTAATAACTATTAGCCCATAATTTTTATGATTGAATTTTATATAATACATATTTTAATTTTATCCTCCATGGGTATTTTAGAATTGCAATGGTAGTTATAAACTTTCGTTGAAATCTTTTTACATTTTGAGATTAAGGGAAAAGTGCAAGCACAAAAAATGTTCAGTTTTGAAAGATCTTTCTAATGATGTAACATTTATGCAGATTAATAAAAAATAAAATAAAATAAAATAAAAATACATAGCATTTCTAAGGGAAAAAAATGGCTACCAAAATCTCTGAAGCGGTCTAAACCGGAAACGTTCCTGACAGAAGATGGTCATTATTATTATTAATTATTATTATTACTTTTATTTTTGTTTGTTTATAACATACTTATCAACTTTCAGCTCAATCAAAAAAAGTGTTTAGATGTTATTATGTATACTCCTACATACATCACCATTAAAATAGCAAAAGTTAACCATAAAACGTATACATAGCTATACCTAAATCTCATAGACAAAATTTTTCATGATTGTAATACTGTGAGAGTGTAAGTTTGGACAGTAAAATAATAAACATTTATATTATTAAATGAAGAATTATATTTTAAATTAGTTTAAAAACTATAGGTACATTTAACTGAATTTCATAAAAATCTAGAGTGACTCCGCTTGACTTTCCGAGCATTAAGTAATTAACAGTTGTACAGGTGTTAAAAAAAATAATGGAAATACTTTCTTTTTTTTGTTTTGTCCAACATCTCGAAAAATAATTAATGTATTGTTTTTGAATTTTGGGAATAAGGAAAACATGTCTTTCCTCATATTTTCCAGCAAAGATTTTGTCATGAATGCCTTTAGGGGGTGAAAACAAAAAAAAAAAAAAAATATTTGTGATTACCCTGTATCTGGAAGTGCGTCCACCCATCTGCAAATTTTAGATGTGGTTATATATCTTATATTTTATACTTGTATAGAGTTTAGTGAGGCTAACTCGAATATTTAAAGACTTAAATGTTTTATTAACCCTCTAAGCGTTTGAACCAGATTTTTGTAAAGCAAGAAATCCTCTCCAAATCATGCAAGACGTAAAATTGTATCTTAAAATCATGAAGCTAAAGTAGTCAATAAGACTATTTTTTTAGACAATAAAATTATATTTTAAGTAAAAATGTCATTTGAGACTACACACTGAGAGGGTTAAAAAATGCAAAAATTTCTTGCAAGTTTTTATTTTATAACTCTGAAGGGTTTTTTTTTTTTTTTTTTTTTTTTTTTTTTTTTTTTTTAATTTCATAAAACATGACAACATATGTCTAAATCATTATACTACAGTTTAATATTAAATCAAATACATTTAATATTCATAGAGATATGGACAGTTGTAGTAAATAATTTATTATTGTGCATGTACAGACTGTAGCAAAAAAACTTTGATATAGTTTAATACTCAACTGTATATAGTGCCTTTATAAAAAAAAATCCAGTTGAATATCAGGAAAATTCACAGACACATTGGTGATTAAATGAGCTACTTTTCAGCAGCTTTCTAAAAAGGTCTTTATGATAAGGGGTCATTCACAAATGAAAATTTGTGTCATAAAAAAGTTTCATTTTTCTTTTCACACAATTAATTTTACTGTTTTTTTATAGGTATGTAGTACATATGAAAAAAAGAAAAATGAATCCCAAATATTTTATTGTTTCATTGTGTAACATAGTTTTTTTCTGATACAAATTTTCATTTGTGAATGACCCCTTATCGTAAAAACCTTTTTAGAAAACAGCTGAAAAACAGCTCATTTAATCACTGGTGTCACTATGATTTTTCATGATATTGAACTGTATTTGTTTTATAAGGTACTCTATACTGTTGAATATTAAACTATATTAATTTTTTTTTTTTTTTTTTTTCTACAGTCTGTGCATGTGCAGTAATAAATTATTTACTACATCTATCCATATCTCTTTGAATATTAAATGTATTTGTTTTAACCTATAGTATAATGATTTAGGCATATGTTGTCATGTTTTCTGAAGGTTTCATGAAATTAAAAAAAAACCCTTCAGAGTTATGAAGTAAAAAATTGTGAAATTTTTTTTACATTTTTTAGTAAAATATTTATAACTTTTTAAATATTCGAGTTAGCCTCACAAAACTCTACGCACATATAAAGTATAACATTTATAACCACATCTAAAATTTGCAGGTAAATGGGCGCAATTCCAGATAACAGGGTAATCACAAGTATTTTTTATTTTATTGGATTTGTTGTTCGCATTCTAAAGGTGTTTGTGACAAAATCTTTGCTGGAAAATATAAGGAAAGACATGTTTTCCTTATTCCCAAAATTCAAGAACAATACATTAAGTATTTTTCAAGATATTCGACAAAATGTAAAAAGAATTTTTTCGTTGTGTCCCTGTAAAAATCTATAAGGGCTAGATTCACCATAATCTATGCAATTCATGCAACAGTGATCTATAACATATGTATAAATTTTCAGTTAATTTAAATAAAATAGTGAAAAAAGTGATCTATAACATGTGTATAAATTTTCAGTTAATTTAAATAAAATAGTGAAAAAAGTGATCTATAACATGTGTATAAATTTTCAGTTAATTTAAATAAAATTGTGAAAAAAGTGATCTATAACATGTGTATAAATTTTCAGTTATTTTAAATAATGCATTTAGACGCGATTACACATTAACAAATTTTGGCCCACACGCATAATGATAAAGAATATTCCTTTGTGTCCTTGTAAAAAACTATAAGTGATAGATTTACCAAAATGTATACAGCTCGTACAACTGTGATCTATAATATGAGTATAAATTTTCAGCTAAATCGAACAAGGTGTTTAAATGCTATCACACTTTAAAATATTTGGGCCCACAGACCATAATGATAAACAGTTTTTCTTTGTGTTCCTGTAAAAAATCTATGAGTGTTAGATTCACCAAGATCTAAGCATTCCCATACACTCCGTGTGAAGGTAATTTATAACATAAGTGTAAATATTCAACTCAGAGGGCTAAGGCGTTTAGACGCTATCACATTTTAAAACATTTTGGCCCATAGTCCATAATGATAAAGATTTTTTCTTTGTATCCCTGTAAAAAAAAAACTATAAGTCCTAGATCCCCCAAAATTAATAGGGTTTGTGGTATGGTGACCTATATCCTACGTACCAATTTTCAGCTCATTCGAACAAAGTGTTTAGGAGCTATCGTGTTCACTCACACACACACACACATACATCATCATAAAAATAGTAAAAATGAACTCAGGGGACCTCAAAACATTTAGAAACACCAAACTCTCAAACTCTGATTTTTGGCATGATTACAATATTTTCTTTACATATATATGTTCAGAAAGTAAAAAATAATTGTGCAGATTGAAACAATAAATACTTGTAACATTTAAAAAAATAATAATAATGGACACAATTTTAACGAAAATCTTTTTAATGATTATTTACAAAAATGATGTACATTTACAATAAATACCACCATTCAAATGAAGTGCCTTTATAATAATTATAGGTTACGTAATTCTGATGATTTTTTTAAAATGACTAATAATAATACATTCACAGAACATAGTATTATTTTATAGTAATATAAATTAAACAGAATTTTTTTTTTTTTTTTTTTTTTTTTTTTTTTAAAGAAAAAATAAATTTCACACGATTATGATAATATTTACTAACAGTCCTTTGTTTTATCACCAACAGTACATTTGTAAATGTATTTCAGTTATTTAATAATTTTTAAATACCAAAATTCTTTGAATATAAGCAAAATGTATTTTGGAGAATCTAATAAACAATTAAAATATGCTTTATTATCATTATTTTTGATAAAATATATTAAATAAAGACATCATTCAAAAAACTTTAATAATAATTTTTTAAACATACAAATGTAGGAGCGAAAAAAATATTTCTAACGGAAAAGGAAAACAATATATACATACGTATGTACAGGAATTAACAAACACAATTGCCAGGTTGCCACTGTTTACTTAAATTATCTGTTAGGCAATCATTTTTAAGAATCATGGATGATGTCTTTATTTAGTTTCTCTTATTTTAACACTGAAATTAACAAAATGATATGCCATTTTTTTTTTTTTTAACTGCAGCATAAATAATAATTTTTTTTATGTCCTCCATAGTTTAATCATAATCAAAACTTCTTGTATTTTTATGATTTCCTTTAAATTAAAATTTACTGTAAATACATTAATGCAACATTCTTATAAATTTATCATGTAGGACTTACTATTCCTAAAATTATTATTATATAAAATTTATATGTACATTGAACTTTTCATTAATTTAAAAAAACTAATCTTTTAAGTTTATATATTATAAGGTAGGACTATACAAACTTTTAAGAGTAAAGATCACTTGTATAGTAGAATAATAAATGGCTTTTGATCCTAAAAGTTGTACTGTGTTAGAGACAAGGGGGTCTCAAACAAGATTTGTGTCTGTTTACATACATCAGTTACTAAACTTAATACAGTAGAACCTCAATCCATTGTTTTTTACAGGGTGCGTGAAAAAAATTATGAAAGAAGGAAAACGATGAAAAGCGGATAAAAGTCAAAACACGAAGAAAGCAATGTTTATGAATTATTACACGCAATGTATGCAGTACACTACTAATAAAAACTAATTTGTTGCTTTCCAAACTGTCAAAGAAATAAATGAAAGTTTTAGTACATTCAGTGATATTTATTTTAAAAAATTAGTAACTTTATGTTGGGTTTTATGTTCATTTTAAAAATTAAACAGGAAGTTTTCCATATTTACATCATTGTTTTTGTCCTTTTCTTTAATTTCAATTGCGCATATAAAAGTTCGTGCATTTTCAAATGCCGTAAGTAAGTCAAATACAGGGGTGATTGTGATTCAAGGTTAAAACCCTGAAAATTAGAGCCTCAAATAATAATAATAATTAAAAAAAAAACCAAAATATCATATTTGATACTCAAACTTTTTAGGCCAGAAGCCCTCAATCCTTTTACATTTCATTCACATATCACCTAGATAACAAATGAACAACCAATGAAAACAAAAATAACTATAGGGAATATGAAAATACAGATAGATTAGAGTAAAAACCATGAAATCAGGAGTAAACCCTGAACACAAACACCCCTGCAAATACACTTGGCATTGGAGAAAGCTCAACCTCATCCCTGCAGTCCCCAACATTACCCTTTTTTTTTGCCATTATTTTCATTTTTTGAAATCACATATTTCTTCTATACTTTAGAATACCACATGTTGCAACATCTTGAATGCAAATAATATCATTAAATGTCGCACCAGACACATCTTCTGCTACTCGCAACCACTCTTCATGTGCATTATCAGCTTCATTTCATTTTCTTGCCCTTCTGTGTAGTTTTTTTTTTTTGTTGTTGTTGTTGGGGGTTGGGGGGGCTAACTTAGAGCTGCCAAGTTTTTAAACTTTTAAATCAGAATTGACACCAGTATTTTTAAATGGAAAATGTCGATTAATATTACCAAAACCGTTATAAAATTTTTCTGGTTTGAAGTCTCCTGGTAACCGCATTTTATGGATTTCTAAAGAAGTTATTTCTTGCCATGTTGAAATTACAAAATGAATAGCCTGCAGATGGTCTGGAGACATGGCATCACAATTTTGATTCTCCATGGAAATGGGGAAAAGAGTTATTTTACAATGAAAGAATTCAAGTTTATATGCCATATGAAACCACTTGACCTTCAGGAAAAAATTTTTACAAGGTCAGAAGAAAAAATTTACAAGAATGAATGTGGGAAAACAACTTTTTAAAGAACGATACATGCAGATTTCGTTAACATAATTTAAATGCAATTTATGCAGGGACCATAGAAATAAAATTATCAGTGCGGGAATGATAGATTGGGGTTTTACTGTATCAATAATTTTTATAAGATTAAATTTGTAAATAAATACAAAATAAATGTAAACATATAATTATACTGGAAAAAAGTTAAAATTTGAAAAATGTTTCAGAGAGTCATGAGTTAACCTCTGTGGGCTTTATTGGGACAATGGACCATCATCATGCAGTCAGGAAAAACTAATTTTTTTTTCCTGATTACTAGAAAATTTTGTTGACTATTAAACATTTTATAAAATTTGTTAAAGTTTATATATACTGATTACACACACTGTGTAATCAGTACACAAAATAGCATCACAACTTGATTTCTTTTTTACACATAAATTTAAAACAAATGAACAAGTGAAAATAAAATCTTGATAGAATATTTATTTATCAAAACACTAACTAAATTTTATATAACTTTAATATAAGTAATAATTTTTTAACAAATATTAATATAATTTTTATAAAAAGCAAGCTTTCGAAGAAATGAAAGTTCAAACAATTTTAGAAAAGAAAACTAAATGATAAATGTTGTTATAAATGCATTACAAATAGGTGAAGATATACATATGCCTCCAAATGCTAAATTAAAACTAGGTTCTTTCTGTACTCATTTTTTTTTTTTTTCTTTCATAACAAACATATATATAATTATTAATTTGTAAACTCTTAATGTTGCCAAAAGAATAAAAAAAATAATTTTATAATGAACATCGCATCTAATTTTCATGTTTGTATATATAATTTAAAAAAGTTATTCACATACAAAAGAAAGAAAGAAAGAAAAAAAAAAAGCAAATACAGGAAGAAAAATCTAATTTTAATTTGACATTTAAAGGCATGTATATCTTCACCTATCTGTGATACATGCTTAAACACCATTTCTCATTTAGTTTTCTCTGCTGAAATTGCATATTTTTTTCATTTCTTGCAAAGCTTACTTAAAAAAAAAAAAAAAAAAAGAATTAATGTCAGTTTAAAAATTATTATTTATGTTAACTTTATATAAAATTTGATTGATGATTTGACAACAAACATGCCAACCAAATTTTATATTCATTTCTATTAAAGTTGTATAAAAAAAGAGGGAACAGAAGAACAAATTGTTACTTTAATTTTGGACACCATTGAACATATTATTTTTACAAGCTTACACAAAGGATATGTCATAGCAATATGCAATTGAATAAAATGGATTTCCTATATTATTGGTAAAAACAAAGATTAAGATTTAAGATTTCAAAAATAAGAGATGAAGAATAAAGCAAAGATGTCTGTATTGTATGGTTTAAATTTAAAATTATTAATGAAAATATAATGCACTCAGTGTATATTTCCAACATTATAGATAAACTGCCAACAATTGATCGATTCACAAAAACAAAAGTGTCATATTTTATATGATGCTTTTTGTCAGAATTTTTTTAAAAACTGACTTTTAATCATTAATTGTTTTAGAAATTTTTTTTATCTACATAGCAATTTCACAAATCATTGTTCTCATTGAAATAAGAATAGTACTTTTGATACAAACTCTCTCTCTCTCTATATTTTTTTCTTTTTTCCCATCATACACCAGCAAAGATAGGCGGGAAGGGGGGCATTGTACTTATTCCTGGTGTACACAAGAATTATTTAAAGAATAAATAAAGATAATCTCATATAATCTGGCAATTTCTCGAATACTTTTTTCTTTTAACCCTACAAGGCACCCAGTTCCATACGTGGAACACCGACTTTAATTGTTCCTATAGCTATAAAACTATAAGTAGCGACATCTCTTGACATCTTGATAGAAGCTACTGACATTTAGCAATGTAGTAATACGAATCTTTTTCTAAAGATGTCGTTCATGTTTTTGTTATAGTGCACTCAGTGTGAAATTTGAATGAAAGTGATACGTTAGTCGTGTGTCTGAATTCAAGAATAAAAAAAAAACAGTTATTGAACAGTTTTGACTTGAAAAAAAAAATAATAATACTGTGTGTTATAATGAAGTGTATATTTTGCAGAGGTATATTGTTTTTTTTATATTACAATAGTAAATGTATTAGTAAATCATATTTTTATGTATGTTCCACAAATGGTACGTTGAGCTAAAAAGTTGATTTTTCCGTAAAATATGGTTTTATTTTTATAAGTTTTCCCTATCTTCTGATCACTAATTACAACCTATATATTTTTGTCGCACACTAAAAAAAATTGAGCCTTGTAGGGTTAAAAAGTACAAAAAACAATTTTAAGCAAACCTAAAAAAAAGAAATATTACACCCACAAGGTTCATAGTCAACAAATAATAAAAATAATCGTTATTTTTGGAAACTTATTTGCTCTTCCAAAGCAATAATGTCAGAAATTATGTAAAAAGGTTTTCCTTTCAAAGAAAGAAATATTTTTGGTATTGTTAAAACACTATTTTTGATCCTCCTCTTCCATCATTTGTTGGATTAATCTTTTTCTTTCTTCTGCTTGGCGCATTTTCATTAAAACTAAACTTTCATAGTCCCTAGATGTTAAAACCGAATCATTTCCTGGTTCAGGTGTAGGTTGATGAGACCTTGTATTATTTAGAGGAGAGTTTTTAGGAAAATCTGGCTGACCACTGATCCAAGACAATGTCAAGGGATTTTCTGGATGACCTTTTTCAGATTCAAATGCCTTTAACTAAAATAGAATATTTAACAGATTAAGAAAAATAATAAATAAATATTATTTAATAACAAAATACAAGAATGAAAAGTACCGTAATTTTGTGTATATAACCCGCGGGTAATCTATAAAAAAAACCTGACTTTGTATGTCCTACGGGTTATTTATCGCGAACAATGAGAAAATCAACACCAGTCTCATTTTTGTTTCGGAAGCCTCGATTATTAACGTAGTATAATATGGTGAAATTGAGAACAGTGAAAAGGAACCTGATGAGGAGGATAATACGGATGATGAAGACGAACTGTCCCAAACAATATTGCAATATTTTAATTCTGATACGGAAGAATCCGATTTCGATGGATTTGAATGAATTTTACAAATAAATTCATTATTAATCTATAATTTTCTTATCAATTGAATAAAGGTGTTAATCATTAGAATTTACTCCAGTTCATAATAATTTATGTAGAGAGAAAGATTAATACTATGTTTTGATTATTTGCTTTTTCATCATAGGTAAGTAAATTTATTTGTTTATTCTTTATAATTAGTTGTATATTTGTTTATTATTTGTATCTTTTCCTACTTATTATTAAAATGATAGCAATTAGTATTGAGATTATGAATAGCAATTGCCGACCATGTGATTTTAGAAGTGTGGGATATCTTCCAGTACGGGGTATCTTTCGGTTATAATTATTTTTAAATGAATTTTTTATGCTGCGAGCTACCTTCCGCCGCGGGTTATATATGCGAAATTACGGTACATATGGAAGAACAAAAAAATGACCTTTTAAGGATTTTTTGAAGTTTTTACCTGCTGATCGCCTTTGAAAAGGCAGAATTGTAATGTTGTTTTCGCTGAACAGTTTTTAAAATGTAGTAAAATAATGCTTGTTTCCTTGAAATTAAAAATCTAACTATGCACATGATTATTATCTTTATGATTATTATTTAAGACCATCATACTTGAAAAACAAGCTAAAAATTTATAATAGTTTGATTTTAATATTATAAGTGTAATTTTAATATTATAAGTGTAATGTGGAAGAAAGAACAGCTGAGTTACTACATATATTCATCTGTGGCAGTCAGATTGTTAAAACACTAGCATGTGTTAATACTTATACTCATATTAAAAACAACTACCAAGTTAAAGTTTTACAATGTAATGTGAATTCTTTCTATTTAAGTTTCTTCTTTAAAAATACTCAAAATTTTTAAAAACATATCAGAAAAATAAAAATAAATATAAGAACAAAAATGTTATGCAGTTTATTTATTTATTAATTATTATTATTAATTAATTTATTTATTTTTCAATTTCATTAGATAGGGAAAAAATCTGCTTCTTCTCTCTTTTTCAGCACTTTTTCTACAATTATTGAGCTTAATGAATAACTGATATCTTTTGTCGCTTCAGCTTTTCTGTACATCAGCCGTAGTCTCAAACTGTAATTACCCTATTTCCTGTTTTATGAAATTTATATCATGTCTAATTCTTTCAGGGGCATAGGAAAGAAAGAGGATCAACTCCCACCTCTTCTCTCTCTCCTATTGGTTATCACAAAATTTTCCTTTAATGCCAAATAAAAGAATCATCATTTTAAAACCAAAATTTAAATCTTATATAATTTCATTATTAATACTTTTTTAATTAATATTAATAATTAGTGAATATTAATTAGTATTATTTAATTTTCTTCAAAATAATTCTATGTTCATTAATAATGAATATTTGCAATTAATATTAATAATTAGTGAATACTGAAATACTTCATACTGAATTATTATTTGATTTTCTTCAAAATAATTTATAATCATCTTTCAAATGAAATTTTTTGAGCCCTTCAGTGATTTTTGAATTGCTACGCTCCTGAATTCTTTTAATTATTTCTGTTCATGAATAAAATATGCGGCTCCAACACCTGTTAACACGTTGAGCGCCACGCAAATTCTTAAAATTCATTAAAATTCCATAATGATTCCTCCTGTAATAAATAAAAATTAAGCAAATGTTTAATAAATTTTCAATCATTAAATGTAATATTTTTAGTTTTATATCCTATTTTGTATCCGCCACCGATGGCTGACAGGGTGCTCAACGTTTTAATTTTTCATTGGTACTGCTTTTATTTTCGGGGTAAAACTTTCACTGAAATGATTGAAGTATAACATGTTCTGCACACTTCTTAAGTTTCAAGATGATTCCTTCAGTACTTATATGACAAAATGTCTAGAATCTAGAATGGCTGACATGGCGCTCAACGTGTTAAGAAAGGGAGACATTACGACAAAGAATACTCAGAGTAGCTGATTTTTATGAATGTTTGGCCTTTTTTTTTCACATATGGACGCTAAATATTATGACTAACCTTAAAAATCAAGCAGTTAGGATGAAAAATACAGAACTGGCATTTATAAGTAATAAGTAAAAAACTTTCAATAAACGCAATAAAATGCAAGAACTCACAACGATTGCTTCAGGTCAAAAGAAAATATGACCTTTCATTAGATGAACAAAGATGGTACGAGTGCTGCAAAACAAAACTGTAACAAAGAGCCATTGTCAGGAAATACAAAAGGCCAACATACTCTGTTGAAATTTATAATAAGCAAACTTACCAATAAATTCCTCCCCAAATCACAGCTTAAATTCAACTAAGGACGTTATCCAGTAACTTAAAATTGTTAAATTCGAACCCAATAACAAAATAGTTAGTTTTCACCTGTTCCTGACCATTGAAATAAAAGAAGTAAATGAAATTATTAACAATAAAATAACTGAAATCTACAGAAATACACCTATCACTACTACCCTAATTTCTGCAAACAATTTAATTTAAAATAAAAATTCTTTTAGATTTAACAATAAATTTTATCATCAAAAGAAAGCAGTCCTGATGGAATCATCAGCTTGGGATTCATAGTCGAATCCAAATTTTGAATGATAGAAAATATTATATTTAATAAAAATAACAATATAAAAATCATATAAAAAATTTAAATCATATCCCCAGTGCTCAAAAAGGAAAACCTTGTTACACTACTTCTATTCCTATAATAAAGGTGCTGTGAATAAAATAAAAAAAGCAATAAAATTTAATATTAAGACTTGAATCAAACCAAATAAAAATCTTTCAGAGAATGCACTAAAAAAAAAAAAAAAATCTCATCAACCCTTTAGAAACCGCAGGAATCTACAAAACTAATTATGAAAAACAAAATAAAGAATCTAGTGCATAGATTGGAATGATGGGAAGAAAAATCAAAAAGCCAATCAAAGAACATCAAAATAATTAATATTAGATTCGGAAAAATAACAACTGCTTTAACTGGAATTAATCAAACCGAACCAATAAAAGTTAATAGTCCTGAAAAATTATCTAATGTTAATAATCAATATGCATTATGACGTGAAATGGTGGAAGTGTTGACAAATGCTGATGACTGCAACAAATCAGATCTAATCTATATCGACACCAGATAGCATGACATATTTGAATCAAGAAGAGCAAGAGACAAATAGCAAGGAATTTTACAGACTAACACACCAACTGAGGAAGCCAAGGGGCTTCGCGTCTTAGGTCTATTGAGTGAAGTCTTTATTTAGATTTTAATGAAAACAACTTCATTTTACCATGTTTTTATTAACTTCTATTCTTGTTTGTTTGTTTGTATGTATGTTTGTTTTGTTTGTTTGGTGCAAATCTTGCAATCGAATTATAACTAACTTCCCTACTAGCTAGACATTTGAAACTTTCACAGTAGCTCAGAACCTGGTGACAACACAATACTTTGAAGTCCGATTTTCGAATTTTTTATTAGTTTTCTTATAATTAATTAAAATATGAAAATAATAACATCCTAATAGAGTTAAAATAGCCATTAAAATATTAGTTATAATTTAATTGTTGCCAAAAAAAATTTATGAGTTCATTTTCTTTCGACATAAAAATAAATACATTTAATCAAACAAGAACGTTAAAAAATTATATAAAGTTAAATTATGCATCTCAAAAAAATTGACGTCATTATCACTTTAAAAATTTTATGCACATTGATAGGAGCTCTATGATTCATCAGAAAATTTAAAACATGGTATATAAAAAGGGTTTTTTTATCTTATAATTATTTTGAAATTAAATTGAAACATGCTGTTAATCCATCCAACATAAAATATATTATTGAAAACACTGCTCGGCATGAAAACTGCCCCAACACCATTTTTACAAATTCTTATGTAAATTGACACCCTGAATCCGAATATGATAGCTATTTTGCCCTATCACCCACTGTTTTTTAAGGACCCCCCCCCCCCCCTATTTTTACCGCTTTTTGGTAATTTTATGGCTATAAATTTGGCTAAAAGAAATATTTTAACTGTTAAATATCTTCTGAGGGCCTAAAGAGGTGAAAAATTCTACAGCATGAACATTTGCAGCAAGGGGAAGATTTAAGGGGGGGGGGGGGATTTGCCACTGAAATAAGTTACCTACATTTATTATATTTTTATTAATCAATTATTATTATCACTTATTATACATTATATATTTTTATTTATTAAAATATATATATATATTTCTTAATACATCAGTGATTTAAATCAAGATATTAAAATCATGAAATTTTTAGGTGATTTAAGTTGGTGCACACAGTTGAAAAACAATAAATTTTGTCTTATAGACAAGGCTTACCACCAAAAAAATTGTTTCAGTCTTGACATTGGTTGATTACTTGCACGTGGGTGCAAGTTGCACCCATGTTTATTATATTTTATTAATCAATTATTATTATCACTTATTATACATATATATATTTATTTAAGAGTTAAAATAGTTATTTTTCATTCTCCAAATCAAATTCATGGCCATAAAATTACTGAAGAGTGATAACAATTGGGGGAGGAGGTGATGTCCCGAGAAAACAGTGGGTGATGGGGCAAAATGGGCATCTTCGGATTCAGGAGGTCATTTTACATAAGAATCCGCGGAAATGGTATCAGGGCTTGAATTTTTTTTTTTTCTTTTTTTTTTTTACAGCGTAGTGAAATTATTGACACATTGGGGACTGCAATGTATGTTTAAGTAATAATTTGCAATTTATTATTTTTTTTAACAAGGAACAATTATTTTCGTAATACTGAAAAAAAAAATAATAATAATAATAATAGCAAACAGTTATTTTTTAACTAAGTGATTCATTATTAAAGTATTATTAATTTTATTATTCTCCTACTATGAAATCATTTCTTCCCTTGTTCATAAATCAATTTTGGCTGCACTCTAATCTCATATACTATGACAATATAAAAGAGGGCATGACAAACATTTTCTTATGATCAAAGATATTTCATTCCTCTAGTAACAAAAATACTCTAAAATTTGCTAAAACTGATGCATATTTCTACTCTTGCAAATATATATATATATATATATATATATACTAGCTGACCCGACAAACGTTGTTTTGTCATATAAATTATTTCTAGAGAATATTTTGCTAGAAAAAAATAACTAACTTATTGTAAGTGTGTAAGGATGTGGTATATAATTGAAACAGGTATGGAGCGCTGTGAACTGTGACTGTGAATTCCGATTATAACGTAAAAGACATAATTACCGAAATTTTCGCTACTTGCTTCTTGCTACTTTCTACTTGCTACTTGTTATTTAAAACCTCCGCTGAATGTCGAACAGCACAACATTTTATTTCATACGGCAAATATTTCAACTTATGAGAGAATCTCTGATAGCAACGAATTTCACATGAAAATTCCGTCTTTTTTGAATAAGCTGTAACAATCTGGGCCGATTTGATGAAAATTTTTATCAAAAAGTTATTACAATATCTAACATCATTACATGTACATTTATCACAATTCAATCAATCGATGCATGTGAGTATGTGTATAGTATGAGCGAAGTGAAATGTAGAGTTCGTATTAAATAAAAACTTAAACTCGTTTTAATTAAATGTGAAAAAGTTGAAACTCAATTTATTTTATAACAGGTATATTTTTTTAATCTACAAAAACTTAATTTATCGTAATGCCATTGGATGTACAATATTTTTGGTTAATCCTTGAGGAGTATACACAAACAAATTCGAAGGTTTTCCAACCCTGGAACACGCAACATATAATTGGCCGTGAGAAAAGCACGGATTTTCTATATCTAAGCCACAAATTGGGACCCCTTTGGTGACTTTAAATATTTTAAGCCATTTTTGCGATGAATTGAAATGGCTATCTCAATTGTGGAACTAAAGATCTTGGCGAGAAGCGTCCGAGCTACTTTGATGCCAAATTTCAAATTTTGCCGAAGGGATGCGATACTAAAGGTGTTCCATACAAAAAATAAATAAATAAAATATCAGTGACATACACATGCACAAAAGTATGGGACCTCATTGGTGACTTTAAATATTTTAAGCCATTTTTGCGATGAATTGAAATAGCTATCTCAATTGTGGAACTAAAGATCTTGGCGAGAAGCGTCCGAGCTACTTCGGTGCCAAATTTCAAATTTTGCCAGAGGGATCCGATACTAAAAGTATTCCATACAAAAAGCAAATAAATAAAATATAATAAATTAGCTACACAAATAAATTTGTAGGTTAGGGTGGTTTTTAATCAATGCGCGTGTAAATTTGATTGAAATTTATATAAAATACTCACTCCAATTCCGCACTAAATTTGCAAAATGTATAGTTTTTTATGCACACTTCAAAACTCTTCAAACACTAATTACATCTTCATGTAATATTTCAATTAGGACACAATTTTTTGTATAACAATAATAACACGAAGTTACAAAATATTTTCCTGAATTTAATCGCAGCACCAACTGTCGGGACAAACTGGAATTACAATAGAATATACGCAAGCGAAGTGTGACACCACTGACCGTCAGGGGATGCAAGAAAAAGATTTCCTATGTTAATCTCCCATTGGATTTTTTATACAAAAATTATTAAAAATCGAGGAAAATTATTTCTCGATTTTAATCCCCGTATTTGGGTATAGATATGTATTAGTTATCGTATGCATGTGTTAGATTGAGTTATTTTGCTCTCAAATTGACAAAATTTTAATTTTAAATTTCAAAACTCTGTCTTCCTTGGCGTTTTTTGTATTTGGCGATCAAAAACGTAATACGAAAATATACATGCCAGATGTATATTTTCGTAATATGTATTGTACGAAATTGTTTCATATTATTCATTACTCTCTTAATATAAGTTGTTGAAATAACCATTATTTTTGAAAGAAATTAAATATGTTCGCCAGATGATATGGCGATATTTTTTTTTTGCCAAGGATGACAGAGTTTTGAGATTAAAAATTCAAATTTTATCAATTTTACAGCAAAAACAACTCAGTCTAACGCATGCACATGATAACTAATACATATCTATACCCAGATATGGGGATTAAAATCGGGAAATAATTTTCCTCGATATTTAATAATTTTTTACAAAAAATCCAATGGGTGATTAATATAGGAAATATTTTTCTTGCATCCACGGACGGACAGCGACGTCATCACTTCGCTTGCGTATTATTGAATATTCGATACTACGATCGTAGCGCAGTCTGCCGGATCCAATGTGAAACATTCCAAAATCAACAACGATATATAAGTGATAAATTAATTAAATAAACAATTTAAATTGGACTGAATTGTAAATCTAAAGCATTTTCGAATCCACCTGAAGACACACAAAAAATTTCATTAAACCCGGTCCAGCCGTTTAGGAGGAGTTCAGTGGCATACACACGCACAAAACAAATATATATAAAAAGATAAATACAAAGCCACAGCTTTAGTATAGACCTACCCCCCCCCCCCCCCTTGTCGACTTTAAATATTTTTGGCCATTTTTGCGATGAATTAACACGGCTATCTCAATTGCGTAACTGACGATCTTGGTGAGAAACGTCCGTACTACTTCGGTGCCAAATTTCAAATTTTTCCAAACTAAAGCTGTTCCACACACACACAAAAAAAAAAAAAAAAAAAAAAAAAAACTGTTTTATAATATATACAAAATAAAAATAAAAAATTCTTATAAATTCGAAATTATTACTATTTACAATTAAGGTGAAAACATAAAAAAACCTTTATAAGTTACATATAAAGTATCAATTAAAACGAAAAATTTTGTTTTACTGTAGAAAAGAAAAGTACTACTAAATTAAATAAAAATTTTAAGCTGATACTAAGTATCTCTATGAAAATATTTATTTACACGCGAATATTTTCATAGTATATTAATTTTTTTTTTCTAATTTTTATTGTTTATCACGCGAAATTAAAAATATTTTATTTCAGGAAAAAAATAAATAAACGTGAATTTTGTTTATTTTGGCATCAAATATATTTTTCTTTTCAATCATTTTAAAGTTAAAATGGAGTTTTTATTTAATATCTTTTGATCCAATTATCCGATTGAACTGAATTGCAAATCTAAACCATCCTCGAATCCACCTGAAGACACACAAAAAATTTCATTAAACTCGGTCCAGCCGTTTCGGAGGAGTTCTGTGACATACACACGCCCTAGAGTCCTGCGCGGGTCGGGTTTTACCCGACCCGAACCCGACAGATGAATTTTAAATCAACCCGAAACCCGACCCGAACCCGACAAAAAAATTTTCATCAACCCGAAACCCGACCCGAACCCGACAAAAAAATTTTCATCAACCCGAAAACCGACCCGAACCCGCAACAGAGAATTTTTTGCGACCCGAACCCGACTTACCTAACCCGAACCCGACCCGAAACCCGAAAAATGAATCATTACTTACTCATCTAAAAATCATTCAAAACAAGGTAAAATGATATACCATGATATAAAATAAATTAAATTTTTATTGTCACACAGTTGGTAAATTATAAAAAAAACTAGTATGTTGTGGCCACCACAAGACATTCTTCTATATTTTTCTGTCAAATTTACTAAGTGCGAATAATTTATTAAAACTATTATTAAAAAGTTTAACGTGATGAATGCAAATAATTTTCATCTTAGGGAAATCTAACACTAAATATCCAAAGAGAAACAGTTTCATCTTCTATAAATAACATCTTAAGCAATGCGTTTTTATAATGGTTATCTCACATATCATGGTTCGTACAGTTATATGGCATAGAAGTTGAGATATAGCCATCCTGTTATCGATGAAATTTGCAATATAACAGCGCCACCTATTGGCCGACAAGCATTCAAACTGAGTCAGCATAATGTCTCATAATTGCCTTCTCACATATTAAGTTTTGTTTGATGATACACAATAGAACCTGAGATATAGCTTTCCTTGTAATTGTGGAAATCGCTGTGTAGCAGCGCCACCTGTTGAGCGGTTTACACCAAAAGTTGACAGGCGCTAATACATATTAAAGGGCACCTACATACAAATTTATATGAAATTCTGTGCAGTAGTTCTTGAGATATAGCCTTTCTTTAAATTGCGGAAATCGCTTTGTAGCAGCGCTACCTGTTGGCTAATAGGCATTCAATTTGAATTAGCGTAATATCTCATATTGGTCTTCTCACATATCAGGTTTTGTTGGGTTATACGCAATAAAACCTGACATATATAATCTAGACATCTCAAAACTTGTAAATCCGTCGAAAACCGGAAGTCGAAAATTTTTACGAATCCAATACCTTTTTCGATTGAATATAGAAGAAAGTAAAAAAATAAAAAAAAATAAATAAAATGTAATTACTGATTGTATTGAGTTAAAAATTAAAAAAAAATCTAAAAAAAAAAAAAAAAGTTTAATAATAATGTTTGAACATTTATGTGAGTTGTGAACTTCAAGATTGCAAAAATATGCTTCATTTTCAGTGTTAATAGTTCGTTGTTTAATGATTATATTCCGAAAAAAAAAATATATATATATATATATATATATCTTTATTTATTGCTTTTGTTCGACATGAATGTTTATAATAATTTGGGTAGCAGGGATATATGATTCACAATTGGACATCTGCTTTCCCGCAATCACTTTCAATTCACACAATCAGCAAATTATCTTCTTACAGCTGCAATTTTCGTGCGTTGTTTTTGTTTATTTGTTCTAAAGAAGACGTTAAAGAATATTATTATTATACCTTAATGGAATCCGTTTCCTAAATGTGTTTATTTTACATTACTTTTTACTTTCTTCTGTATTCAATTGAAGAAAGTTTGGAATCGTAAAAAAATTTCAGCTTCCGTTTTTTGATGGATTTACACGTTTTGAGGGTTCCAGAACACAATTTGTCTAGGTATTCTTAGAAAATATGTATCTGTCAGTTTGTGTGTCTGCGTGAAAAAAAAAAAAAAAAAAAAAAAAAAAAAAAATGTGCGACTGTATCTCGGGAACTACTGCAGTTAACCTTGACCTAAATTAATACCTATCAACTTTTGGTGTCAATTTCGTAACAAGTGGCGCTGCTGAACCGCGATTTTCACAGTTTCAGGTAAGGCTATAGCTCAGGAACTACTACACGATTTTGTATATAAATTTATATGCAGATACACTTTGACATAAGTTAGTGTTTACCAACTTTTGTGTCAATTGCTGAATAAGTGGTGCTGTTATACGTCGTCTTTCGCATTTTCAGGGAAGGCTATATGTTCTGTTGTGTATTATCAAAAAAAACTTGACATGTATCAGTGTAGCCATTACGCTGATTCAATTTGGATGCATATCAGCCAATAAATGGCGCTGCTATAGTGCAATTTTCCCTGAGAACGGGATGTGGCTGCATCTCAACTTCTATGGCATATAACACTACGAAACCTGATGTATGAGGTAACCATTATGAAAACGCTTTTTTTAAGACTTCATTTATAGAGAATTATACTGTCTTTCTTTTATTATATTTAGTGTTAGTTTTTTCTAAATGAAAATCATTCATTATGGTATATAATTTTAATAAATAATAGTTTTAAGAAAATATTTTTACTGAGCGAATTCCTATAGGAAAATATAGAAGAAAGTTTTAGGTGGTCACAGCATACTAGCTTTAGATGAAATCACAACAAGTATTTCTTCTATATTTGCTGTATAAACAAGTATAAATGGAGGAAAATTCAAAATTCCGTTTACACAAAAGCGAGGATTGAATTTCGTTAAAAGTAAAGGTATTAAATAAATAATAATTAAGATAATTAAAAAAAAAAAAAACTAGTATGTTGTGCTCACCACAAGACATTCTTCTATATTTTCTAATACAAATTCGCTCAGTACAGATAATTTACCAAAGCTATTATTTATTAAAATTACCTACCATAATGAATGCAGACGATATTCATCTTAGAGAAAAATTACATTGTACAAAGACAGTTTTATTCTCCATAAATAGTATATTAAAAAACGCGTTTTATTTTGTACAGTTATACACCATAGAAGTTGAAATATAGCTTTTCTGTTCTCGGGGAAAATTGCAGGACAGCAGCGCCACCTATTGGCTGATATGCATCCAAATTGAATCAGCATAATGTCTGATAATGGTCTTTTCAGATATATATATATATATATATATATATATTATACACAATAGAACCTGAGATATCTCTTTCCCTTAAATTATGGAAATCGTTGTATAACACTGCCACCTATTGAATTATTGCTACCAAAAGTGAAAAGACAATAATTTATATCCACATATAAATTTATGTGCAATTTTGTGCAGTAGTTCCTGAAATATAGCCTTTCCTTGAACTATGGAAATCACTGTATGCAGCGCCACCTTTTGAGAAATTGACATAAAAAGTTGATAGGGACTAGGTTATGTCAATGTGCTTCTACATATAAATTTATATGCAATTCTCTGCAGTAGTTATTGAGATATAGCATTCCCTTAAATTGTGGAAATCACTGTATAGCAGCGCTATCTGTTGAGCAATGGGCACCAAAAGTTGATAGGCACTAATTTATGTCAAGGTGCATTTATTTATAAATTTATATGCAATTATGTGCAGTAATTCCAGAGATAAAGTCGCCACAAAATATTTGTCACACACATACAGAGACGCAGACTGATATTTTCTAGAAATAGTCAAATCGTGTTCTGGACTCTCAAAACGTGCAAATTCGTCAAAAATCGGAAGTTGAAAATTTTTACGAATCTAATACTTTCTTCTACTGAATATAGAAGAAAGTAAAGAAAAAAAAAACTTGTAAACTGCGATATCTTTTCAATTTCTAGACTGTAAATGCGATGTTATATTTCTTTATATATTAACAACAATCGAGAAAGATTTATAATACTTTTCTAATTTTCATACAATTTCTACAAAAGATACATATTAGTTCCGTTGAAGAAAAGAAAACAGATCCAGATGCAAATACGGATCTATTTTTCTGGCGGATATCCGCGGATACGAATAGGGTGCTCCGGTACATGTCTGCCCACCAGCGGTTCTGCGCTCGAAGCTGGTAGATGGGAGGTGTCGGATTCGATCCCAGGTCGCGCTCATCGACCTAGCCGTTCGGAGTTTTCTCCAAAACACGCGTAAGTACGGGCTAGGACACCTTAGAAAGACTCAAACGGACGGCATACCCCCTATAGGCCTAGGACACATCTGGAGTCAATCGACCTTAAATCCTCCAACCAAACAACCAACCGATACATGTCTAGTATGCGCACAGAATGTTTAAATTAGTTACATAGTTGTAAACATGCCTATAAATATATGTTTATAATTGTAAAAAATATTTTGAAAGATGTTCTCCAGTCGACCCGACTTCTTGAAAACCAAACCCGACCCGAACCCGAACCCGACCCGCAAGAAAAAAAAATCTGTCAACCCGACCCGAACCCGACCCGCACGAAAAATAGATCAGTCAACCCGACCCGAACCCGACCCGCAAGAGAAAAAATTCTGCCAACCCGACCCGAACCCGACCCGCGGGTCGGGTCGGGTTCGGGTAAAATCGGGTTACCCGACCCGATGCAGGACTCTAACACGCCCAAAAGAAATATATATATAAAGATATATATACACAGGGTGTTTCAAAAGTCCCACACCTCCCTCCTAACTCGAAAATGAGTCAGAATTATGAAAAATGGCAAAACACATGTTTAATGAATTTGTCAGGGACCTCTTTTGGTGTAAAAAGTTTGGGTCCAGGGGGGATAGGGAGATGCTAGGGAGGGCAACTTTAAAATTTTAAATAGGAAGGTATATCTTGTGATACATCCCTGGAAACGTTTTTTAAAAACAAATTTGATATATATAGTTTTCGCCCTACGATGATTATTAGGAGATGCATGAGTTTTTAGACTTTTGAAATGTAGATTTTATACTTATTTATACCCTTTAATAATAATTGAAGAAAAAACTATTTATACCAAATTCATTGTCTTGAAGAGACGTTTCCAGGTATGCATCACAAGATATACTTTCCTGTTTGAAATTTTAAAGTTGCTTCCCTAGCGGCACTTCTGCTACCACCCCCTTCCCCGGGCCCAAACATTTTTGGGCAAAGTATGTTTTGTGAAACATCTCTGGAAACGTCTCTTCAAGACAATGAATTTGATATAAACAGTTTTGTCCTGTAATGATTATTAAAGGGGATACATAAGTATAAAATTCACATTTCAAAAGTATAAAAACTCAAGTATCTTCCTTAATAATCATTGTAGGGCAAAACTATTTATATCACATTCATTGTTTTGAAGAGACGTTTCCTGAGATATATCACAAGCACAAGACATACCTTCCTATTTTAAATTTTAAAGTTGCCCCCCCCCCCTAGTGCCCCCACCGCCAGGACCAAACTTTTTTCACCAAAAGAGGTCCCTCTTGAATTCATTGAACATGTGTTTCGCCATTTTTCCCAATTCCGACTCATTTTTGAGTTAGGAGGGGGGGGGGACTTTTAGAACACCCTGTATATATATAGCAAGTACATTATTATTGGATATACTACTGTTTAAAAATATTTTACAATTGCTACACAAAACATATTGCACAAATAATTAACAATGAAAAAAAAGTTGTTTGTACAATCAGCAACTGCACAATTATTCATTTATAAACCAAACCTTGATGTTATGGATAATAAATAATCCAAGTAAAAAAATGTAAAAAAAAAATATTTAAAAAAGAAAAATCTGTAACAATACTAAAAATGTAAATATATTTATAGTATATTAAAGCAATAATAATAATAATTGAAAATTTTCTTTTCCCTAAGAGTAATTAAACATACTTAATATACACTTTCTATCAGACATACTCTTTCAAAGATGGCATAATAAAAATCTCTCCAATAGACCACTATTTAATCAAAACACAATCTGCAGTATATAGGTCAAATTACACATATAGATAAAAAACAATTAACTTTCATAATTATTAACACTTAATTCAGAGACAAACTTTTATATAAGGGTCTTGAGAGAAATCTATTGACGTTAAATCAGGTAACATATTTGTACATGCATGGATGCAAATTATTTCATGGTTGAGGCTCAAGTACATTCAGTGTATGTCTGTAATTCAAAGAACATCAATAAGAAAATTATCAATGAATCAATTTTGAATTTCACTAAATAATCTTTACATTCATCAACCTCTAAAAATTTTGGAGGGAAAATATGATTTTATTCTTATTTATATTTTATTTATTTACTTTAATTTTTTTAACAGGCTTAAAGAGACATCATTGAGTATTTTTTTTTTTTTTTTTTAGTTATTAATTTGTTAAACAACTATAAAAGGAATAAACAAATATAAGAATTACTTTTAACGAAGTTTATAATACATATTTGAAATTAAAATTAAATACCTTTAACATAACTTTGTGCTGGCAGAAAGCTTTTTCGACAGGGGATCCCCTCCTTCGACGGTGCCGACTGCACTTTGTGGTTGGCGGTCATCAACAGGCTGATCTTCACCTTTATAGCTGTACATATGATGCCACACTTTGTCTATTTCTGCCGATTCGTGGTCGTTTATCACGTGATGATTGTGCGCGATTTCAATACTTTCTCTGAGATATGTGTAAGTTTGGTTATTAAAATTAGCTATTTTGGTGACATTATCAAAATCTATTTTTATATTGTTTTCTAAGTAATTTTTAGCAAGCGTGGTGGTATTCCGGTTGAATTTGATGTCATTTTGATGTTCTTTTATTCGGGTTTTTATTTTTCTTTTAGTAACACCTATGTAATTGTATTCTTCATTTTCATGATTTTTGAGGGGAATTTTGTAAATACCTGCAGTTTCGGTGGGGGGACTATATCTTTATCGCTTCTTATTAATTGAAAGATATTGGGGTTGGGTTTGAAATAGACAAAGTGTGGCGTCATATGCACAGCTATAAAGGTGAAGATCAGCCTGTTGATGACCGCCAACCACAAAGTTCAGTCGGCACCATCGAAGGAGGGGATCCCCTGCCGAAAAAGCTTTCTGCCAGCACGAAGTTATGTTAAAGGTATTTAATTTTAATTTCAAATATGGAATAAACAAAGTTTCTAATATGAAAAATAAATTCAAATACAAACTGTATATCTCGTAAAGATTTCAAATATTCTTTTATAACTAAAAATTCCCAAACATATAAATTCATAAAAACTAAACTTTCAATGACAGTACAATAAAGTTCAAACATATATTTTTTTCTCTTTTTCTTTCTTTTGATTGAAACAAAATTTAAATAAATAGTTATAAAACCTGTAAAAAATATTCAACCATACAGAAACAAACAAACAAAAGTTTTCAGCGGGTTACAATCTTAGCGGATATACCACACTTTTAAACTATAATTCCTTACATAAGAGTAATAAAATTCTCTGTATAAGATCGATGAATATCCATGGAAAATAGTCATAAAACTTTATAAACAGGGTTTAAACCGCCATTAGTTTTTTTTTTTTTAGAATTTTGCTAAAATATGTTAATAAGAATTTCACTAAAAAGCAAAAGAAAAATAACTTCATAAAATATCTCTATACAATAACCTCTAATTTTTATTTAAATATTTGTGGGCGAAAATTATCAAACCACAGAAAAAATCAGTAATCATTATTTATTTAGTATACTTGGATTTAATTTTGATTTTTGATGGTTGAATTTAAAAGTGTCAGAATTCAGAATTTGCTTCATGGAAGCATTCTCAGCATTCATATTGTACAATGATCCACCCCTATCCATTATTTTCCTTTTAAATTGCTTTTCCATTTTCATACATGACATAGCTCCCTCTTTTTCTATTGTTAAAATTAAAATGAAGCTTCACTGATTCATGTTTATTAAACCACAAATATGGATGCATCGTTAAAATTATCAGTGAACAAAAGAAAACAAAATCTTATCTCACATAGAGATATAATACATATAATACACCACATATCTAATATAATTTCCTTTCAATTTTTGTCGATCTCAAAGAATGTTAACCGCAAAAGTTTTTTAATCTGCCCTGATTTTTCATCTAAATGCTAGTTCTGCCTCTCCTTAATGAAAATGATCCAAAAACTTCTACAGTTTCTGCAAATTTTCCTCTACAATTCTCCATAAAAGTGACTCAACTGTAACGGTATTTGAAAGTTTTCTCTGTGTTTCCTTTAGGGATCTAAATTATTGTGAGTTCCCTTTGCTGCAGAATATGGGCTGCTCCGTGAGGACATAGTAAAGTCTCAACTAGATTTGAGTCCAAGAAAGACTCAACCGTCTCACAACAAGTGTCTCCATGGTAACCAATTGAAGCTCAACTAAATTCCGGTTTTCAGAATGTTTCTTCTATGGTTCATCTGTTTTCAACTGTTTCATCTGTTTTAACTGTTTCATCTATAATAACTGTAATTGTACTATGAATCTTTTTGTATATATAATTCAAATGTTGCTGTACCCGTAACAACAACAACAAAAAAAAAAAAGACTTTGTCATGATGATGCCCTGGTGGTCAGGGCGAAAGGCCTTGACAAGTTGTAATTTTAATTGATAATTCTAATTAAATGTACCATTTTATACGAGTTGTAAAGTGAATTTTTTTTAAAAATAAAGTTTGTGGTTTTTTTAAAAAGAAAACAAAATTGGGGATGACTAAAGAAAAAAAAAAAAATCAACAGTAACCAAAGTGGAACAGCTTCAGTATAGAATCCCTATGGGGAAATTTGAAATTCAGCACCAGAGTAGCTAGGACATTTCTCATCAAGGTCTTTACTAAAGCAACTGGAATAGCCATTTTAATTCATTGCCAAAAAATTAAAGCATTTTCCATGAGGGTCCTATATTAAAAGCTATACCTCCAAGGAATTAAATTAGATTTTGATAAAGCTAAGATACTTGCTTGTGCATTTTAACTAAAATGCTGAAGAAACTTTTCTGACAGGCTAAACCCTGTTTATAAAATTTACAAGTAGGGTACGTGCACCAGTGATTGACACTTTTAGAGCAATTTCTGATGTTTTTAATGTTCTAGTCATCAGAAAATATTTTTAGAAATCTTAAGTTAATATATATAGCATGAAAGATATTCAGAACCACATATATGTTAAAATATATACATTTGATAACAATTATTTTCTTTTATGAATTTTTATTTGACACCCACTCAATGTTCCAGTAATTGACACTGCCAGTTTTTCATTTTATCAGTAATTGGTACCCTATGTTCCAGTGTTTGACACTGCTAGTTATCATTTTACCAGTTATTAGCACCCTATGCTCCAATGTTTGACATAAAATGTTAAAATTCTTATACGTAAAATATATGATTTTCTTATTTATTTCTGGATAGATGTCAATTACTAGAGCATGTCAATCACTGGAGCACCTACCCTAATATTTATTTAACAAGTTTAGGGTAAAATTGTTTTCCATAATGTAGTAGTTATAATATAATTGTAATAATGAAATATGCTTCCAGATATCCTGCTAAATGATCTTTTGTTTATTTACTCCCAAATTTTGAAATATGTGTATCACATTTACATGCACACAAAAATATATTTTTTCAAGATCTATAACTCAATACCAAAAAAATAACATAAGTAGACAAGGTCTCATTATATATCAAATTTATTGACTAAAAAGCCCTCTATTTGTTTGTTTGTGATGTTTCATCATTTGCATAAGAAAATAATTAAGGTAATCATAAGGTAAAGACATATATTAAGGTAAAGACACCAGTACTCGTCACCATCACAAAAGACATGTTAAAATAACTGTTAATTAACATCTATGGATTTGAAACCACCGGCACTAGATTTCCTAGAACTGGAGAATATAGCTCAAGTGGATTTAAATCCATAGATTAACAGTTATTTTAACACGTGTTTTGCAAGGGTGACAAAGTAACAATTAATTATAAGGAAAAATATATACATTTTAAAATTATGCATAAAAAAAATTCTAATGGTTTTAATAGTTATTAAACATATTTTTATCATCCCATATTAACATTTTTTTTTTTTTTTTAGTAGCAACATAATTTCCCTTTTACATAAGTGGACTAAAAAATACTAATTGATATTCTTAAAAATTATGCAAATTGTAGATCTCAGATACATAAAAAGGCACAAAGGACATATTTTAGTTTATGAATAAATAAATAAACAAATTGAAAAATTAAAAAATATGTTATCCATAATATGAAATATGTATATATATATATATATATAACAAAATACATACTGCTGCTTCTGTTGATGAAAATTCAATTATTGCACTACCTTTTTTTCTTGAAGACACAAGGCATGTTAAATGGCCATACTACAGAAAAAAAAAAAATCATTTTATTAAGATCATTTAAAAAAAAAAAAAAAAAGAATTAATTTTAATTCTATGAAGAAATGTGAAATAAAAATTATACTTTTTGAAAAATATTGTCCAAAATTTCTTGATTATAACCTCCATTATCTTCATCTTGTTTAGAACTCTTCCATTTGACCTAAATGAGAGGAAACAAAAATGTATAATGTTGAATACAGAGAGATTTTCAAAATTTTCATTAACATTATAAATAAATAAATATATATATATATATATATCTGTATATATATATAAAAATTGAGGTGTGTGTCCCTATATTTCACTTTGCAGCTAAAACTACATATCGCAGACGAATAGTGTTTGTATGTAGCAATAGATACAAGGCTCCCATCGTGCACTATGGTGGTTGCAAGTCGATACCTCTAAGGGTGTTGCAGATACAGGGGTTGAAAGATGTGAACTCTAAAAATGTGTGATTATCATTGGTCGGAAATGATCTGGATCGTTCTAGAAATTTCTGGAATGATCTAGAAAGTCTTAAAATTTGAGCCAACTAAGAATGTTCTAGAAAATTCTAAATTGATCTAGAACATTCTAGAATGATCAAGAAAGTTCTAGAATGATCTAGAACATTCTAAAATGATCAAAAAAGCTCTAAAGTATATACAAATGTTGTAGACGATCAAAAATATTTTTATTGATCGGAAATTATCTGGATCGTTCTAGAAATTTCTGGAATGATCTAGAAAGTCTTAAAATTTGAGCCAACCAAGAATGTTCTAGAAAATTCTAAATTGATCTAGAACATTCTAGAATGATTAAGAAAGCTCTGGAATGATCTAGAATATTCTAAAATGATCGAAAAAGCTCCAAAGTATATACTAATGTTTTAGACGATCAAAAATATTTTAGAAATTTCTGGAAATCTCTAAAATGTATGTCAATATTTTAATTGGTCGAAATTATTCTGGATCATTCTCGATACTTTTCAAATTTTCTAAAAAATTCAAAAGTTGAAATTTGTAGAACAATCCAGAAAATTTAGTAATTAGTGGGGATAATTTTCGCGACTATATAAGACGAAAAGTCAAGCCTGTGCTTTAGTCGATTTTTTACAAGAATTGCGTAACAAAAGAAAACTTATAAGTAGTGTGATTGTAAATAACAGTGAGTAATAATTTTTACAGTGAAGAATTAAATCTTATTAAGTTTAGTGTTCTTTTTTAGTGCAGTGTGAAAAATATCACTAACGATGCCAAAACGTAAGAGCGTATTCTCGCGTTCTCGAATTGTATCGAAGAGGCAAAAGATGTCGCGAAGAAATGAAACCACGGAAGAAAGAGAACAGCGTCTATCATTACTTCGGGAAAATTATTATCTCAGGCGAAATAACCAGACTGAAGAGCAGTTTAATGATTCTAGAGAGACAGATAAAATCAGAAAAAGATTACAAAGAAAAAGAGAAACAAATGAACAGACAGATGCTAGAAGAATACAAAATACAATAAAAATGCGTAACCTTCGACTAAATGATCAAATGGAAGCTCAAGCGTCAGGAACAACCGTAAATGCTATTCGTGAAAAACGTCGGGGAGGATATAGTCTTGAATATGAAGCGTTTTATTATAATCCCACTAGAAATTATAATCAACATCCAAGTGTAGTAATCGGTAAAATGAATGTAGTTTGTAAATTTTGTAAAGCTAAAAAATTCAAAGGAGAAACACCGAGTACATGCTGTTCGAATGGTAAAATTAAATTACCAGACTTGAAATCTCTGCCACCGGAATTCCTAGAATTTATGAAAGGAGAAACACATAATTCTAAAGAATTTTTTAAAAATATTAGGCGTTACAATGCATGCTTTCAAATGACTTCATTTGGAGCAACTGCAGTAATCGAAGAACCAGGATTCAATCCAGTGTTTAAAATACAGGGACAAGTATATACAATGGTACAAGATTATGTGTAAAACAAATTTTGAACAACATCATTGAGGCAGAAATTCTAACTGGCAAAGAAAAAGGAAACTTGGTTTTTATACCAAGAATTCCATTAATTGCGAATGACTTACCATTTTGTTTTAAAAGATTACAATTTCCACTAAGATTAGCTTATAGTATAACTATCAATAAGGCCCAAGGTCAGACGTTCCGATTTTGTGGGGTTAATTTAAAAGAATCCTGTTTTTCACATGGCCAACTCTATGTAGCTTTTTCACGCGTGGGACAGAAAGATAATTTATTTGTTTATGCACCAGAACACAAAACAGTAAACGTAGTGTATAAGAATGTATTTCAGTAGAAATGTTTAGTATATAAATTGATTTAAGATAATTTAAGATATTAATGTATATTTAGTCATAAGATATTTATGTATAATTTATGTATAAACAAAAAAAAATCAATAAATTAATCAATTAAAAAAAAAAATGTGTCTTTTATATAACAAATTGTCAAGTAAGTATTGATGGATTATTAATAACAAATAACTGTGCTATTAAAAATGACCCAGCGAAGCGGGTATTCACAGCTAGTATATATATATATATATATATAGAGAGAGAGAGAGAGAGAGAGAGAGAGAGTAAAAGACGTGCACAAAAATATTAAAAAATAAAAAATAAATAAAAAATTTATGAAAATTTTATGAAAGCAGAACATTAAAAATTCTACAGCTACACACATATCTGCCAACATTCAAGAATGAAAATAAGAGAAATTTTTAGGCCTAAACAACATTGGCAGATAATTCCTGGTTTAAATTGTTAAAAAACCTACATGCATAATAAAATTTAATTAATAAATAAACACTTAGTAATTATAAATAAAAAATAGTACCATTGAAGGAGGTTGAAAAAATAAACTTTAAAAGTGAAAATTTCATTAAAACAATAAAAGTTTGTGTTGAAAATTTTGATAAATTATATACATAACTTTAAAATGCTCAGAAAACAGGAAAAATGTGTAAGGATACAAAATACAAATGACCTTCTTGAAAATTAATATGCTGTGGCCACCAAAATGTTTTCTTCTTCTATACAGCACAATCTATTTATTAAAATTATTTTCTATGATGAATGCTGAAGATTTTCATTTCAAAGAAGTATACTAAAGGTTTTTTTTTTTTTTTTTTTTTTAAAGTTAATTTTGTGCCCTATACACAACAATTGCAGATTTTTTCCCCCCAGATTTTATTTTTGTTAAAAATGAAAATATCAACAACTAAATTATCACAGATCTGTGGTTCAACCATTCATTTTAAAGTCCAGGGATTAATACAGGTCGATTTTACTACCGTTTATGGGTACCTTCAGAAAAATAAACCTGGCAAAAAAGGTACCTTCACAAAAATAAACCTGACTAAAAAGATACCTTCACAAAAAAAACCTGACTAAAAAGATACTTTCACAAAAATCATACAGCTAAAAGCAATTCACAAAGCAAAAATTATGCAGAATATTGGTTTTAATCTACACACAAGCGCTTACTACGGGCGAGAAATGGTGTAGCATAAGTAAACAAAATTATCCTTCTGTGTATCGAAACAGACACGCTCTGGAGTTGTGGCCATAGTTACTGTTTGCTGATTCATCAGGTGGTTTGATATTTTGATGACTGTATGGTGATGTGTCTATCCTCCCTGGTGTAATTCAAGTATAGTGCAGTGATACAAGCACAAATAAAAACAACTTCTACTTACGTTCTCTCTACTGAACTGTTTACTTCAGAGAGAAGTGAGTTTTGGTTCCTGCTCTGCTATAAGCCTCACACTAACTGCTGAGCATTATTTTTATTATTTTACTTAGTTTGACCCCCCCCCCCCCACACACACACACACACACAGAAAAAGAGTGCGGTACAACTTTTCACAAAAATAAAATATAGTTTTTCACAAAAATAGGTATTAAGTTTGAAACCCTGGATTGGCCCCTGAAGTCATTCACAAGTTTTCTTGAAGAGTACTCGTACCAAAAGTTGATACCTTAGGAAAGGGGTGAATGATGCTCCTACATATAATTTTTTCCTCTTCGTTGACTATTCCTATCATAAATAATTATCTTTAATTTCAGAATAAATCATTAAAAACAATTTTCTCTGTGCATATTTATACGAAATTTTGTCCTATACTGCCATATTAAAAGTTATTATAAAGAGGGATTGCAATGCCATCTGTTGAGGGATTAGACAAATGAATCAATATAGGTCTTGATAATGGCCTTCACACATATCAAATTTAATGCACTCACATGCTATAGAAGCTGATAAATAGCTTTCCCATAAATAAAGAAAAATGCATCTAGCAGCATCACCTGTTAGCCGATATTCAGACAAAATTGATTTTGCACAGTTTTTCAGATGGCCAACTCACATATTAAGTTTTCTGTGTTTATAAATTATAGATACTGAGGACACAGCCTTCCCATAAATGGAGAAAATTGCAGCATAGTAGCACCATGAGTTGGATGATAATATATAAAAATGGGTATTTTTATAAATCAGCACTAATTTACATCAAAGTCCACCCAAATATAAAGTTTTGGAGATTTCTGTCCATTATTTTGTCAGATACACCATTCGCAAAATTTTAGTAACACAGTCACATGCACACACACACAAACATTTTGTAAAAGAGGTCAAATCAATACTAAGGTCATCATCAACATGGCTGCTTTAGATGTACATACACTGTTAAAAAAATGCCAAAAATTCTCTGTAATTACAGAAAAATATGTTCTGTCAACGTAATTTTTCCATAATTTACGACTTTTTTCTCAAATTACAGAGAATTTCTGGCAGCAAAGTTGCATTTTTTAACAGTGTAACTACAACCAATGCCTAACTCTATACAAAATAAAAAAGAAAAAAGAGAGAAAAAAACCAAAGCCTAATTTTGTTTTCAGAATAACAGATATAAAATTCTGCACAAAACACAATTTTTAACTTAGGATAACAGGACTTTTTTTTGTCTATTCTTTCATATAAAGACATGTGGTAATTATGCTGAATTCCTTAGCAATGGTTACTATATTCATTTCTGAACATTTCTTTTACACATTTTCTTTCAATTTTGTTTTTTTATACTTCTTTCTTTTAAACTGATGCAACAGACACCCCCCCCCCCCCCCAAAAAAAAAAAAAAAAAAAAAAAAAAAATTCTTACCATAAAATATGAAATTGCATTAGCAAAGGTTACTATACTCATTTATTAAAATATCTTTTGAACATTTTCTCTCACTTTTATTATAACATATTTTTTTAACATGTTTTTAAAACTTTTCTATACATATTTAACTTGTTGCCAAAAAAATAAATAAATAAAAATAGATTTATTTTGACTCAAAGCAATAATAGTTCTGTCGTTCTAAAAGAGAAAAATATAATCTTACAGAAAAAAGCTAGATAAAAACAGTTTAGAATTTAGACAGTCAGTGAAGCCGCTGACATGCTGTAGAGCGTAAATTATGCAAAAAATTGAAAGCAGGACGTGAAAAATTTATTATGGTGGGTCCTAAGGGACACGTAATTTTCATTCTTAAAAAAAAAAAAATTTCAAACTGGAAGAAACAAAAAAGCAAATTTTAAAATATATTTCTTATTCAAAACTAATATTTTCCTTATATTTTTAAAGCATTCTGTTCCGAAAAAGAAAAAAAAATCCTTTAAAACTCCATTTTACCACAAAAAAAAAAAAGAATCAGTCCTATATGATAAACACAAACGAGCAGCCAGCGCGAAATCAAAATCAAAGTTCCGATGCAAAAAGATTGTCAGTAAAAAATGTATGACACACCAAATCGCATCACCGCATAACGAATGACCAATAGGCGCCCTCTATCAAAGCTTAGCCGAAATACGAAATATGATCGCAAAACCATTCTTTCAAAAAATGAAAAACAATCCTATCCAATTCAATCCAATACACCAATCCAATACGATAAACATACACGAGTGGCCGGTGCGAAAACAAACACAAAGTTCTGAAATGCGTAAACGAAGTTCCAATACAAAAAAGTTACCAGTTAACAGTGCTGATACATCGAATCGCATCACCCTGCTGTGTTCTAAGTTCATTGAAACAAAACAAAAACAAATGAAACGGATGAGCGAACATGATTACAGGAACATGACATTATGATTAAGAAAGATTCAAAAAACTTTATTACTAAGACAACCTAAGTATTAAAAAAAGTAATATGTTTGCTGCATTAAGCAAAAAATAAAATATTCTTGCTAATGTCAGAATGTTGTTATTATAGTAATTTCTCTTACAGATAAGTAAGTATACTTCTTTTAATTTTTTCTCTAATGCATTATTTAAGTTATCAGTACAGTTTATTGGCAAGTTATTTTGTGGTTAAAGGAGGGAGAGGGACTGGGGGAGCTTTCGCAGACGTGATGTTTCCATTTTTGGCAGGGACTAATATCCGGAAAATTCTGATAACCAGAATCAGGTCGGACCTGTGATTACCAGATAATGGATCATGTACTGTATTTGAAGTGGTAACTAAATTTTGTAATCAATTTGCTTACCTCAAAACTCCTCATTTCTCAAAAGAAAAAAAAAAAGAACTCTTTTCTCATTTTGTTCTTTTAATGCTGATAATTTCAAGGACTTTTTAAAAAATGTTTCTAGTTTAAAATAATAATAATTAGCTATTATACTATATTTTCTCTTATTCATTTTTTTTTTTTTTTTTTTTTTTTTGTTTCCAGAGCACGTTGAGCTAAATGCTTTCATTTGTTTTTTAACAGCAACCATCTCCTACATAATATTAATTTTAAGGCAATCTCAAAAGGAACTGGTTAAAAATTCATAAAAAAAGACTATTTTTCATCTACAATAAGATAAAAATTTAATTGATATCTTTAATATATAAATTCATTTGTGTGGGGACCCATTTTTTTAAAAAAAGGATCGAGATTTTTGGTACCTAGGATTTTGAAAGACTAGTGGCATCACTGGACAAGTTACAATTCTGATGATTAAGCACTAAGAGCACGGAGAAGGAGGGGGAGGGGAGTAATTTCTTTATGAAAATCCTTCGCCATACTTAGAAAATCAATATCATATTTACAAGATACAAATTATTTACAAAAAGAGAAGGGACCGAGATTAGCTGACCAGAATCCCCCCCCCCCACACACACACACACAAACTATATAATATATTTTGGAGCCATAAAATAACTAATTGGTTCCTTTTCTGTTTTTGAGAGAAATAGAAATAATTAGAATGAAATAGTAAAGTAAAAGAAAAGTGTATTAGTCTTTTTTTCTTTCACTTTTCTTTTTTTAAACAACTCTGAGGCATATGCAATCTGGTGATGTATAACATATCAGTACAAAAACCCTTAATGTTTTAAAAGTTTGTGACGCAGCTACTTTATCGTTATAAGAATTTGAAATATAGGTCTTAAAAATAATCATATCAAATTTTAAGTGACGCTTTGCTATTAGTTAAAATATACATAGATTTTCTTATTTGATCATTTGCTTTTTTCTTTTATTTATATTTACAATGCAAACATATTTTTAACTTCAAGATAAGACAAATATATAAAATATACTCACTGATGCATTTTCATTTGCATTTCAATTTCAAAATAACAGTTTTAAAAGGAATGATATCAAAATTCCAGTGACGCCTCAATGTCACTTTAAAAGATTTGCTTTTAGATTCCACTAAAATTACCTTTGTTTTGTCTAATAAAGTACATTTACACATTGAAACAGTGCTTTTAATTTTCAAATATACTGTCAAATAATCACACTTTCACTGAGTTTGCATTATAAATTGAAATTATTTACTTCAATAAATCGATTTGTCTTTTGCATCACACTATCTCTTTGCACAAATTTTCACTTAGTTGGATACTATGATACAAAGTAACATTTACATAAATTTTACTCACAGTTTAATCAAGAGATATTCCCACTATAAAAGCCAGAGATGAAAGGAGTGAAAAGAGAAAAATTAATATCTTATTGGTTGAATTAACTAATTGTATGATAGAAGGTTTGAAGCAATCTGCGAGAGAAGATAAAAGATAAAGATAGCGACAGAAATTAATAAGAGATGCATTTCAAATAGAAAAATAGGTGAAATAATTACTTTAAAAAAATGCTAAATATAGATTTTAAAATTTCTGGCAATGTGTAGCAGGAAGACTATAACCCCGACTAAAAACTCTATGATTACTTATGCATATGTAAATAATAAATTTGTTCTTATAAAAACTCTAGTGATTATTCAATGAGGATCTATTGCTTCACAAATTAAGTAGAAATTATTGATGACAAAACACTTACCTTAAGTCTGGGTGGCAACAAATTAGTTTCAGTTTTATTCAGACCTAAAAATAAATGAAATATTAAAATTTAATGAGTAAAATATTTCAGTTATTAATTAAAATAAAAAATTTGCACAGATTTTTTTTTTATTTTTTTCATAAAATTTAAATAATAAAATTACAATGGGATTTAACTCAAATTGTAAAAATATAATGCTGTACAAGGTTCATACTCAAATATGGGAAAAAAATTCCCTGAGTTTTCCCTGAGTTCCCAGACAAGTTTAAAGAAAATATTAGCAACATATTACAAGAAACGTTCTTCTAGACAGGACAAAATACAACTACTTCTACTGTATGATGTCATATTACTGCCGATCATGATAGAAATTCAGGTAGAAATCATTATTTACATGTGTATTTTCACAATACTTAATCATTTAAATTTTGATACGAAGCTAAACAAGAAAAACATAACTTGAGAGAAAAAAAACATTTGTTTTTCCAGGTTTTATAACTGATTTTCCCTGACTTTTAATGAACATTTTTATTTTTCCTGAGTTTTCCCTGACTTTTTTTAACAAATTCCAAATTCCCTGAGTATTCCCTGTTTTCCAGGTTTTCCCTGAGGAGTATGAACCCTGTGTCAAAAATAACAGACTTATCCTCATTTATACGATTTTTTTTTTTTTTTTTAATAGTTTTAATAATCTAAAAAGCATGTAAAAATATTCTCAATAAAGAATAAGAGAGAATGAATTTTCAATGAATAGAATTCAAAACTATAATGCACTAGCTTTCCATAAATGACTGGTTTTAAACATTTTGTCAAATATCAGGAAATATTCCTGACAAATATCCTGAATTTTTGGATGTATAAAGAACATATATACCTATTATATATGCAAATGTTTTGTCCTGAAGACATAAAAGATGTTAGTAATGGAGAAAAAAAAAACTCTTTGGGATTACCTTGTAAAAAGCAATGCTTGAAGCACATTCTGGCTGTAATATGTGATCATGAATTTCCATTAATTATCTGTATTCATTTGTACTAGCAAACCCTTGTGAATTTTTTATTTATTTACCTGTAAAATTTGAAGTCTTTTCTAATTTCATCACTTAATATACATTTTAATTCATCAGAAGCCAAGATATTATTAGCTTTTTTTTTTTTTTTTTTTGGGGGGGGGGGGAGGTGAAACGCTAATGATAGTTAACTTAAAATCATTCAAGGAAAAATTTCAAAATAAAATTCATGTTTGATGACCCAGTTCTCATACTTTCTCAGGCAGGACAGCTGTAGTATAGGATAGAGGTCTGCACGGGCTGAAATTTTGAGGCCTGGGCTCGGCCCAGTACGGAAGCTTTGCTTACCCAGCCCGGCCTGGTATGAAGTGAAAAAATTTGGCCCAGGCCCGGCCTGGACAAAAAACAATAAAATCAGGCTCGACCCGGCCCGATTCAAAAATATGTAAAATAACAACAACAACAAAAAAAAAAAATGCATGTCTTATTATGAAAAAGATTTTTAGTCCGTGTTTTGCAGAGGTTTTATATAACCAAACAATAGTACGTTTTTTAACAAAACTGCTGAACTTTTACAAGATAATTATATATAAATAGAAATTCATTATTATAGACAAGACACAAAGACAAACAGAAAGTCAAATCGAAAATATTAGCATTCATCAAATAATACAGGAAAATACTGAAAATGGTTAATACTACTAAAAATGCACTTTCCTCTTATATACCATAATGTATCCGAATCTTTCATGTGATCCGGTAAACAACACTTTAATGTTAAAGTTAATCCAACCATATTGAATAGAAAAGTTGTTTTTGACCATGATAAGAATGATGCTACTTTCATCCACTGGAGAAAAAAAAAAGGAGCATTAGAGAAAAAGTTACAACGGAAGGATTTTTATAACCTTCATACCACCTAAACACAACAAATCATAGGAAACAAAGCCTTATACACAGTGACGTATCTAATTTATTTTGTTATGTACATGTACTCAAACTGGTAGTGACATGCATACTATTTTGAATAGGAAACCATCTAATATCACTTTAAATAAAATATATTAATTTCGAAGCATGCTAAAAATATTTGCAAAAAATCAGTTTTCGAACAGACAGACTGATAGACAATTAAATTGAAGTTACAGACATTTTTTAACAAAATAGAACTTTATGTGATATACCAGCCTGTAAAATTATGTAAAATAAATGACTGAAAAAATATTTTATCATTTCCCTTTTTCGTTGATTAACGAGGAAACCAGAAAAAAATTCGGCCCGACACGGCCCGGATAAAATTTCATTCAGGCCCGGTCCAAGCCCAGGCCGGTCTGAGAACAAATTTAAAAATTCGGTAAGCTCGACCCGTGCAGACCCTATAGGATCCCTATGGTGACTTTTAAATTTTTGCCGTCATGTTGGCAATGCCTTTTAATTTATTCATTTTGGCATAATTTTTTGTTAAAAAAAAAAAAAAAAACTTAGTACCTATTTTAATTATACTTCTTATTGTTGTGTCTTTTAATCAATTTATGATAATAATTCATATTCTGAATATATCTTTAAAGTACTGCTAGGTTTAAAACGACACTTGCAAAGGTTGTAAAGATGCAAATTTTTAAAATAAATTTTTCTACAAAATTACTCCTCAGACAAATGGCGTCATTTTTTAAATTATTATTAGATCACTGAACTGAGTCTGCATGCTTAAATATTACTTGTGAGTTATTTATCCTCACGTATTTTATTGTCACTATCGTATCGTTTCTACAAAATACAATCATAACTGGTTCACATTAGAGAAATATTATATAGATATTCATGGTTATATAAAAGTTTGGAATAATAAACAATGTTTTAAATATCAAAGGAGATAATAAACTAGTAGACAGCTATTTTGGTAGCAATTAGAGCCTCGTCACCAGAGCATGAAATGCTACCAAAACAGCTGTCTGCTAGTTTATATTTCTTTTGGCATTCAAAACATTGTTTATTATTCCAGATGCACTGATGATGGTACACTAAATGCTACTGAAACAGCTGTCTGCAAGTTTATTATTTCCTTTGGCATTCAAAACAGTGTTTATTATTCCAGATGCACTGATGACGATACGCTAAATACTACTGAAACAGCTGTATGCTAATTTATGATTTTCTTTGGCATTCAAAATGTTATTCATTATTTTTTAGTTTATTTATGTAGTGCGAAGTCTCTTATCAATATTATATAAAAGTATCTTTAAAAAATTGGGGGGAAAAAGCCCTCTTTTTGATTATTGTATTTTATGGCAGAAACACATTGGTGATTATGAGAAAAAAGAATAATAATAATAAAAACATTTTAAGGCATTTAAACCAGGTGCGGTAATGAGGATTTGTTTTTTCCCTGTTGATCAACAATTAAAGTTTCAAATAATTAAAAAAAAAAAATTAGTAGGTAAAATTTAGAAGCTGAAAATAGTGATGTCATCATTCGCAGTGGATGACTTTTCCCAGTGTTGTCCTATGAAAAATCACAGAGACCACAAGCATCTACTGAGGGTTGTCATAAAAAAACATTGGACATGTAAGAATGTAAAGAAATTTGTTAGAGCTGTTTTTGAGGTACGGATTTACAGTCTCACTTCCAGTTTCGAATTTTCACAAGAAACTGGCAAAATCATCTATATACAGTAAAATCTCCCATAACCGGCAATCTCAAAATAACGGCACTTTCTCTAGTCCCCCCCCCCCCCCACGGAACTTTCACGTGCGAAAAGTTTTTCTTTCTTACTTTTTTTTTCCGCCCGGGAACGCCCATTACATTAGTTACCACACCTTGCGCCTGCGAGACGAAACAGGGAAGTCACCTCATTGCCAGGATTGCCGGCGTAGTTGTGTTATCGCCAAGGGGAATTAGCGATAATACAATGCCGGCAACCCTAGGGAGGATATCTCATCTCTTGTTCACTGTACGCTCGCTCATTGCCGCTCCGCTATTGTTGCTTTGGTTGCACGTGCATTTTGCATGGACATATTTCCAATATTGTGTTTATTTAATTGAGGCCAGGAGATCGAAAAATTTGGACAACAAAATTTGTATACAGAATATGAATAGGTAAATATTCAATTATCCAGAAAATTCTCTTTTCCGGCAACAGCTCGGTCCCAATGTTGCCGGTTAAAAGGGATTGTACTGTACTAGACCTATCTTAATTCTGAAATTTCGTCATTTTATATTTCTTAGTTTTAGATATATGATAGTTAGGAGATTCCTCACACATATACACATTGTCCAATTACCAAAAAAAAAAAAAAAAAAAAAATCTTTTTCGGACTAAGGAGGCCTTAAAACATGTAAATCAGCTGAATCAAATTTTTTGACTGGATACAATACACTCTTTCTCATATTTATAAGGACACTTTACGTTTTGAAATAACTAATGTGAAAATAATTGTGAACAAGATTATACTAAGTGAACTTAATATATCTAGTATTCTAAAAAACAAAACTGCTATAATTTTTTTAATGTGAAACAAAATTAATAAAAAATATTGCAAAATATTTCTTTCTCCACGTTTTTAGATGTTCATAATTATAGGGCCATCAAGATTTTTTCACTTTACTTAACTTACTAGCGGATAAATTACAGTTGACATGCGAATTTGTTAACTATTGGGCTAGATTAATTCATATATAAGAATTCAATTTTTCTTGGATGGACATTACTGATAATTCCTCAAAAAAAAAAAAAAAAGTTCATGTAGTGAAGTATGATAAACGTGTTTTTTAAGTGGAAGGATAATTTCAATCTGCCGATTTTCTAAAGAAATTCGAAGATCTAAAATTGCTGAAAGAAGTGTCTGATGCAAAATCAGAGTTGTTTTACAGAGATCGAAGACTCATAATTCCTCTTACTGTTCTACTCAAAATGACTGCTGCTGAATTTGCTCGTAATTTTTAATGAAAGGTTGGGGTCCACATTTATGCATGGTTAAAATAATTAATAATATGTTAAAATGAATAAAAAACCTGTAATAATCAATAAGCATTTAATGGGGGATGTCTGTGTTAAAGTTGAATAAAGACAACATTAAATGGTAAAATGTCGCATTTTCGGATGAAAAACATTTTATTCTTGATTAACTAAATGGTTTTAACAGTTACTGGCACGATCTGAAGATAGCAAAAGACAGAGCAGATTTTTTAAAGGCAGATATGAGTCAGGCATTTTAAAGGTGGATCTATGTTGTCCTGGGGAGCTGTTTCTACGGAAGGCAGAATGAATTTAGTAATTTTTTCTATTATTATGAACATCAAGAGAATATCCGCAAATTTTAAACGTGGAATTCTCAGATTTTTGTTAGATTTTGGAGGGTAATAATATTTTTTTCAACAAGACATACATTTTTGCTCTACTTCTAGAGCAATAGGAAATAGTTTGAAGAAAGAGACTTCTATATTATTGCCTTTCCCGTGGCCTAAAAGTTGAAAAAAACGTAATTTATCATATTAGAAAAGTGCATGCAAGTGGAAAGCAATTTTAAATAGTTTAAATGTATTCAGAATATCATCTATGCTGTATGAAACGGTATTGAAACTGATTAAAATAAATGCATATATATATACCAGAGAGAATGTCTGACTGTTTCACCCTAAAAAGAGACCCAATAAAATATTAATTTAAAGAATAACTGAAAAAAAAAAAATGACTAAGATTCAAGCTGTCCTTATAATTGTGAACACCTAAAAAATCATCTTTTTGACCGTATTTAAAGTTTTTTAAGATAGAAAAATGGTAAAACTTTTTAAATATAGTCTATTAATGAAACTCAAATTAATAAAAAATATATATGTTTAAATAATAGTGTTCAGTGTTTAATTAATATAGAAAAACGGGTGTCCTTATAATTATGAGAACCAGTGTACTTCCATTACCTACAGTAGTCAGGCAATGGAAGTATTAAAATTATTTTATAACTAGAAAATAAATTTTATTAAACTTTTTTATTTCAATTGCTTTCTACAAAGAGCCTGGCGGTTCAATTCTTTATCTTCCTCGTCCGTCGACTCTTCACTTTGTTTCTTTATTTCCAAAATCTGTTTCCATTCAGGTGAGCGAAAAATAAAAGACAGAATATCCGAACACCTTGCTGACTTAAAATACAACATACCGTCCACAGTCTTCTCAAGAAATAATAACACTGACCCTATTAATATTGAATCAATTAACTTTCGTAAAATTTCAACTTTTAATTCACATAAACACGCAATTAAAAGAGAAGCACTTGAAATCCTGACCACCCATTATGCAATAAATGACCTAGAACATAGTATAATCCCACCTGAATGGAAACAGATTTAGGAAATAAAGAAACGAAGTGAAGAATCGACGGATGAGGAAGAAAAGATAAAGAAGTGAACCGCCAGGCTCTTTGTTTGTCGTCAGGCTCTGATGATGGCTCTGGAAGGAGTTGAAATATATAGGCCTATGCTGCTTTATTTATAATTATTTATAACATTATGTTTTATTAAGCAAATTAAAAAACTTGTATCAAACTTGATGTTTCAAAGCTGCAAGTTTAATATAAGCTAAAACAAGTATTTAAATTTACACATGTCCAATTAGCTTTAAGCTTGATAATTCAAACATAACTCAAATAATACCTCAGGCATGTATTATTCTCGCCACAGCACACGTGAATCAAATATTTATAAAACCGAGATTTTAATGCTAATCTGTTTTTTTACATTCTAGAATAGAAATTTATTTATTTTATGATTTCAGATTTGATTTTACCATGTTTTTAACTCGCTTTCTTGTTTGTCCAGTAAAAATTTTGCAATCAATTTTTAAATAACTTCTCGACTCGCTAGGCATTTGAAATTTTTAGAATAGCTCAGAACACGATGATAATGCATTCTTGTAATATTTTTATTCAATTAATAAATGTTTAAAAATTTCTTATAATTGCTCACTTTATTATGCATTTGATCATTTTCTTTCAAGTGAATGGGATAATTCACCAAAAATTTCTTTAAAAATTATTTATTAATTATAAAAGTATTATTATAAGTATAAAAGTATTTATTAACACATAGAATTGTCAAGTTTATAGGATTCAACAGAAAATTTAAAAACGTGGTACGTAAAAAGTTATTTTTATCTTGTAATTATTTCACTCTTAATTAGCTTTGAACTACACAAGCACATGCAGCTCCAATCTTACCACTTTTGATAACAAGGAACAGGTTCCCACTAAAGCAGGGGGTCGATCCAGGCAAAAATTGGGACCTTTTAGCTGCCCCTTCACAAAATTCAAATCTCTAAAATGGGCCGCTTCACAAAATTCAAATCCTTAAAATGGATCCTTTCACAAAATTCAGATTTATAAAAATTGTCCTTTCAGAAAATTTTCTTTTATAAAAATATTACTTTTGTAAAAGTTTTCCGTGTTTACAGTATTATTTTTAATGAGTGTCTATACTTGTTTAATAAAATGCTATTAACTTGATATTAAACATTAGATAGAGTAATTGCTAAAATGAAAGGTTTCTAGTGACAATTCTTTTTTTCACAAAAATAAATAAAAATGTCACAAAAATAATTTGTTTTTCACAAAAATGGGCCCCAAAAATTAAAACCTGGATCAAAGGGTGAGACTTCAAGAATCTTGCATTTATTTTTATTTTTTTTTATTTTTTTTCTCTCCCCTCACATATAATTTTTAACATTGAGAGAAATTCACACACTCTTCTGGGACCAATTTATTAAAATATTTGGTCTGAAAACATAATCATTCATAAAAATCAACAATCTTGAAATAAAAAATCTTTCACCTTTCACAAAAATGAGCAAATTTAAACAGACAATTTACAAAAGATGAATGATTTTAAAAAATTTACAAAAAAAAAAAAAAAAAAAAACTTGGAAAAGAAAATTATGTACTTTGCTGATCAGCTGCAAAAATACATTAGATTACTACAATGAAACACCAGAAAAACTACAATTAGATAAATAATCTTGTATTGGAGGTATTTAAAAAAAACTAGAATGTTGTGGCCACCACATGACTTTCTTCTATATTTTCCTATACAAATTCACTCAGTAAAAATAATTTATTAAAATTATTATTTAAAAAAATTATCTTCCATGATAATGCAGACGATTTCCATATTAGAGAAGTAGTGTAACACTAAATAACCCAAAAAAAGTCAATTTTATTGTCAATATTACACAATTTTTTTTTTTTTTTTCTAGTTAAAAATGAAAAAAAACGATAACTTTATTTTAAATTATTGCAGATCGATGATTGAACCATTCGTTTTAAATGTATTGGTGAGCTCTTTTGAAAGATACCCATCATGAAAATTTACTCCCCTCCAGGGGGGGGGGGGGGGCGAGGCTCCTACACATACAAAAATTTTTTCCCAGTTGACTACCTCTATTATAAATAATTCTTGTAAATTTCATAACGATTACTAAAAAATAATTCTCTTTATGCACGTTTATACAAAATTTTGTCCTATATTACCATGTTAAAAATTTAGAAAAAGCGGGATGGCAACGCAATCTGTAAGAAAATTTTTACCAAAAGTTGATAGGCACTAATTTATGTCAAGGTGCAACTACATACCAATTTGTATGAAATTCTGTGCAGTAGTTCCTCAGATACAGTTGCCACAAAATTTTGTCACACACACACAGACAGACATTTTCTAAAAATGGTCAAATCGTGTTCTACAGCTCTCAAAATGTGTAAATCCATCAAAAACCCAAGGTCGAAAATTTTTACGAATCCAATACTTTCTTCTATTGAATATAGATGAAAGTAAAAAAAGAAAAGAAAAGTTTCATCAATTTACAGTAAAATACCTGCCAATTTCAGTGATCAGCAGTGAAAAAAAAATTAACATATTTAATCAATTAAACTCAAATTATACCAATGAGCTGTAAAATTAGACATCATTAGCAATTTACATAAAGTATTTTTCTGTTCTCCGATTCTTTCAAGAAATCTGACTTTGTTTCTGAGTAAAGGTGTGAAGTTCTCATTTAGTTTTTATCTCTGATGAGAACTTCAGGGAATTTTTAAGCCAGTAATATACACGGTTTGTCATGTGTGATTTTCTAATAAAGGTTTTTAGAAATATCCTTGAATCACCAATTTTGCACTGTTATGGGAATTCAAATGAAAATCAAGCTTGTTTCAAGCAAAGGCTCAAATGTATATATAAAAATCTAAAAATATTCTAATTTTAGCAAAATTGATTGTGTGGATTTTTTGTGGCATGACATTGTTATTAGTTCATTTAAAATATTTTTGCAATTGAAAAATGTATCCTATTGACCAATGGTTGCAAAAATAGAGGTAGTTTAATGATAACACTTTGCATCTGTGATAACTGCCTTTCATTGATTTCATTTAAAAATTAATTTTTAGTCTTTTAAAGCAGTGGTAATCAACCTATTCTCTACTGCTCATTAGTGGAAATTCTAGCTTTCATAGTGGGTGATAGGTGTTGTGTCCAATACTACAGGACTAGCCCCTCTTTTATTTCTTCTTTTATTCAATTGATTTTTTAAAAAACAATTGAAAATTGATTTTTTTTTAAATACTGTTTAAAAAATTTTTATATAATTATTTAAAACTTTCATTAGGTTTCCATAAGATGTTTTAGTGTGTATATATTTTACTGGTGGGTGGTTAAAACATTTTACAATTGATAAAGTTGCAAAAGTGGATAGCCAGTATTGAAAATGTTGACTACCCCTGTAAAAGTGCTCATTTTTATTTTTATTTTTTTTCCAAAAGCAATAATTATTTAGAACATTTCATATATATATATATATATATATTAATTAGCACTAAAAAATTTACAAAGTACTTCACGAAAGAAAGAAAAAGTAAAGTAAACAGGTTAAAGTAAATTAAAGCAAAAATTAATTTAAAGTAAGCTATTACTTTTAAATTTCAGAAATAAATTTATTAATTGAATTAATACCTAATTTTTCTTTTACAATTTCTTGTCTCATACGCTCTATTTCTTCTTCTACTAGTTTTGATCCTTCTTTTCTTAACCTTTCAATCTACAAGTAAGCAAAATTGAGGTAATTACATTTTAAAAAAATAGAAGCTAATAGTATATCTTAATTTTATTTAAAATAATAATATATTCCTTAAACAAGTGATAAGGCATCAAATTCTATATGCCTCAGAAAAATTTTGGTAGCATCAACAGTACACAAATTTGATTACAGAAAAAGATTTGTTTCAGATCTCAAAAACGAATTGTTATTATTTTTTAAATATTTTGAGAAACAACTTGAAAATTCATGTTTCCCCCACCCCCTCCAATTTTAACAAATTATACTTTAAAATACTCGCATCTACAAAATTTAAACTCTAATCTGATAATAAATTAGAATAGAAGATAGCTAAATATTATACTTTCTTTCAAATAAAAAATGGTTTAAGCCCATGAATTAGGCAATTTATATATATTTATGAAGAAATATAGCAAAATATCTGCACCAAAGAAATTTTGTTTCCTCCATTGACCATTCATTTACAGAAGGCAAATACTTGAAACAAAGCCATATATTGTACATGTGGTAAGAAAGTATTTTAAGAAGATCTGGTAGGTAAATTATACAGAAAAGGAACTAGCCAATTAAACCAGATCCAAAACCGTCAAAAATCTTCAATGAAATTTACTTATTCAATACCATACGATCAAGGTGCATCCAGTAAAAATAAAAATGCCGCTAGTAAATTTAATGTAACTATACCGATTAAACTTAACCCTAATATTTTCCAAATTATAAGAAGCGGATGGTTGGGTTTTACGTCGCACTAGTGCAGCACAGATGGGCAATTGGCGATGGTCTGTGACACACCCCTAGAGGTGGTCCGGAGACATGCCATCACAATTTTGATCCTCCACAGAAGGGATGGCTCTCCCACTTTGGTGACCCCCAGAGGTATAATTTTTTATGGGAAAATGGAGGACATTGCGGCCACGACAGATTTTACGTGCATCAGCCACCATTAGTGTACCCGACAGTCTTTGGCCGGCTCGAGTACCGAACCCGCAATCATCCAATTACAAGGCCGGTGCTCTACCGACTGGACTGCCGCGGCCCTATAAGAAGCAATAAAGCCCCCCCCCCCCCTAAAGACATATTCCCCCCCCTCCGTTTGAAACAGCAGGAGTTTATAAAATTCCCTTCAAATATCAAAACAATGAAATAGGTTGTTACCGTATTTTATGGAAGAAACACCGTGGCGTTTATGAGTAAAAAAGTATAAAAAAAATAAGTGTGGCGTTTACGATATTTTTTTAATCTTAAATAGACGAAGTCGTTAAGAAATACGCTGTAAACATTCAAGAAAAATGCATTTGTTTTTAATTCCGTGAAATTACGCCAATGTTTACTTTTTGTAAGGTGCTTTTGAACATTTCTCGTTTTCAGACTAAGAGAGAAAGCCATCCCACCTCCTCAGAAAAATGGTTCGATCCCGTTTTGGCAAAATCAGTGCAGTGTTGCCAAACTGCGCTACAAGCAGCGAATCACGCTTTTTTATGACAACACTCAGTCTATGCCATGGAGGTGCTCCATGGTCTATGCATACGTGCGCATTTACAATAAGACAAAACTAAAGCTCTGATTGGCTGATAGCATGATATGAACGATTCGGACTCATGAACGAGTCACCTTTACACCAGCGTTAACTATATTTTTTTAGTCTTTGGAATGGCAATAACATCTTTCAATCTGACGTCACTGAGCAAGCGGTTTATTTACATTCGTATTTCTGCTTAGCATACTATTTGCCTTGTGTGAATTTTCATTTCTGAATTTTTGCTTTAGTAATTTTTTTTAAACACTTTAAAATTTAATTAAGGTTTATTTATTATTATTTTAATGAATGATTACTTATTTATTTAAAATCGCGGTGTTTCCAATGTTTGTTTTTGTTGATTAAGCTCATTATCGGCCGTGCGGCGTTTATGATGATTTTCCGGTTTATTAAGCTCACTTTTGAGAATGCGGCGTTTCTTCCATAAAATACGGTACATAGGACTTCAAAATGAAAAATTAAAAACAAATTAAAAGAACACCAAAACAACATCAAATATGGGAAGAATACTACCACCCTGGCTAAAACGTACCAAAATAACAATATCGATATTCAGTTTAACAACATAAAAAAGCATGAACTATAATAATCCTACTTATGCTTTTTTTCGTGAAACCATAGAAATTATCCATAACCAAAACTCTCTAAATGACCACAAATCGAAAGCTGGTATAGACCTACAGTGGCACCACCTAATTGCGAGAGGAGATGAAGAGCAAGGTGACAACTAAGGCAAGCGACACTTTCCACTCAGCAACAGCACTGATGATGCGGAGGGCCCACCTGTGAAATTCGCTTACTTTGCAAATGATGAAGCCAAAAGGAAGGTTTTATGTTAAACTTAATTATGAGTGCTTCATTTTTATAAGTTTAAATTAGTTATTTTAAGAAGTTTTACTGTTATTAATGATAACAAATAATACTAAATATTTCTTATTTCCTGTAATAAATTAGTTAACTTATATTTTATTTTCAATATTTTAAGTGATTAAAATATTTTTTTTTTATTTATTATTATTATTATTATTATTTATTTATTTATTTTTTATTTATTTATTATTTTTTTTTTTTTTTACATGAATGCACAAACCAGTATTTTTATTTATTTACTTATTTATTTTAATTTGCTTTGAAAAAATAAAATGGATTTTTTTTTAATCTTGCAAAAAAGTATGACAGCTAAATATACAAATATCTTAAAATGAAAGGCATTTTCAGGTATTTATTGCATATTCAAACTGTGACAAAATGAGCTTTTAAATTTCTATTTATTTTGTTATTAGGCATGAGGATTTTTTACTATTGCTTCCTTATTAGACAAATTCCAGAAATTTTAAATCAGGATGCATTATAAAAATTTTATGATGAATCTTTAGGAGTCAATCAAGGGAAAAAAATGGGACTAAATAGCTAACCATTCGCAAAATTCCACTTTAGAAAATTCAAATTTATGAAAATGACCCCTTCATAAAATTTTCCAGAGTCAATTTGTATTATTGTATCGAAGTACTGCAGTACAGAATTTGTACAATAAAATATTATTAGCTTATTAATGGGACTAATATTGACACACAGCAAAAACCCTGAAAAATTAGTCTAAAAAAAAAAAAAAAAAAAAAAAAAGAACTCTGAATATCAAATGACACTTAAATTACTTGGATCAGAAACCTTCAATCTTTTTGTATTTGGTAGAGCCAAAACAAAAGAAATATACAATTTGTTTCCATATCAACTGAATAACAAATGAACAACCAATGAAAATAAAATATAACTTTGTAGAAAATATAAAAATATGGATGGATAAGATTAAAAACCCTGAAATCAGGAATAGACCCTAAACACAATCACCCCTGCATTAATTATACATTTTTATATCAAATATACAATAGAAAAAATACTTAAAACAAGTTCCCCAAATTTTCATTTTTTCATATAAATTAAAAAAAAAAAAAATCACACAAATACTTTGTTTTGATCCCAAAAAATTAAAATATAGATAAACTCCTGACATTATTTGTAGAAATTCTTTACTATTTTTATGGTTTGGTTCATTGCTTTATAATAACTTTTTGCATGTAAAGGCTAATGGGTTCTTCCCAGTTTCGTCTGCTGTATGCGATAGAGGAAAACGAATAATTGAATTCTGAGAATCGAATTCAATAAATTATTGTTCTTAAGAACAAAAATGTTAATATTTAATATAAAATAAAATAAAAGTAATATTGCACATTTGTAAACAGTAGAATAATTGCATTTGTAAATTTAATATTTTTTTAAAAAACACTTTATGTGTTTATTTATTTTCAACTGTAAGAATCGATTTTTGTATGTTCTAGTGTAACTGTTACATTAACTCATCCAGCAATAAATAATAGCTTGTTCTTGTGGAATGTTTATGGATTATAATTTGAAATTTTAAAATGTTTTCATTTAATTTAATAACATAAAGGTGTTACAACAAGTTAATTAATTTAGTTACTGGTCTAAATGGATTAAACACAGTACAATATTGCACTGTCACTGATTTAAGTACCAAAAATCAGAGTATTTAACATGTTCTTCATGAACATCAATAACAAATATAAACTAAATGATGATTGTAAATGTATACAACAAACAAAAGATGATGAATAATGATATAAAATGGATTAAAAATGATGATGTATAAAAAAATAACACAGATTAAATACAATTGATCAAAAATAAGAATAGAAAATATGTTATTTCAGCAATTGCTGTAGATAAACAAGACTTCGTCTGCTATTTGTTTTTCCTCTATCATGTGACCTTTGACGTCAGGTGGGAAGAGCCCACTGGACAGTACCTATGGCTTAAAGAGCATCCTAAACCAATTACTACAAACATCCATGCCTAAACAAGACCAAAGTGCTAATTACCATTTTTTATATTTTTTGTAGAAATTATTTAATTCCTTATAAATTTTATTTTATTGCAATTAAAAGTCTTATTTAAAATAATAAAAAGTTATCTCATTTGAAAAATAAATAAATAAATATCAGTTTACTTCTTTTTGAAGTTTTTCAGCAGAATCTTTTTCTTCAAACTCTTTGGCAAACCTTTCTCTTGCTTCAAGATCTATAAAAAAAAAAAAAAAAATGGTAAATTATAGAATCTTTTAAATATCTAATTCTAAATAATAATAGTAAAAAAACTAAGAATGAAATAATTACCTTCCTTAAGTTTTTTTCGTTTGCTATCTAATTCTCTATGTCTAGCCTTCGCTGCTTTCCTTGCATTCAATACTTTGTCATATGCTGACTAAAAAATAAAAAAGGTAATTATAAAATTGTCACTAACATTGCTCAATTTTTAAATGATTATACAGTATTCTTATATCTTATTATTCATTTTTACCCAGTTAATAGTTAGAATATTCTTATATCCTATTATTCATTTTCACCCAGTTCATAGTTTAAATTTTTACATTAACCCTCCAAGTGCTGATCGTTTCACTCTTAAGTGCTAAGCATTTTTAAGGCACCGTGCAGATACAGTAAAACTTCGCGCGAGCGATCACCCTTCGTTCTGCAAAAATTTGGTCGTAAAGAGAGGTGGTCGCTCAAAGAGGTGTCAACATTGGACATTAAGTAGATAGGATAACAAATCGGTGCCTTTAAAATCAGTCGTTGGAGGAGGGGGTTGCTTAACAGGGGTGGTCTCCTATAGAAGTTTCACTGTATATAAAATCGATTGATATCTCGATTTTAAGAGTTGTTATATAGATTTTACGAATTGTCTCACTGCGAGATGATAGCATTCTAGTGGGGATCCGAATCGTCTCGCAGCAAGACAATAGCACTTCGAGGATTAATAAACTAATCCTGTTACGTAGAGTTGTAGGTATGTGAATTAAAATTGATTGTCTACTCAATTAGATCTAAGTGGTATGCCCTCAGTGGAGAGAAGAGGAGGAGAGGTCTTAAGGATCTTAGCCAATATTTATGATAGCTTTAGAGAAAATACAGAAAACTTTAAACAGCTAAGTTGATGAGAATGACTTGGTTTCGAACTTGGAACTTCCTATCTTCTAGCTTTTATAGCAGAATTTTTTCACCAGGCACGGCAATATTACTAAAGAAAAGCACAAATGCACATACATATACTAATGTAAGGCTTACTAATTATCAAACTTTGAATTTTCGATTACGATGTCATAATTTATAATCATTCACAAATCCTAGAAAAGTTTTCAAGCAAAAAGTAATAAATTAATTTAACTGGTTAATAGAAATTGGTAAGTTTTATTAATTTTCGTTAGTGTTCATACTTAAATGTTAAAAAGAAAATTCATGAGTTTTTTAAATCTTTTTAAAGAAAATATTAGCAACATGCTCAGAGATATTTTTAACTCCTCCACAAGCATATTTTACACATTTAAATCTAAAAATACTCCTTAAAATTTTAACCATGAGTATTCTTCACGCTTTGTATTTCTATGTTAAATTTAGTGTATTTTGTTATATGTGTCTGAAGAAGTTTATATTTTTTCTACAATTCAATGCTCTGCATACTTTTTTTTTTTTTTTTAACCAATTAATATCTTCTCTTACAATACCACGTATGACCTTATCTTTCAATGTTCATATTCTGAGTTCTGATATTACATTGTACAAATTATGCTGAAAGGAATCTTATTACAATTGGCCAGTCCATATAATATAACTTAAACTCATAATTGAAACTTATAACGTGTGTTTATATACATATACTTTATTTTTGAATTTACTAAGAAAGAAGTAAAATTTAGCATGAATTCATGAGAGACCAATTTTTTCTCTTTCTCTTTCACTTTTTTTTTTTTTTTTTTGTTTTTTTTTTTACTCCCAATAATGCCAAATTCACTCCTTCAAAAAAGATCAAGAAGTATTTTCACTCCTAGGAAAATATTCTAGCAATATCTCTGAACACGTTACATAAGGGCAGTATCTGCTACCCTCACAACATAGAACTGGTTTAGTCTGATATTAACTTTCTATTCATTGTACACATTCAAATAAGAGATGAGTTAATATTATTTATATACACTTAATAATACACTTCATATATTCCACTTTTGGCAAATTTACTAGAAATCATATGTTGCTTTGGTACTGTCCTTCATAGTAATGTGAATTTTGCATATGATCACAATACTTTATTTTTTGAATAGAGTTAAACATAAAAAAATATAGGTATATAAGAAAAAAAATTCTCTATTCCAGATTTTATAATCATTTTTTTTTCCAGAATTTTAATGAAAATTTTAATTCTTCATAGTAATGTGAATTTTTGCATATGTTCACAATACTTTATCTTTTGAATAGAGTTAAACATAAAAAATATAGGTATATAAGAAAAAAAAAAAAAATCCCTATTCTAGATTTTATAATAATTTTTTTCCAGAATTTTAATGAAAATTTTTATTTTCTATGAGATTTCTACAAGATTTGGAACCGAAATCTTAATTCCCTGAGTATTCCAGATTTTTCCAGGGGAGTATGTACCCTATTCAAACAGCATGTTAAAATATGTTTTTAATTATAAAGCAATGAATAGAACTGAATTTACTTATAGTTTGACTTTTAAAATAATCAAAATTAAATAATTTTCACTTATACCACTCACCATGATTTTTTTTTTTTTTCTTCCCTCAAATATCATGAAATAACACAAAGAAAATAAACACAATAATTTAGTTTAGCAAAATAATATCATCTTTATCACTTAAAAAAAAAAAAAAAATCTTTAAATTGTTGATTTATAGTGCACATTGTTTTCCTTGACCCCCCCCCCCCCACTCCCGCTCAAATACGGCTTGTTTATTTTCTCTTCTAATATTGTTTTTAAACAAAAGGTTTTTGAATTAATATTTTCATCTTGACTATGAGCTAACAATCATTCAGTTTTGAAAAATTATATCTTTTATACACATTTAAATTTTTTAATTAATCAAATGACCGTGCTTTTTTTTTTTTTTTTTTTTTTGAAATATTACCTTTTCTTTTCTTATAAAGTATCTAAAACCAAATAGTTATGAATTAATGCACTTTTCTTTACTATGAACCAATAATGAGTGAAAAAATTCTAACTCTTAACAGAGACATGATTTTCACTAAAAATAAATATAATGAAAAACTGTTCTTTCTTGCGTCAAAAGAATGCAACTTCATATTGCATAATCTTCATAATAAGAATAGCCTTTATTTCCTGGCAATGATGATTGAAACTAATGTCATATATGCAACAATATATTGAAATAAAAAAAGTAAAATTTCATCTTTGGTTTAAAATGAATAAAACAACAATTTAATACAAAATAATAAAAAAAAATAAAATTACATCACAGCTAGAACAAAGTACTGAAAAAAAAAAAATTATAAATAAACCTTTGTCTATAGTTTGCATGTTTTTGGGTGATTTATCCATTGATTCAAATAACAAATACAACACTTGCAAAATTCATCGGTTCATTTGTAGAGACAATCTCATTTTAAAAATTTATTTCAGAATAGTTTATAATAAGAACTGTTACAACCAATGACTGCAGAGAACAGAGCTTAAATTACTAGAAAATTCTCCAGAATTCTGCAGCCAAAAAGTAAGGCTTTAATAAAACAACTCTTCTTGTTACCATGCAGAATTTTAATACGTCATGGAGAAAATAATAATAAAATACATATATAAAATTTAACTCTGTTATGGAAAAGTAATAATAAAATAAACAGATCTAAAATCTGAATTCAAGTATTACAATGTTCCTTGCAAGTATGATAAAGCCAAAGTACAGTGTTTACTTATATATTTTTAATTAATAAGCTTCATTTTAAATTTAAATTAAGTTATTACAATGCCATTTTCAATTTCTTGGACTCAAAAACATGTAAATATTACGATGTAAAAGGCAATAATTATAAGCTAGTAGGAAAGTTAGTTAAAATTCGATTGCAAGATTTGTACCGGACAAACAAACAAGAATAGAAGTTAATAAAAACATGGTAAAAATACACTGATGTTTAGTTATTTAACCCTGATAAGAGGGCTTAATAGGCAAGGAGAAATAAATTTGGAAATGCATGTGTAAAAGTTTGAGCTCTATGTAGATACAGATCAAATAGTTATTAATAGTATGATACTGCAGATTAGGAATCGAAATATACTTCCATTCAGAAATAGATACAGGCATTTTTAACTTTTTCTTTACTTATCTTTAACATATACTGAAGAGGGTTGTACGATTTTTTAAGATCAATTGACTATGCTAGGGTTCTAGGCCTATGGGTGAAAAGCCCTCCGTAGGGGATCTCTCTCTAAGGGGTCCTATCCTGTATTATGCGAGTTTTTGAGAAAACTATGGAAAACTTCGAATGACTAGGTCAATGAGCACGACCTGGGACCGAACCCGGAACTATATATCTACTGAAGAGGAATATTAAAACATCAATATATTTAAGTTGAATAACAAGAATGATTGATTAAAATGAAAAAAATTAAACAAAAGATGTCAAATTAAAAAAATAGTGTACAAAACAAAATTTACATATGTTAAAAAATCTACAAATGCATATATGCATATTGTTTGTTACTACTTTAAAAAATAAAATAAAATAAAATAAATAAATAAATCCTTAATCCAAAAAACTGACAGTTTACATGAAATAATTTTTTTTCAACATACAGTTTAAGGGAAAAATAATAATATAGCATACTTTTGCAGCTGCATCAGTCAAAATTTCAAGTGCTTTAGATAGCTGTTGAAATAATTCCGCTATAAAAAATATACATAAATAATGAGTAATTGTGAAATAATTATGGAAAATGAATCATATTATACACTTATAAATAATTAAAAAAATAACTATAACAAGCTGAAAATGCTAGTAAGTTTTTTTTTTTTTAATTTATTCATATCAAACTTGTGTATATAATTACAGTTTCATTAAAATATTTGAGATACAAGTAATATTTTAACATGTTTATCAGAAGGATATTTTTTTAAAGCTGATTTAATGTACTAACAAATATCTTTAATAAAAAATCTATTAAATAACATATATATACAGAGCTTGAAATTAACAGTGGTCTATTGGTCCAAGTACATAAGAAAGCACCACAGAACTGGCATTGCAAAATAATACTTACAAAACTTTGAATAAACACCATAAAATGCAAAAAAAAAAAACTTGCAACAATTGTTTCGAACCGAAAGAGCACACGGCCCTTCATCAGGCGAACAAAGTAAGCCCGAGTACAGCATTCAAAGTGGTAACGCTTTTACCACTTTGAATGCTGTACTCATGCCTACTTTGTTCGCCTGACGAAGGGTCATGTGCTCTTTCGATCCGAAACAATTTTTGCAAGTTTTTATTTGCATTTTATGGTGTTTATTCAAAGTTTTGTAAGTATCATTGGTCTAAGACTACAAAAATACTCAACAGACAAGCAAAATATAAATTCTAGTGGTTCACTGGGCCAGTGAATCTTTTAAATTTTTTTTATTTTTTACTTTTCCTTAAAACTGTCTGTAAATCTGTCACAGATTAGTATATGTTACAACAACAGTAAGTGTATTCATTATCATTGTCAATATCACCTATTTGTAATTTTTCATTCATTTTCACTTTAATAACTTTTCTTTTTAATACCTAATGCAAGGGTCGATCCAGGTTTTAATTTTTGGGTCCCTTTTTTGTGAAAAACAAAATATTTTTGTGAAATTTTTATTTATTTTTGTGAAATGTAAAATATTTTTGTGAAAAAGTAAAATTGTGTAAAATCTTCCGTTTTTACAATCACTTTATGTAATGATTAATATCAAGCTAATAGAATTTCGTTGACCCAAATTAAGGCATTAATTAAAAATAATGCTGAAAATATGAAAACATTTAATAAAAGGATCATTTTTATAAAACAAAATCTTGTGAAGGGACTCATTTTATAAATTTGAATTTTGTGAAGGGTCCCTTTTTATGGATTTGAATTTTGTGAAGGGTCCCTTTTTATGAATTTGAATTCTGTGAAGGGTCCCTTTATATGAATTTGAATTCTGTGAAGGGTCCCTTTTTATGAATTTGAATTCTGTGAAGGGTCCCTTTTTACTCTATGGAATTTTGTGAAGGGGCCGCAAAAGGGACCCAAATTTAGCCTGGATCGACCCCTGACCTAATGTAATAATACTTTATGGTAAATATGTGACATTCAGCTCATTTATTAAAGCATAATTATTTATATAAGACTTCATTTGCATTTTTTGATTAATTTACAGGCACAGATACAGAAAAAAAAAAAAAAAAAAAAAAGAAGAACAAAAGAAAGGAAAATAATTATCGTATTTGCTGCATAAATTTATTTTGTTTTACAAATTTTTAAATATTTTTAAAAATATAATTGAATAGACCAGTGAAAGTATGTACAGACCAGTGAAATCTTAAAATTACTGGTTCTGTGGACCAGAGACTTACTTTTCCATATAAGGCTGTAACAGATAACATATTTCTGATAGAAATGTTAAATTAATTTTTAAAAGAGCAAAATAATTATTAGGTTATTAATTATAGTTATGTAAGTTTGATAATTTTATTTTCATACAATTCCATGCTATTCAATTAAATAACCATACAAAGTAAAAATACCTTGAAAATTTTGATTAATTTTGCAAGATCATTATTATTATTATTATTTTAATACATGTTGTAATTTGTTATAGAAATATATTATGCATAATAAATGTACTGTACATATATATATATATATCAGATTGATTTTCAATATTAATAAATAACATACCAGCTTTTGGATTATCTGGATTTTTATCTGGATGGCATGTTAAGGCTTTCTTCCTATATGCTTTCTTAATCTGAAAATGAGAAATCAGATAGTTTAATTTACGAATTATGAAAAATAAATTAATAAATATTTTAATAACACAAGAAACATTTGAAATGAAAATTATTAAAAAGAATTGCCAGCAATATAGAAAGAATGAAAATAATTAGTACAATTGAAGGCAATATATTATTTAAAAGCCCAATAAATACACATGTGTCTTTATCGTTAGTTTAAATTAACATTTAATACATTTTTTATAATTTTTAAAAAGACGATTCTTGAAGATTTATTTATTACATTTTCAACACATTATTACTTAAAGAGGTTTTACGTTGAACAATAACGGACATATAAATTTATTGAGGTAATATTCCACACTTTTGTACTGGTAAAGCAATTGTATAAAAATACATAGAGAAGTCGGTTTTCCTTATATTTCCGACTGTCCTATTTCTTAGGGCAGCCTGTACCAATTAAGCTAATGAAAGGTTGGTAAGTTTTTTGATTTTGTGTGTGTACATAGGCTTACTTAAAGAAACATATACTTAAGATTTTATAAAGAAAAAAAATATTTTGTCAATGCTTGGTACAATATGCGTTAATTGTTTGGTTAGATTGCCGAAGAGCTCTCTTTCATACATCAACAGTGAAGGGTTATAATTGCAGACACAATGCAGAACGACGCCATCTTGGTGATTTTCAGGAAGTTTGCCAAGGAGAACACCAAACAAGATTTCCCCCCTTTATTTTTTTAAGGTATTTAGTTCTGCAGTTTAATTTCATGGGTTTTAATAATAAATATAGTTATGTATTTTTAATAAATCATATTAATATCCATGGGATTTTATACTATAAATTTAATATGTGCAAATTTAAGTTATGAATATAGTGGTCTGTTAAGTAAAAAAGGCTGGCGACCTCTGATTTATAAAATTTGTTTTATTATTATTTTTGGAACTGCACTTTAATTGATATTATTGCCATAAACATAGTAAATGTAAAGTCAGAAAAGTACCAAATACAGCTTAATTTTCTTTCACCGGCCCATTATGACAAGTGCTACTAATTGCTGCAAGATGTAATTTCATGCATATTTGAGATAGGGGATGTGATTTATTTTTGGTTTTCAAGTACGTGAAGCATACAGACGTGCATATTACTGATTGCTGCAAGATGTAATTTCATGCATATTTGAGATTTATACATTTTGAGATAGGGGTAATCTGTGATTTTTTTTGGGGGGGTTGCCACTCAAACAGGAGAATGAAATTCCCTGACTTTGCCAGAAATATTCTAAAAAAATTCCAGTCTAACCGTATATATCGAACATTAGCTGTGTCGAAGGAAAAATAATTATGGTATCACTTGAAAAGACAAAAGTAAAAATATTGTGATAGCATCTGTCGCTTATAAGCGAGATAAGAAATTTCTCACATGAGCAGAAAAGAAGGGTGGGGGTGTTTAAAACAAATGGTGGAAGCTAAGGGGAGAAGAAAAATGGAAAAATGACCCAGCATTGGCAGGCAGTTTTTTTTTTTTTTTTTTTTGGAGGGGGGGGACAATCATCTCACGAAATTCCCTGAGTTTTCCAGATTCCCTGACTTTTATAGTCAATTTTTGAATTCCCTGACTATTTCAGGTTCTCCAAGCTTTCCTTTTCCAGGTAGTGTGGCAACCATGTTTTTTGTTTTGTTGGTGTGTATTACTGATTGCTGCGATATGTACATGCATTTTGAGATAGGGGTAATCAGTGATTTTTTTTTTCCACGTACGCACAGTGTACAGGCGTACATATTACTGATTGCAGTAGCACGAAATTTTGTTTATTTTCCAGATTCACGTATTTCAGATAGGGATATTCAGTGATTTTTTTTTCATGTATGCAAAGCATACAGACATGCGTACTATTATTACTGTGGTGGGAAATTTTGAACATTCATATTCTGAGATTTTATGTTTGGGGTTTTACTTTTTTTTTCTATTTGTGATTGGTTATAATTCTGCAATTATTCAGTAATTTTTTTTTTTTTTTTTTCAATGATGATTTTTCTCTGTTTTCTGTGTAGGGGAAGAGGGGGGACATTGGGACACTTTTTATAAAAGCATATTACTTTCCAATTTATAAAAGTTTTAATGCTTTTGTGCATTTTTATTTAAATATTTGTGTTATTGGTCACCTTTTAAATGTGTAATGAGCATTGTTTAATGTGTTTTACAAACAGAAATAATTAAAACATAACTTATGCAAAAGTGTCCCAATGTTCCCCGTGCAGGGGCAGATTGGGACAACACTGATTTAATGATGGGGCACTTTGGGACAACCATCTTTTTATTTATCTGATTACAATATTGCAAAATATTTTGCTAAAGTAAATGAAAGGCTTTCAAAACAATGAATTTGATACAATAAAAAATAATAATAAAGTAGGTAATTATGAAAAAATGAAATTGTTATGAAGCATTACTGCATATTCATATCTTAACGCACATCAAAACCCTGCAAGTCTACATAAAACTTTAATGTTATGTAGGATCGTGTTGATGGCATAGTTAAGTTGAGAACATGATATTAAATAATCTTTCAACAAGAGTTCTTGTTCAGCTGTGAATATTTGTTGAGATGTATATTTGGATTGAAACTTATAATTTATATTTGTAGTACACACTCAATCTTATTTTCTCTAATTTTTTTCAATCTATTAAATAATGTAGATTTTGGTATACAATATTTAATTACAACTTCCCTCACAGTAAGTTTATCTTTGATTATTTCATTTATTGCCTTTTCTATATTTTCTTCTGAAATTTTAGTTCTTTCAGTTTTTCGCTTATAATTTCTAATCATTTTCTATTTATTTAAAGAATACCTAGAAAAAAATTAATACAATTAGCTTATATGTGCAAAAAATAAGTGAACAAATAAAAATATATTGGTGTTAGAAATATATAGGCCATTGGAGCAGTCCCAATGTGCCTCATGCATTGGTGTCCCAATGTACCCCATCATTTTCAAAACAAATGTTTAGGCCTAATTTTCTAGAGCACATGGGCTAATGATCTAGAGTGGAAATGAAAGCTTAATGTTTATAAAAACACATAGTACTTTTAAAAATTAAAATAATTATTTCCTATTACCTAAAAAATCAATATTAATTTACTTGAAAAAAATTACTTTTCATATGATAAAATAAACTAACCTTGTTCACAGGCAGCAGACTTGAATGAATGAGTTGAAATCACAAATATGAAGATGTACTACTAAGTGCTATCTAGTGTGATTTTTTTACAAATTTTATTTTGCAATTATAATGGGATAAAAGCCTTTGTCCCAATGTGCCCCGTGTCCCAATGTACCCCCTTCTCCCCTATTGTTTCTGATCAAATAGCTCTTTGTTTTGACCTGTTTTCTCGTTTGGTTAGATCGTCGAAATGCTGGCTTAATGCCGCCGGTGCGCAGCACTAGTGTGACGTTAATCTCAACCAACAAACATCGTAATCTGCCGGTGGAGGGTTACAATTCAGAACACGATGGGGAACGGTGCCATCAACAGGCCGGTGAAAGTAAAATTTCCCCCTACAAAATCACTAGGTATGTAATACATTAGAATTGAAACGTTTTTTAGACATTAGCATATTCCCAAAGCAGTGTGCATTTTTTTTTTTTTAAACAGTTTTAGATGTTTTTTATTAGACATAATAGCAATGAAATTAATGCATATCATTATTCGGTTTTAGACCTTTTTCAGGTAGTACCTACCATACAAACTTGATTTTGAACTATGCATCGGTGCTAAGCAAGTTTACTGAAAGCATATCTAGAGGTACATTATTACCATTATTTTAAATTAAAATCATCCGAAATAGGTACTATAATTGATTCAGGATTGGATTGGATTTGGGAATAAGGCCGATTGACTGCTGTAGGTCCTAGGCCTGAGGAGAAGTGACCTCCGTAGGGTACTTTCTAAGGGGTCCTAGCCTGTATTTACGCATATAGTTGATTCAGAATTATTCATGTAATAGAAAAAAAAAGACATTAACATAGAGAACCGGGTACATTATTTTTAATTAAAATCATTCAAAATAATTATTACAGTTAATTGTTGATTCAAAATTGTTCAAATTATTGGGGGGGGGGGGAGATAATAAAAATAAGTTAACATGAGTGAAAACTAGCATTTAATCAAGGTTTACAATTGTTAAAGAAGAAATAAAATATTAACAAATCAAAAAGAGACACCAAAAAATTTAGAAACAGTGCTTTAGATCTGAAGCATAAAACTGTGGATGAAATTAATTTTTTTAATACTTTAGTTTTTACAATTCGTATAATTAACAGAGGGGGAAAATAGTAGCAGCATCTGATTATAACCAATTTAACAATAATTCGTACTCTAATAATATAGAACTCAAAAAAATTATCAGTATGAAGAAAGTAAATTCAGTATTGAAAGCAACTAATTTACCTCCTTTTCATCGGCAGTAACGCTAATCTGAAGTAATTCATAAAGATCTTCTTTCATTAAGTCCTCCATTGCTAACAACAATAACAATTTTAAAATCAAAACATCAAAATAAACAATGACTGTTGCCAGTACGGAATACGAAATAGCAGCATGCAACTTCATGTTCGTCAAACCACTGAGCTGAAGTGGCCAAACCTACGTACAGTCGGCAGCAAAAAGTATCCGAGTACTAGCAAAAATTCCTATCTCAAAAAAAGTACACTTAATACAGTTTTTTAAATAAATCCTTGTCGAGTCCTGTTCTTAATTAGTCTTAGAACATGATTCGACAAGGATTTATTTAACAAAACATTATAAGTGTACTTTTTACTTTCTTCTATATTCAATAGAAGAAAGTATTGGATTCGTAAAAATTTTCGACTTCCGGTTTTTGATGGATTTATACGTTTTGAGAGTACAGAACATGATTTGACCGTTTTTAGAAAATGTCTGTGTGTGTGTGTGTGTGTGTGACAAACATTTTGTGGCAACTGTATCGCCAGAACTACTGCTCAGAATTGCATATAAATTTATATGTATAACCTTGACCTGAATTAGTGCCTATCAACTTTTGATGTCGACTGCTCAACAGGTGACACTGCTATACACCGATTTCCGCAGTTTAAAGGAAGGCTATATCTCTGGAACTACTGCGCAGAATTACATATAAATTTATATATAGATGCACCTTGACATTGATTAGTGCCTGTCAACTTTTGGTATCAACCGCTCAACAGGTGCCGCTGCTACACAGCGATTTCCACAATTTAAATGGAGGCTATATCTCAGATTCTATTGAGTATTCAAACAAAATTTGATATGTGAGAAGGCCATTATGAGACATTATGCTGATCCAATTTGGATGCTTGTCGGCTAATAGGTAGCGCTGCTATACTGCAAATTTCCTAGATAATGGAATGGCTATATCTCAACTTCTATGACATATAACTGTACAAAACTTGATATATGAGATAACCATTGTATAAACGCATTTTTTTAAGATGTTATTTATAGGCATTGAAATTGTTTTTCTTTAGATATATTGTGTTAGTTCTCTTAAGATGATAATAATTTGCATTTATTATGTTAAAAGATATTTAATAAATAAGAGTTTTAATAAATTATTTGCACTTCGTGAATTTGCGTAGGAAAATATAGAAGAAAGTATCGTGGTGGCCAGGGCCGAAACTAGAGGGGGGCGAGCGGGGCATGTGCCCCGGGCGCCAAATGGAGAAGGGCGCCGAAAAAAGCTGGTTTGTTGCCTTATTTACACATTAAAAAAAAAAAAAAAAAAAAAAGGAAGAAGGAAAGAAAAAGAATTAAAAAAGCCAAATTCTTTTACTCAGGGCAATTTGAACAAAGAAAAAAAAAGTAAGAAAAAGATTAATAGATAACAGAATTCATTTACAAGGAAAAGCATGGTGGATAAAGTATTCTCCAAGACTAACAATATTCTTTTAAGGTTAGTAAGTGTGGTAAAATATTCTCGCAATCGAAGAAGAGTAATTTACAAGTGGTCCCTGACTTTCAGCCAAGGTTTTTAAAAAGTAAAAGGTTGGAAAATACTTAGTATATTTGATTAAGCTTCAGAGGGCTCTTTAGAAATTATGATTCATAAGGAAGCAAAAAAAAAAAAAAAAAAAAAAAAAAAAAAAATCTCAGGGCGCCGTCGTGACTATTAAAATAAGTATGTCAAAATAAGGCCATAATGTTATAAAACAATCCAGTGCACTAAAAATAAAAGAGCAAAAAGAATGCAAAATAACTTGTTAATAATTGAGTTAGGAGCTATCCTTCACAAGGCTCAGCAAGTCCCTATCAAAGTACTATGACAACTAAAGCCACCACTACCTCCTAACATGTATAATTATAAATATTACAATGAAATAAAATGTCTGTACTTTTACTATACTTTTTACTTCTTTATTCAAAGCATAAGGAAGTATTGTGAAACCAATTTACGAAATGGATTTTGTGTATCGCATAGCTCATAAACGAATAGTCATAGAGAGTTGCAAATTTATATTTGAAATTGTTATTTACCAATTTTGGTCTTTACATGAACTCCCGCTTTTGTGATATCTACGAATTTATGCGATTTTTTGTGACGTCTGTGTGTGCGTATGTGTGTGTGTGTATCTCGTATAACTTAAAAACAAGTAGACGTAGAACGATGCAATTTCACATCTAAGTTTGTTACAACAGTTGCTGTCCATCTCTCTCATTTTGTTGCTTCTGTGCACCTTTCCCTTTTGGAATATCCACGAATATTATATCCATGATGACCGAAAATACAATTTTTTTTTTTTTTTGCAATATATAACTTTCTGTCATACAGATTTTAACAGAAATTAATATTAGCGTGAATATACAAAATTTGTTGACATTCTTGCACGTAGAAAGTAATTCGTAAAGACTTGTAGGTTCTAGATGAATGCATTTTATTTAATGAATATTCTGGAAACAGCCGACTAAAAGTCAATAATCGAATGATTATTCGTGAAGCAATCGAATAAACCAGTTTTTCGTACTCATGAACAGCCTATACCACAAAACAGGAATTTCACTAATTCAGAACAATGACCAAATGCTTAAAGTTCTTAGAGATGTACGCTCAGCTTGCACTCCAAACAGAAACTGAACTCATTAGTGATTTATAGAATTTTCGAGATAGTTCTACTCTAGAAACTAATGAATTAACCGGGAAAATTTTACAAGTCGGTTTCTATTGAAGTTAGATCCTCTAAACTTTGGCTATCCTAAATTACAACTTTTCGCCAAAATTGTGTGCCAAATTGCCAAATCTTTCGACAGTCGCAAAATTTGCCGCTAATGCCCATTTCCGTGGAAGTGAAGAAATCTGCATCTATTTCCCTTTTAACTTTAATACCGTGTATAAAGTAATACGTAAAGAGGTAGACAGGCTCTTGTCAATAATAATTATAGTAATGACTCTTTCCTTTTTATATTCTCATTAGTAATTTGTAGAATTTTTGATGAAGTTAGTTCTGCGCAAGAAAACAGTAGATCATGCCAGCTTCCAAATTTCGGCAATATTAAGCCACTATTATTCACCAAAATTAATGCCAGGTTGCCAACATTGTCGCCGAAGCATTCACTCTGCGACAAGTTGTCATCTACATTGGTGATGAATTTAGTGACATCACGAGCGATCAAATTTGGCAGAAAATAGTTCAGGATTGCCAAAATCAGCAAGCCCTTTCTCAGTTTTATCGGAGTTAATTTTTTCTATATATTATGCATTGTTTCTCGCAGCTAATTGTTTGTCAAAGAGTGCAAAAGTAGGCTATCTGCACTGAAGTGAATTCTGTTGAACTCTAAGCTATGGATTTGCCTGTGAGAGATTCTGTAAAAAGCTGTAGAATATTATTTCTGAACAAACGATAATCTTATTTTGTGGTGTATATAATCCTATTACCATGAAATTAGTGGTTCTAATAATAGTCTTCTTGGATTGGTTCCGAGAATATTCATAGACTAGAACCTGCCTTTCTATTTTATTTCCTGAAATTGATTAAAAAATGATTATCTACAAATCGCACTGCTCTGCATGAAAATCGGCCCTAACACCATTTTTGCAAATTCTTATGTAAAATAACCTCCTGAATACGATTATGACACTCGTTTTGCCCTATCACCACCATTATTTGGGAACGCTCCCCTATTTTTATCATTTTCCGGTATTTTTATGGCTATAAATTTGATTTGAAAGGGTTGAAGGGATTGTTTTAACTGTTAAATGTCTTGAGGGGCTACAGAAATGAAAAATTCTAAAACATGAACATTTGCACCAAGGGGAAAATTGAGGGGAGGAGGGGGATTTGCCACTGAAATTACAAATTTGGCGTCTCGAGAAAACGGTGGGTGATTGGGCAAAATGGGGGTCATATTCGGATTCAGAAGAACATTTTACATGAGAATCAGCAGGAGTGGTATCAGGGCTCGAAAAAAAAAATTTTTTTTTTTTTTGAAGCGCAGTGTATTTAGACAGCTAACGGTTAGTTCGCACTTGATGGATATGAGTAGTTTTTAGATACTTGTTCATATCTATTAATTTATGCATCTTAATTATATTAAAAACTTAAATATTTGTCTGTTTATTTCTCTGCAGTATAGTTGATGTAACGACTATAATATTCAAAATATCATTTTAAATTCTCTCAAAATGATGATATTTTCAATTTTAAAAGTAATTGAATATGAAATTTACATTCATTTGTTTTAGAATTGTCATTTATAGATACCATTAATTTAAGAGAGAGGGGAAAAAAAAAGAAACTATCATTAAACCAGTAAAAATAAATAAATAAATAAAAATAATAACTGTAGCTTAATTTAAATCTTTCTCTATAATACGCTTTTTTTCTCCCCCCCCCCTAAAATAATGCTTTGATTCACAACTTCTTTTTTTTTTTTTCAAGAAATGTTATAAAGATATAAAACATATACGTTAAAATAAAAATCGTAATAAAAATCAGCTGGTTGTAGCTCTACTTGTGCTTGTACATTTTTACGCCTGGCGTAGTGTCATGCTAAGTTTTTCCACACGAAACACATGTTGCAATTCTGTTTTGTTTTGTAAACTCTGTTTTTCATAACAAGCATATAATGTATAAAATTTGTTAAATTCCGTCCTGGAGATGCTGAGATATAGCTATAAGGAAACGTGGCATAAAAGTGCTGCAAGTCGAGCGATATGTATCAAAAACTAGACATCACCAGTTTATGTCAGAATTCAACTGCTCAGTAGGTTTTGTGGAATTCCGAACATGCAGTTCATAAATTAGTTACAGTATTTGTGTCCCATACAGACACACACACACACATCCGTTAAATATAATCATAATACATTTCAAAATCTGTAAATTTATCAAAAATTTGAATTAAATTCAATATTTACTTCTTATGAATGCAGTTGAAAATTAAATGTCCATAAAAACTTTGTAAAATTTCCTTTGAAATTTTAATTTCTGGTTGGAGGTGGAAGGGGGGGGGGCGCCAAAATCTCTCCTTACCCCGGGTGAAAAAAATCCTAGTTTCGGCCCTGGTGGTGGCCACAACATACTAGTTTTAAATAAGAATTTTTGCTAGTGCTCAGACACTTTTGCTGCCAACTATACAGAATGGACGGGAGAACGCCACGAAGCAGCAAATCAACATTTTATTAGGCATCAGAATAATTTTTTTTATCAATATATTGATCTAAATTTTAACGAAAACATTTACAAATATTTTAGGATGTACATTTGTACTTTCTTCTATATTCAATAGCAGAACAAGAAAGTATTGGATTCGTAAAATTTTTCGACCTTGGGTTTTTGATGACGTTTTGAGAGCTATAGAACTTTACTTGACCATTTTTAGAAAAAGCCTATCTGTCTGTGTGTGTGTGTGACAAAATTTTGTGGAACTGTATCTCAGGGACTACTGCACAGAATTTCATACAAATATGTATGTAATTACACATTGACATAAATTAGTGCCTATCAACTTTTGGTAAAAATTTTTCCAACAGCTTGCGTTGCCATCCAGCTTTTTCTAAATTTTGCATAAATGTGCATAAAGAGAATTATTTTTTAATAATCATTATGAAATATATATATATATGTTTATAATAGAGATAGTCAACAGGGGAAAAAATTGTATATGTAGGAGCCTCGCCTTCCCCCCTGGGGGGAAGTTCCCCCTCAAGGGGAGTAAATTTTCATGATGGGTATCTTTGAAAAGAGTTCGCAAATACCTTTAAAAGGAATCGTTGAACCATCGATCTGCGATAATTTAAAATAAAGTTATCGATTTTTTCATTTTTAACAAAAAAAAAAAAAAAAAAAAAAAAGTAATATTGAGAATAAAATTGATCTTTATATATATATATATATATAGTGTTATACTACTTCTCTAATATGGAAATCGTCTGTATTATCATGGAAGATATATATATATATATATTTAATAATAATTTTAATAAATTATTTTTATTGAGTGAATTTGTATAAGAAAATATAGAAGAAAGTCATGTGGTGACCACAACATTCTAGTTAGTATTGTAGATCATCTGCATAAAAAGATTAATGATCAAAATCTTTTATTGACAACTTGGTTATATTTAAGACGACATCTATTCATTTGATTTTTATTTCATCCCACACTTAAAAATGCAATTCCATTGATGAAGATGATAATGCATGTTAGAGATTTACACATTAAAAGCTAAAATTGGTTATGCACAGATGTTAACTATTAAAGGCATAATTTTTTTTTATACAGGTATATACCATCTGAATTTCAATAGGAATACTAATACTAATACTAATACTTTTAATGTTCTGTAAGTAAAACTAATAGCGAATGTACACGCGTATTCGAAGTATTCATAATATTGACTTATCACCAAATTTTAACCTCCTTTTTTATGGCTTTAATTTTTACAACTCATATTAAATTTAAGCAATCTAATTTCTTCCTTAATACATTCATATCTATTTCAAGAGATGAGGTATTTTGTACAATTCATTAATACATATATATATTATATTATATTATATTATATTATATTATATTAGGACAAATTATATAGGACAAAATTTTGCATAAATGTGCATAAAGAGAATTATTTTTTAATAATCATTATGAAATATATATATATATATTTATAATAGAGATAGTCAACAGGGAAAAAAATTGTATATGTAGGAGCCTCGCCTTCCCCCCCTGGGGGGAAGTTCCCCCTCAAGGGGAGTAAATTTTCATGATGGGTAACTTTGAAAAGAGTTCGCAAATACCTTTAAAACGAATCGTTGAACCATCTATATATATATATATATTATATTATATTATATTTTTATTTTATTTATTTATTTTTACATTACATAGTCCGTACGGCCACACCTTTTATCCAAGGCCTTTTCCACCAATATTGTTATATATTTTATTTCCACATAAGTTTTAAGGCTTTTTACTTTCTCTTACCAAATAGGGCCGAGAAAGTATTGTATAGGGTCAAATTTTTGAACATGAGTTTTTGTCATATTTACATGTTCTGAGGTCCCCTGAATACGAAAATCATGTTTTTAGCGAATGGTCTGTCTGTTATCAGCATATCTCAAGATCAAATAGTAGCAGAAATTTCAAACTCGGTATTCTAAATATGTATCATATAGGGACGCTACAGTCAGCTTTTCGTTGAGATGAAGCAAATGGTTCGTGTACAGGGACACTCAAAAGTATTCAAATATATTACGTCTATGGGGGATATTGCAGGTAAGTAGATTTTAACATCTATAGACTGCACTAAACCAAATGAAACGAATAAATATTTTTTGTAATAGAGATTGTTAACTGGGAAAAAAATTTGTGTATGTAGGAGCCTCGGCTCCCCCCCCCCCTCTGAGGGGGAACTCCCCCCTCAAAGGGAGTAAATTTTCATGATGGGTACCTTTCAAAAGAGCTCACCGATACCTTTAAAACGAATGGTTGAACCACCTATCTGCGATAATTTAAAATAAAGTTATCGATTTTTTTCATTAAAAAAAAATGTAATATTGAGAATAAATTCAACCCTTTTTTTATATTTATTGTTATTACTACTTTTCTAATTCGGAAATCGTCTGCATTATCATAAAAGATAATTCTTTTAAATAATAATTTTAATATATTATTTTGTAAAAACAGAGTTATTTTTTAATAACCGAATTAAATTCTCTAGCCCCCCCCCCCTCACACAGAACTAATTAGCATATAAAACTCTTACGAAGCCTAATTTGAATTGTTTAACACAGGTTTACATAACAGTACTCGTTATCTTACCTCTTAATCTACAACTTGTATTTATAGTATGAAATTTCAGGGTAAGAGAAAGTCGTATGAGTGGCACACCAGATTATTTTATATAAAAAAATGCTATATATTATTGTTGGTGCAGAAAATCAAGAAAATTCAAGGACTGTATGAACTATGGATTACTTTTCAGCATCAATATTTTTTCCTTCCTTAATCAATATCTGACAGCTTCACATATATTTAATTAAAAGGAAAAAACAGTTACTACTTCTGCTCTTAACCGTCACTCACCGTCGCCGGAAGCTCGAGCCAGTGTTATTCTATAGAAAATTTCCTTTACTTAACTAATACATATTTTTAAATTCTGTTTTCACATTCAGAAAATTCACAACTGTTAAATTGTCGGACCTTTTTTAAAAACGGATTCTTTTAAATTTTAATATTTTATTTTGAAGCTGTAAAATAGGAATTTTCAATATGTGAAATTTTTAATTTTTAATTTTGCAATTGCAAAATAAAATATTAAAAATTTAAAAAATCTGTTTTTAAAAGGGATCCGACAATTTAACTGCTGTGAATTTTCTGAATGTGAAAACAGAATTTAAAAATATGTATTAGTTAATGAGTTATAAGTAAAGAAACTTTACCACAGAATATCATTAGCTTCGGCTCCCGGCGACTGTGATTGAAGCGTGTCCTTAAGCGATACATATATATATTTATATATAAATTAAATTTCTGTTTCATGTTTATCACGTATATCATCAACATAAGGCAATACCAAATTTATCTTTTAGATTTCAAATATGATTTTACGCTGAAAGTAGTATAAAACCTACATTTTAAAGATAAAATAAAACAAAATATGTCTGTTCATCTTACATAATTTAATCTTAAAGGTGTTATCTATTCTTGCAAATTTTGTTTCAAAAATATCACTAATTTACAGATATGAAAAGATTTAAAAAAAATATATGTATATCATCTTAAATATAAACAAATAACAGAAAAAATTTGATTTTTGATCAATTTATGTAAATGATCTATAATACTAAAAATGTATTTCAGAAAATATTTGTAAATGTTTTCGTTAAATTTTAACATGAAATATCGACCAAAAAATTATTCTTATACCCAATCGTTGATTTGCTTCTGCTTTGCTTCCCCGCGTCCAATCACAAGGACTTATTCCATCATCATACAGTTGGCAGCAAAAGTATCCGAGCACTAGCCAATAAATTCCGATATCAAAAGAGTACACTTAAAACCGTTTTCGACAAGGATTTATTTAACAAAGCAGTATCCGCATTTGTAATGATTGATAGATGGCGCTTTTTCAGCTTTTGTTGTTAGTAAATATAATAGCCACGTGCATTTATTACTGTTCTATTTGTGTTACTACTTAATATTCGAGCTATAATTTCTCCGCCATTACATCATGGAAAATTGATTGCTTTTGGAAAAAACATTTCAGTTTATTCAAAGTTCGATCGGAAGTAGGTATTTAACTGAAGCTGAACAAATATTAGTTTCAAATCATCTGATTAATTCTTTGCTTCCATTAGCCGAAGCAACTGAAATTTTAAATTTGTCATTTGGAAATAAATGGAAGCTTAATTCTGGATTTCTTGATTTTTGGAGTTACACTGTGGCACACAACAGTAAGTGTTATCTTTTTTACCGGATTTATTCATTTTTATTCAATAAATATATGTGAAACTAAACATCGGCAAGCAATGGCGTCTCGATGAAAGCCGAAAACTATGCATATTAATTGTAATTTCACCTTAACCCACCAGAGGGCGAGCATTTCATTACAATCACGGATCGAGTACTTTCTTTAGACAGGGATTATTGCTAGTGCTCAGATACTTTTGCTGCTCGCTGTAGAGGAACCATTGACTACATATATTAGAATAGATCACGGACTAGTAATTTATTTGTTCTCGAACATCACATCTTCACCAATCCAATAATTCATTCGCCAAACCAACATTCAACTTCCACCACCAAAACAGGTTTCCATTGCTTTTTTTTTTTTTTTTTTATGAAATAAAAATAATATTAATAATAAAAATGTTTGCAAGTTCATTTTTTTTTTCGACATGAAAATAAAAAAAAAATTCAAGGTGTAATGCTACAAACGACGATATTGCAAAATAGCAGACTGAAAGAAATAGTGTGATCTGTCGTACTAAAAAACTCTGCATCTTCGTATAAAAATAGGATATTTGTAAATATATATATATTTTTAATTATAATTAAAATGAGTTTCCAAACATGAAACGGTATAGGGGTGACCGGGGCTAGTAGTGGCGTTTTCGTCATTTTTTAAATTATAGCTGTAAGTGAAACATTTAGTATATCATTCTATAGAGTAAACGTAAACCTTGTGTAATAATCTCATAAAACTACTTTTAATATTATTAACGTTTTTCACACCATAAAATGAATTCTGCGTAATCTCGAAATTAATCACAACTTGCCCAGTAGCGGGGCTAGTAGGGACATGCTTGGGGCATATTGTGACATACAAACACATTGTAACATCTGCAATTATATTAAATGCAATATTTTAAATCAAGAACGAAAAATTTATTCATTTATATCGTTCTTAACAGAATAAAAATACTTTCATTTTTTTTTTTTTTTTTTTTTTTTTTTTAAATAACACTATAAACGAAATGACAAAAAAAAAAAAAAGAAAGAAAGAAAGGAAAAAAAAAAAAAAAAAAGTTAAATTGTTAACATTTGCAAACTTTTAGTATTTTATAAAGCTATATTTAGAAACATTTAACAATAGAAATAAAGGGGGGGGAAACTGTATTAATCAGGAAAATAAAAAAATGTAGGCCAACACAAATCTTTGACCATATTCATCTTTGACTCGGTAGCTTACTACAATGTGTATGTCTATATCCTGCATGCCTAGCTACATTTTTAATCACTCATTGCTATCGCTTGTTTCAGCATCTGATTTACAGATAATATAAATATAATAAGGTTCATTTTTCGTACATTTGACACGAGCCCATCTTTTACATGTAATGCATTGCACCCAGTTTTCTACGGGTCTAGAAATTTCGTATTGCTCCTAGCAAACTAGACATAAGCAATTTGCGTCATCTTCAAAGCTATTCGATTCTTGATTCTACATTTTTTTCAATAACGTAGGTTTTTCTTTTTTCTCTTTTTTACTTTCTTCTATATTCAATAGAAGAAAGTATTGGATTCGTAAACATTTTTTTTTGTAATGCATTGTTTGGCCTTTTCTTATAGTGTGAATATCATACGTGATTTTTAATATCCCATTTCAATATTTTCTTCCGTATTGGTACTCTTCTTTTTATTCATATATCTAAGAAGTGATATTGTGTTTACACTAAACAGTTCTTGGGCTATCCTTAAACTGCACCTTCCGGAATTTACATCGATTGCAGCCCTCTCATAATATTCTAAAGTAGCTTTAGTTCTTTCAGTATGCCTTTTGTAATTTCGTACTTTTTTTTTTTTCTGAAATATAAAAACCTGTATTAAAAATTCTGCTGGAGCAAGTAGTGACACCGTCACAACGTGCCTCCTATACTTCGTCACAACTAGCCCCGCGTCCCGCCGCTTTGAACTTTATTCATTAGTTTCCAAAAGGTTGTCTTGATTAACAAATGAAATGCATAGAATAACAGCTCAAAATATAAGTATTCAAATAAAGTTAGGGAAGTTTACATACTTCACGATCCCTCGTGCCAATGACGTTTCCAACGTAGGTCATAATATTTACTTTTGCAATAGAAAACACGATAAATAATTTTATCTCGAAAGCAATTCAACGCTATACTTCCAAACATACAAATCACACTACAGTAATCAATCTTCTTCACTCACATGGCGCGATAGGTTCAACAACCTATCAGACCATTCTGGAAGCTCTTTGGCACTACTTGCCCCCTGACACAACTAACCTCGGTCTCCGCTAAAAATACGGAAGAAGATTGTACAGGAATTAACCCTTAAATGCCGTGTGTTGCCTTTCGGCAACATACCCAATTTTGTCTTCTAAAGTATTATTAGAATAATATTGAAGCTCTAGTGCCTCATGTCTGCCAATTAGCAACAAATTGCTCTTTAGCTGTAAACCATAGTTAAAATAAAGTATAATTTTTTAAAGTATTTTTTCCGTGATTTATATAAGAGAGGAAATAATTAAAACTTTTTTAAATTAATAATAAAATATTCCGGCATTTAAGGGTTAAAACGAGATAGGGCAGCGAGCCCGGGAACCGGAGTTTTCTTTTCCGCATTAATATTAGAGATGTAAAAAACCCGGAAATTTTGATTCAGGGGAATAAACATGGGAATTTTCGGGTTTAAACCGGGAATTTTGGGAACATTGGAAACTTTGATGGGAAGAAACTTATACTGAATGTTTAGATTTAATTTTATTTTTTGAAGTGCACAAACAACTTATTTCATTATCTTTTTTATTCTACTTGCTTAAATGAAAGTGATATCGAAAATTATGTGACTTTTTTACAAAAAATAATAAAAGATTAAACATGTATGTTATTAACAATAATAAATTATGAAGTTTTGTTTGCCTGTTTAAATAACTTTTCCTTTATTATTATTATTATTATTAATGAATACCATAATAAAATATGTTATAAAAAAATAATACAATGAAATTAAATTATGATAAAAATAGTTTAAAAATTATGAAATTTTCTTTTATTGATTTAACAGTATTTCACATAAATTGATGAAATTTTGTTATAATCAGTTAAAGAGCACGAAGAACAAAATAGAACATCAGTTCTTCGGTTATTAAAAATTCCAGCAATAATTTTTGAATGCATTGGATTAATACATAAAATTTTCAATAGCTAATAATTAACAATTCAGATGTTATTTATTTATTTATTGCATATTAATATTGTTGAAATTTTAATTGAAATAATATTTTTCAGTGTAATATTATTAATCATTTTAGTGAACACAGGTTATTTCGGAACATTTCTGCTTTACTTTTGAAATAAAATATTCAAGATTTACATTCATAGATATATACAACTAAAACATGATGAGCTTCGACTGCCATAAAAAAGAAGTGTTACTTTGATATACAGTCAGAACTAAGATGTAAATACACGGTCTGATGATGAAATTTTATACTAGTAATTTTTAATTTTGTAGACGTTAAAAGCACTATTTTAAAGTCTAAAAATCATAAAAACCAACTAAATGTAAGATAACATTTTGGAATGCCATAAAACACCTCTAATATTGGTTAAAAAAAAAAAAAAAAAAAAATTGCTAAATTCACAACTTTTGAAAACTTTCAAAATTCTCTTCCCAAAAAACCGGGTTTATTCCCTGGTTTAAACCCGGGTTTTTTCCCCGCTCACATCTCTAATTAATATAGCCGAGTGTAGGAAAGCGATTCGATCGCCACCTGGTGTAGTATCTTCGAAACTTATCGGAAGAAAGTGAAAGCCCGTCCCTTCGGCTTCAGTCATCATCCGATTTCCGCGAATGAACAGCCAGAAATGTAAACAAACGCGCTGATTGGTGAATTCTTGAGATCTGGTCGCCCTCTATCTGTAAGATGAAAATTACTACTTTTCCGTAACATTCGTAATACATCCTATACTCTTTTAATTCGTGACTAAAAGTCATTAAATAAATAAAAGTAATCACAGCTATTATATTTTTTGCTATGAGGAGGTGGGGGAAGATCAAAAATTTAAAATGTTGACAGTCGAACACACTAGCTGTATTCATACAAAATTTCTACATACCATTAAAGATTACTCTGTAAATAGAGTGGTGGAAAAGTCAGGAAAAAGTACGGACATTAGCAATCCTGTCCTGAATATATTGTATTCGGGGTACTTTTCTAGTTTGAACTGTAAGTCCCGCCTATTGGCAAATCTCTTAAACGCAGGCATCGTAGTCTCCACCTATTTTTCAGAACTCTTTTAAGGATGAGAAATTTCAAGGATGAGAGAGCAAAGACAAATTCTATTTAGTTGTTTTTTTTAAGATTTTGAAAAACAACACTTCACCTTTTTTAGATCTTTTTTTTTTTTTTCTAGATAGTCATTATCTTAATTATCACTCTACGTTTTATATTTGTAGACAGTAGTCAATGACATAGCATTAACATTTTTACTTTAAAAGAATAAAAGAAATTACAAAGGAAAAAATCAATGTAAAAAATCGTTGTGTATTAAATGTAATATAATGTAGATTTATTTATCACAAAAATTTTATATTCCATTTTGTCTTTCTATCAGGTGGAAAAAAAAAATTATCAAATAAACTGTTGAAAATAAAAAATATTAGTTTTGAAATGATTCTAAAATACTTTTAGAAGAAATTTCTTACAAAATATATTTAAAAAAAGATATGAAAGTAACATGTGTTTTAATAACACGAAAATAATATGTACTTTTCATTAAAGCAATTTTTTAACAATTTATTTTCGAAAGTCTAATTTTTAAAAATTTAAATCATGTATTAAATTTTATCTTCTGTTTTTATATGTCAATATTTAAAAATAAAATCTTTTTAAATTTTGACCATGAAATAAAATTAAGGTATCTGAAATTAATACATAAGGAATACATATAACATATACAGTACTTGTAAAAATGATTTAATTAATGTAATTTTTCAGTAAAGTTTTATTTGCTGTATATCATAAATTGCAGAAAAATAAAAAAAAAAAAAACTTTTTAAAAATATATTGAAAATGTTAATACCTTATTTTAATCTAAAAAAAAAAAATCTCTCATTCACAAATTTACCGGCAGACCTACATACTGTTATCATCAGATCAATAATAACTATTATGCTTTTATCACGAACATTAATTTTTTTTTACAAATTTGAATCGAAATTATTTGTACTTCTCTAAACTGTCGGATTCATTTTTTATTATTTGGCTATTTTATTAAGTTTTATTCATTTTTGATTTTTTGTTAGTTCAGTTTGCTGTTTTTTGACGGGATGCTCGAACCATAGCCTCCTTAACTAGATGCCTGTCGCGTGGCTCGGAAACTTGGTAACAGTTAGGGCTGGAGTATTTATCAATATATCCCCAAGTATCAATATTTTTTAAATATCGCAATAACGATATTAAAGATCTAGCTCTGCTGATATATCCCTCTAACGATATTTCTTTAGCGCAAACTCAGCGATCGCTCGAAGCGCCGATAAATAATGTTCCTCACTAGCACCTATCACCAGTCACCACGCTCGGAATAAAGAGAACGCCAAATAGCTTATTCACAGTGTTTTCTAAAAAAACAAACAAACCGTTTGGCTAGCGGAAGTGACGCAACCTCTTGTGCGCGCCACAAACCTGCATCACCGCGCGCCAAGCAAAGCCCGAAAAAAAAAGAGACCTGAATAGCTTATACTAATGCAACCCCCTTTTTCCCCTGCTATTACTCACTGACTAAAACTCCCAACCCCAAACAATCCTTCCTCTCCAATCCTGTCTTTCCATACCGCAATGTATCTACTTTCTTGAAAATATCACTGTCCAAAAACAAAAAGTCAATGATATTCATCAGGAAAATTAAACTATCACAGTATATCGACTTCCCATAGTATATCGACTTCTTAGAGTATATTGACTTCTCATTCTACATTCATGCATTTCCCTGGCTCTAAACGATAATATGAAAGAATTTATACTACCGTTAGTATAAGTTCTTTGATGATATTGCACATCATCGCTCGTGGATCGTAGGTGTAATACCGCAGACAGGCGATATAAAAACAAACGCTTATTATGAGTATGAGTATGACGAATGAAAACGATATCTTTTCTTTTAGCTCATTTCCTGCTATTGGTTCATTGATATTGGTTTATTTCAAAGTATCCATATCTTCTGGCCAATAAGATGCGACATGTGTTTGACTCGCTTTGGGCTCAGTGATGCCAGATTGGGGATTTTGTCCCCATTTTGGGGATTTTTGAGGCTTTTGGACCAAATGTTTGTGGGGACTTTTTTGGGGAATTCTAAAATTTTTGGGGACAAATCTGGGGAGTTCTTTAACTCTGTCAATGTTGATAACGTAACGATTTATCCCTACGACTGGAGACTTTCAATATCTTTATTGGTATTTGGGGATTTTTTTTTTTTTTTAATTGCCTTCTTTTGGGGAAAAATCTGAATTTTTATCACACAAAAATCTGCTTGATATTTTTTTTGAAAAAATTTTTATTTCCCCTTTTTTAGTAGAAATCAAATTGGGGATTTTTTCGAAAAGAACCTCCTGAATTGGGGAAATTTGAAGACCTGTTTGGGGAAATAATTTTCGACCATCTGGCATCACTGTTTGGGTTGTACATCAGTCCCTTTCTCCTTTCCCATGTTATCGAATGGGATTTTCGTTGCTTCGTTTTATAAAAATATCTCATTCAAAAATGAAGTTTTTCGAATTCTGTTTTTTGAATATTACTCTTTGAACGGGTCGCCTTTTAGCTTGGTGAACAATTTTTCGAAAAAAATAATTTAAATATTTTATTTCAATAAGTAAATTATGGACTCTTAAGTGTGGATCTCTAAGTAAAATATTTAAATTTATTTTTTCGAAAAATTGTTCACTAAGCTAAAAGACGACCTGTTCAAAGAGTAATATTTAAAAAAAAACAGAATTCGAAAAAGTTCATTTTTTAATAAAATATTTTTATAAAACGACGCGACAAAAATCCCATTGGAAAACATGGGAAGGGAGAAAGGGTGCTATCTGACTGATGTAAAATAAAGTTTTATCTTCAGTAATTTTACAGTGACAGTTTCTTTATTAAATTATATAATATTGGATAGTTTATTACTTTTTTTATGTAGCATTTATTTTTTCTCTTTCCTTTTCTTTCTTTCTTTCTTTCTTTTTTTTTTTTTTTTTTTTTTTTTTTTTTTTTTAAGCCGTACACGTAATTGCAAAATGAGTTACTTTAAGTAACAAAATGAAACTTTAACATAATTTTCTTTAAATAATATAATTTTTATACTGACAATGTATATATATATATATATATAATGAAACTATTACGAATGTGAATTGAACACATATACATTTAAAAAATATTGTAATGATTTGGTAAGCAGATACAAAAATAAAAATGACAAGTAACTGACATTTAGGATGCATATAAGAGTTTTAAGTAAAAAATATTACTCTCTACGACCAAAAAAGGTGTATCCAATGGCAATTCTTAACTATTTAGAATGATTTTCCTTTTTATTTAATACCTACATCTTAAGACAATTTTTATTAAGCTTTATTTTTAGTAGAATTATGAATTTTGATATGCTTGGTACAAATAAAACACAGATCGCATATTAGCTGTGTTAAAATATGATTTTAAAATAATTAAAGCTTAAAATGGGAAGAATAGAGGACAAACTATACAGAGGTATACTAAAAAGCAACAGTATAAGTTATAAGAAACACAAAATATTGATTCACTTTTTATGCATTTTTTTTTTTTTTTTTTTTTTTTTTTTTATGATAAAGTTATGGTAGTAATATACCAGAAAATACATGGAAAACACTTTATACTTGTATACTTTAAAATTCGTGTGCATATGTCTTTAAAAAATAACAAATATCTATTTTTTCCTATCTTGAAAGAAATATCGCAATATATCACATAATATCGATATTAACTTGGTGATATATCGCGATATTTAATTTCTGATATCGTCCAGCACTAGTAACAGTTCAAGAGGTAGAGAGCGCCACCTGGTACAGATTGCGCGACTTTTTTATTCAGCTGGCACCAATAATTTTAAGAAGTGATATATAATATATATAATCGACGTTTCTTCGATTCTATTCACCTTTTATGTATATTAAATCCTACTATTAAATATTTTTGGTGGCTGTTGAATAAAAAAGCCGCGCAATTTGTACCAGGTTGCACTATCTACCGCTTGAGCTGTTGCTAAGTTTCCGAGCCACTCGATAGGCATCTAGTTTTGGAGGCTATGCCCGAACATACCCGAACGCGATTTCTGATTGGTCTGAGCCTCGCGCTCTGATTGCTCGGGTCGTCTAGGATAGAGCCCCTAAATAAAATAATAGGCCGGTGCATCATCACCATTTTTTTTGCCTCCGAAGAGGACAGCATTCCCGCTTGGCGTAATAATCGCTTCTCTAATGATTTTAAGAAATCTTGATCTGAAGCTAATCCGGTCAAGATAAAAGCAATAAGCAACAATAATATTCATAAAAACACATTTTTTTTTCACAGTACATTCTCAGGATGTCATTTTATTCTGAGGATATCCTATGGATGTACTGGGGGTAAGATGTCTTGTTAGGGCGGTTTCTGTTTCTTTTACAAAATGTCGCTAAAACTCAAATACACAGTAATGTGAACACTTTATATTCACTTTTTGAATGATTATAGCAGTTTATCGCCAAACTTCCATAGCATAGTTTACTTTGCTAAAATTATGAAATATAATGAAAGAAGTTACTCTAAAGTAACGTAAGACGATAAAAAAAAAAAAATGTCTGTCGTTTGTTTATCACAGAAACGTTCTGGGTACATGGGGCAACTCTAAGGCAAAAAATGCCTGATGCGCCAGCTCGTATATATCCCGTTAGAAGTCGCTATAGGCAGCGCCACCTATCACAGATTGCGCACTTTTTATTTAACTCTCACCAATAATTTTAAGAAGTGTTGTGATCGACGATTCTTCGATTTTATTCGCGCTTTATGTATATCAAACGCTACTTCTAAAAATTTTTGGTGGCTATTGAATAAAAAAATATGGAAAAACTGTAGGATGGGCGGCAAATCGACCAACTAGCGACTACTAACAGGATATAGGACGTAATTCCGTCGTTTTTATCTTATAATTTTTCAGAGGATTGAGAGTAACTTGCAGGTTGCTGATTGGTCCACCGATCCACCTCAGAACTTAGATTCTGGATGGAAACCGAGATTCAGTCTGAAACACTGCATTTTATTTCTTTTTAATCCTCTTCTGAATTTTTCTTATTATTTTGTGTTAGAAATTTTAGGGGGGAAAATTGTATAGCCCCCTTTTCCTTATTAATTGCGGGACACTGTGCTCCTTGGGACGTCCTGTTCAACTCTGAATTCCTTTTCGCCGTCCAGACTGTCTTCGTCAACGCAGGCAACAGATCCTCCTCTTGCACTTAGGATTTTTCAAGGGGATTTTTATTTTTATTTTATTTTATTTATTTATTTATTTATTTTCTTATTGCTTCACTCAGTAAAATTCTCTGCTAACGTGGGAAAATTTCTGAGAATAAATGCAAAATTTGAAAAAGCCTTCAGCTTTTTTTTTTTTTTTTCTGAAAAATTATTTTCATGTTTTTTTTACATTTTCAATTTAGGTATGCATTGGTTGCGACCATATGCAGGTACTCCGAAGCAAATACGATGACGTTGACAAAAGCTGTAGCTAGAAAAATATTCGGACGTGTGTGTGTGTGAGGAGGGGGGAGGGGATAAGCTTTATTAGATAATACCGAGTGTCAAAAATGATTTATAACTCAAAACAATTCCTCAAATTTGCAAATTTCGGACAGGGGGGGGGGGGATTTCCAAAACTTCCCGTTGGCTATGGCCTTGCCTATTTTGCAATTTGTCTTATAAGCAACACCCATAAGTAGAAAAGAGTTTCAAGAATTATGCTCAAAACATAAAAAGTTACATATAAATCCCCTAACCGATCACAGTTTGATTAGATTTCGAATCGGAAAATTAAATTGAAACAAGAAAAAAATTATTTTTTTTTTTTTTACTTATTATTATTATTATTATTAAATTTTAGTACGATGATTTTATTAATTTTTTCTCGTCGTAATTTATTTTATTTTATTTATTTATTATCTTAATGTTAACGCTTTGACGTTAACTACTGTCAAGAAAATTAAGACTTAGAAGGCTAGTTAAGATGATGGTTTTTCTATACAGAAAAATTAAAAAAGAATACATATATATGTGTGTGTGTGTGTGTGTATACATAATGAAATGATGTTATTCAATATTTACAGAAAACATCCAAATAGAATTGCTCTCACTTTGGGTTTTAAAATCTTTATCAAAACTTTCATGTAGACCTGCTAACTATGCTAGTTTATCCGTAATGGTATTAAAGCCCCGCCTTTTTTTTACACCAGAATAGTTGTTGAGTAATATTCAGCAATATGATCTCATGATTAAAAAGACGACTATAGCTCTACAACTATTCTGGTATGAAAAAAAGGCGGGGCTTAATACCATTACGGATAAATTAGCATAGTTAGCAGGTCTATTTTCATATATTTTTAATCAAATTTAAACATTATTTTTTAAATTAAACCCTTTTATTTTATTTATTTTATTATTTTTTTATTATTATTCGACTTTCTTTTAAACCTTATGGGAATTATCAAGATTTAAAAGAACAAATTAATCATTTCCGCACTTTCTAAAGAGGGTCTTCAATAAATGAGAATTTTCTGTCATTTAGCAATGTAGGGGAGGAGTCTAGTGTATCCCCTTTACTGTGCTCATACATCTGCTACATTTTATCATTAAGTGTCAGCTTAAATTCAGAAAACGCTAGTTATTTTTATCATTTTTACTGTATATGTCAGTCAATCTTAAAAATCGCACAATTTGTATCAATTCTTTTTGTATTTATTAAATAAAATTTACTAAAACAAAATAAAAAATATTAATAAAAGTTAAAAAAAAAAAAAAAAGAAAAGAAAAGAAAAAGAAAAACCTAAGTTTGATAAATTTAAAAAAGCAATGAAAATTTATTTCAAAATAAACTTCATTTTGTGGCATGATCAATAAAGATCTCTGAAAACTTTAAATTGTTGTTTTTCTGAAGAAATGGATATTTAAAAAAATAAGCATTCTGTGCGACTAAACATCACAACAAATGAAAACGAAATAACTAATATTTTAAAAAATCTCATAGTAAAAAGCATTATCTTGCCTTTCCTTCAACACATTCCTACACTCATGCTTGCGGAAGACATATTTCTGACGAAAGCGCTTTTGGCTTCATAGGTTTTCTCCTATGTTCTGCGGGGTTGAGTGTTCCTAAATATACTTCCTGGATGAGTTTTTGCTGTTGGAACTTAATAATTGCGTCCTCGCAGCTGTCTACATCCTAATTATGAACTGAAAGATATATTGAGTGTTTTTCTTCTTATTTAATCGTATTTAAATTTGGAGAAAATTACTATAAAAATTCTACACTGGCGTGTGGAAAAAAAAGGGCGTGTACTAAAAATCTTCTGGTTTATAATTAAGATGTTAGTAAGTATGTCGCAGCAAGGACATAGATGCCAATACTTTAATTTATTTCGGAATATTTTTAGCCCAATCTTTATTTCATACCACTTACTTTTTAAGAGTAATTTTTTCTTTTTTTTTTATCGAAGTTATATATTGGAGAAATGCTCAAAATTCTCCGGAATAAATTAAAATGTTGGCATCTACACGAGGACAGTGCGCCACAAAGGGTTAAACGTTACATTACGAAGTAAGAAAAAATAATTCTTGCTATAGATCTAAATCAGGGATGATAATACCTGAATTTTATTTTCAGGATACTTTCAAAGAGAAGAAAGTTCGACTTTTTTGCTTCCATTATTTTTATACAATAATCTTTATCTTAATCAATTGCTACATATCACTATAAAAATATGATGAAATTTCTATACGAAACTAGTAGAAGCAAAAAAAGCAGAATTTTCTTAACCCTGAAAATAACCTCGAAAAAAAGAAGGGGGGGGGGGAGAAGTACGACTCCTGCTTTAGATTTATTGAAGAATAAAGACAGGACTCATGCCACTGATTTACTCTTTTTTTTTTTCAAATTGTGAACTTGTAATTTTATTTGATAAGTTTGATGCGAAAATACATAGGAAAATGATTGATGAATTTTATAGAGTACGTAGTATTAAACTTAAACAAATCATTGTGCCAGCATTTTATTTACTATGATTTTACGAAAATAATACTACAGTGTCAAATAATTAATAAATTTTTATTTTGTTTGTTTAAGCTACAAACTTTCGCGCTTCTTAAGTGAAACAATTGTTTGCTTTAGCTGAAGTCCAAGAAGGGGGGGGGGGGGAGGGGGATTTTGCAGTTTATTATGTTTACATATATTTTTTCTACAGTTTTATTATATAATGAATTTTGGCGAGCTAAAGATTTTGGTGTAGGGTTTTTATCCTCCTTTTGATAACAAGAATGTAAATTTTATCTGACAACAATGCATTTCACATATGCACGCCGTTATACATCCCTGCCAACCGCAAGTGTAAAATTTTTAGTACTCGCCTTTTTTTTCACACTAGTCACTTTTTATTCTTATTTAATCGTAACAACATTTGAAGAGAATTACTCTAAAAACAAAATAGTATGGAAAAAGGGGCGTTCATAATTTTATCCATATTAATGAGGTGGTTGGTGGGTGCTGTATGCCTTATATAGACTTGTTATTTGTAATCCAAATTCCAAACCCGCTAGAAACCACTTACCGCACAACTTTACAATATCGTCTATGTCTAAACGGCCACAAGCAGGGTTGCCAACTCCAAAAAACTTAAGCCCCTAAATTCGAGTTGAAAATCCCCTAAAAGTCCCTAAATCTTTAGTGAAAATCCCCTAAAAAAGTCCCCAAATTTTTAGTTCAAAAATTCAAGAAAACAGTTTTCCGTTTTTGGGAATCTGCTTCCAACAATCTAAAAATGCAAGTTTTTTTTTTTTTTTTTTTTTTTTTTCCTTCCAAACTTTGATTGGGAAACCTTGTGATATGAAATATGTGAATTTGTATTAATATTTTATGGCGAGCTTTTATTTTAAACATGCGAAATGCGCTTGTAGAGGCGTGAAAAATTTCTCTGTATGTATGGAAAATTTAAAGACATACTAATAACTCCGCTTAAATCGAAAAAAACATGTGAAAATAAAAATGCAGAAATAATTTATTAACTTATTCATTTTAGTTAGATAGTAGACATTTTTAAATTAAGCCATTTTAGTTAGATATTAGAAAAGTAGTTCGACATTTAAATTTTAAATCATTATGACAAAATGAAAAAAGTTGCACACATTACATTAAAAATCATTACGCACATAATTTAAAACATTTTCGATCGGGTTTCATTTTGTAGTTTAAAAATTTTGTCCCTCAATGTAATAAGTTAAGTTACGCATATGAAGCAGTAAACGTATTTTATTTTAAATACTTAATTTCAAGTAACTGAAGCATACATATTGGATGCATTCATATAATCTTAAGAAATGTAAAAAAAATATTTTGATTATACATATAATACAGTCGAGGTCAAAACGAGAATGTGGGGTGCGAAAGAGAAATAAAACACACAAATTCAGAAATAAATACACGCAGTGCAGTGAATCAAAGTAAATACTGAACAGGTGATATATATGAATACATTTAATCATGGCGATCAAATTAATTATGCTGATTTATTTTTTATATCTACAAATTCAAAACAGACTTATTAAAACACATCGACATAAATTGCAGAATAGTTTTATTTTATTTATTTAATTTTAAGCAGTGAAAAATAAATAAATAAATAAATAAAAACATTGAAACCTTAAGCCTATTTTTGTTTAAGTAATAGATATAAAATTTTGCACAAAACAGAATTTAATTTGGTACAACAGGACTTATTTTAAACTATTCTTTCATATAAAGGTATACAGTAACTGTGTTTCATTCCCTAGCATCGGTTATTGTATTGTACTATTCATTTCTGAAAATTTTTTTGGTATAGCTTTAGCATGGGACCCCCTTGATAGCTCTTAAATTTTTGTTATTATTTTGGCAGTGAACTAGAATGGTCATCGTAATTGCATTTGTAAAAATCTTGGCGAGAAACATGCGAGATACTTCGGTGAGAAATTTAAATTTCGTCGAGAAATGTTATATTAAAACCATTCCATTACTTTAGCATGAGTTTTCTCAATTTTATTTTAATTAAAAAAAAAAAAAAGAAAGAAAATATTTTCACATTTATTTATTTTTCGACATGAAAAGAAATATATCTATATTAATTCATTTCTTTTTGCAAACAATTCTTTTTTTTTTTTTTTTTTTTTTTTTTTTTTTTAATCGTTTGTACCAATTATCCAACTGAACTAACATAATTATAAGATAAATTTTTTTTTATAAACCATGTTTTTAAATTTTCTGTTGAATTATATAAACGCTACTGAAGGCAGCCGGAACCCCAGCAATTGGATAAAAGTATTAAATCAATTCCTTGCTATCGTCTTTTGAGCTATTATAAAAGTTTCAAATGGCTATCTTGCCGGTAAGTTAGTTAAAAGTTGATTGCAAGCTTTGTACTGGAGACGCTGCCGAAGGCATCAGGGTCCCGAAGTAATTGGATAAAAATATTTTTAAAAAGCATTTTCACCGTATTCTGAACTATTCCGAAAGTTTCAAATGTCTAGCTACTCAGGAAGTTAGTTAAATAAATTTTCTGTTGAATGATATGAACGCTGCCGAAGACTGTAGGGACCTGAAACAGTTGACTAAAAGTATTAAAAAAAATGTATTGCCATCGTGTTCTGAGCTATCCTGAAAGTTTCAAATATCTGGGTACTCGGGAAGTTAGTGAAAAATCGATTGCAAGTTTTGTACTGGTAACGCTGCCGAAGGCAGCAGGAACCCGAAACAGTTGGCTAAAGGTATTTTTAAAAATGCATTTTCACCGTGTTCTGAACTATTCTGAAAGTTTTAAATGTCTAGCTAGTCGGGACGGGAAGTTAGTTAAATAAATTTTCTGTCAAAAAATATAAGCACTGCCCAAGGCAGTGGGACCTGAAATAGTTGACTAAAATTATTAGAAAAATGTATTGTCACCGTGTTATGAGCAGTCCTAAAAGTTTCAAATGTCCAGATAGTCGGAAAGTTAGTGAAAACTCGATTGCAAACTTAGTACTGATAACGCTGCCGAAGGCAGCAGGAACCCAAAACAGTTGGCTAAAGGTATTTAAAAAATGCATTTTCACCGTGTTCTGAACTATTCTGAAAATTTCAAATGTCTAGCTAGTCGGGAAGTTAGTTAAATGTTCTGTCGAATAATATAAGCGCTGCCGAAGGCAGCGGGACCTGAAATAGTTGACTAAAATTATTAGAAAAATGTATTGTCACCGTGTTGTGAGCTGTCCTGAAAGTTTCAAATGTCTAGCTAGTCGGAAAGTTAGTGAAAAATCGATTGCAAGCTTTGTACTGATAACGCTGCCGAAGGCAGCAGGAACCCGAAACAGTTGGCTAATGGTATTAAGAAAATGCATTTTCACCGTGTTCTGAACTATTCTGAAAGTTTCAAATGTCTAGCTAGTCGGGAAGTTAGTTAAATAAATTTTCTGTCGAATCATATAAGCGCTGCCGAAGGCAGCGGGACTTGAAATAGTTGACTAAAATTATTAGAAAAATGTATTGTCACTGTGTTGTGAGCTGTCCTGAAAATTTCAAATATCTAGCTAGTCGGTTTTAGTTAAAAATCGATTGCAAGATTTGTCCCTGACAAACACACAAACAAACAAACAAGAATCGAAGTTAATAAAAACATGGTAAAATACGATGTTTGCTAGATTTTGTCCTGATTAATAAGTATACCAATATCTGACAAAATCTAATAATACGGACTAAAAATCCAGACAGATACAATGACAAACAATCAGCTTTATATATTAAAAACAAAACTCCTACATTCATGCAAGGTGATGCATAAAAACTGGTAACGACGCTGTCTGAAAGAAATAGTACGATATGTCGTTATGGGGAAAAAAAAGAAAAGCTTAAAAAATCTAGAAATCCTTAAAATGAGACTTGTCCGAGAAATCTCACTTAAAGGATGTGTGTGATGAGGTTTCTGTTTCTAGCAGACGAAAACGGATCACCCTGTCCATGTTCCATTTAATATTAGAATTAATTCAGTACTTTAAATATCCAAAGTAGTTATTTAGTTATTGCAGGGAAAGTAAAACACAGAAAAAAATAAAATCAGCATAATTTTGAAAAGTCTCCAGAAGACCCCAGCGAAATTTTGAAAGTCCCCAAAAAAGCCCCTAAAAAAGTCCCCATCGTCCCAAAAAGTCCCTAAATTTAGGGGCTAAGTCCCCAAGTTGGCAACCCTGGCCACAAGAATTTCCCTGCAGCCTAATAACTTGAATAATCGTCATTTTACAATTTTAACTTATTTCTTTCAACTACTATTTTATTATATGACTTTTCAAACTAAAAATAATGGTGTAAGTCTATTACTAAATAGATACTTCCCCTTTTTTAAAAATAGGTTATCATAAAAGCCGAAATTAAACTTAATATAGAAAAACATACCCTTTTGGATTACATACTGTACATTTTTTAAAACAAAATTGCTATTCTAAATTCAAAATTATTTTACAGAGTTTCTAAAGGTTATTACTGTTTATAAATATAAACATCTTTGTTTAAACAAATTATTGTTATATTAGAAAACGGTATATCAGTTATGAAATGATTTATGTTTTACATATAATATATTTTATTTATTTATTGAAAAAAAAAGAAACTGTCAATAATATTGCACTGAACTTAAGAATATTAACAGATTATTTTTCACTTGAGCGTATTTCTAAAGAAATAAAATATAATATAATTGGAGTACAAAACAAAATTGAGGAGCAAACATTCAAACCGTGTTTTCTCCTTCGAATACAATCTTTCAGAAAACACAAAAAACTGATAAATTAAAAAATAACCCTTCTAAGACCCTAATTATCGTTTGTTTAGTTGTATTACTGGTTACTAGGAAGATCTGTAGGCATACTTTACCTAATAAACTTAAAGTTAATTAGAAAAATGCATTTGAAATTTGGAGAAAGCTTGTTTTGACCGAAACACACAGGAGAAAACATGTTTTGAATGTTTCCAATGTGGACAAAACATTTTTTAAATGAAAAAGTATGTAACTCGCATATTGATGATATAACATTTTTAATGAAATAAAACTAATTAACAGAACAGACTTTGTTATGTAATTATAAAATAAAATTAAATATTTAAGCGTGGAAAATCATCCTGCAAATTATAGGGAAGAACTAAAAATTTTAAGCCAATTTGAAATTTAAATTTTTTAACCAATATCTTCACATAAACAGTTGCATACTTTCTCTGTTTCTTCATATTCTACATGAAAGTTGTTAGTAATGATATCTTTATACCATTTAAAATCAGTCTGATTTGTTCCCCTCTTCACCATACATCGATTTTAAAAGTTTGTCAATATCATTTTTCTTTTCAAGTGATATTCCATGACTCAGAGGAAGACATTGTAAAACAATATTTCATATAATAACAGTATTAATCCCTTTCCTAAAAAGTTTTGTTCCAGATTGTTCTTTTATATCTTCGAATTTATAGTTTTTGAATCCTTTGACCATCACACTTTCTCTATTCCATTTTTTTCTAAAACTATTCTTTTCAGTTTGATATTATGGTAAATTTTTGAAATAAGCATTAAGCGATTTCGTATTATAAAGTTTCCAATCAATCCCCAATATTTTTACATTACCAACTTTCTGATACAGTTCATGGTGTTGTTCCTTTGATGTTATCGTTACATTTTTTCTGAGGATTTTCTGAACACGACCGAATATACGATCTGCTATGGAAGGAAACTATGTCCTCTTACAGGAAGGTACATTAGTATATTTTCAATGCTTGACGTTGTAGTGTACAAAAAGTGCAAAAGCATTTGAAGAATTATGTTATTCTTATTTTGGGCAATACACCCATCACTAAAGAGCTGCAAAGTTTTTTTACATTCAAGATCCATTTTCTTTAGGTGACAATATAAAGCCGACGAAATTTCAGTGCTGCCTTTGCCTGCTAACTCCTCAGACCAAGTATAAAATGTTGAATTTAGACCATCCAAACTCATTATGCATAAGCTGTAAAAGCTGAATTGCCTTAATTAATAGGCATCTTGAATATTTGTTTTTGGCAGCTATTGAATCTGTTGTAAATCAAAACATAAACTAACGACTGATTCATCTGTATTTTCTTTCATAATGGAATAAAATGCATTGGCTCTTACACAGTTAAAAAAATGCAACTTTGCTGCCAGAAATTCTCTGTAATTAGAGAAAAATACGTTTTGTCAACGTAATTTTTCCGTATTTTCGACTTTTTTCTCAAATTACAGATAATTTCTGGATGCAAAGTTGCGTTTTTTTAACAGTGAGTATATGAATTCTTTTGTCAGTCTTATGATCTACTTTTTCTGTAGACCCTGCAGGACAGGACTTTATTTTTTGGTCAAGTAAAGAACACGTGCAAACGTCACTAGAAGGAATCACTTAAATTCATTTATGCATATTCTCCTGAACATAGTGAAATTAACTTCATCCAGGTCGTCGTTGCAGTTTTTGTTGTAAACTTCATTCAACTTCCTTATACTTAATGTACAGTGTAAGTACAATCGCTTCGATTTTTGTCTTCCATAATGACTTTCTGATGCCTTTAAGTTTGAGATGTTACCTTGTTACCCTCTTACCTTGTTTTTTTTTTATTAATGCTTAAGTGGCTTTTTCTATCCCCTTCTCTCTTTTCCTCAATAGGTTCTCCACCATGTACTACAGTAACAATATTGGCTAGCCTTGTACGACCTATTTTAGTTATAGCCATGAAATTGTTTTTACACACAGGAATTCTTCTACCACTGCTACTAGTAATAAACTAAGAAGCAGAAAATGCATGCTATGAGCCAGATGATTGTGATTTATTTGGGGTTGGGCTATTAAGTCTACTTCGAGTTACATTTTTTGTAACAACTAAAGAGGCTATAATGAAATCTTGTCGCTGCTTGTCCGCAATTTCGTAAAGTTTATCCCGAAACTTCTTAACGTCATTAGGTCTAACGTCAGAGCATGAAAAAGTATTACTAAAATGTTTGTATGGAGCATAAACGTTGTTATCTGAAGATGCTGAATATCGTTTCTTTTTTTCGCTTCTTTTTTTTCCCCCACCAATTCTCTGTCTTTTTCTAGTTCCGTAATTAGAAGTACTCATTAATACACCATCTATTAACCCCTTGAACTGCAATTTATTTTCAGTCAGCACTGCTCATGCAGACAATTTAATTTTCTTAGTTTTAAGAGGAGGGATTGATATAGAAACTTACGGTTTTGTTGCTGAAATAATTTGTTATTATTAAAAATAATATTTGTTTCACACATTTATATGTATGTTTATTGTTATATATACATATAAGAACATAATTAGTGTCGGGAAATTCTTCAGTAATGTTTAACAAAAATATTACAGTTCTACATAGTATTTAAACGGAAAAAAGTACGTGTTTCAACACAATGTAACAAATAATATAAATATGTATATATATTTATCCTAACTTATATTCGGGTTAATTTTAAAGTACTAATAAACTTGAAGTGTATGATATTTCTCAAAACACTCCGGAAGATGCAGTGCTATTTGTCATCGTTTGCACTGCCAGCTTGTTTCACTCCTAATGTTATGCTTACATGACATCTTTTTGTAGGGTGTTGTTTATTAGCGGTCGGTGGGATGTGTTCCGGAAAATGGGAGCAGTTTTTTGCTTGTAATCGAAGCGGTGTATCACGACGAGCTGGACTTTTCATTTCAGTTCAAGAGGTTAATTCTTCCATTAAAAAGACAAAAAAAAAAAAAAAAAAACGCATTCCTCTAAAATGAAGGAAACGAGAGAGAATTAACGAAATAAACAAACATATATAGCTGGTACATGAACTAGTCACGCGACCAGAAAGAACAGTTCTGACTGGTTGGCTGGAGAAATCACAGTTAGACCGGAAACAAGCTCCGGAGGTAACACTGTTTGATTGAAACCCCAACTTTTTAAGAACGTTTATACCGCATATTTTTTTTTTTTTTTTGTTTAATCTGTGAACTGTAACCATAGCTGCCAATATTTTAATTTATTCCGAAGTATTTTTAGCCCCGCCTCTAAATTATACCACTTTTTATTTAAGAGTAATTTCTTTTTATGTTATCGAAGTTATATGTATTGGTGAAAAAATTCTATAAATAAAGTGATACGAAATAGAGGTGGGCTAAAAATACTCCGGAATAAATTAAAATATTGGTAGCTATGTGTAATAGTTTTCACTGATTAAATAAAATTAAAATTTTTATTAAAAAATTCAGGTAGCATATTTGCCAACATCCTAATTAATATTCCGTAGTGTTATTAATCCCGCCCTTTTTTACACCAGTAAATTTTTAGAGTAATATTCTGCAAATGCAAATACGATAAAATAAGAAGAAAAACGCTCTAAAATGATACTGGTGTGAAAAAGAAGGCGGGGCTAACAATACTACGGAATATTAACCCTTTGCGCTCGGCATATTTTCCATAAGACACGCCTTTTGACGTTCCTTTAGAACGTCACACGTATAGTTTCCAACTTACTACCTTTCGGAAACCGAAAAATTGTAATAATTTGATTTATTTTACTTCATCATTAAATAAAATAAATCTTTCTGTTAAAATTTTCCGGTAGCCAAAAGGTAGCCTATAGTTACATTTTTAGAAAAATAACATTTCATTTGCAGAGGAACACCATAATGCGTGGCTCGATTTTTTAATGTCCCCTCAGTAGGGACATACGAGCGATAAGGGTTTATTAGTATGTTGGCAAGTATGAGGTAGCCAAAAGGTGCTATGTTGGCAATTATGGCTGCGAACCTAATCCGAAGTATTGTTAGTACCCGCCCCTTTTTCCACACCACTTAAATTTATAGCAATTCTCTTTAATTATATTTATGATGAAATAAGAAGAAAAGTGCTCTAAGAAAACACTAGTGTTAAAAAAAAAAAAAAAAAAAAAAGAGGAGGGTATTAACAATTTTCTGGATTATTAATTAGGATGTTGACAGCTCTGCATATAGCTTTTGCATTTTTAGGCTTTCTGTTTTCGACTTCAACGTTCACGAGACACAGTCGAACATGCACCTAGAAAATTTAAGTTTCCATTTTCTTTTTTCTATGATTGTGATTCCATCTTCCACGGATATATTCTTCTCACAGAAACCGACGACGCGCAAGGTCCGATAACCATCTAAGTCTTGAATTGGTTGTTGATGCACTCGGGGCACCCTAAGCAAAATTTTTATATGATGGAAGATAAACCTATTTGTAGAATCGCTACATCGCCCAGTCCTAGTTGGGATATGGATTTGTAATATTCTGATAATATCCTGTTAAATTCTCTCCTATGTACAAATTCTTTCCTTTCCATGTTTAGAAATTCATAATTTTTTTTTTTCGTAAGTATAATATTCCGTCTTGGATTAGTTCCTTCAGATCAATAATTATAATAGACATTGGTGAATATTTTTGCATACAAAATATTCATGAGATCAATATTCTTGAAATACACTCTGTAAAAAAAAAAAAAAAAAAAAAGACGCACCAAGAAGGAGCAATGCAAATTGGACACAAATTGACATGCATACAGGTTTCGTTGAAAAATTCAAAATTTGAAAGTATGGTTGCCATCGAATGAGCATATGACGCTGCAGTGCATCTTAACTGCGCAATTAGCAGCATATTAAAAAGGAGAAATTTTGATTCCAGGTCATAAATAGTTTGAGAATTTTATTACGTCTACTCAGGTAGACAGTAACTATGCCTCACATACAGGTGCGCAAACGATATGCGCAGATATCAGAATTTGAGGGAGGTATGTTGGTGGGCTCAAAGAAGCTGGTTAGTCTAATCTGCGAAGTGTTTGACAATTCAATAGGAGCGATGCCACTATTAGATTATATTGGCAGGAATGGGTGAATCATGGCTGAACACAGCGTAAGCGGTCGGCCTAGTGAGAGGACAGAACGTGAAAACATATCAATCGTCAACGCGGTACTCAAAACCTCAAATTCATCCTTATCATCGATCCTACGTGCAACTGGTACTTCAGTGACTTCAAAGATCATTAATAAGCGGTTCAGAGAAATGGAGTTGAGCTCACGGAGCGCCTTTGTGTGGACTACTATTAAACTTTGTATACCGACAAGCACGTTTGCAGTGATATCGAGATCGTTCGAACTGGAATGTCACCAAATGAAGTAGAATTGTCTTCAGTGATTAGTCCCACTCCGATCTGAGCCCCGATGATCAGCGAAGACGCGTTTGGAGACGCCCCGAAAAAAGGGGAATTCCAACCTGACTGTCGCCAGCCATATGGCCCGACAACCATTAGTGAATGTCTAGGGTGTCATGTGATTAAATGACAAGACCCCTATGGTTGTCATCCATGGCATCATTACAGCACAGCGGTACGTCGACGACATTCTGCGTCCCGTTGCGTTTCCTTTCATATCACGCCATCGTGAGCGTATTTTTCATCATGATAATACCCGCCCGTGTAGGAGATAGTTTCTACTGCTTATTTTCTTGCTTGTCTAGTGTTATTTTGGCCAGCAAAGTCGCCGAATCTCTCTCCCACTGAGGACATTTGGAGCATCATAGAAAGGGTCCTACAACCAGCTCGGAATTTTGTCAATCTAACGTACCAATTGGACAGAATTTGGCACGATATCTCGCAAGAGCACTATCAATTCTATCAATTAATGTCAAGTCTAATAACTACTTACATGAGGACTAGAAGTGGACCAACGCGTTATCGACTTGTTTACTTTTGTGAGGCCCTTTCTGTTGATTAAATCATCCAAATTTTCTGAAACTGTAATCATTTGTTTTTCTCCACATGTACATCACATCTCCCAATTTTCGTCTCATTCGGATAACTTCTTGGCGCGTCGTTTCTTTTTGGTACAGTGTGTATTAGGATTCTCAAGTTAGGTAAAAACTAAATCAGTCCTAAAATTTTATAGTTATTTTTTATATTGTCACCAGAATTTTAGAAAATGCTTTTTAACCGAAATTTTGCATTGTTAACGTAGTCAAAAATATGTAAGAGAAATCCATTATTGATGGTATTGATGAGAGTAGAATAAAATAAAGGTCAAAATTTAGGAACGCTGCGAGGCCTGCCATTATCTCGCCCCGTTCAAACAAATAGGATTGCGTATGTCATGTCATCAAGTTTGAATATATTTTTATTACCAATAAAATACTAAAATTATCACTTTGGTAATTTTGGTGTCCAAATTCCATCTATAAGGATGCAATATGTGAAAATTGTTCCGCATGCTGCTAAAATAAAGCTTGTTTTAATGGATCCCACGCCCCAAATTTTTATGTCCATGTCTCTTTGAAGCACGCAAAAATAAAATCGCATTTGATGTGCTATTTTAGAATTATCGCTTACAGGTAAGTGTTTTACTTTTGTAGATATTTCAGCAGAAAGGTCATTTACTTTTATAGCTGAGACTATCATAAGAATAAAACAGATGAACGTTGAAGAACACAGTAAATATACTGTAGTTACATGTAGGAAACTTTCATAACTATTCATGTGAAGTAAAAGAGTAACAGCGTAATACATATTTGCGCCGTTGAATAGAACGCATAGAAAAACTAAAAAGTCAAGATTCTTCCCCGCCAAACAAAATATCTTTTCAACATCTATCGTTTGTTTATAAAGAGTTAAATAATCAATCACGCAAACGTTTTTTAAATGTTTGGTAAAGTTTTTAAGTATACATTTTAGTTGGCAACATATATATGAATAATAAATTGCGAAAACATGCATAGGCATTATATTAAAAATAATGAAAACAGTTACATATGCAAAAACAGTTACCTGATTATAGATTTTGATTTCAAAACCGTTAAAAAGCGATATAGAAAATTTAGAATTGTGTTTGGTATTTGCTAAAACTGAAAGAACTGTAAGTAAAATGTTTGACACAACAACACAAATGATCCATATGAAATGAAGAAGCATTTCCCACTTCTTATGCCTATTTGATATGTAGTATAACATTTTTAATTTACCAGAGAATTCTGCCAATGACTCAAGCTTCCAGCTTAGAAAAATTCTAAAGATTGTAGTTACAATACTCATGAAAAAATGTCCAATAGAACGCGGTTCCATGGGAATAATAATGATTTCATAAATGGCAACATACATGTATGACAAACTTATGAGAACTTCAAAAGAGAAAAGAAACGCTACACCTAACAGTTTTGCTGTTGAAATTATTCTTGAATCTTGGAACTGTAAATACCATGCTACAATTAAATAAAACGAAAATACATCTTAAAACATTCATTTTGTCTTTTGTATAATAGAATCCTTCCAATTTATTTATTTATTTATTATGAATCTTCATACAACACACAATATATGGTGCAACCACGCCACGTTTCCAACGATTTAGCACTAAGGACGATTCTAAAGTCTTGGAGGGGTGCTAAATTAACAGAGAAGTTGAGGTTTGGTAAATATCCAATCATTCGGTGTTCCCTTATCGCTTATTTACTCACAGCCACAAAGGTTACCACTCCTATTTTAACACTGGATTCGTTGAGTCAGCTATTGCGCAGATGTTCCCATGGTCGCGAAAAACATGGTTAAAGAATAGTCATTTTAACGAAAAAATGAAAACTTTACAGCTAAAACTTAAAGGAAATAATATATATATATATATATATATACATATATATATAATAACAGGAGACTTGGCGTTGGAATATTAAAACCCGAATAAACTACTACGTCATAAACGCCAAAGAAAAATATTTGAGATGCATACAGATGTTTCGGTAGCATTAAGCATACCGTCTTCAGTGCAAAAAGAATTCTGAATCTTGAGAAGTGCTCGTATATATAGTAGAGGGACCGAATTTAGTTCAACCAATAGGATTACGGGAAAGGTGGGGAGCGTGGCCAATAGGAATTTAGAAATGTTAGCTGTGTAAACAGTAGAAAAATTAAGAAAATGTGGACTGAATGTAAAATTTCCAACAATCAGACAAATAGGGAACAGCGAAATCACAATTTACAAGGTTTTTAAAAATTTATAAATATGAAAAGCTTTAAAGAAATCGAGTTCATGAATGGATTTAGGTCTGCAAATTATTTTAACTGAATTAAATTATATATGTGTATATATATATGTGTGTGTGTTTGTATAATAATAATAAATTTTAATGCATCTGAATTTGTTACACATAATAGTTACCACTATTTATGTAAAGCAATCTTCGTATTATTCTGTTGAAGAAATGTGGTGCAAATGATTACTAAATTTTTCTATCGGAAACAAAAAAAGTGCTATTTAAAAAAGTGACTGCGTCGAGCTGTGTAAAATTACAAATAAAATGTTTATCCTGAAATTTTGCTTTCTTGAACATTTTCTTTGTTTAAAACATCTTTTAAAATTGACATTTCTAAGAATGAATTTCCAATCACAGTTATGTCAATTTAGTTCATTTTTGCAATGATAATAATTTTGCATTGATAATAATTTTTAATTCTTAGAAGTCAAGAAAGTTTATCATTGAATTATTATTAAGTTATAAACAAAATTATTATCATAAAATTATTATTTCTTGATTAATTTTCTTTCTTTTAATCATTTTGCCAGAAATCGCGTTTGTAACAATGAATTTGGTCTGATTGTTATGTCAATTTATTTCTCTCTTGCAATTATGATAACAGTTTTTTAATTGTTAACGTACAAGGAAAATTATTATTAAGCTATAAACAGATGTTATTATAAACTACAAGTGAAATGTTTACCGTAAACATTTGCTTTCTTGAATTATTTTCTCGGAATTATCAACAACAATAAATTTATTCTGATTTTAATTCTATTATGAAATTATGATAACAGCTTTTAAATTGTTAACTATTTAGAAAGTTTGCTTTTAAATTAGTTAGAGGTTATAGCAAACATTTACTTTCTTTGAATCACTTTCTTCATCATTTTCTCAGAATTCACATTAGTAACAATGCTTTTTTTTCTTGTTGTTATGTCAATTTAGTTCTCTTTTGGAATCAAAACAGCTTTCTAATTGTTACCGTTTAAAGTTGTTCATTAAATTATAAGTAAAATACTTACAATAAAATTTTGCTTTCTTGAACCATTTTCTTTCTTTTTATCATTTTCTCCGAATTCACATTCGTAATAATAAATTCATTCTGAATGTTACGTCAGTTTAGTTCTCTTTTCTAATTATAATAATAAAGAAGTATTAGAATATGTTATAAGCATGATACTAATTTTAAAATTTACCTTTCTTGAACCATTTTCTTTCTCTTAAACATTTTAAGAAAGTGTATTAAAAAATTTGCATTCGTAATAATGAATTTGCTTTGATTTTTATGTAAATTTAGTTCTTCATGCAAATTATGATCACAGATTTTTAATTGTTAAAGATTCAGATAATTTAGTGTCAAATTATTAATAAATTATAAGCAAAATACTCACTTAAAAAATTGCTTTCTTGAATCATTTTCTACCATTTAATTATTTTTGTCAATATTCAAATTCGAAACAGGGAATTTGTTCTGATTTTTATGCAAACTTAGTCCTGTTTTGAAACGAAGATAACAGCATTTTTAATTGTTGAGATTTAAAAATAAATTCTTTATGATTGTTATTATATCAACTTAATCTTTTTTTTTTTTTTTTTCTGATGCTAATATTTTTTTAAATTATAATTTTATTGTTTCTTCTGTAATAAGTATTAGTGGAAAAGCTGCCCATATTTATTAAACAAGTGCAAACTCACAACAATATCTTTGCATTATTAATAGGTTACAGAAAATCTGCATGCTATAAAATCATATTTACTTTGATTGCTTTCTAAATGTTAATAATTTTGTCATAGCTCACAATAAGCATATTAAATTGATTATACTTGTACTGAATCTGTTTAAATACGTTTTCAGTTTAAACCTTTGTCAGGTATCTCAAAAGCTACTATGCGTCTGAAATTTTACTTAAGAAACTGCATAAGTTGGATAAAATTTGCTTGTTTTATTTGCACATTAATGAAAATATCTAGATTGAATTTCTTTGTATGTAATAATAATGACTATAAGGAATTATTACGTTATTGATAGTTAATAAGTTTATTAATATAAACTTTATCAGTATAACAATTGAAGTCATATACTGTAATTGTAACTGATAAACAGATTTACTGCTTTGAAATAAATATAAAAAATAGTTTCAGTAAATTTACATATCCATATATTATACAGACCATTGTCAATATAAGTTAAGAATTTCCTCATACAACTAATTATTTTAATTGAATATTTTTTAACTTTAAATGAAAAATACAATAATCAAAGAACATTTAAATAATAATTTACATTTACTTAATCTCTTAACCCCTTAGCGCGCGGCGTCCTCACTGCGAGGACGCAAAATTTAAGATCCAGCTGCAAAAATTCATCCCGGAAATTTTTTAGCAAAAATTTACGTTTATAAAATATCAGAAAAGGCCGGTGTTTTTAACCTTAAAATTTAAAATTTCTTTTAGTTTAATTTAGTTCATGAATTCCGGTGGCAGTATAATTTAAATGGTTCGAATTGTCTTGCGCCGCAAAGGGTTAAAGAACATGCAATATGTGAGTACTTGCTTTAGTGGGATTAATTTTATGTTTACGTATTCCAAAATTTTACAATATTAAATATTCACTACTAGTAATTATTTTCCGCTTTCATTTGTGTTGTAACGTTTGTGTATTCATCTAAAAAACACTTTGATGATCGATTTTAAATCCATCAATTTACCTATTGTCCATTGACTTTAAATGGGGAAAAAAAAAGTCTTTTTTGAAGCGCAACATAATATAAATGTTTATTGATTTTAAACATGTTAAAATTGTTCCTCAAAGACGACAGATTTTACTGATGCCATAATAAACAAAGAAATTACATTATGAAATTAAATGTCATATATTTTGCTTTCATGTATATTTATGGATTTTTCAATTATTCAAAGATTGATATTTATCTAATCGATTTTGCATTCGTCTAATCGATTTATAGAATGTTCAAATCAAATGCCTTAATTTGGACAAGACGCCATACTTGACAGATAGTTATCATGAAAAACGGTAGTTTTTCTAGTGACGCAAGCGCAAAAACAAACGAACGCCACGACACTCAGCGGAAACGGAAAAACGAACGAAAACTGCGACACTTATATATACAGGAATTTTAAGATCAAAGTAACCGCTGAAAGCCGACACTTAATATCTCAGGAAATATGGGAGGTTATGTTCTGATATTTTCAAAATAGACTTTCACCTTCTGTCTGATCCTACCCTGAAATCGCCACATTTCTGCGTGCAATATATTTCGAGATATGAAATGCTCATTTAAGTTATAAATGGGCGGCGTATGTAAGGAACAAATTTTTCTCGAATATGGCTCGAGCGAATTTAGTTTAATTGATATATGATATTAATCGCTTTTATCTGATGTGCCTGACATCTCCCTTTTCCCTAGGAAAACTCTTGTTTTTTTTATAACTCAGTTTAAAAATCGAACTATTTTTTACTCCGAAAATACCGTGATGCGGCAGTTTCGCGGACGAATTTCTTCTCTTCCATCTGAAATACTGAATATCAAATAATCGTTTTGGCTCCATCTATCGGGGAGCGTCAAAAATAAACACAAAAAATAAAAAATAAAAATATATATTTTTTTAAATATATATATTAAATGAGTTATTTATTTAGGTACTTGTATTTTATATGACATTTGTTTATCAAAAATATTCTTTGTATTTACATTGTTTTCATGCTGATACGTTGTTAACTTTCAAAATTAGTTCTATTTTAAAAGGTGATTGCAACAACAAAAATTTTTTCCTTTATTTTCATAAAAATGACAAATAATATGATAATCATATGCAAATATTTGTAATTTTCTCAAAATTAGGTGATAAATCACTTAAACTACGGACTGAAAAAATTCTTAAAACAGAATTTGAAAATAATTAATTTGCTATTTAAGTTTCTAGTATATATATAATATATAAATTACAAAATGTTAAGCCATAATAAAATTTTGAATAGATAAAGATTTTTTTTTAAATTAAATTCATAACAAACTATACTACTTAAATATTTACCAGTATAAAATTTTCACTTTTTAAAGATTTTTCTATTATTATTTATTTTTCTCTTTTAAATCAAATCTATACCTAAAAAATTATAATAAGAAATAAATATAAATAAGAAATTTTTGTCATTTTTAAAATGTACTATATTATGCCTTTGTAATGTTGCATGTGTCCATCTTTTTTATCACTTTTTATAAAATTTTGAAATTTTATTTAGTTTGTTATTTTGTTCGAGTATGACCTATAAAACAACACTTTTAATACAGTGTTATAACTCATTACCATGCTCCATTAATTTTGCGTTTTGATCATTAACCCCCTAAAAAGTAATGATATCAATACAAAAAACCCTTAACGGGTTAAAAGTTTGTGACGCAGCACTGTACTTTATGGCTATAAGAATTAGAAATACGGGTCTTAAAAATAATGATATCAAATTTTCAGTGACGCTTTGATATTAATTAAATTATACATAGATTTTCTTATTTCAATTTGCTTTTTTCTTTTATTTATATTTACAGTGTAAACGTTATTTTCAACATAAATAATATATAGCATTTACTCATTGATACCTTTCCATTCACATCTCTTATACTATGAAAGCATGTGTTTTAAAAGAAATTATATGAAATTCCAGTAACGCAGTGGTGTTACATTAAGTGATTTGTTTTTAAATTTCTCTGCAATTATTTTGTTTTGCATATTAAAGTATATGTGCACATTGAAATATTGCTTTTAATTTTCAAATACGCTGTCAAATATATCACTTTCATTAAGCTTATATTATGTACTGAAATATATTTATTTCAATGAATTATTCTATCTTTTGCGTCACGCCATACAAAACTGTAAGTAAAATATATGGAAATGTTTACTTTGTGTCATTTCATCCAAATAAATTGAAAATGCATGCAAATAGATATCGTGATGCAAAGAAAAAAACTGTGAAATTTTTTTCAGTTTTGGATGGCGTGACGCAAAAGATAGAATAATTCATTGAAATAAATATATTTCAGTACATAATATAAGCTTAATGAAAGTGATATATTTGACAGCGTATTTGAAAATTAAAAGCAATATTTCAATGTGCACATATACTTTAATATGCAAAACAAAATAATTGCAGAGAAATTTAAAAACAAATCACTTAATGTAACACCACTGCGTTGCTGGAATTTCATATAATTTCTTTTAAAACACATGCTTTCATAGTATAAGAGATGTGAATGGAAAGGTATCAATGAGTAAATGCTATATATTATTTTATGTTGAAAATAACGTTTACACTGTAAATATAAATAAAAGGAAAAAGCAAATTGAAATAAGAAAATCTATGTATAATTTAATTAATATCAAAGCGTCACTGAAAATTTGATATCATTATTTTTAAGACCCGTATTTCTAATTCTTATAGCCATAAAGTACAGTGCTGCGTCACAAACTTTTAACCCGTTAAGGGTTTTTTGTATTGATAATGTATACGAGAAATGTAAATTTAAATGACAGGACTCACAAAAAGTTTAGGGGAAAAAAAAAAAAAAAAAAAAAAAAACGTTCACTTCCACGTACACTTTGGGTTTTCTTCCAGTTTCTAGAAAAGTTTTTTTTTTTTTTTTTTTGCTACTGTTTAATGCTCTAGACATAGGGAAATTTCTCTCATAAATGGACTTCATACACCTCACGTCAATGGTTGTCAGAACTCGAAGTCGTCTTCACCCTTTTTTCAGAATACTTTTAATGATGAGAAATTTTTTTACTGCTATTTCCATGTCGAAATTTTTATACTATTATCATAGTAATGTGTCGCGATTAACCCTTTCAGGGAGAAGCAAATTTTCCTTCTTTTAAAATAAACAGCCACCAGAAATCACCAATAATATTAAATGTAGGCTAGCAGGTTTGCCAGTTTGTCCTCCTTGGAGCCAATCTGGCTCCAAATCAAGGTGATTGGCTTCGAAATTTTGCGTTTGGTCTCGGAAAGGAGTTGGCTCCAAATTTGGCCCCATTTCTTGTAAGTGATATTTTGGGGAAAATATTATTTTTCCTCTAAGATATTTACCATTTTTGATACACTTCTCGAGTAAATTGAGAAAAATTATGACAACAAATAAAAAGAAAAGAGAAATATTTGGATGGCCATACTTTTAATGTTTTCCTTTTTATTTGTTACTGAATAAATAATTAAAATTTTAAGGTATCTTGGAATTTGGCATAGATCTGTGTTAAAATTGCCTTGTTCTGCCACTTTTTACTTTTTTTTTTTCATTTGCTAGTAGAGACTATTTTTTTTTCGTCGAGATATATATATATATAACGTTAATGCTTTTTAGTGAGAAAAATATTGAAATGAAATATATACATATACATTAAGAAATTTTTATTTATTTATTTATTTATTTATTTTCACACAAACATTATAATTTTATCCAAAATTAGTCAAACAATCTTTCCCGAATGATATTCTTCCTTCCACGTATGCCTTTCATAATCCCATTGCGCATATATATTCAGTATTGGGGCAGTGTTATTAGATTTATTTATTTTTATTTATTTTTTTATTTATTTATTTTTTTTTTTTCAGAATTCAGTAAGTAAATAATATTTTTCATGGAAATAAGAAATATTTTTTAAAAGTTTTCATGTGTGTTCGCATATTTAGTTGAAAGACGACATTATATGATAAGTGAAACAGTGAAACTACATTAAATAATATATATTACACTTTAAATTATTTTTTACTATTTATCGGTTGATTGTATACACTTTACTTTGGACATTCAAACTAATTTCATATATGCAACGCCGCCTATTTCTAGATTTGTTTTCCATTTCGAATTTTCAAATGTCAAGCTCAGCATAACAAGCCTCTGCTCCAATTTGAACTAAAAACCAAATGTGATTTCGAAGTCTTCAAAATATATAACATTAAAGAAATTTTATGAAAAATAGTAAACTGAAGTTTCATTTTCTTTTACTTTTTTTTTTCTTTCTTCTTTTAAATGGTGCATTACAAGAACAATTAAAGTTCATAAACCAAGAACTCAATGTCTTCCTACTGTACTTTGAATCTTCAAATGAAGGCCGATGTTGCCAACTTAAATTTTGCCATGTCCCTATGGACAGCATAAAATATCTCTACATTGATGTTCAAAGTCCCTACTTTAGTGCTTAAGATGTTCGTATTAAGAACTTTCATTCTCAGGATATCCTGAGGATGTCCTCAGGAAAAAAGACACCTCCAAAAAGTCCCTATTGTGCCCCTTCACGTTGAAGAAAACTGTTAAAATTCCTTATGCGTAGGGACAAATTCCTATAGTTGGCAACACTGATGTTGGCTCTTTTTTGTTAGTATTTGGCCCCATTTGGCTCTATTTTAGAGAAAGTTTGGCCTCGTTTGAAAAATATGACCTAGCAACCCTGTTGGCTAGCAGAAGATCTTTCAATATTCTATTAGAAGTTCTTTGGGCTAGCTCTTCTAGGTGGTTCCTGTGCGCTGAAGCACACTGATATATACAAACGATTCACTCGAGATGACTGCCAGCGCCACATTCCTATCGGGAATCCTCCCACTCCTTTCTTGTTACCACATTTTTACTCAAATACCGTAATAACGCGAGTGCAAGTTTGTCTCATGAATATCACAATTTTATTTTTTAACACCACTAATTTCATATCAAAACAACTGCTTTATACAAAAATTAAATCGAGCGTATGAGATTGGTACTCTAAAAATTTAGTGGTATTAAAAAATAAAACTGTTTTATTTGTTTGTGATCTCTGCCACCGCGTTGTACGAGACTTTACAGTATAGATTTCTTGAGAACGGGCTGAAGAGGACAAACAGTTTTCGCGTTGAAAATCCCGTTAGATTATGCCCTCTCGAATGAACATCATTTAATTGATTTCTATCATAACACTAATCTAATGGGATGGTTTCCTGGTAAGGTGTGTGGTATTACATAAAATTTCATGCAGAAAATTTTTTCGTATATTTACAGTAGTCAGCCATGATTAAAGAGGGTAGAGATTATTTTATAAAAAAAAGTGGTAGCAACAAATTTAAATATTTCTCATTAATGAGAGTGTCCTGAAAAAAGGGCGGAGAGTACGTCCCCTGAAAGAGTCAACTCTCTGACCTAATCCAGCCCCCCTAGAAAAAATGCAAACAAATACAAGTACAATACAAGGAAGGCAAGCTTTTGTTACTATTATTACTATACTGAATTGAATGAATTATAAGTGGGTGGTTCACAAGAAACCAAGCACCGCGACCAGAGGTCTATTGTACTAAAATTACTATATGTATATAATAATCTTTTCCTGTTTAATCACGACGAATTACAATAAAAATACCATAAGTATTTCTGTATAAAAGTACTGGTGGCATAAAAAGCGAAAATTTCTCCTCCCTGAAAGTGACCTGGAAAAAGGGTGGGAAGTACAAACCTTGAAATATATTAAAAAATCATAATTTAAAGCATAGATGCCAATATTTTAATTTATTCCTGAGTATTTTTAGCCCCTCTTTTTTCCATACCACTTATTTTTTTAAGGATAAAATTTCCTTATTTTATCGAAGTTATATATTGGAGAAAAAAATTCTGTAAATAAAGTGGTGCGAAAAAACGCAGGGCTAAAAATACTCCGGAATAAATTAAAATATTGGCATCTATGTTTAAAGACGTAAATTTTCCAGAAGATATTAAAAATATTAAACGTATTAAGTATTAAAAATTTTATTATGTAAATTTGTATGTAATTTACGAAGTGATTGTTTGTTTTTTTGTCTTATTTGTTTTTCCGACATTTTTTATGAAAATTAAATTATGAAGTATACATGTGCGCTTGCCCATTAGTTGTCAACTTAGCACCTTTTGGCAACCGGAAAATTTTAATAGAAATATTTATTTTGTTTAACCAGTGAACTGTTAAAGTTTTCACTGATTAACACTTTCGCGACCGCTGACGTAGATTCACGGCATTTGAAAATGTGTAACTCCGCCAGTGGGCGTTTCTTTCGCAATTTGTATGTTGTTTATTTCTTATGAATATACCCAATATTCACTTTTGTACTATCAAATATACTATGAATACAAATACTTTGATTAGAAAGAGTATAATTATAATGTATATCCATTTGCAATATAATTGTGAATAGAGAAAATTTTGTCCTGAAATGTTGTAACCTAGGAGAATAATCTCCACAAGCGGGCCTTACTGTCAAAAAGATAAAATCATGCGAACGCTTGTTTTTGTCTCTGTTAAAAGGTCCCGCCTTAGGGCGTCATACTTTAGACCTACATTATTTTAGAACAATGCATACTTGCCAACCATCTCATTATGAACCGTACAATTTTTAGTTGCCGCCTTTTTTTCCACACCAATAATTTTTTACAGTAATTTTAATCTTATTTAATCGTAGCAATATTTGGAGAGAATAACTCTAAAAATATAGTGATGTGAGAAAAGGGGCGTTTTTTCAGGGGGCGTTAACAATTGTACGGTTATTAATGAGATGGTTGGCAAGTATGACAATGTTTTCTGCATCCGTATTTATGTTACAAATGAATATAGATTTTAATTATACTCTTTCTAATTAAAGTATCTGTATCTATAGTACAGGGTGGCCATAATTAAACTGCAAGTGTTCAAAGGGTGCTGGAGAGAAAACTACTGAGAATATTCCAGTGAAATTTGGTATCTACACGTTTCAGAACATGCGCAAATCAAATATGAAAAAAAAAGAAAAATCGCCATTTTGACCCGATAGATGGCGCTGTACCGTATTTCAACGCTCACCGGGGGCATATACAACCGATAGACAGAGCATAATGACATTCTAAGAGGCATATAAACAGTATAACATCACTTACAGTTTATCAAAATTCCATACAATTCGCTTCAGTAATTAAATTTTTACAGTATCCTGGAATAAAAAATTAACGTAAATTAAGATCACAAATTAAACAATCCATAAATTTTAATAAACTGTAAGTGATGTTTTATATTGTTTATATGCCTCTTAGAATGTCATTATGCTTTGTCTATCGGTTTTGGAAGTTGTATATGCCACCGGTGAGCGTTGAAATACGGTACAGCGCCATCTAGCGGGTCAAAATGACGATTTTTTTTTTTTTTTCATATTTGATTTGCGCATGTTCTGAAACGTGTAGATACCAAATTTCACTGGAATATTCCCAGTAGTTTTCTCTCCAGCACCCCTTGAACACTTGCAGTTTAATTATGGCCACCCTGTATTTTGATTGTACAATTATGAATACTAAGATTAATCTTAAGAAATACAGTAACATACAAATTGCAAAAGAAACGCTCGCTGGCGTAGTTCTAGAATTGCAAATGACGTGAATACGCTCAGCGGTCGCGAAAGTATTAAGTAAAATAAAAAAAAAATTATTAAAATTTTCCGGTTGCCAAAAGGTGCTAAGTTGGCAACTATGGCTGCAGCTTATTAAATGAACAGTATAACATTCAAGAGAGACAACAATCGACAAGACCACGCCTCTAATAATATTTACTGTTTAACTGCCAATGTTAGCTCATGGAAAATTGATCGGAAACTATTTAATAATATTGTAATTCTATTTAGTTTTGCAATGTTTTCAAATATGTTCACGTTTTGTACAGTATCCATCTGTTTAACAGAAGTTTAAAATTTAAAGCAAACAAAAAATGTCAGATTTCTCAATTTTCTTTTGAAAGACAATAATCGTTCAAACTTTAAAAAGTAAAATAAAGTAAAGTAAAATAATGCAAATGCTTTTAAAATTGAAAGGAGAAAATTTCAAACAAGTAATTAGTAGTTTTAGTGAAAACTAGGTTTTGTACAGAATATTTTGAGAATACAACTTTAATAAATAATAAGCCATAAACGGAGCCGGTCATATCCCACCTTCGGAGCTCGAAGTCTCCGCCCTTTTTTCAGGACACTTTTAGGACTGCGAAAATTGCGCTTTTTTTTTTAACCATTATTTTTATACAATAATATCTATCTTATTTCATCGCGACACATTACTGTGAAAATAATATGAAGATTTCGGCATGCAAATAGTAGTAGTAAAAAAGACAGAAATTTCTCATCATTAAAAGTGTTCTGAAAAAGAGGCGAAGACTACTTGGAGTTCTGACCACCATTGAGGTGATGTGTATAAAATCCATTTATGAGAGAAATGTACTCAATGCCGAAAGCATTAAAAAGTAGCCCCCCCCCCCCCCAAAAAAAAAAAAAAAAAAAAAAAAAAAAAAACTGTTTGTGAGTCCTGTTATTTAAATTTACATTTTCCTTATGCATTATAACTATCTGTTGACCCTTTAGCGTTCACTACTTAATATATTTTAAAAATTACTAAATTAATCTTAAAAATTGCTTTTAAACACATAGCTGATCATGATCATATATATTTAAAAAAAAAAAAAAAAAAAAAGCATTGTCCCTTTTCGAGAAATTTTTAATTTTTAACATCTATAAGTTAACCTTATTAAATTCAAATAATATTTAATTTAATAAATAAAACACTTTGTAAGTAAACATTATCGACTACAGAAACTCGTAAAACTTGTTTCAGGTGAAAACAATAGTCCAGCTCTTCATTAAATGAAAAAAAACTAGACATGAGTGCATCATCAAACCTGCAATTCGCACTCGCGCCCACTAAGAAAGTTCAAGTGACTTATGCATCTAACTTCTTTTGAAGCATTATTTGTTAAATTTTGGAATAGTTTTGCTATCTAACGAACAGAAAAGGAACAAGGGTTTAAAAACTGATTAAAACAAAAGGGGGAATGTTAAAAAACTGTTACATAAAAATTGTTAAATGATGTCAAATGTTTGGTTTCGATGCGAAACCAATGAACGTTAAAGGGTTAAGTCTGGCGTCTTGTCCAAATTAAGGCATCTGATGCAAACACTCTATAAATCGATTAGACGAATGGAAAATCGATTAGATAAATATCAATTTTTGAATTAATGAAAAATCCATAAGTAAACATGAAAGCAAAATATATGACACTTAATTCCATAATGTAATTTCTTTGTTTAGTATGGCATCAGTAAAAGCTGTCGTCCTTGAGGAACAATTTTCACATGTTTAAAATCAATAAAAATGTATATTATGTTGCGCTTCAAAAAAGTCTTTTTTCCCCTTCAAAGTCAATAGACATTAGGTAAATTGATAAATTTAATATCGAACGTAAAAGTGTTTTTTAGATTAATACACAAACGTCACAACACAACTGAAAGCAGAAAATAATTATTAGTAGTGAATTATATTTGAATATTGTAATATTTGAAGTACGTAAATATAAAATGAATCCCACTAAAGCAAGTACTCACATACTATTTGTTCTTTAAGCGATTGAGTAAATATAAATTCTTATTTAAAAGTTCTTTGATTATTGTATTTTTCATTTAAAGTTAAAGAATATTAAATTAAAATAATTAGTTGTATGAGGAAATTCTTAACTTATATTGTCAATGGTCTATATAATAACTGAAACTATTTTTTATATTTATTTCTAAGCAGTAAATCTGTTTATCAGTTATAATTACAGTATGTGACTTCAATTGTTATAGCGAGAAATTTTATATAATAAACTTATTAACTATCAATAACATAATAACTCATTACTGTCATCATTATTACATACAAAGAAATTCAGTCTAGATATTATAATTAATGTGCGTATAAAACAAGCAAATTTTATCCAACTTATGCAGTTTTTTAAGTAAAATTTCTGACGCATAGCAGCTTTTGAAATACTTGACAAAGGTTTAAACTGAAAACGTAATTATACAGATTCAGTGCAATTATAGCCAACTTAATATGCTTATTGTGAGCTATAACAAAATTATTAACATTTCGAAGGCAATTAAAGTAAGTATGATTTAATAGCATGCAGATTTTCTGTAACCTATTAATAATGCAGTGATATAGTTGTGAGTTTACACTTGTTTAATATATATGTGCAGCTTTTCTACTAATACCTATGTCAAAAATAATTAGTGCTAAGTTTCCAGAAACGTGGTTACACCATGTATTGTGTGCTGTATAAAGATTCATTGAAACCTTTGGACAGCCCCTGCCTGCCTGGACGAGCAAAGCTTAACGGGTTGGATGCCGTGTATAAAGATTCATAATAAATATATTGGAAGGATTCCACAAAAGACAAAATGGATGTTTTAAGATTAATTTTCGTTTTATTTAATTGTAGTATGGTATTTACAGTTCCAAGATTCAAGAATAATTTCAACAGCAAAACTGTAGGTGTAGCGGTTCTTTTCTCTTTTGAAGTTCTTATAAGTTTGTCACACATGTATGTTCCCATTTATGAAATCACTATTATTCCCATTGAACCACGTTCTATTGGAAACCTTTTCATGAGTATTGTAACTGCAGTCTTTAGATTTTTTCTAAGCTGGAAGTTTGAGTCATTAGCAGAATTATCTGGTAAATTAAAAATGTTATACTACATATCAAATAGACATAAGAAATGGGAAAGGCTTCTTCATCTCATATGGATCATTTGTGTTGTTGTGTCAAACATTTTACTTACAGTTCTTTCATTTATAGCAAATATCAAACACGAGCCTAAATTTTCTAAATCGCTTTTTAACGGTTTTGAAAACAAAATCTATATTCATATAACTGCTTTTGCATATGTAACTTTTCTCATTATTTTTAATATAATGCCTATGCATATTTTTGCAATTTATTATTCATATATATGTTGCCAACTGAAATGTATACTTAAAAACTTTACCAGACATTTAAAAAACGTTTGCGTGGTTGATTATTTAACTCTTTATAAACAAACCATAGATGTTGAAAAGATATTTTGTTTGGCGGGAAAGAAACTTGAATTTTTAGTTAATAGTTATGAAAGTTTCCTACATGTAACTACAGTATATTTACTGTGTTCTTCAACGTTCATCTGTTTTATTCTTATGATAGTCTCAGCTATAAAAGTAAATGATCTTTCTGCGGAAATATCTACAAAAGTGAAAAACTTACCTGTAAATGATAATTCTAAAACAGCACATCAAATGCGATTTTATTTTTGCGTGCTTGAAAGAGATATAGACACAAAAATTTGGGGCGTGGGACCCATTAAAAGAAGCTTTATTTTAGCAGCATGCGGAACAATTTTCACATATTGCATCCTTATAGATGGAGTTTGGGCACCAAAATTACCAAAGTGATAATTTTAGTATTTTATTGGTAATAAAATTATATTAAAACTTGATGGCATACGCAATCCCATTTGTTTAAACGGGGCGAGATAATGGTAGGCCTCGCAGTGTTTCTAAAATTTGACTCTCATCAATACCGTCAATAATGGATTTTTCTTACATATTTTAACTATGTTTATAATGCAAAATGATGTGTTAAAAAGCATGTTCTAAAATTTTGGTGACAATATAAAAAACAACTGTAAAATTTTAGGAGTGATTTAGTTTTTACCTAACTTGAGATTCCAAATATACTCTGGAATAAAAAGAAACAGTGCACCAAGAAGGAGTTATCCGAATAAGACGAAAATTGGTAGATGTGATGTACATGTGGAGGAAAACAAATGATTACAGTTTCAGAAAATTTGAATGATTTGGTCAACAGAAAGGGTCTCACAAAAGTAAACAAGTCAATAACGCGTTGGTCCACTTCTTGTCCTCATGTAAGTAGTTATTAGACTTGGCATTAATTGATAGTGCTCTTGCGAGATATCGCGTCAAATTTTATCCAATTGGTGCGTTAGATTGACGAAATCCCGAGCTGGTTGTAGGACCCTTTTCATGATGCTCCAAATGTCCTCAGTGGGAGAGACATTCGGCGACTTTGCTGGCCAAAATAACATTGGACAAGCGAGAAAATAACTAGTAGAAACTATCTCCTACGCGGGCGGGTATTATCATGATGAAATATACCCTCAGGATGGCGTGATATGAAGGGAAAAGCAACGGGACGCAGAATATCGTCGACGTACCGCTGTGCTGTAATGATGCCACGGATGACAACCATAGGGGTCTTATCATTTAATCACATGACACCCTAGACATTCACTCCTGGTTGTCGGGCCGTATGGCTGGCGACAGTCAGGTTGGAATTTCCCTTTTTTCGGGGCGTCTCCAGACGCGTCTTCGCTGATCGTCGGAGCTCAAATCGAAGTGGGACTAATCACTGAAGACAATTCTACTCCATTCGGTGACATTCCAGTTCGAACGATCTGGATATCACTGCAAACGTGCTTGTCGGTATACAAAGTTTAATAGTAGTCCACACAAGGCGCTCCGTGATCTCAACTCCATTTCTCTGAGCCGCTTATTAATGATTTCTGAAGTCACTGAAGTACCAGTTGCACGTAGGATCGATGATAAGGATGAATTTGAGGCTTTGAGTACCGCTTTGACAATTGATAGGTTCTCACGTTCTCTTCTCTCTCTAAGCCGACCGCTTACGCTGTGTTCGGCCATGGTTCACCCATTCCTTCCAATATAATCTAATCGTGGCATCGCTCCTATCCAGTTGTCAAACAGTTCGCAGATTAGACTAACCAACTTCTTTGAGCCCAATTACATACCTCCCTCAAATTCTGACATCTGCGCATATTGTTTGTGCACCTGGATGCGAAGCATAGTTACTGTCTATCTGAGTAGACGTAGTAAAATTCTCAAATAATTTATGACCTGGAATCAAAATTTCTCCTTTTTAATATTCTGCTAATTGCGCAGTTAGATGCATTGCAGCGTCATATGCTAATTCGATGACAGCCATACTTTAAAATTTTGAATTTTTCAACAAAACCTGTATGCATATCAATTTGTGTCCAATTTGCATTGCTTCTTCTTGGGGCGTTTTTTTTTTTTTTTTTTTTTTTTTTTAATAGAGTGTATTTCAAGAATACTGATCTCATGAATATTTTGTATGCAAAAATATTCACCAATGTCGATTATAATTATTGTTTGGAAGGAACTAATCCAAGACCTGAATATTATACTTACGAAAAAAAAATTATGAATTTCTAATCATGGAAAGGAAAGAATTTGTACATAGGAGAGAATTTAACAGGATATAATCAGAATATTACAGATCCATATCCCAACTAAAACTGGGCGATGTAGCGATTCTATAAATCGATTTATCTTACATCTAATATCGCGATATAGAAATAAATCGATTTAACACTGATTTAGAAAATACCTCCTCCCTATCACCTCCTACATATACAAGTCTTTTATTCAATAGTATACTGACCGAAAAGTGGCGCTGCTATTTCTCATTTTCTGCAATTTCCCACATGGCTATAATTCAGCATCTATTGTTGAAAATTATGCCAAACTACATATGTAAAATTTTTATTAAGAAAAGTTATGTTGATAGAATATTTCTGAATGATTAACGTTAGGGGGGGGCGTTGTTATAAATATTGATATTAAAGAGAGTTTTTGATTCCCTGTGACACAACAGTTTTTGTAGTGTGCGTTGCCGCTTTGTTTGCAGCACTTGTGCCTACTTTGTTTGCTTGACGAAAGGTCGTGTTTTATTTCGACTCGAAACCATTGTTGCTAGTTTTTTGCATCTTATGGTGTTTATTTAAAGTTTTTAACGAATTACTTTTCAACCCTAATCCACTGATGCACTTTTGTTATTGTTAGTTTTTATAGGATCCTAAAAAAAAAAAAAAAAAAAAAAAAAAAAATGTTTAGTCCCTTTTGTCCTTTTTTGTGTGTTTCTGATACATGATGTGACAGAAAATTACAAACTCGAAAAGACTCCTTTATTCCAAAATGTGTTCTGTAAAAAACGAACATTATAATAAGAACAAAAGTGTGTCTGTTTTCACCCTCCCAACTTTTCATCCCCTCCGTGGTTTGAAGGGGTGAAGATCTATTATTAGAACTGTACCACGTGACTCCACACCTGTATGTTTTCATCGGAATAGATTCTGATACTTTTAGTTAGTGTTTAATTTTGAATATGTAAAGTGAGATCATTTCTCGCTCCTTTCTTTTTTATTTTACTTTTATTTTTCCTTTTCATTAAATATACAAGTTAATTTCCAAAGATGGTCTCAAAGTGCTTACTTCACACAAAACTAATAGAATTATTATTTTACAGAGAAGAAACAAATTATAATAATAATAAATACAAACATTGAGCTACTGGTTCACGGGACAGCCGACTCCTCAGAACCGAAAAAGGTAAGCTCATATTTTTCATTACTTCTGTTTTGAATAAATGATTAATTGCTATTCATTTTATTTAATAAAGCGCTAAGAATGCGCCACCGAGTGCATAAAATTAAATATTTATAAAAGATTATGAGACTGACCATATTTAATAAATGAAAAATGTATCATTGTTCTTAAGTAACATATTAAAACTTACCTATTTTATAAATTGTCTGGCTGTCCCGAAGATAAAGGGAAAAGTATATAAAAGTAAATTAATATGAAAATAAAACATGAATATTAAATAATATTATTATTTAACAAAACAAAAGTATTTTTGTTTAAAGTAAAACAAAAGTATATTCAGTGTTTGAAATCATATTAAGAAAATGCAAAATAAAAATTAAATGCATTTATACATTTTTTTGAATTACGAAAATTACGAAAATTCTTTTCTCTAAAAAAAATTGAAGAATTAATAAAAAACATCATAAAAACAAAATTTTCAAAAATAAATTCTTCTCAAAGATATAGTATTTACTATAAATAAAAAGAAATAAAAAAATGGCATCTTTTAAAGAAAGTCCAACAATTGAAAAAATGAATTCTGAAAATTATTCAGTTTGGAAGTTTAAAATGCAAATGTACCTCATGAAGGACGAATTATATGAAGTCATTACAGATGACCCGCCAAATCCTATCACAGATATATGGCGAAAAAAAGACAATAAAGCGCGAGCAATAATAAACTTGTTCATTGATGATTCCGAAATTATACATATTAAACAATGCCAAACAGCACTAGAAACATGGAACAAATTGCGTGATATCCACGAAAGAACAAACTTAAGTAGTAAATTGTACTTATTGAGAAAATTGTACAGTACGAAACTAGAAGAAGGTGGCGATATGCAAATCCACATAAATAAAATATTGAAAATTATAGATAAATTGATCTCCATTGGGGAAGAAATTAAATTCGCGCACATTTCTGCATTATTATTGTGTTCAATACCCAAGAGTTATGAAACACTGATTATAGCCCTTGAAGCTCGCCCTGAAAATGAACTCACACCTAACTATGTTAGCAGCAAATTGCTAGATGAATTCAATCGTCGAAAAGAAGCCTCCGAAAACAATTCAAATTCTTCTAAAGCTTTTCACATAAATAAAAAGCAGCAGTATAATAGTAATTTCAAAAGGGAAAATAAATACTGCAGTTATTGCAAGAAAAACAATCATAATAAATCGGAGTGCTGGCATCTGAAAAACAGAAATGCTGATAACACTAAAAACAAACAATTTAGAAATAAATTCAGAGCAACCAATTCCTCACAGTTAGTGACACACACACACAATGATGAGTTGCCACACACACATACACAACAACAAAGCCATTTAAAACAAATGAAGCAAATAACATCACAAACAAAACAAATGACTTTCACGACTCAAAACGCAATGACGAACAATTTTATAATTGACAGTGGTTCCTCGTCGCACATAAGCAACAATATAGACCTTTTCGTTAACTTAGATGAGTCACAAAAATCGCAAGTATGTGTAGCAAACGGTAACACCCTCACTTCACTTGGTTCAGGAGAAATAAAAATTGAATATCTGGATCCAAATAAGCAAAAAAGGGAACTAACACTAAGGGACGCCTTGTATGTTCCAGAATTAAAGGCAAACTTAATATCTGTACACAAAGCCACCCAAAATGGATGTAAAGTCACATTCACTAAACAAAAGTGTTACATATCTATGAAAAATGAAACCATTTTAGAGGGTACAAAAAATAACAACTTATATGAGTTAAATTTGCCCATGCCAATAAACAAATATAACAGATACCTGACTGAAGAATGCCAGAATCCTAACTGTATTACTCTATGGCATAAACGCATGGGACATAAAAATTTCAACTCTATTAAAGAACTAAACAAAAATCAATTAGTTCTGGGAATAAAAATCAATAACTGCAAACACGAGATAACATGCGAAACTTGCATCAAAACAAAACTGACTGACACCCCGTATCCAAAAACTGCAGAAAATAGGGGAAAACAAATACTAGAATTAGTACATAGCGATGTTTGCAGACCTATTCAGGTACCAACAATAGGTGGTAAATCATATTTCTTAACTTTTGTTGACGACTATTCTAGGTATACAATGATTTATTTTCTAAGTAAAAAGAGCGAAGTAATCGAGAAATTAAAAGAATACGTCAATTTTACCACAAACAAATTTGGAAAGAAACCAGAAACAATAAGGTCGGATAATGGCGGTGAATACATGAGCAAAAATGTAGAAGAGTTTCTTAAAGAAAATGGTATTCACCATCAGCTCACCGTACCACATTGCCCAGCCCAAAATGGGGTTGCGGAAAGACAGAATCGCACACTAATCGAAATGATACGTACACTTTTATCAGAAGCCAACTTAGACAAAAAATTGTAGGGGGAAGCTGTAAACACCGCCAATTACCTCCAAAACAGACTACCTACAAAAGCCACTACAAAAACTCCTTACGAATTATGGCATGGTAGCAAACCAAATTTAAGTCACTTAAAAACTTTTGGCTGTAAAGCCTATGTTTACATTCATAAAAGTAAAAGGGGGAAATTAGATGACAAAGCCCAAGAAGGCATTTTTGTCGGCTACGACAACAGCGCTAAAGCTTATAGAATCTACCTGAAAAATGACCACGTAATACTTGCAAGAACAGTTAAATTCAGTGAAAATACTATAAACAATTCAGGAGAAAACAATGAAATAAAATTACTCTCAGAAAATAATACAAATGAACACTCCGACACAGAATCGCATATAGGGCGCGAAATTGTCAAAATTGACATAAGTTCACCAGATCAAAATATCACTAGTGAACACGACAACACAAATGACACCTTGAGAAGGTCAAATAGACACAATAAAGGTGTACCTCCCGAAAGGCTTATTTACTTAACAGAAAACTTTGAGGCTAATGAACCTAAAGATTATAACGATTTTCTCAACATAACAAACCCACAAGAAAAACAGAACTGGTTAAACGCAATGCAGGAAGAAATGAATTCCTTAATCCAAAACAAAACATTCACATTGGTAGAACCTCCACCAGGAAGAAAAGTAATTGGGTCCAAATGGACTTATAAGGTCAAATATGACTCCTCTGGCAAAATAGCCAAATATAAACCAAGACTGGTGACGAAAGGCTTTAGTCATATATATGGCGAAGACTTTCACGAAACTTTTGCCCCGGTGGTATCCCATAGCACAATTAGAGCTTTTTTAGCCAGTGCTGCTCACAGAAACAGACAGGTTCACCATATTGATATTAAAACTGCCTTCCTGCATGGAGACTTAGATGAAGTAGTATACATGCAACAGCCTAAAGGCTATATTTCATCGGGAAACGAAAATAAAGTATGGAAATTAGAAAAAGCCCTTTATGGTCTTAAGCAAGCCGCCAGATCATGGCATTTGAAAATCGGTGAAACCCTAAAAGAATTGGGTTTTACACAAAGCACAGCAGATGCCTGCCTGTTTAGGAAAGATGAAACAAACCCCATACATATAATTATTTACGTGGACGACCTTTTAATATCAGGGTCGGACCAACAAATAGAAGAAACTATTAAGAAACTTAGTGCAAAATACGAGCTCAAAAATTTAGGGGAAATACGTTACTACCTCGGCATTAACATACAAAAATCTAAACAAGGAGAATATTTTATAAACCAAAGATCTAAAATTAAAGAACTCTTAGAAAAATTCAATCTTCAAAATGCTAAGCCCACAAATATACCTATGAATCCTGGCTATCTGCATAATACCTCAGATGATAATCTACTAAACAACAATACAAAATACAGACAAGCCATCGGATCCCTATTATATATCGCTACTATCTCTAGACCTGACATTGCAGCAGCTGTCAATATTCTGAGTAGACGCAATGAGAAGCCCAGGCAGCAAGATTGGGATGCTGCGAAAAAGATAATATGTTATTTGAAAACCACTGAAAAATTGAATTTGGTTATAAGTGGAAAGGAAAAACCTATCCTAACCTGCTATGCCGATGCCGATTGGGCCGGTGATAAATCTGATCGCAAATCGATGACAGGAAACCTATTTTTAGTAGGAAAGACACCAATCCAGTGGACATCCAAAAAGCAAACGTGTGTAGCTCTGTCTTCTGCAGAAGCAGAATTCATATCAGCCGCAAATGCTGGACAAGAGATATTATGGCTGACCAGAGTACTAGAGGACCTTGATTTACCACAGGAATTGCCCATAAAATTATTCGAAGACAATCAGTCAACCATCAAAATGATTGAATCGCCCAAACACACAGCACGCTCCAAGCACATCGATATTCGTTTTCACTGCGTGAAAAACCTGTGTGAAAATGGAACAATTTCTCTACAATATCTGCAGAATAAATTCATGACTGCAGATGTGTTGACCAAACCTACTCCTAAGCCGATTTTTCTGAAACACCGAGACAATTTGGAACTAAGACACTATTCCTCGTTTGAGGAGGGCTGACAGAAAATTACAAACTCGAAAAGACTCCTTTATTCCAAAATGTGTTCTGTAAAAAACGAACATTATAATAAGAACAAAAGTGTGTCTGTTTTCACCCTCCCAACTTTTCATCCCCTCCGTGGTTTGAAGGGGTGAAGATCTATTATTAGAACTGTACCACGTGACTCCACACCTGTATGTTTTCATCGGAATAGATTCTGATACTTTTAGTTAGTGTTTAATTTTGAATATGTAAAGTGAGATCATTTCTCGCTCCTTTCTTTTTTATTTTACTTTTATTTTTCCTTTTCATTGAATATACAAGTTAATTTCCAAAGATGGTCTCAAAGTGCTTACTTCACACAAAACTAATAGAATTATTATTTTACAGAGAAGAAACAAATTATAATAATAATAAATACAAACATTGAGCTACTGGTTCACGGGACAGCCGACTCCTCAGAACCGAAAAAGGTAAGCTCATATTTTTCATTACTTCTGTTTTGAATAAATGATTAATTGCTATTCATTTTATTTAATAAAGCGCTAAGAATGCGCCACCGAGTGCATAAAATTAAATATTTATAAAATGATGGTATACTAAACTTTATATTTTTATTTATAAAATTTTCTTTTTCCACAGTCAGTTAATTAAATTTTTCTTAAAAAACAACAACAATAATAATAATAATAATTTTTTTTTTCAAATCCATTGATAAACTCTACGCGATATTTTTGAACCAACTGGCCAGTTAAGTAATGATTTAGCAAAAAGTTTTTGAAAGCTGATTCCCAAATTTTTTATCATTTTTATTAAAAATTTGCAAAGTTTCGGCTTTTTTGTGTCATAGTCGAAATAAGTTATATTCTGGCAGTCAATATCCAATTTGCCTATGAATAAACCACACATCATTCTGGAAAAAAAAAAAAAAAAAAAAACAGACAATTCATTCGTTAGAATATGTAGCAAAGTTTAGAAAAGAAATTTAACTTTAAATGAAGGAAAAAATTTAAAACTCTTTATTTTTAATAGTATTTTTAAGTATAAACACCCTCTCTTACAACCCCCTCAAATCCCCCCTCTTACAAAATACTATACTAATAATAGAAGTGTGTATGTAATACAAAGCCAAATTATTGAATAAATAATAATAATGACAAACAGATATATCGTATTGTATTATGAAACTATTTTTATCGTGATTTACTGTATTCTTAAATATTGTAAAAAATAAATTTATTCTCCATTTAATTTAATGACAAAAACCTATATATTTACGTTAATATTTATTACAACAATGCATACTGTAATTGCCGAAAATAATTACATATTACAAAAGGAAAGAAAACATTACTGAGAAAACAAATTGGAGTCTCCGTAAAACCACAGAAGTTAAAAGTTTGGAACCGTTATGATTAATCTAAAATCGTATTTTCTTTTCTCCCCTATTTTGCATAGCGCAAGCGCAGCACTTTGTCTCTCCTCTGGAACAAATGGAGCATATGACAGACCGATTTAAGCACATCGCCTCTGCCTCTTTGATATCTTCTTTGAAATGAAAAGCCGGTACGTAGCACAATTCATATTACGATAAATCGTAAGACGACTTCTGCACTTATTGTTAAATTATTTTCGCTAAATCGATAAAACTTCCCTTGATGCATTAACTCGCAAACACTTTGAGGTAACTTGATGCCTAGCTAATATCGGATTTTTTCAATTCCATAACAGATGTAATCTCTAAATTGATGCTGCATTACATCGTCTAACATCGCCATTCAGAAATTTCGTAGTAGATGTTACCTTTAAATCGGATCGTCGATTTTAGCTATAAATCGATTTTTGAATTACATCGATGTAACGCCCAGTCCTAATTCCCAACCCACTGGTCCAGTGAACATTCAGCTGATTTCTGTAACAGAGAGTTTTTGACTTAAATACGGGTTAACCCTTTTCGGCGCAATGTCCTTGCTGCGAGGACACAATTATCAAGTTCCAACTGCAAAAACTCATCCCAAAATTTTTTTTAAAAAATTTTACTTTTATAGAATAGAAGAAAAGGTCGTCAATTTCTTTTATTTTAATTTTGTTCGTGAATTCCGGGGGCAGTGTAATTTAAATGATCCCAATTACTTTTCACCGCAAAGGGTTAAGATATGGATGTTTGTTCAAATCTTTGTGTGTGTATAAAAACATACCTGCCAACATTCTGATTAGTGTTCCGTACAACTTTTAGTACAGAGTATTTTTCTTTTTATTTAATCGTAGTTACATTTAGAAAAAATTGCTCTAAAAGTGGTGTGGAAAAAAGGGGCGGGTACTAATGATCTTACAGAATACTAGACAGCTATGCAAAAAACTTGTGCATCATTATGAATTGAATTAATGTAAAAGGGATCATTCAAGACAAAGGCCATTGTAAATAGATATTAAAACTGTGTGTCAAGTGCAAATTCACCATTTTGGAATGATAATCCACACTTTAACATAACAAATTAGTAATTTATTATTTGAAAATTGTGGTTTCGAAAATATCTGACCTAACAACCTGCATTTAAGCACACAAAATTTTTATCCGTATCAAACAGCAGAAGTGTATATAATGGTTTTCATTTTTGAACTGAGAATCAATTTTACAATCTTGGTATAGTACATTTTAGTCCAATGCTTTACTTTTAGATTATCACTAAATCAATTTGAATATATAAATATTGGCGCTGCAGGATGTACTTAGAGCACGGTTGACAGAAGGATCTGAGGGCACGTTCATACATAAGTTGAATTCTATTGTGAACCTACATTTGTGCATGATCAAATATCACATAAGAAATTGTCAAATAAATTTATCGTAACAATCAAATATTCATCTACACCGTGTCCCAAAAGCTTAGACAATCAATAAAATTTGCCTTCTTAACGTAAAAGTAATAAGGTACAGTTGAAATTCATGAGATAGGTAATAAATAAAAACAGTTTTAAATTATAACACTTATAAATTATGATCAAAGATTTGAAATTATAAAATGCACATTAAATTATATAAAAATGTGCTGTCCCAAAAGTATAGACACAATGCAGCATTACATGTTTTCTTTTACATTTTTGTTCCCAGAATAAAATATTTTTAATGTCGTCTGCTTCTATAAATGCAGAATAATTTTTTCCTTTAATTGAAATGTCGTCTACCATATTTTTAGCATGATAATTTAATGAGTTTAATGTATTGTTTTGTTTGTGATTCGGAAAAGACGTTTCCTGTGTATTCTGATAAAAATGCCACATTCAAAAGAAATTTTTAAAGATGAAATTATTAAAATTTTACAGTTAAAAGCGCAAGGACAAAATCCTGTACAAATATCGAGAAGAATAAAGAGATCCTTGAGCAGTATATGGAGTTTTGAGATCAGGTTGAACATGGAATACACGAAAGCGAGTCGGAAGACCAAAGAAAACAACGTTACGTGATGATAGAATACTATTAAAAAAGTCTTCAGTTGATAATTTATCTGTGTGTGCAATTGCATCAACTTCTAGAATTTCAAAAAGTACTGTAAACAGAAATATTAAAACTTCAAAACACATTGTTTACAGGAGAATGAAAGCAAAACCTTGCTTAAAGCAGAGAATTGGGCTAGAAAGCATAACGATGAAAAGTGGCTTTCTGTCATCTTCAGTGACGAAAAGAAATGAAATCTGGACGGCCCTGACGGTTATAAATTTTACTGGTATGACTTAAGAAAAGAACCGAAGAACTGTTTCAGCAGGAAACAAGGCGGAGGATCCGTAATGACCTGGGAAGGGTTTTGTTTCTATGGGCAAACATTTTTAGGATTTACGGACAGAAAAATGAAATCAGAGGATTATCAGGATATTTTACGTACCGATTTACTGCCAATTATGGATTTGCTAGCGGAACCGGACTGTGTTTTCCAACAAGATGAGGCCTCCGTCCATACCTCCAGATCATCGAAAACGTGATTTATGCAAAACATTATCACACTATAAGACTGGCCAGCACTTGGTCCGGATTTGAATCTTATGGAGAACATATGGGTGATCTTATCTCGTAAAATATATGAAAATGGAGAGCAATATACATGTGTAAATGACTTGAAAACTGCAATTGACAAAGTGTGGTATGAAATATCTCCTTCTGTAATGCAGTGCTTAATTAATTTTATGGAACAACGGGTATTTGATGCCATAGTGTCGTGGCAATACAATTCAATATTAAAAGTAAGTTTTTAGTTACTTTTATAAATGTAAAACTAAAAACACATACAGTTGTCTATACTTTTGGGACAACATATTTTTATATAATTTAATGTACATTTTACAATTTCAAACCTTTGATCATGATTTATATGTGTATATCAGCAAAATTGTTTTTATTTATTACCTATCTCATGAATTTTAACTGTACCTTATTATTTTTATGTTAATGCACATTTTATTCATTGTCTAAACTTTTGGGACACAGTGTTTTAAAATTGAGGTTATGCTATATTACACGTTTTCATGTCTAAAAATTTGAAAAACATGTTTTTAGTGGTTGGTCTCTGTGTGTGTGAGAAAGAGAGAGAGTGTGAGAGAGTAAGCTTTGGATCAGATTAAGGCATGGGCTCATAGATACGGGACCAAGGCATCAGAGTTTGGATAGTATCTAATCTGTAAACGAAGTTTTAAAATGTCTTTCTTTTTGTGTAAAACTATAAATAAACATAAACATTAAATCAAGATTTTTTACTGACCTTATTCGCAAATAACAGGGACGCTATTTTTGTCACCAGTATTTTTTTATAAAATTTTTTAACCTATTTAAAAAAATAACTGTAAGAATATGATGAAAATTTTTGTATAAAAATACTGATGGCAGAAAAACGGAACTCTCTCATCCCTGAAATAAGCTACAATATCTATATAAACCAAGCAACTTCTGGTTTCTGTTTTTCCTCCTTTGTACTCCCAAACTGCGAATTTAACTTTGAAAAAGATCATAGATCATATCGTAAACAAACACTATGCATGATTTTCGCATACTCTGCTTCGATCTTTTGTTTGTGTTACATGTTATAGCTAATTGAAATGTCATGTTCTTTTGCTTCACACTTTTCTTACTTAGGTGTAGTATTAATGCTTTTTATTTTTTATTCTATCTAATATGTCAACTCGGTCGCAGTTTTCAGGTTTTAAAAGGAGAAAACTTAAACGAAAAAGAAAACAACAGAAAGTTTAAAAAGTACTTCCTTCAACCACTTCAACTTTCAAAACATACTAATAATACCAACAATTGTGAATATTGACCCATAGTTACATAATATTATTAAATTAATATAAATATGGAACTTTTTTCATAATAGTCATATTGATAGTACATGGTTGTAATAGTTTAATTTGTGACACAACGGAAAATTTTACTTCTATATTTTCAAACATTAAGAAATCTGAAAATGTGTTCTATGATGGTTTAAATGAAAAAAATGCAGTAATAGATTTTTTACTTCCAACTAATCATAGTGATCTACACGTAATAATCATGATAGTAGTTCAAACAGTATGACCGCAAATTTAGATTTTGCAATTTCAAGCATTCAAAAACTATTATGGGAAATGTGTTCCATAATGATTCAAGTAAAAAAGATTCAGTAATGGATCCTTATGAAGGTTGTACCTGTTGAGAGATGGCCACAAACAACAACATATGAAAGCGGTCGTTCTGAGGATGAAACTGCATTTAGAACGTAGAGTTGGATAAGAAGCAGAATGAGGCTCTCGTGACATAGTGTTTTCCTTACTCATTTTAAATATATTTTAACTTTCTTTTTTTTTCGCAGGCGTTTAAAGGATTTGTGATGTTGTATTTATTAAATCGATGTTTGTGTTACTATGACATCATCATCTAGCAGAAAACACGATGTAGAACAACGAATTGATTCCACTGCAGAGAAAAATGCCAGCTTGCCGCAATGGAGGTCGAGGAATGCTAAGGGCAGAAAATTATATGAAATTTAGCAAATTTAGATTTTGCAATTTCAAACATTCAAAAACTGTCATGGAAAATGCGTTCCATAATAGTTCAAGTAAAAAAGATTCAGCAATGGATCCTGCAAAGTGGGACAATAATTTATTGGAAAGTTGCAAAGAATATTTTATAAATCATTCTCCTGAGCAGACCATGAATTTGGTATCAGAAACTGAAAGATTGGCTGGAGATAAAAACAGATCATTATTATAAATTATTTTTACAGAATTAAGCAAAATAGAGAAGTTGTGAACAGTATTATCATTTTCAACTTTGTCGCTCTCGCTATACTGCTGAGGGTGTAAGACGTTTTGTAAAATTAACATGTCTTTAAATACTTTCCTATTCAATAGTTTGAAACACTTTAAGGACAGACTTTCAGCTGATGAAAATTCGCTTCATCCCAGTGTTGGTGTTTGGAAGTATGGCCGATTGATTATACGACGGTCCTAGGCCAAAAGTGGTGTGTCCCCGTCTTCCTCATGAGTTTTAGCCCGTATTTATGCTCGTTTTGGAAAAAAAAGTAATGAAAACTCCGAACGACTAGGTCGCCGAGCGCGACCTGGGATCGAACTCAGCACTAGAGGTCTGCACGGACCCGAGCTTACAGCCGGAGTGCGGCTGCATATTACCTTTCTTTACTCGAGTTCGGACAGGTATGAAGTTCAACGTTGCTGATTGGTTGTTATATTTATGGCGCAATGACTCTTTGCTGAAAATAGAACTTGGCACAATCTATAATATTCCTCTCGTTTTTCCATGAATAAATAAATGTCCATGTGTGAAAGAGTTTTCTAATTGTACCTCGTAAACAAAGTTTTCTTCCGAGTAATTTAAACTGTTTATTTTACTATATTGAATTATGATAGATAAAATTATTTTAATAAAAGAATTATAAAAAAGATAAATAGTGGCACCATCTGTGTTTTTCATTGATATTTAATTATTATCTAATATTTTTTTTCCCTTTTGCCTCATTTTCCTAATTAATTTACTTAAGTTCGTATAGCTTTCACCCAAAATTTTTAAGCATAGTTTAAAAAAAGCAAAATTTGAAAGCAGATGAATAACAATGAAACCACGAAGCAACAATGAAATTCACTAAATGATTACATTGTGTATAATAGTATGATAAGAATTTTAAGAATAGTTGACAACTCAAAAAGGAAGAAACTGAAATTTTATTGGAAAAAGAAAGTTTGCATAGTGATACATAGTAAATGGAACAAGCCTTCTGCTTTTTTTTTATTTATTTAATTTCACAAAATCACCCAACCATCCAGCCTTACAACACCACTCCACCTCTATAATGAAACATCTGCCCACCCAACCGCCACCTTTTTTGTCTTTTACTATTTTATAATTTTTTTGTTAATATACACAAAAGTGTACACAGTTTTTTTTTTTAATAATGTACTGACAGAGGCATGGTTAAGGATATAAAACAGAAAATACAAAGTTTTTAGGAAAACTCATTTTAGCAGTGGCTGCGATCAGTTTATTAATATTCTTGTTTTTAAACTTCGCAGAGCATAAATTATTAATTCGAAATAAATGGTTAAGGATGATGCTTCTAAATACCGAAAGATGCAGACATGAATTAAAATGTGTAAATAAGTTTACTTTAAAACTAAAATCTTGCCGTTTGTCATAGATATCTGTGTAAATTTTATTACCACCAATGATAATTTTGAGATCTAAAAAGTTAATTGATTGATTAGTTAGAGTATTTCGTGTTAGCTTTAAATTAGGTGAATAATTTAAGGAAAAGTCATTTTGTGAGTGCTTGTTGAGATAAAATACAATAATATCAGAAAAAAAAAAAAAAAAGATAAAAATTAATGACTTTATTCCAATATGAAAAAAAAAAAAAGAATCATATATATATATATATATATATATAATTTATATTCCATTTCTTTTTATATTTTTATAATAATCCTTTTTATTTATTTATTCATTTATTCCCCCCCCCTCAAATATATATATATAAATAGTTAATTAATTAAAATAAATACTTTTGTTAATTTATAATCCTCAAAATAACAAATTCAAAAATATTAAAGATTGAAAAAAAAAAAAAAAAAAAAAAAAAAAAATTGGCAAATCTGATTTGAAAAATAAATAAGTACATGCAATACTAAATATCTTACTAGTGTAATACTCAAAACTACATCTCCTAGTTCAGAAGACCCTCTCAGGCTGTTTTCCCAGCGAAGGCCAATGACGAAACGTGTACATAGAAGAGTTCATCATCAAAACCCATGTGACCTCGCACCCAATAAAATTTAGTAATAAACTTTGTCAGTCAGTAGCAGTCTTTCAGAAAGGTTCGCAGAGTTTCGTCTGTGTGTTTATTTCTTTTGAAATGTTCTAAAGTATAAATTTTAGTTCTGCTTCAACACCGCTGTTCATGCTTTTATTTAAAATGTAATCCTTGTAATCTGTATATAATGTGTTTGTCTTCACTAAATTTTGTCATGAGCTACACTCGTTGGAGAATTATTGTGCCCAATTCTTCCCTGTCATCGTTTTGATTTAAAATTAGCTTTATGCAAAAGCAAAAATAGTAATTTTTCTGTTTATTTTACGTGCTCTACCAAGCTAAGCTAGCTGCCAGCAATATACTAGTACTTTAAATACCGTATAAATAAAAAAAAAAGTAAGAGAAAAGAAAGAAAGGAAAAAAAGAAGAAAAAAGTAAATTGATTTTTTTCCCCGATCTTAAGAAAAAATAAAATAATCATTTTTATCATATATATATATATTGATACATATTTCATTCAGTTTTATTTATTTTTATAACAATCATTTTTATTTATTTACTCATTTGCTTTTGACTCCCCAAAAAATATTTTTTTACTGTTGTTCATTTATAATCATCAAGATAACAAATTCAAAAATATTAAATAAAAAGAAACGTTTTACTTCTTTATTTTATTTTTAATGAAACGTATTTCCAATTTTCCAAAACCTGCATTGGATAAATTTAGTCATTGATAACGTTAACAAGTGATAGCAGAAATACTAACATTTTAATCTATTCTGGTGTACTGCTAAAACCTGCCCTTTTGTCACACCACTTTTTTTTAATTATGAAATTTCCTGTAAAATGTAATTATTTTTAACCCTTTGCCGGGCCTAACGCTCTAAAGTGCTCTAAACCAGGCCTGTGCAACCCAAAACTCTTGGCGGGCCGCATTAGAAATTTGTTTTACACAAGCAGACCACGTTGTATAAACGCATGTAGTACCATATACATGTAATAATTATTTTTCCGGTGGGCTTGTGAGGATTTAAAATGGTATATTAAATTTATTTTTGTTCATAAAATAACTATAGAATAGTGAAAAACTTATGATTATACATTAATATGTATAATAGTAAGAATCAGTTATTGATCTGGTAATATTTTATTAACATCAACGAGCACGATATTTGTTTCTTTAGCTACCTTAATCAGTATATTCATTAAAAAAAAAAAAAAAAAAAAAAAAAAAAAAACAGAAACAATTTATTAATTTTAGATGTTTTAACTGAAGTTGTCAAATTAGAAATGTCCTCAATTCTGTTGCAGCCCGTGACAGAATTGAGGACATTTCATCAGAAGCTTCTAATTTTGGCGCAGTATCATATGTTTGGCAAAAAAAAAAAAAACTTACATTAAAAGGGAAAAATATTATCAATCAATTTTAAACTTTGGGAGAAAAAAAGAAGGATTTTAAAGAAATTTAAGTGGAAAAAGTGACCAAGTGACAAAAAAAGTGACTTTTAAGTGACCAAATGAAAAAAAGTGACTTTCTAGTGAAAAAAGTTACCGCTGAGACCCCTGGTCGCGGGCCACAGAAACTTACGCGGTGGGCCACAAGCGGCACGTGGGCTGGTCAGCCCTGGTTTAGATGATCTTGTAGAATCAGGGAACCAGCACAGACACAACACTATAATGATTTCACAGAAATAGTTAACCAGCAAAGTATTAGATAAATTTTGTAAAAACAATAAATTGGCATGCCTTACAGTGCAGTCACATATCCTAAAACTAGCAGTGACGACGCATCCAAAATGTTTGAGGGATGCCAGCTTGGCTGACAGTTTGAAATTTGGAAAACATCCAGTAATTCTGCGCTCTGTGTTATTGTTCATTTTCTCTGAGTCAGATGACTGTCACTCCTATTTTACCATTGGACTCATTGAGTTAGCACTTGTGCAAATGCTTCCATGGTTTCATGAAATGTGATCGAAGAATAGCTGATCTTGTAGAATCGAAGAATCAACATAGGCAAAATAAAAATACTGTAATGATTTTACAGAAATAGTACACTGGCATAGTATTAATTTTGTAAAAAAAAAAAAAAAAAAAAAAAGAAAAAGAAAAATAATTTACATATTGTACATATTTCTAAGCAGCTCAAGTAATTATATAAAAAAAGAGAAACTCCAGATCCAACTCAAGCTTTTAGACTAAAACCCACTTCTTACTCTCTTGATGCCTATCAACAAACTCTCTACACCAAGAAATTTTTGGACTGAATTCTTAAATTTGCTGAAAATTTCTCTAATTAGCATATCAGAAAGAAAGCACACTTATGTCATCCAAAATTTTGAGAACAATCCAGATGCCTTTCATGATGGATTTAAGTCTGTGCCAGGCCAGGACGGAAGAAACGAAATGTTTACCATCAACTATGGCTAATAATCAAAAGAATCGAAAAATCACAAGCTTTGTATTTTTCATATATGAGTTCGAGACAATAAAAATTTTAAGATATTTTATTAAAATTTTAAGCTGTTTCCATGGCAGTGATATGAAAGTTCATATTTTTAACAGCTTTTTATGATTAACACATGAAAAAATTAAAATTAATTACAGAAAATAAATAAAATTTTTGAATACCAAAAAAGATTCTTAATGAAGAGATTATTTCCAAACAAATCCTGATTTTATGATACCAGTAATATTTTTATTTTTATTTTAAATTTAGAAAATATTTTATTTAGTTTAAAGTTTAAATTATATAAAAAATAATAATTATTAATTTATTGATTTTATTAGTAATTTATTTATTTTGAAACAATTTATAAAATTTGTTATATTTTGAAAATGAAAACTATTAAATTTATATCGTTTATGATTTTAAAATTTTATATTAAGTGAAATGTTATGCTATTTCAAGTATAACACAATTTCTAAAACAATCATAAAATTTTTTATCCTAAATTTTAAGCAAATGAATGAGCAACAATATTTTATAAAATTTTCATAAAGTAATAAATTCAGGCAGTGTCCTGGTTTCTGCAAACACATACAAATTAAAATAAAAAGTAATGAATAAAAGTTAAAAATTCTGTCAAAGGCAGAATTTAGTTTAGTACAGAGGACTATTAATTTCAATCTGTAAAATTTTTATTTTTTAATTTACTTTTTTATCTCATTTTTAAACTGTTAAACTGGGCCACGTACTTTTTAAAATGCAGGGGTAATAGTGGTTTCAGCAAAATTTCATGACTCAATTTTTATAAAATTTCAAGACATATGCACTAAAAATTGCCCATTTTCAGAAGATCCTAGATATAATTTTATTGAAATACAATTATATAAATTACACAATGTGGAAAAAATACTTAATGAGTTAAAAATATAATTTATAAAGTACATAATATACATTCACACTAAGAATTACCAAATTGAATTACTTATAAATCAATTCATTACAGTGGTTTTAATTTCCATGTCTGGTGGGAATTTTGAAATGCTTTTATTACTTTCTTCATTATAATATATATACGGAGAAAGTATGAAATTCGTGAAAAATTTATAACTCCGGTTTTTGACATATTTACATGCTTTGAGATTTTCTGAATATGATTTGACTATTTTTAGAAAATGTTTGTGTGCACAAAAAATTTTCTGGATGCTGTTTCTCACAAACCAATAAACGAAATTCAACCAAACTTAGTATCTTGTTAACCTTGATCTAAAATGGTGCTATCTACCAATCGCTCATGGTAGCTTTGTCATCCCATTTTTTTTTCATAGTTTTTAATATAGCATTATAGGACAAAATTTTGTAAATGTACAAAATGAGAGTTATTTTTAACGAATGACTGTAAATTTAATAAGAATTATTGATAATAGTAGTAGTAGTAAACTAGGAGAAAAAAGTGTGCATGTAGGAGTATCGTCTTTTCCCCCTGGATGGAAAGACGATGGGTGGGGTTTCCCCTCCAGGGGGTGTAAATTTCCAATATGGACATCTTTCAGAAGAACTCGTCAATACCTTTAAAATGAATGGTCGAATAATATGTCTGTGATAATTTAAATAAAAAATTCTTCTGATGTCAGCACGAAATTGACTTTCTTTCAGCATTTTGTGTTATACTTCTCTGAGATAAAAATCGTCTGCTTTCATCATGAAAAATAATTTTAATAGAAAATTTGTACTGTGTAAATTTGTGTAAGATAATATCAAAGAAAGTCTTGTGGTGGCCACAACATACTAGTTACAATACTGAAATTTCTTAGAAATATTTAAAAATCTTGATGCATTCATACATCAAATTATTTTTCTATATATACTTGAATACACAGTATTAAAGAGACATAGCGGACTTAGAACTTTTTATAGCAAAATTTTATATTTAACTATATTAAGTCTTTAAAGAAAGTATATAGTTAAAAAAAAATCTATATGTATAAATATGTAAAAAAAAAGTTTTGATAAAAATACTTAAGAAAAAAGTTGGGTATTCAAAAGCTAGTTACAAAAATGCCTTTAAAAAATTACAATAAAGTTATCACTTATTTATTTATTTTAATTCAGTCTTTTTTATTTATAAAACATAATTTTTTCCTAATAGTCTTAACTGTGACATTAGCAGTTTCTAGCATCCCCTATCCAACTATAACAGTTTGCATATCATTGTTTTTATGCCATACTGCAACTTTTCTCGTGCTTAGACAAAGCATGAGAACTTTTTCTTCACTCCTTAAATCAGCTTCATCTAAGATTAATTGTTTAAATTTATCTTGTAGATCTTCTTTCCCCCCTTTTGTATTTGGAAGACTTTGGAAAGCAGCAGCATCTTCATCAAGCCTCTTTTTATGAGCTTGCCGTCTTTATTTGCTCTAAGTGAGCTGAATATTCAGCATATGACTGGTTAACATATCTAATCATCTCTTTTAATACAAGAGAAGGAATTGAGAACTGCTTCCTAAAAATGACCCTTTGAGAAAAAAAAAAAAAAAAAAAAAAAAAAAAAAAAAAAAACTCTGATTTTTTATATGTGGTCTTTTTTGTGACAATATTACTTATAGAAAATCTTCTTTACGGCACTGTATTACAGTGAGATGAATTCAAACAAATTTTAATAAATTTGACTAAGAGGTAAACATTGAAATTATCATTTTGAGATTATCTTTCTCAATAAAAAGTGAAGGAAAAATGAATAGAAATTTGGAATTGTACTGCAATTTCAGGAAATTTAGAACATTTCAGGAAAAAGTTTTCTAAAAAGAATTTCAGAACATTTAATACCACTGAAAATGATTGAAATGAATTAAAATTAGGGATGGACCTGATATCCAGAAAATATCTGGTATCTGGCTGATTTTTCAATATCCAAAATACCGTCAGATATCCAGATCAAAACTGCCAGATATCCGGCTTTTGAATATGTTTTTTTTTTTTTTTTTTTTTTTTTTTTTTTCCTTTCATTGAGATATGATGGGAAATGCAAGAAACAACTTCTGTCCCTCCTTTTGGGGAGAAACTTAAAAAAAAAATAGCTATGCGTGAGATTATTTGCATTAAAATATAGCTAACGCAAATACCTAAAGACCAATTTCTGGAATTTTAGAAATGTGGTACCCAAGGGGAGGTAGGGAGTAAAATGTGATTTCATATAACACTTTATATATCAAACAAAAAAACAGATATCCATATGATTTTTAATTTCAAATATAAGAAACACGAAAATCAAAAATTTTATTTTGAAATTTTAAGTATTTGGCCCCCAAGGAGGAAGAAGGGGGCAAAGAGTCTTTTCACGGGGGTCAAAAAGTGACTTCACATCATCTTTCATATCTCAAAGAAAGTAATAGTTATCTATACGATTTTTGCTTTTAATATTGCAAATAAAAACACCTAAAAATCAATTTCTGGAATTTTAGAAATTCGGCCCCAAAGGGGAGAAGGGGACAAAATGTGATTTCACATAACCTTTTATCTACACATATAAAAGTGTGCATCCATCCCTGAATCAACATTGCTGTGGCGATTCTGTGTGGGACTGTGTCACAAATTTTAGTGTGAAGCTTCGATCTAGAGCCTTTACAATAAGATGGGGTTTTTCAAAAATTTTCCCCTAGCCCTTTCCGACCCATGCCGTACGATCGTGCGGGTTAGACATCCATGACATCCACTTACATTTTTGCATCTGGAATAGCCGTATGTAATAAAATCAGGAAATGAACAATCGAGCTAATTAGCAGAAAGTGTAAAGTACAATTTTCAATCAACAAATGTCGGTTATAGTCCAAATTTTTCTTTCAGTTTGCAAAAACAGAAGAATGTAATGTTTTAAGGTAAAAATGTTTCGGGTTGGAAAGGGCTGGGGGTTAGACGGCAATAACACGTTTGACAGCATACTCTCTAAAATATAAAGAGTGATATCTCACTCTCAAAGATTGGTATATCACTCTTTGAACATGCCAAAATGGAGCCAACCTCTAAAGAGTGAAAAGTCTCTTTTCGAAAGAGTGAGATTTCTCACTCTTTATTAAGAGTGAGATTATTCAGAACAATTTAAAGAATGTGACAGTTTATTTTTCCTTAAAAAATTGTGTATATTAGACGATGTTGCTTCATTTCACCTGGCGAATCGACTCCAATTTAACGGTGCAAAGAATGCAGTTTGGATCTGTCGGGAATCGAACCCAGGCCGTTTCCGTAGCAAGCGAGTATCTTATCCACTGAACCACTGAGCACATATACAAGCTGCTTAATTTACATTATTAAGTCATTCTCATACGTGATCAATCATATTTTTAAATTTTTATTTCATTTATCAACAATATAAAATTAAAGAATTCTAAAGGATATTTTAAAATTTAAATTATTTTGAAATTGCTAAAATTAGAATTATTTTAAAAGCTGTATACTTGAAAAAAAATCTTAATGACAAGAAGTAATTTAAAGTAGCTTATGCGGAAAAGAAGTTACTCAAGTGTACATGTTTTTTAAAAAAATAAAAATAAAAAAAAATAATAATAACTGTTCGCATACAAATCTACAGAGTTTCCTGAATAAGTCGCCTGTTCAGAAGTATAAAACTTGCTGTTGATTTTAAATATTAGTAAAATATTATAGCCAAATTTTTGAATATTTCACATGTGTTAGCTGTCAATAAATGTAATAAAAATATAAACTGTTACAGATTTTAAGGCGTTGTGCATTAAATATTTGCATTGATATTTTCTTTTATACCTTATATATTTCTAAATAAAACTATTTTCTTTCTAAGACTAATTTCGTTATGTTTCTTGTGATTTTCGATTCTCCATTAATAATATTACTTCGATTTTGTCAATCGTATAGAAAAAATAATTTACCAAACTATCTTTTAACATAATTATTTTCTATTTTTATTCTTCAAAAATCTTCAATACGTTCTGTTAAACAAATAGATACAAGAGATCGTTCGGAAATAGTCCTTCATATTTCGTTCGAAATATGATAACCAGATGGCGCCAGCAATTTCTCACTCTACAAAAGTTTCATCTTGCAATAGATGACGACCTCACTCTTTGTGACAGAGTGACTATACGTCACTCTTTCACAAAAAGTGAGAAGTGTCACATTTTCCAGAGTGATAATATTGTTTTCTCACCTTAATTGGTGTCAAAATAGGGGTCACTTTTTTAAGGAGAGAGATTCTCACTCCAGAAATTTTAGAGAGTAACACAGCTTCAAATTGCTTATTGCGGTAAAGAAATTGCACAATGCACATGGGGAGACAAACTCTATTGAAAAAAAATATATATAAAAAAAAAAAAAAAAAAAAAAAAAAAAATGATTTCCGAATTTTTGATTTTAAGTAAGGGAGGGGAAATTTTTTTGTCCAGGGGAGGGGAAGGGAGGGTGGGAGAAGGATTTGTAAAACTTAGATTTACATAGAGCTCTTCCAAAAAGGCACATAGAAAATGAAATTGGCTGTGTCTTCTGAAGTGCATTTCTAAAAAACAATTTAGGATTGTTATTCATGAATTTATCAACCGTGAATATTTATTTAAATCAAATTGGAGTGAAAAGGTTGATATTTTTATTTATTACCAACTATGCGAAAAATACCAGAGCCGGGAATCGAACCCGGGCACCTCCACTTAACGCACGGATGCTCAACCACTGAGCTACCCTGGCTGACAACCAGCTTGGCACTTCTTGCATAATATTCGTTGGAAAAGTCACCGAGTCTGCAAACGCAGATATATCAGGCATACCTGCCAACATTTGAAAATGACAATTAGTAGCACACCTGCTCTGGCGGGCATAAAAATGAAAACTGCAGCCTAAGGCCCAGCTGTATCAATTGCCAACGACAAAATAGCGTCAGACGCACACAGGGGCTACTTTCCTTTCCCTCTAACCACCCAGCTTACTCCTTGACCTGCCCAATACTGAAGGAAAGTTACTCTCGCAAAAGAGAATATCTAAACAAGAAATATCCCACCAACAAAGACACGACACAAACAGCCCAACAAGCCAACACCCAAACACAGCAACACAAGACCAACAACACACACCAGAGCAATAACACCAGACGCACAGGAAGATCTAGAGGCAGGCAGCACAACCGTTCCTCCTCCCGCAGTCCCTCATCCAGAAGACCAAACCCTCCAGACCAAACAAGTCACCAACCTACTCCTGAGAAATTCCACCAACGTAACCAGAGCACATCAAGACAACAACATAGGCACAACGAATCATCACGAAACAACCAAAGGCCACCATCATACACCAGATCACAATCACGCCCAAGACAACAAAGAAACCACATGAGTAACCCACCTGACTGGTCGTACAACCCTTATCTGTACGGCCCCCCTCAGATGTACTACTCAGGACCAGCACAGTTCGATTACGACTACCAAATGGAATGTGACGAGGCCTATTACCACCCTCCAACCTCATCACACTACGCCCAACGAGAACGAGACCAAGTAAGAGGAATCTATAAAGAACTAAGAACCAGACTAGAAGACAAATACCCTCCACCACCAGCTCCATCACAACTGCCAAGACCACAGCCTCACCAACAATTCTCAGGCGGTCAACTCTCCACCCAGACATCAACCAGTCTCAGCCAGTAGGTAAGCTCCTTCAACCTTTCTAAACTCTAACTTCTGTCCTATTCCCAATGTCCTCATCAACAGTTTCCTCCTCTCCTCCCCCAGCAGCAGCACCCTCAATTCCTCTCACCTCGTTCAATAACCTGAAAATCCTGCAGATCAACCTCAATAACTGTAAGGCGGCAAACTCGGCAGCACGAGAATTCATGGAGAAGAACTCTATTGATGTCGGGCTGCTGCAAGATGCCCACTGCACTAAAGAGGGTGATCTGTATGGTTTTCCCTCCTCCTGGTCCAGGTTTGAGTCCGTCAAACACTCAGCACACATTGTCATCGCAGCACAAGACCTCACCTACACTCACCTATTCACTGGGGAGCATTGTGTTTTTATAACTATGACCACCATTGAGGGTGAATTGTACCTTGGCAGCGCATACGCAGCCCCGTCTGCAGATTTCGAGGACTGCATGCAGGAGTGGCAGCACTTAATCAATCACAAAACACTCTTTCTATGTGGCTGCGACCTCAATGCAAATTCACCTCTGTGGTGTTCTCCCCGTGAGGATGCAAGAGGAAGCAGCCTCATAGAATACATCACAATAAATAACCTCTGTCTAGCTAACATTGAAAATTCACAACCGACCTTCCAAAAATGCGATGCCAAAGGCTGGCCTGATTTCACACTAGTAAACCCGAAAACATACGCCAAAATGAGCGACTGGTCGGTCCTGGATATAGCCAACTGCTCAGATCATAAATACATAACATATACCCTAAAATCCTCACCAACTAAATCAACTCTTCGAAGGTTTGCTACAAAACGTGGCAACTTCTCAAAATTTAATAAAATACTTAAACTATCCACCGATAAACTAACTGGCACCATTAGTACAGTAAGGAACACCCAAGACTTAGAAAATGCAACCTCTTCTATTATCTCCACAATACACGCTGCTGCCTCTTCAGCCTTCAGGCTCAAACAATCGGGACGGAAATTCACCTACAATTTCTGGTCCCCTCAACTCAGATCCATGCGTAACCGCCTGACAGCACTCCGAAGACAACAAAAATATATCAACCCCTCAGATCTAATGCAACACAAACTTAAAATCCGCCAACTCTCGGCAACATTCAAAAAACAAATAAACATTGCAAAACATAACGCATGGAAACATTTTTGCACAACACAAACAAACATCCATGGCACTGCACAGAAATTCTATAGTAATAAATTTTTCACACCAACAGAACTCAAACTTGAACGTCCTCCAGCTCTTTCCTCTAAACACAACAACCTAGAATATATCACCTCAGTTCTCTTCCCTCCGAGTAAATTCACCAGCCCCCATATTCCAATTTTTTCAGGTCCCATGGACGAAGCCTTCACGGAGGCAGAAATCCGGGCTGCTCTTTATAGCTTTAACGTAAATAAGGCCCCTGGACCTGACAGCATAGACTTCAGAATCCTTAAACACTCCTTCAATACACTCACATATATTTTTCACACATGGACAAACTTATGCCTCGAACTACAATATTTTCCAGAAATTCTCAGAAGGGGTGAAGTGGTGTACTTTCTGAAGCAAGGGAAGCTTCCCTCTGAACCCTCCTCTTATCGACCGATCTGCCTGCTCCCAACAATAGGCAAATTACTAGAAAAGCTCATTGTCAATAGACTAAATTTCTACCTGGAATCCAATAATCTTCTACACCCCAACCAATTCGGGTTCAGAGAGGGCAGATCATGTGAACTCGCTTTGCAGCAAATTTTAAACTCCTGCGCTCTTAACTTTCAGTCTGGAAAGTACACCACTCTTATTTCACTTGACATTAAAGGGGCTTTCGACAACATCGAATGGCCACACATCCTACACACTCTACAAACACTTAACTGCCCGAGAAATCTTGCGGGAGTCATCAGCTCTTACCTCTCCAACAGGAAAATCTTGATTAACTGGGGCCCTAACTACAGTGTTTTTCCACAATCTAAGGGCTGCCCCCAGGGATCGTGCCTAGGCCCGATCCTCTGGAACTTGGTGGCCAACAAAATTCTTCTAAAAATGAACTCAGAGGGTTTTAAAACCCTCGCATATGCTGATGACTTCTCTGTGATTCTCTCGGGTTTAACGAGAAAAGTTCTGGAGGAACAGGCCCAGGCTGCCCTCTCCCTCTTCAGCTCCCTATTAATAGAATCAGATCTAACACTCTCACCCTCGAAAACGCAAGCATTAACCTTCTCCTTTCCAAGACTCCTTAAACGGAACCCAGTGATGAGGATCGATGGCGTCAGTGTCCGTCATGTTCCACAACTAAAAATATTGGGAATCACAATAGATAGAAACCTAAACTGGCTGGCACACATACAAGACCTAAAAATAAAAACTTCTAAAATCTTCCACAATTCAGCAAAAATGGCAGGGAAGAGGTGGGGTATATCCACCTTCTTCCTAAAAACCTGGTATAAAATAGTAATAGAAAAGATCCTAACCTACGGCGCTGGCATTTGGGGGGGCAACCTCACCAAAGCAGCGTCGAATAAACTTAACTCAATACAGAGAATGTTTTTGGTCCAAATCTCCAGAGGTTACAAAACAATCTCTACTGATGCCCTCACAGTCATCACTGGTATTCCACATGCTCACCTCCAATTAAAATACAACTTTAACAAAACTAACGTCCTGCAATTAAATAATTCCATTCTCACAGGTACTCTCCTCCCTAATATTCATGTCCAACAGCTTTCTAACAGCTGGCAAATACACCCAGCACAGGATGCTGCTTCCCTTTTCATAAATTGTGCAAAAAACAGCTTCTCCCCGTCTGCTCAACTGGCGATCTACACTGATGGCTCCAAAACCGATCATGGAGTGGGAGCGGCACTCTGCGTTTTAAACAATAACAAAGTTCTCCATCAGTGGGCAGGCAGGCTCGCAGACCACAATTCGGTCTTTCAGGCTGAGCTCTTTGCCATCCTGAAGGCAGTTGAGTGGTCAGAAAATAACTCTCCAGACTACAATCAAATCTCAATCTTCAGTGACAGCCTCTCGAGCCTGCAGGCCATAGCTCGCCACAAGAGCAGACACCCACAAGTAATTGAAATTAAAATAAAGCTCTCAAAATTAAAAACTAAAATCTCCCTGGCACACGTTTCTGCCCATAAGGGGGTCGTCGGAAATGAACTAGCGGACTCTCTTGCAAAATCAGCAACAAAATCTAGTGACATAGCCTATTCACTCCCAGCTCCCCCTTCCTTCATAAAATATCACCTAAATCAAAAACTAATTAATGACTGGCAGAGTCTCTGGAGTGTGTCTCCAAAAGGGAGATACACTCACGAGCTAATACCAAATGTCTCACTTAATATTTGGGACCTCTCTCCGGAAATCTCTGCCTTTCTGTCAGGTCATGGCCCCTTCCCCAAATACCTCCACAGATTTCATTGCCGACGATCACCCTTATGTTCATGCGGTGAGGAGGGGACTGCACAACATTACTACTTTCACTGTCAACTTACAATACCTTACCATTTAAGGAACCCTTATCCTAGACCAGCAACCTGGCTGAACAATATAATAACTAGAAAGCCCCTAAGGTTCAAATTAAAGCGCATCTATGCCTTCCTTCAAGATTTATCAAATTCAACAAACTAAATTCCTTCTCTATCTTTCCTTAATTTTTCCTCCTCTCCTACATGGCGAATACTGGTCATGTCTGATGCTACAGAATTCCACTGAAGTGCTCTCGGAAAGCAATCATCCTGCGCATGATGTTGCTAACCAACATTGTTCTTAGGGTGTTTGGGCTTGATATAAAGACTGCGAGAACATTGTATAAAGACTGTGAAATTTGTACATTACCTGAATGAACTTTGTAATTAGGCTTCCACTTGGCACCGGTCCTCTTCACTTTCATGCAACTTTGTCGCCTTTTGTCGCGGGAGAGCTCTGCTCTGGCGACCTTTGTAATTTTTTTTTTCTTTTTTTTTTGTTATTTGCTATGCAATAAACAACGGGGGAGGCTTAACCTTTGGAGACGGGCTCTTCTGAATCTCCACAGTGGCTTTGGAGCCCCTCTCTAAAGGTTAAAAACGCTCAAAACCACTGCATAGTGGTGAGCGGCTTCTTTCCGTCTTAGAATCTTAGAATTAGTAGCACACCAATTTTAAAAATAGATTGGATGGTTGGTTGGTTCATTTTTATCATGCAACATACGAATCCTAAACAAATAAATGTATATTACTGTATTTTCTGCGTATAATCCACAGGGTACTATTTTCAGTCCTGATGAAAAATTTTCCATAGATAATACACACTGCCAGATGCCAGACATCTGGCTTTTATTTTCCAGAGCAATCCGGCCACATTATGTTAAATGTAGAGGTGCCAATTATTACGATTTGTCCGTAATTATTACGGATTTACGGCAATAATTACGGCATTACGGACAACATATAAAAATTACGGATTATATGCTTTTTAAAAAGTCGCGGATATCGTTCGTTAAAGAAAAAAGAAACTCCACTAACAATCGACGATCAAACGTACAACGGAAGAATTCCAATTCATAATCTTTCTCCATCCACAACATAAATGTCAATATTCATTTTAAACTTGCTTTATAAGATTCTAGAATCTATAAAGAAATAGAATTACACAATATTTCTTGATGATGTAATTATTCCCCCCCCCTCCCTCTTTTCTTATCTCCAACCAGCCATCGTTGATTAAAAGCCCTACAAAAGCCTTTAGTTTCCCAGTTTTTCTCTATCAGCAACATAAATGTCAATATTCATTTTAAAATTGCTTTATTAGATTCTAGAACCTATAAAGAAGTAGAATTGTTTCACTTCTCATTTATCTAATTATTTATATTTTGACCGCCCCTCGCCGTTTCCAAGCTAGTGATCAGGGATTACTTCTAGAACCAAAAAAGGGATAGAAGTGCTCAATATTTCTCACATATGTAATTATTTTTAGGCTTTATTACTGAAGTTGATGAATCTATTTGTTTTTCCTTAATAAATTTAAAATACATACTATACTATCAAACAAAAGCTATGTTAGGTTTTATGCAAGATACATAAAGAAAAAAAAAAAAAAAAAAAAATGAGAGAGAGAGGGAGAGATCCAAATGTTTTTTCCCCCATCAAAGCAAGTTAAAAAAAATTTTCATTTTGTAAGAAGATAAAGAAATACATATTTATTTACTTTTGTTTTAGAAATTTTTCTAATTTTTTAATTAATATATTATATATTTGCTTACAAAAACAGTGCAATTCATTATTATATGTGGGCTTTTGCATAAAAATTATTCCGTGACACGGGTTCACTTCTCCACGATGCATAAGTATATAACTCTGATTACTGATAGTTCTTATTGAAAATTGACACCTCTATAAATGTTTTTTACCTCCCCCCCCCAGATTAAATATTTTAAAAGTTATTATTTTTATCGAAATAATTTGCATTAGTGTTCATATATAATGAAAGACTGTGCTGTTTAAGAAACAAACACGACTTATGAAATCAGGTGTAAAATAATTTTATTCTGAATTCAGAATTACTCTTTTTACACTGTATTTAACCAGTTATTAAAATTCAGTAAAAGTGCTAGCCAATCAATAAATATTTTTGTTGTGTGTTTATTATGTCTATAATTTTAAATATAAATTATAATTATTGCAAAAAATTATAATCTTAGCATTGGGATAATTATTTTAAAAATGTTAAAATATAAATATTAAATATATTCAAAGGTTTCTGCAGATGTTTGATCATCGATTGTTAGGGGATGTAAAGAGGATGGGGGGGGGGGGTAAAAAAAAAGTGAGAAATATTGAACAATTCTACTTCTTTATAGGTTCTAGCATCTAATAAAGTAAATTTAAAAAGAACATTAACATTTATGTTGAGGATGGAAAAAGATTAGAAATCCCAAGGTGCCGTAGGGCGTTTGTTTGCCAATCGTTAGGGGGTGGGGTGAGGCACGAGGGGGGACACAAAAAAATACACCAATGAGAAATATTTAACAATTCTGTCTCTTTATACATTCTAGAATCTAATAAAGCAAGTTTAAAATGAAAATTGACATTTATAGTGGATGGAAAAAGATTGAAAATCGCAAAGCAAAACGTAGTCAGAAATGTGTCAGTTTTGGTGCTTGATAAAAATTCGTAATTTTGAGCCAATTTTCGTAGCATCGTAGTTTATGGCCCAAATTCGTAGCAACTATGAATTATTCATAGCAGTTGGCAGGTCTGTATCAGTTGAGACAAATAATAATCGTAGCACAACTCCATAGACCACGAAATTTCAATTTAGAAATTTTTATTCATGAATTTATCAACTGTGAATATTTATTTAAATCAAATTGGAGTGTAAAGGTTGATATTTTTATTTATTACCAACTATGTGAAAAATACCAGAGCCAGGAATCAAACCCCGGCACCTCCGCTTAACGCACGGATGCTCAACCACTGAGCTACACTGGCTGACAACCAGCTTGGCAAATTATTATTTGTCTCACCTGATATATCTGCGTTTGCAGACTCGGTGACTTTTCCAACGAATATTATGCAAGAAGTGCCAAGCTGGTTGTCAGCCAGGGTAGCTCAGTGGTTGACAATCCGTGCGTTAAGTGGAGGTGCCCGGGTTCGATTCCCGGCTCTGGTATTTTTCGCATAGTTGGTAATAAATAAAAATATCAACCTTTACACTCCAATTTGATTTAAATAAATATTCATGGTTGATAATATTAATTTTCAATTTCTTTTTTTTTTTGTGATGGATAATTTACGACGGGCCAGATTCAAGAGCCCCCCCCCCTTTTTTCGTTAAATTTGTCCTCAGGAATCTATGGGACCCACATTCACGAATTTTGATGTGTAGGATGATTATTTGCATGAAACATCAACTCTCAGGAAATCCTTGTCACAACCACTCTTAAAAATAATAAAAAATTAAGTACTTTTTAAGGCTTACTCGAAGATTTTCAAGGATTATTGCAAAAATTGCAGAATGGTTGAGGCAAAATTATTTAGCAATTCCTTTGTTATGCTTTCTTCTTTCTGTAGACAATATTTTTAGAGTAATAACACAACTTAAAAATCTTTATTTATTAACAATACTTACATTTAATGTCTGGCATAGCTCAATCATAGAATATCAGCTCTGCACGTTAAGTCATAGATCCCAGGTTTGATTCCTGGGTTGGGCTGTGGGGATTAAGGCCGATTGACAGCACTAGGGTCCTGAGGGGAAGTATCCTTTGTGGGGTCTTTCTAAGGGGATTTAGCCCATACTTATGCAAGTTTTGGAGAAAACTACGGAAAACTGCAAACGGCTAGGCCAACAAGCGTGACCTGGGATCAAACCTGGCACCTCACGTCTATGAGCTTTTTGAGTACAGAACTGTTCGGCCACTGGTGGGCCCAGTTTGATTCCTGGGATGTTGAGGTGATTTTTAACTGCAAGTTTGGAATTTCCCAAATTAAAAAAAAAAAAAAAACTTTTAAGGACTTTACAAGAAATTCACGCACTTTTACGGGCTCTTAAAAATCATAATGAAATTCAAGTACTTCTTAAGGACTTTCAAGGACCATGGGAACCATGACTGTGACAAGATTTTATGAATTTCCCCTCTTTCCCCCATTGGAGTAGGGGAGGGGGGAGGGGGGCAAAAGACAGTTTTCCAAGCGTAGCTCTCTCCCAAATTATCTCAGGGCAACAATTTTTTGGTATCTGTTTTGGCTATGTGTACGCAACATGCATTATAAAGGGATTTTATGAAGTGTCCCCCTTCCCTTTCTTGGGGATAGGGGTGGGTAAAGAACACATTTCCAATTGTAACTTACTTCTAATTTATCTCAGGAAAGTTATTTTTCAGTGTATTAATTGATAGTGTGTGCCTAAAACACTCTATAAATGGATTTTGTAAAATTTCCCCTTTTCTCCTTTAAGGGGTGAGGGGAGACAAAAAACACATTTCCAACCGTAACTCCATTAAAATTATCTCAAGAAAGAATTTTTTTGTTATGTGGGTCTGCTAAGTTTACGTAAGTACACACACTATAAATCAATTTTGTGAAATATCCCCCTCTCACCTCCCCCCTCTTTGAGGGAAGGCAAAAACACGTTTCTAATAGAAACTCTGCTCCTCAGGAATGTGATTTTTTAAATATGTAGGTTGGCTATGTGCATCAACACAAACTATAAAGGAATTTTGTAAATTCCATCCCCTTTGATGAAGGAGGGCAAAAAAAAACTGAGATTTTTTATAAATTTCAATTAATCCTCTTTTTTTTTTTTTTTTTAAATAAGATTTTTTATATTAATAAGTTATATGCAATTTAAAAAATTAATTTAAATATAGTGATCAGCAAAGTGATCAATGCCTGCTAGTTATTATTTAAACAGAAAAATTGGTAATTTTGTTTTACATTATCACAGATCTATGGTTCAACTAATTATATTAAAGTTATTGACAAGTTCTTCTGAAAAAGATTCATATTGAAAATTTACACCTTCTGGAGGGGTAGGGGGGGGGGTACTCTCTTAAAAAAATATTGTACAATGGTAAGGTACAAAAAATGTGGATGTGCATTAAGAGCAAGGATTATTAAAAAAAAAAAAAAAAAAAAAAAAATCTTCATACAGCAACAACACTCAAGAAAAATTTAATTTGAAATAATTCACAAAACCCAATAATTAAAATCGATATGCGGGATAATATAGTAGAGCATTAAAAATGTTGCTTATAAATATATTCTGAAATAACAATCTGATAATAATAATCCTAATGTTGCACAAAATTTATATTTACTTTCTTATCGGAAAAACTTGTAGCAGAAATAGCAATTTATGGAAATAAAATAACTAAAACAGAAATTTTAAGAAATAGATTTTTATTGTAAATATTTATCTTTTCTTATATAAACAAGGTTTCAGCGTAACAGCAGGAACTTTTGAAGGCTTCTTACTTTTATTCGTTCTTTTAAAGTTAAGGAATACAAACATTTTGTGTGATAAATTCTGAAAATAAATAAAAAAAATAAATAAATAAATAAATAGAAATATTTTATGAATAATAATATAAATTTATGAATAAGAAATAAAACAAACTGCAAATAATTAGAATTATTATAAGATTAAAAAAGAAAATAAACATAGCAGTGGAAAGCTTTAAAGAATACAATTAATATTAAAATCAGCAAAAAATACAACAAATTTGAGAACACATAAGATATTACTACAGTATCTTTCTGTCTTATGCAGAAAGAAACTTATAAAAATGACAAAACAAGTTCAGCGCCGGCCCGAGCAAATTTGGCGCCCTAGGCGAAAAATTTTCGTGGCGCCCCATTAAAACAATTTTTTTAAAAATGTAAGACATGCAGACAATTATACACATGCAAATACTGTAATAAATAATCAACTATTTAATTTTATTACATATTGCATATTATTTTTTTTCAGCGCTACTTTTAGCAGTAGTAGAAACAATATTTTTCAAATGAATTGTTTTAGCTTCATCTTGATCTGTTGATAACGGTGATAGTCCTACAAATCGTTCTCACGTCACTATAGAACGCTGGCAAGTTTTTATTAATTTCAATTATATGAAGCTGGGTTCTCCACTGACCACAGACACAGAAAGTGTCAGCAACAATTTTATTGCTGTTACTAAATTCAATACGCAATGTACTAGTTCGTTACCTGTAGTGTACTTTCATCAACATTCTTAGAGTCTCCTTGAGTCAGATAATCTCCTTATTTTCTACATAATTTCAAAATCACTTTGAAAGTTTTTTTTTTACGACTCACAATCGTTAGAAAGGCATCAGAAAACATGATTTATCTTTTTGGTCTGTTTGAACTTCTCATCGTTCGAATTTCTTGCTGTATCAAGAAAAGAAATATAAAAATTAATCTTAAAATGATGTTTAGCATCACTTGTTGATTTATCAGCTGACTGCATAATTAAACTTCTTTTTCATTTTTCGTAATCGGGCTGGCTCTGACTCCGATGGGAATGATACAGCAATATTAATTTCTTCTGAAAATGCCTCCTGTTTATCAAATCCGAAATCACTTTTACAGTTTCTAAGAAAAAAATTTTGTTTTTAGTAATGCATTAGTAGTGGAGTTTGGGTCACATTTTCACCATTGGCGCGTCGTCTTTTGTTATGTACTGACGAAAACTTTCTTCACTTATTTTCTAATAGGAAATTAACATTTTTTATACATGATCTGGCTTGTGTTCGTCGAGAATGGACACTAGAACGAGGCAGAGCTTTCAATGTTTGTGGGAAAAAGCTGTGCTATGATAGGCTACATTCCACTGTTTGTGGGTTAAAAGAAGACTCCTACAGGTTAAATAAAAGAAAATCGTCAGGACTTTGAATGACGTCAGAGAGTCATGTCGTCTATTCGCTGCAGATTACCCATAGAATTTTCTCACATTGCAAGGATACATAAAATCAAAGTGAAACCGGAAGCATTTTCCATGTTCTGTTTATCAAAGCCTCAATCTTTATTTCTTTCCTATCAAACTATTGTTTATTTACTAATTATTTTGGAAGATGAAGCAAGATTTTTGCTTATTCAGATTCAGGTGGAAAAATCTTTTGTTTTTTGAAATTATTATCCTGATAATGTTTCTTTAGGATTCGGACGAAAATAACTTTTCAAATGAGCCTAATTTGCTTTGCTAATGATATTTTTTCTCTAATTTTCTCTTACAAAATTGTACTCCAAAAAATTTTTTTTTCTGTTAACAGCTAGTCTAAAGTATCAACTGTACTGAAAACAAAATTTCACATTTTATTACTAAGTTGAGCTTCTAGAAAAAGAAACTATAACAGAATCACTTTGTAAAATTCCAAAAAGCCCCCACGCTTAGCCTCTACAAAGTCACCTAGTCTAAAGAGCTAAAAATTCTTTCTAGTTAGAGCTAGCTTCCTTCAAATCTTATTATTATTACTAGCGAGCTTCGCCCGCTAGCGGGTCAGTATTTTCGAATGAATCACTAAAATTAATGAATCACTAATAGTAACTTTTATTTTTAAGAAAAGAAATAAAAAAAAAAAATCATTTCTGATTGGGTAAAAATTTGGCCCGGGTCCCCACTGCCTACGGCAGCGCTGCATGCGCATATTCTTTCCCTGACCCTCCGTGCCCCCCCCCCCTCAAAAAAAAAATTTCTGATCGGGTAAAAACTCACACCGGGTCCCCACTGCCTTCGGCAGCGCAGACCCATGCGCGCTGCGCACGCACGTGTGGAGGTATACGCGCGCTACGCGCACCTATTCCTTCTCAAATCAAATTTTTATTCTTACAAAAAGAAAATTAAAAAAATTATTTCTCATCGGTTATAAAGTCGGACGGGGGTCCCTGTTAGCAAATTTGAAAAAACAAATTTTGCTCAAGAATAGTTTGCAGAGCAAATAGAATACATAGTAAAAGCTACTGAAAAATTGACAGCTAAAGGGTTCAAAAGTAATATAATTTTGACATGAAATAAAGAGAACAGTTTTAAAAACTAACAACTTTTATTAAATTCCATATCTTAACAATCTGTAAACTATTTCAACAATGTTATTAAATTCAACAGTTAATAAACAATTCCAACAATATTAACATTACCTTAATTATATCTCATATTTATCCTTAGGCAACCAGAATAAAGATTAGCCAGCAATCCTTATAAAAACTTCAAATATCAAAAGAAACCTTCAATCACCATTTAAAACTTTAGCAAAACTTAACCTTTAACATATGTAAATTTAATTTCAAAAAACTTAACAAACAATCCAACTGCTATAAATCTATTTAACTTTAACTTTCAATTAAATTATCTGATATTCAACAGAAATCAACAGTCTTAAATCATTTCAAACTTAATAGAAAAATTTAACCGACTTAAATTATTTTAAACTTAATAAAACACCAACTGCCATAGTTTCAACATTAATAGACTATATATATAAACGTTAAACACAACGACATAACCAAAGGCGATATAATTTAAAGGTATTAACAACAACAAAAACTCAACAAGTTTCATAATCAACGGCAATATAATTTAAAGATTTTAACTACAACAAAATTCAACAAGTTTCAACAGTAACATACTTTCCAAACGTAACAATTTACCAGGAAAAAAACGATGTCGGCCTAACGGCTGACAAACAGCATTATATCACAATTAACTATGGAAAAAACTACTCACATAAACATACGACGACAACTGCCGATTCAAAAAACATCACCAGAGCCCAGACGAGAAGAGGTAATGGAGAAGCAATAAACATTCCTTAATTCAACAGTGTCACGGCATTTTTAAACTTATGACACCCACAAATATACTAAGAGCCATCGACTATTACCATGCTGCATTCAAAACAAAAATAAAACAGGGAAACTGATGCAATGAGAAGTTCACCTCCTTGTCTATAAATAGAGCCCGGCGGATCTCAACACCTGGCCAATGAAAACTCGCGGTAACAGCCGAACGCCACGCCATATATTAGCGGCGATGGATACTACCCCAGATAGACAAGTAAAGCTTGCAAGTGTTGCGTGGATGCCGGTAACTACGAACTTCTGTTGATCGTGCTCTCCTGGAGAAATGTAAACAATACCTCCGAAAAAATAAGCTCTGTATTAAAGGTGAGTAATAGGGCTTTAAACATTAATTATAGTATGATTACCCAATTTTATGCATAATAAAAAGACAATTTTTCCACATGTAAACAATGCTTTTTATGCAACAGCCTAAAATTTATTTTGCTATGTTAAATCAAGCCTAACACTTTATTTTACTATTTTTGCTTGACAATTTCTTTATATAAAAATTATAAAACTATCCAAAAAAAACAACATGGGAATAATTTGACATCAGATTTCCCCCTCCATGTTGATTTTTTTCCCCTCCTTTTTTCACTTAAAAAAAAAATGGTTGCCCAAGATTTACATAAAAAAATATTAACAAGATATTTAACATATAACAAACCCATTTCCAACAAGACTTCAACATTACTTTGTTGAAAAATTAATATACAAACTCCAGGCAGCAAGAACAAACATCTGCTAATTGATAATTCAAGTCCATGGCATAGTATGTCAACACTGAGTAGATGCAAAAACTTCAAAAGCATTAATTGCATATTACACTTACCAAATTTTCACTTCTTCATTGCAAACAAAAACTATATACAAAGTATGAATACATTTAATATGATATATATACAATGATTTGACAATCACATAAACATTAACCATGCATGAGCGCTCATGTCTTACACCATTCATTCCAAAATAAATTAAAAAACGTATACAAAACATCACAAAAGCAATGAGAAATAGAAAACTTAAAAAAAACATGGATTTTGGTAGGATCCATAAACCCGAAATATTAAACTTGAAAAAAACTTAAATGGATTTTGATAGGTTCCATTAACCCGACACAATTTTAATTTACTAATTTTTACCCTTGATTTACTTTTAAAAAAACTTTATTAATAAATTTATTAAGATTAAATTTAGTAAGAGGCTTTGTGAAAGGATCTGCCAAATTGGACTGACTGGGAATATATCTAAGCTTAAACTGTTCTTCAAATAACCATTCGCGAATAAAAAATAATTTGACGTTAATATGTTTTGATCTATTATTTTCGATCGGGGACTTTGTAAAATCGATCGCGGGTTGATTGTCAGCAAGTAAAAGTGGGGGAGTATGTGAACCAGGAATTAAATTAAATTTAAAACAGTCTTCCAATATATGGTCCAACCACATCAACTCCTTCACACACTCGCACATTGCGACGAACTCGCTTTCCATTGTAGACAAACTTACACCCCTCTCTTTGAAGGTTCTCCATGAAATAGGGCTCTCATCAACAAAAACAATCAAACCTCCCATAGACACAAAGTCGTCTCGATTCATCGCAAAGTCGGCATCTGAATAAGCATTTAAATTTGAGTTACGACATTTTAAATTCAATTTGAATTGCTTAGTATATAAAACATATCCCAAAAGTTTTAACAAGCCATTCCAATGAGGCAGACCAGGGTTGCTTTGAAACTGACTTAAGATATTGACTGCATAGGCTATATCTGGACGTGTCCTGCTGGCAACAAATGACAAACATCCTAAAACATTCCTATATGGGAATCTAGTCATTTCGTCACTTTCTTGCTTATTAGTCGGACAGTCCTTTTTAGAAAATTTAACTCCTTTTACAATTGGAAGCGAAGAGATAGGAATATGAAAAGACTTAAAACGATCGACTACCTCTTCAATATATGATGACTGAAACAATTGAACATCACCATTATCGTATGAAAATTCGACTCCCAAAAGTTTTTGAGTCTTGCCTAAAATCTTTAAGTCAAATTTCTGCCCCAAACGTTTAACCGTATTGTCAATTTGAGATTGCTTCTTGCCAAAGATGACAATATCATCCACATAGACTAGAAGAACAATAAAATTTTTAAACTTATATGTGCAATTGCACCAATTAAACTTTTCAAAACCCAAATCCAACAAAACCCGGTTCAATTCATAAAATCATAAACGCCCACTTTGGTGTAAACCATATATTGCACGATCAAGTTTGCACACAAGGTGCTCCTTCCCTCATACTATATACCCAGGTGGTTGGCACATGTATATATCCTCATCCAGAGGGGCATACAAGTATGCACATTTAACATCACACTGAGTGTTAAACCATTTCAAATTTGACACCAAAAGGGAGAAGAAAAAACGTACCACGGAAAAATTTACTACAGGTGAAAATGTCTCGTCGTAAGAATCGCCTTTAATCTGGTAGAAACCTTGGGCCACAAGTCTTGCCTTGAAGCGTGCGATGTTTCCATGCTCGTCTCTCTTTAAGGCGTAGACCCAGCGGTTTCCCAAAGGAGCTTTATCCTTAGGTAGCTCAACTAAGTGCCAGACTTTACGATTTTCCATACTTTCCATTTCCTCATCCATAGCAATTTTCCACTCGTCATATTGTTGGGATTTAATAGCCTGGTTAAACGTCTTTGGAACCAAAACATCTAGTCATTTTGCTTTCTGCCTACGTCTTTTCTTGAACTTGGTCAATTGTGATGATGGAACAATATTCTGATTTACTACCCCTTCAAACAAATTCCCCCCAGAAAAATCAAATATATCAGGATTAAACAAAATATTCTTATCTAAACAAAACCTCTGGACATCGTTAATCGACCTTAATCTCGTATTAGAGCCATCTGGATAATAGTATATGTCAACCCGTTTACCAGTAGGTCTCGGAACCGCTTTACGTCGCCACACGAGTTCAGACTGCAATTCAACAGGGGAATCGACAGGTTCATCTAAAACACCTTCGTCGACCTCTTCAGGCTCACTCTGCGCGATTATATCGACAGGATCAGATATGTTCTGATCTACTGGACTATCGGCGAGCAGGTCTAAATCGGAAGACGGGGTGCCCAGCACAGCTCCACTGTCCTTACCATACAAGTCCACACCAAAAGAAACATTCAGCGTTTCGATGATTTTATCCTCCTGTGGCAGCCAAACCCGGTAACCTTTAGTTCTGAGGGCGTAACCAATTAGTACTCCTTTTTGGGACCTGGGTGACAGTTTGTGCTGACGCCTCTGTTTGGGGATACCCGCATATACTACCAATCCAAAAGGTTTTAGATGTCTAACCGAGGGTTTATGACCAAAGTATAACTCGAAAGGGGTCTTTTTCTCACCTCTGTGAATCACACGGTTCCAAGTATAAGAAAAATAAAGAACTGCTTCGGACCAAAAACGTAGTGGTAAACCACTGTCCACCAACATTGCTCTAACACAGTTCATTGCCGTCTGATTAAGACGTTCACAAACACCGTTCTGTTCCGGGGTATATGTGTTTGTCAATTCATGAACAACACCATTCGTATCACAAAAGTTCTTGAAATCGTCGTTCACAAATTCAGAACCATTATCGGTTCGTATAAACTTCAATTTTCTCCCCAACAGTCTCTCTGCTCGAGCAATGTGGCGAACAAAAATAGAAAAAACGTCAGACTTATTATTCAATGGATAGATAGCAGTCCTTTTAGAAAACATGTCAACAATTGATAAGAAAAAACTTTCCCCTTTATATCCTTTGATCTTAATAGGCCCCCAAATGTCCATAAAAATACGTTTCAAAGGACCATCACACTGGGTACCAGAAAAAGCTTTAAACTGGATCCTTTTTTGTTTACTTAAACGACAAGGTTCACAAATGAACTTAGAAAATTTCAATTTCGGCAGACCCTTTACACCATTGCATTTACTAGTGTAAATCACAAGATCTGGACTTATATGGCCAAAACGAGCATGCCAGGATTCAACACTATTAGCTTTTACATTAAAGGCACTACAATTTAAACTATTTGAGATCTGATTATCACATTTGTTTAAGACTTTAGGGTATACATTATAAACACCGTTATTTAATTTAGCAGAAAAAATCTTTTTGCCATCCTTGTCAAGTACGTCAATATTTCCCCCCCTGCCAGAAAAACTTGCCCCGTTAATGTCCATTACAGGACCAGAAATCAGATTTTTACGAAGTTTAGAGGAAAATAAAACATTTTTCAAAATATATACATTATTATCAAATTTCAAATTAACAGAACCTTCCCCCTCAATGGGGAAACTAACGCCATCAACCGCAACGTATAAATCCTCACCTTCAATTGGTGTAAATTCACAAAAATATTCCACATTCTTACAGAAATGATGTGAAGCTGCTGTATCGAAAGCCCAGCAGCTATCATCATCAACATTGCTAAAATTAGCCTGAGCGATGAAATAATTTTTTGATGAAACATTACGGTTGACAGCTTTAGTTTTATTTTTATACACATTTGGAGATTTATCTATTGAAGTATTTTTATATTGACTATTAACAGGTTGTTTAGGTAAAGTCACTCGACAATTTTTACGAATATGTCCAAGACGGCCGCAGCGAAAACACTTTACTTTATTTGAAAAATTTCTGGCATGACTAGTGTTCTGCAACTCAACACGGTGATTTACACTTATATTTCTTAATTCCAAACGTGATTCCTCTGCGATCATTTCTACCACAATTTTCCTGAACTCAAAGTTATCTTCCCATCTGAGGATATACTGGACGGCCGACTCAAACTTAGCAGATAAATTCTGTAAAAATTGGTAGGAAATGTAGGTATCCTCCATAGGATGACCCATATCTTTTAACTGGTCAGCAATCCTTGATAGACGTTGAGCATACAAGTTAACAGACTCATCAGGTTTCATTTTGCAGCTAAACAATTCATTTACTAAGTGCATATGATGGGCGCGCAAATCTTTCACAAAATGCTGCTTTAAAACCTTCCAAGCTTCCTTAGGGCATGAACAATTATCTATTAATCCTCTATATTCAGGTGTTATATTCAAGTAAATCGTAGATAAGGCTAAACGAGAACGAGCCTTGAAATCGTTGATACTGCCTTTACTTGCAACTCCCCCCTTCTCATCAGGCTCCGGCAAAGTTTCGTCACCATTGACCAAGTCCCATGAGTTTTTTTCAATAAGTACAAACCTAATATCCTTAGTCCAAGTTGCATAATTATGCGTACTTAGTTTTTCAATTCCCGGCAGGATATTTAAAGCCATTCTCGAAATCCCAACTGCCAAAAGTTATATTTAAAATAGAAACGTCAAATGAGCTGCCATTCAGCAAAAGTCCATAACCAGATGTTAGCAAATTTGAAAAAACAAATTTTGCTCAAGAATAGTTTGCAGAGCAAATAGAATACACAGTAAAAGCTACTGAAAAATTGACAGCTAAAGTGTTCAAAAGTAATATAATTTTGACATGAAATAAAGAGAACAGTTTTAAAAACTAACAACTTTTATTAAATTCCATATCTTAACAATCTGTAAACAATTTCAACAATGTTATTAAATTCAACAGTTAATAAACAATTCCAACAATATTAACATTACCTTAATTATATCTCATATTTATCCTTAGGCAACCAGAATAAAGATTAGCCAGCAATCCTTATAAAAACTTCAAATATCAAAAGAAATCTTCAATCACCATTTAAAACTTTAGCAAAACTTAACCTTAACATATGTAAATTTAATTTCAAAAAACTTAACAAACAATCCAACTGCTATAAATCTATTTAACTTTAACTTTCAATTAAATTATCTGATATTCAACAGAAATCAACAGTCTTAAATCATTTCAAACTTAATAGAAAAATTTAACCGACTTAAATTATTTTAAACTTAATAAAACACCAACTGCCATAGTTTCAACATTAATAGACTATATATATAAACGTTAAACACAACGACATAACCAATGGCGATATAATTTAAAGGTATTAACAACAACAAAAACTCAACAAGTTTCATAATCAACGGCAATATAATTTAAAGATATTAACTACATCAAAATTCAACAAGTTTCAACAGTAACGTACTTTCCAAACGTAACAATTTACCAGGAAAAAAACGATGTCGGCCTAACGGCTGACAAACAGCATTATACCACAATTAACTATGGAAAAAACTACTCACATAAACATACGACGACAACTGCCGATTCAAAAAACATCACCAGAGCCCAGACGAGAAGAGGTAATGGAGAAGCAATAAACATTCCTTAATTCAACAGTGTCACGGCATTTTTAAACTTATGACACCCACAAATATACTAAGAGCCATCGACTATTACCATGCTGCATTCAAAACAAAAATAAAACAGGGAAACTGATGCAATGAGAAGTTCACCTCCTTGTCTATAAATAGAGCCCGGCGGATCTCAACACCTGGCCAATGAAAACTCGCAGTAACAGCCGAACGCCACGCCATCTATTAGCGGCGATGGATACTACCCCAGATAGACAAGTAAAGCTTGCAAGTGTTGCGTGGATGCCGGTAACTACGAACTTCTGTTAATCGTGCTCTCCTGGAGAAATGTAAACAATACCTCCGAAAAAATAAGCTCTGTATTAAAGGTGAGTAATAGGGCTTTAAACATTAATTATAGTATGATTACCCAATTTTATGCATAATAAAAAGACAATTTTTCCACATGTAAACAATGCTTTTTATGCAACAGCCTAAAATTTATTTTGCTATGTTAAATCAAGCCTAACACTTTATTCTACTATTTTTGCTTGACAATTTCTTTATATAAAAATTATAAAACTATCCAAAAAAAACAACATGGGAATAATTTGACATCAGTCCCCAATGCCTTCGGCAGCGCAGCTTTCAGCCCCTTCTAATTTACCTACGTATACCAATTTAGAACGGTCTTACTCAATTAGCTGAGATGTAAAAGAACACCTGTTCAGGACGCCTCAAAACGTGTAAATCTGCTGAAAACTTTCGATAATATAAAAGAACTTTTAAATATCTTTCGAATGATGTATTAAAAATAATTTAATCATGATTAGAAATTGAAATATTGCAATTTGAAAATATTACAGCGCCATCTGGCGGTACAAATTTCTGTCTTCCACTGTTCGATCCCAAATCAACAAAGCTTTCTAATGATGTATTACTGATGAAATTATTTTAATTAGTAGTTGATATACAAAAGAAAACTGATTCAGAAGACCTCAAAACGTGTAAATCTGGTGAAATCTTGAATTCCATTTTTATAATGTAAAAGTACTTTAAAATGTGTATCGAATGACGCATTAAAAAAAATTTAATCATGATTAGAAATAGAAATATTGCAATTTAAAAATATTTCAGCGCCACCTGGCGGTAGAAATTTCTGTAATCTACTGTTCGATTCCAACTCAACAAAGCTTTCAAATGATGTATTACTTGTGAAATTTTTTTAATTAGTAACTGAGACAAAAAAGTAAACCATTCAGGACACCTCAAAACGTTTAAATCAGGAGAAATGTCGAAATATCGAATTTCTGTAATCTACTATTCAATTCCAAATTAACAAAGCTTTCAAATAATGTATTACTTATGAAATTATTTTAATTAGCAGCTGAGATACAAAAGAAAACCCATTCAGGACACCTCTAAACGTGTAAATCAGGTGAAATCTCTAATTCCACTTTCGACACTTTAATTAGTAGCTGAGATACAAAAGAAAATCCATTCAGGAGACCTCAAAACGTGTAAATAAGCTTAAATCTCGAATTCCACTATTGCGATGCAAAAGAAAACCTAATCAGGAGACCTCAAAACGCGTAAATCGGGTGAAATCTCGAATTTCCCTTTCGATAATGTAACCGTACTTTAAAATGTGTATCGAATGACGTATCAAAAAAAAAAAAAAAAAATAAACATAATTAGAATTTTAAATATTGAAATTTTAAATTATTCCAGCGCCATGAGACCTCAAAACGTGTAAGTCAGGTGAAATTTCGAATTCCTTTATCTACGGTAGTCGGTTAATGGAAGTAAATAGAAAAAGAAATATTTTTACCTTAAGTGTATTTGTGTCGTTTTGAAACAGGCACCCTCTTTCGATAGATAAAATGTCAAGCGTGTAACGATAAAATTTAATTTGCAATTAAAATGTAAATCTTTTGTTTATTGACCAAAATCTCTGAAATTTGAACTGTAAGTTTGTTTTGTGGTGTTAAGATTGTATACTAATTGAAATGTGCGAATTTTGAAAAATTGAAGAAAATAGAAAATTGCAATTATTAATCGCAGAACGAAAACACGTGACCTCATTAAACATCAGATGTTTTTTCTTTCCGTTCAAGATCGTCTGCCAAGTTAAAATGCTTGTGATTTGTTGCCACCATTTTTTTTTAGTTTAGTTAATTTAAAAAAATCTAATTGTCCGATCGATAAGCCGTTTAAACCATCGGATTGAGAAAAAAAAGCCCTTTCCAATGGTATCTTGTTTGTAACAATGAGACTGATATTTCTAATTTATTTTCCACTTTTTCCGTAAAAATGTCGCTTTTTAAGCATTTAATCATGAATTCTGGGTCATTTTTCGGTAGACATGTGTCGACATTTTAATTAATATCTCCGCTAATTAGGGTCGCATCGCTAAGCGAATTATCGCGATGTCGAGATGAAGAAATTCTGCGTCTGTTGACACCGGTTTCGAGTCGATGCGACCATTAGCGCCGGAGCATTAGCGATGACAAGGCATTTCTCACAGACAGACAGACAAACGCGCACAGATTTTAATAATATAAGGAGATTATTATTTTTTTTATTTTTATGTCAGTTCAAAATTATAAAATTAAAATATTTATAACTTTTCGTATATAAAGTAAAAGTTATAAAAACCCTGACTATAACTTTTATTATTATTAATGGATATTACAAACATGCCATTATTGAAAGTGTCATACTGACAGTACAGTAACTTGAAAATTCTAATAGCTGTTCTGCTGTAAGTATGACAAAGGATGGCCTTTTTTCAGTCTACAAATGGGAATAGTTTCAATGTGTATTTTAACAATAGCTTGCCAATGACAGTAGACCTACAGTCCCAGTATCTCTTTATTCTTTTCGGAAACTAATGCACTTTACACAAAAGAAAAAAGAAATATATAATACGCAATTTCCCGCAAAGATTGATTTGATTTTCCATAAGTTTACCTAAAAAAATGACAGAGTCGTTTTTTTTTTTTTTTTAAAAAGGGTAATTGTGTGAATTGTAAGTGTGGGATATTGCATTGTAAACATATGTGGCGGAGAATACTCAAAGCGGCAAAGTAAATATTTTTAAAGATTGCAACAGTGCAAGCAAATGACTTATTATAGGTTTGATAATGAATATTGCATGTGTCAGTAGTATCAAAGAACCTATAACAAAGAACCTATGTTATAGGTTCTTTGGTAGTATTCTGTGTTCTGGAAAGTAGTTCTTGTGATTGAGTCTGTGCTACATTCATACATTTTTTGGGGCCGTTTGCCACATTTGCCACAAAATCCCCCCCCCCCCCCCCACACACACACAAGTACTAAGTTATTAAAATTTGGTTTGTAGAAATACCTCTCATAGAACGAAATGCTTTGGAATACTTTCGGCTATTCCTGTACATAAACCAATAACAATATTTACTCAATTTTCCATAGAGAACACTCCATAATGAACATATATCAGTTCGAGAATGAGCATACCTTCTTATTTCCGCTAAGGGCACGGCTTCTTCTATTCCTTCTTCTTCCCTTTGAGCCCATTCCGCTAAGGGCACGTTCCGCTAAGGGCACGGTCGCTAAGGATACGACACCCATTTTTTTGTGCTATCATCAGTTTGAGTTTGAACCTCGGAAAAGTAGCTGGATGTTATTTATATTTTGAATCCTGTTATTCCGAAAGATATGATACTTGGATCCTCTGAAAATAAATAAAATTCTACCTTTCATCAAATTGAAATCAAATTCCAAATGGGTTGTTGTAGAAGATCAGGCACTCTTCACTCACTAAGAGATTTCGTTGGACACTATCTGTGTTTGAACCGCCACCTAATTTTCATACTTTATGTAATTTTAAAAAATCTAAATCGATAAGCTGTTTAATCCGACGGATTCAGAAAAATCACCCATTTCATTTGGTACCTTATTTGTAACAAATTTTTGATTAGATATTTTAAAATTAACAAAAATATAAATATAGAAATAGCTTTAAAATAGGCATTTAAATTTTTAATTGTTGCCTTTTTTTTTTTTTTTTTTTTTTTTTTCAGCATAAAATGAAATATGCTTTCACGTGAAAAAAAAATAATAAATAAATAAATAAATAATAATAATAATAATATTAATAATAACACATAAATAAATAAATAAAATATTAAATTTGCTCATGCATATGAAAAAATGACGTCTACAAAAATAATAATAATAATTCTAAATTTTAAAAGTAACGAAGAGATAAATAAAGTGCGAAAACTTCGCACGGGCTTGCTAGCAAACGAATTATTTGAAGTGAGAAATAAATAAAATGATCATTTTTCAACGGGCGCCTTAGTCGCTCTATAACTAACTAGTATTATATAAATAAAGAGAAGTGTGTGTGTGTCTCTCTGTCTGCGCTCTGGAGCTCAGACTACTAATCTTAGAGCTACACAACTTAGCAGAGTGGTTCTTGGGGCATTGCAGGTGTGTACTTCATCGACTTTTTTTTTTTTTTAATTATTATTATTAGATTTTTTCCGATTTTATCCATTGGCTTTTCTGATTCATTTTCTAAAATTTATTCTTTCACTTTAGTCGTCTGCGTATAATACAACGCATTTTAGACTGTTTATTTATTTATTTATTTATTTAATTCATTCACGTAAATGCGAAACATTTTTTTTTTCTTGCAGGTCTAGCAGGTTTTGCTAGATTTGCTGGTCACTGTATTTAAATGAATTCTCAAAATTGAACACTGTTTTTTTAAACACTTTATATACATAAAAATATACAATAAATCCCATTGAAATTAATCCCTTTGAGCATTAGTTCGCGTACCCGCTGCGCTTGGCAGCATCTTTCTCTCTCGTGTTATGTCGGCACAAGTCTATACAATCAGGTCTCACTGCCTAACGCAGCAGTGACATTTCCCGAAATTTTAATTTAGTTATTTATTGGACGACAGATGGAGCTGCTATTGTTCAAGAACTACGATTTCACAGATGGATATATGCCAGCCTTTTCATTTTTGTACCATGTATTAGCAAGACCCAATCACTCAGTTTTTTTGCCCTCACTGTAGAATTATAAAAATTCAAATAGAATAAATTTATAACTTTACTACAATTAATTATATTAAAAAAATTATACATAAACATAACTGTTGTAAATATATGTATATATATCTTATTTAAAATTTAATATGTTTAGTTTTTTCTACTGTATTGCCATTTGATTTCAGTATAGTAATGTATAAATAATAATAATAATAATAAATCGCTTTTACATGTATGAATGAATTAAATAAATAAAAAATAAAGAGTTTATAGCCTTAAAATAAAATTAAAAGGAAAATTAATATAAAAAAAAAAAAAAAAAAAAAAAAAAACTTAAAAGTCGTTAAGATACATAGACGATTGAAATGTAAGAATAAATTTTAGGATATGAAACCGAAATATGAATACATAAGATCGGTAGAAAAAAAAAATTCAAAATTCGAAAAAAATCTCGATGAGGTGTACACTTGCAGAATCCCGACTATCCATTTGCCGAGTTCTGTAACTCTGCGATCAGTTGTGCGAGCACCACAACGTGCGCGCACACACATGCTCACAGAGATGCACATACGCAGACACCTCTCTTCATTTAAGTAGATTATATTTATTAAAATCAAATGACAGTACATTAGAAATCAGAATACCATTCTAATATATTATTTATAATTATACTGTTATTTATCCTTTTTAATGAAATTACAACTACGCATACTTTAGAAAAAATATTTTTTCTTCTTTACTCATTGTGAAGCAGACTTCAACTAAAAATTTTATTTTTAGCAGAAATACTAAATAAAAATTTGTAATACTATTGGTATGCTTTATTTAATTTTATTACTTCTATCTAAAAACCGTTTGATTTATCACTCAACATGAGTTGGAAATTGCTTGCAAATTTTCAAATATCGAAAAAGAAAAGAAAACGAAAAAAAAAAAAAAAACATACACACACACACATTTTAATTATATTAAAATATTTGTCGAACAGATTTTCATTGCACATAGCTAAGAAATACACCAGTAACAAGCTTCCTAATAAAAATATCACACTGAGAGCGGCCTATTCATTTTGAAGTTACAATGTCTGACACTTCTCCTTTTTGGTCGGAAATTAATAATGGACATGGAGTTAAATAAGACAAAATAAATTTCATTCAAAAGATTGCGTCTCTATTCACAGAAACAGAAGGGAAAATTCCGTCTCTTGTGAGAGGGATTAGTGTAGATTAGGTAGGCACTGGGGAGCTTAGTTTATGAGCACTTATGCTAAGAAAACGCAGGTTCGAAACGTGGGATCACTTTTTCTAGCATTGCTGAAATTATTTTGACCTTTATATCATAAAAGTGTGTAATATATATTGTCAAAGTTATCATTTAAAAACTTTTATTTGATTTGATTTGATTTGATTTATTTATTTATTTATTTTCATTTTAATGTGTTTGTAAGAATCTAGCGTTGCAGTGGAAACTTATTTAAAGACAAGACAGTTCTGTTACAAAATGATAGTTCGGAAATGCTCACTAAATAATATTGCCATTTCATATCCAGTTTCAACAAAATCACAACAGACTTTTGAAAGTGATACTGTAAAACATGTTATGCCCCCTCTTTCCTTGATAGAGGGGGAAGGGTTTTAATCTTAAATATGATTCTTAGGTATATATAGTTACATATAAAAATCAAAGTTTTATGGGTATATTTTCTCCTTTGATTTATGAAAAGACATATTAAATATCTTGTTTTTCTACTCTAGTGAATTTTTATTCATTTATTTATTTATAGGGTGGGGGAGCAATTTAAAGTGTTTGAAATTCGTATTTAATACATTTTAATGAAATGATCCTATGTATATAGTATGTGTTTTATTTCTTTTTTTCTTTTGACGTATGATGGATTACATGAAAACAAGTTTTACCCCCACCTTCCCATTTCTGCCACTACCCGCCTCACCAGTGGCCCAGCAGTTTTGCGCTCAAAACTTGTAAAAGAGAAGTACTGGGTTCGATACCAGGTCACGCTCTACGATATAGCCGTTAGGAGTTTTCCTTGGTTTTCTCCAAAAATCGCGTAAATACGGGCTGGTACCCCGTACAAACATAGTATGGTGGTACCAACTACGCCTAGGAACCTAAATTAGCCATGAAATTTATTGACCTTAATCCTAACACCAAAACATCTCCTAACTCCTTTGGAAAATGAAAAAAAAGAAAAATATATAAATAAAAATAGGATTTTTATTGTTAAATATTCATGAGTTACTTTTTAAAATAAGAATCATATGAACATTTATATAGAACTGTATATGTATATATATATCTTTTTTCCCTGGCGATGGAAATGAATATATGAAAAAGACGCTTTATTCCTTATCTTCTTTCGAGATTCGGGGTGAGGGGAAAGAAGGAATGATTTGTTTAAAACTCTGAAATCGGCAATTTAGGTATTCATGCCTGTAATATATATATATATATATATAAAAAACTATATATATTTCTTTCTTTCTTTTTCTTTTATTTATCTTTCTTGACATCTAAAAGCTTATTTGAAAAGTACTTGCTCCATATCCTATTATTTCAATTTAGAAAATTCTTGAAATTTATAAAGTTTAATTCTGAAAAAGCATTTGTTACATTTTAAACGAAGATTATTATGCATATCATTTTTTTTTTAAAAACTTCTTAGAGGGAATAACGTGTTAAAAATCACGCATTTCTACACCCCTTCCCTTTCACTTTAGAGGACGAATTACGAAAGATCCTGAAATTGATTTTATAAATTCGCATTTTGCATTTCAAAAATAGAATTTAATGGATGTATTTTTATTATTATTTTTTTAATATAAAGGATGTGTGAAAAACTATTTTTCTCTGTTTACGCCTTTGAACAAAACACACCGTTCTGCTTATAGTACAAATACGTAATATCAATTATTACACTATATCTGGAGAAACATCTTTTTCTACAAGAAATACGAGTGAAAAGTGCTTACGTCCTCTTCCAATTGTCATTTATAGCCGAAGGGTACACGAGTAAAAGTTAGCGACACAGGAAGTAATTTATCATGATCCATCATTTTCCCCTCTACAGAGATTGAAAATAAAAGAAGATCGCAATATTTTTTTAATTTTTCGGCCGTTTTACAAAAAATTAAATGCATAAAAGTGAATAAAAGTGGTATGACACTAAACAAAAAAAATTTTTACATCTCTGAAGAGTTTTTCTTTTTAAATTTTCCTAATTGAACTTAAGTTATCGATGTTTAAAGTAAAACATATGCAAATTCGCCCAGAATAAATTTAATTTAAATGTGTTAAAAATCATTTCTTCAAAAAAATAAAACTGTAGAAAGGTATGAAAAGTTGTCCTCTACAACACTGACAAATATTTTGCAAATCTATTGGTTTTTTAATTAATTATTAAGGGACAAAGTTTCCCCATAGGTTAACATGGAGCCTATAATGTTCAAGATGGCGGGTACACAGCAACCTTAATGATTTTGACTAGAAGTATTGCAAAAGACATGAAAGAGCTTGAAGCTTAGACTGTCTAGTTAAAAGAATTGAAAGCTGGACAAAATCATATGATAGTAGCACAACATGAGATGAAAATCGGACATGAAGAGATGAAGTATGGATAAAAGAAGATGAAAGCTAGACAACATGAATTGAGAGAATAGCTGAAACACTGACAAGAGGAGTTAAGGATAAAATAGAAGTCATGTAAGAAGAGATTCGTTGAAAAGTTAAATTCAAGAGAAAATGCAAGAGCGAGAGAAATTTTTGAGGAAAAAATAAAATTTACGAGAATTAAAGTTGAAAAGACAATTCAAGCAAAGTTTCTAGAAATTAAAGGTTCCAACTGCCCATATGTAGCACTAGTGCGACATAAAACTCACTTTCCTACCCTCCAGAAATAAAAGAAGGGGAAAGTATTTAAAAATAAGAAAAGATGTACAAAGGAAAGACCGAAACATAAAAAATATGCAAGGATTGATTCATGAGATGAAACATGATGTACAAATTAGACCCTTGAATGGTAAGTCAAAACTTTATAGTTCCAATAAAGTACAGCCCCATTAAATAATGACTCGGTGACTTTTAGATATAGTGTAAAGCTGTTAACAATTAGATGGACAGATTTAATGACGGACTGTTTTCAAATCTCAATTCGACGTTGTAAGTTTTTTAAATAAATTGATCGTTATTATGGTAAAATCAAGCCAGTTGTTTGTGACTCTTTCTCTAGCGCTTCTCATCAGATAAATTAGATTGACTTTGATGCCCTGAAAAGTCAATTCGAGGATTATCCATTTACTTCATTTTTACAAGTCCAATTGAAAACACGCCAAGAAAAACTCAGTAAATGTTTCCAAGTTATAGGAGCAGACTTTTACCTTTTAGTCCTTTCTAGACAAAGATTGTAAGTGTTTAAAATTTTCCCACAACATGAGTGCTGTGTTTCCAAGACTACATTTTATCTATTCTAAAGTGCCGTTAGATAGTAATAAATAAAATAAATCTTGTTGTCTGGATTGTGCCGCCCTCTAGATTTGAGCGCCCTAGGCCATCGCCTAGTTTGCCTATATGGTCGAGCCGGCCCTGAACAAGTTGCAGCATTTAATATAATCCTACATAATATTAAGCAAGAGGTCTCCTGAATAGTATCACATAGGCCCCAAGTCTACTGTTTTTGGTGGGAGACTTTAAACCGTGAAAATTTTACAGCTGTTTTCGGTGATATTAATCGTAAAAAATATATGTAACATTTTCCATTTAAAAATAATGGTGTCAATTCTGATTTAAAAGTTTAAAAACTTGGCAGCTCTGGTGTCAGGTAACCCCCCCCCACCCACCCCCCCAAAAAAAAAAAAAAAAATAAAAAAATAAATAAATAAAGGTTCTGGACACTTATTTTATATTTTGATAAAATGGATGCCATACTATGTACAGTTTTAATTTGTTATAAGTAGTAGTCCAGGGTTAGAAATAAGCAGTCGTTAGTCGTATTTTGCGACCAGTTTTTTCATTTTGACGCCTAGAATTCCAATCATAGGTGCCATATTTGACGCCTGGATTTTTTCCTCATCATATGTAATAATTTTCCCAATCCCATCAGACTGTAAACAAGTCTATTTCAGTCAGCTGAACCTAATAAAAACTGATTTAAGAAATCGTATCTCTATGAAAGTAGTTGACAATTTGTTAATGATTAAGTTAAAAGGCCCTATATTGGAAGATTTCTGCCCAGAAAATTCTATTAAACTGTAGTGGAATGATGTATCTTTTGAATGAAGAATAAATTTGTGATTTTAAATATGTACGTTTAATATTGTCAGTGTAATTACATTCATTACATAAATATATTTTATATTATTTACAAGTTGATGCTTTATTTTTTTTTTTAATATACATATTTAATTATAGATGGCACCTAGATTTTTCATTTTGACGCCCAAAAAATTTAATCCAGACATCATTTTGACGCCTAGTTTCAAAATTCTTATTTCTAATACTGAGTAGTACACTGTACAATTAATCAATACAAAAATTGGTACACTTATTAATCTTGACAAAATCTAGCTAATATCCCATTTTTTAGTTCAATCAGATAATTTGTTCAAAAGATATTAAATAAAAACCTTATTTAACTTTCTAAAAAAAAAAAATGATGCCATAATATTAATAATAAATGTTTATTTCAAAAAATTAAATGCTAACACCTTTTTATTTCATTCCTTTTTTTTTTACATAAAAATAAACATTAATTTCTTTACATGTGAATAAAAGAAAAATTAAAAAATTAAACCTGTATAATAAAAACTTTCTGATAAAACTGACATTATCACAGCTTTAAAATTTTTATTTTTATAGATATATTTTAAAAATATTAATTATAATTATTCAAATGGGCTTATATGTTTTTTTTTTTTTTTTTTTTATCATCTGCAAGTAATGTGGAGTTTTAATATAAGATCTTGGTGACTTTTATTATTTATTTTTTGCTGTTTTGGCAATGAATTTAAATCACAAATGCTTAAGTAAAGAATTTTGTGAAATTTGTCTGAGCTACTTCAGTGCTGAATTCCACCTATACTAAACCTGTTCCTAAATGTGAATAAATATTTAGTTTTCATGTTTCTAATCAATATAACGAAATTTAAATAATTAAATGTCATTTACATTTCATTAACAGCTGTATATCATGGTAACTGTCCATGATATACAGCTGTGGCGAAATACTCATATTTGAACCGCTTTATTTTAAAAGGGGACTTCTACCATTTTTATCGAATTTCGCTTTTTTACCTTTTTCAGTAAAAGGGACATAGATCTATTATTTAATGAAGAAACGAAACTTTTTGGCTTATAAGTATGTCTACAGGAATGCTTTGAAATTTTCGTTTTATTTTAAAAGGGGACTTCTGCAGCACTCCTTCATGCCCTGTGATAGGGATTTTTCTATTATTAGAAGGATTGTTAGAAAAACTGAAAGAATTTATACAATGGATGAATATGTTGACTAGATAAAAAAGGCTTCGAATAAATTGCAGAAATTTACAATTGTCCAACCTACACATCGCGATGTTTTGGTTTTTAACAGCTGGTATCCAGAATTTTACAAAAAGACATGCCTCAGTGAGGAATCCTACGGTAAAACTGAACCAAAATCAGAAAAGGTTTCTTTTAGAATATCAACATATCACTATCTGAAATGTGAAGATTCTAACACTGCGATACTTGCAAAACTTTATTGTGGGTTTAACTCAGCACAAATTTAGACTAAGAAACACGCAAAAGAACTTGTCTTTGCCTGGTAAAGGGAATGTTTCTCGAAGACCCATACTGAAAAGTAAAGTAGACGATATAAAAAAAAACTCTTAAATTCATTCCTCAGGAGCATCTGGCTTTTTGGAATACAATTATTACAGAATATCCTACGACTGAAAGTGAAATTAATTTGTAAATTAAACATTCTGATGAATTTACCTTTGTATTTAATTACTTTCTTATGTATTCACAATTTATCAGGAATATTTGATATAATTCGTTACACTTTATTTTTTCATTTTTTCTTTAAAAATTGAATGACCTTTCTGCATTTTATTTTAAAAGGGGACTTCTGCTGTATAAATAATTTCTTTTTTTGAAAAACATATTGATCATAAATTTGGTTTTTATACATTAAAATATGTATATCAATGAGTACTATTAGCTGGCAAAAACTTGTAGATTAAGATAAATTAAACCACAAATTAGGAAGTTTTTTGACTCTCCTGTAAAATTACAAAAATGGCAGAAGTCCCCTTTTAAAATAAAGCGGTTCATTTGGCGAAAATAGTCACCAATCGAAATATATTTCTTTAAATGTTTCTCAATCATTCAATATTTAAAAAGAAAAAAGAAATTTAAATATAGTGACCAGCAAAGCAGGCTGGATGAATTGTTCATGAGCCTCAAATATGCAGAGAATATCCTTGGATTTACACTTTCTAGTAGCAATTTAGAAACGAGTGCGATTAGGGACCAACACAAATTGAAAGAGCAAAAAAATACTTTAGAAATTTTAAAAATATAAAGCTACAAATTTAATTATTATATAAACAAAAAACCTTACTTCAGCTTTATTGATGTGACTCTTTCATCGGCGAAGTACTTTCAAATTAGGGGCCCCCCCCTCATTGTCAACGGTGGTCACTCCATTCTGCGTATCTGTGAAGATTCTCTCTCGGTTTTCAACTTCTTCTTTCTCTTTCAGGAGATGACGCCAGGTGGCATCTATACCTGTTGTTGATTGGTCTAGGTTGTATGCATTGGGTTGGCTGATGATTTCTATTGTTTCTCGAAAAAGTGCATAATTGAAATTATTGTAGTTAGCAATTTTTTCGGTGTTTTCAAAATCTATTTCAATATTTTCATTTTTGTATGTTTGCGCTAACGTGGTGCTGTATTTACCAAATTTAATGTCATTAATGTGCTCTTTGATTCTTGTATTTATTTTTCTTTTAGTCATTCCTATATAACAACCATCGCTACTGTTTTGATATTTAAATGGGATTCTGTAAATACCGGCGGATTCAAGGGGGGGGGGGGGGGCGGATTCAAGGGGGGAAATCAAATTCTCCCCCTTGAATCCGCCGGTATTTACAGAATACCATTTAAATATCAAAACAATAGCGATGGTTGTTATATAGGAATGACTAAAAAAAAATAAATACAAGAATCAAAGAGCACATTAATGACATTAAATTTGGTAAATATAGCACCGCGTTAGCGCAAACATACAAAAATGAAAATATTGAAATAGATTTTGAAAACACCGAAAAAATTGCTAACTACAATAATTACAATTATGCACTTTTTCGAGAAACAATAGAAATCATCAGCCAACCCAATGCATGCAACCTAGACCAATCAACAACAGGTATAGATGCCACCTGGCGTCATCTCCTGAAAGAGAAAGAAGTTGAAAACCGGGAGAGAATCTTCACAGATACACAGAATGGGGTGACCAGCGTAGACAATGAGGGGGGGGGGGGCTAATTTGAAAGTACTTCGCTGATGAAAGAGTCACATCAATAAAGCTGAAGTAAGGTTTTTTGTTTATATAATAAGCAAAAAAATATTTAGAAATTTTTATTCATGAATTAATCAACCGTGAATATTTATTTAAATCAAATTGGAGTGTAAAGGTTGATATTTTTATTTATTACCAACTATGCGAAAATTACCAGAGCCGGGAATCGAACCCGGGCACCTCCGCTTAACGCACGGATGCTCTACCACTGAGCTACCCTGGCTGACAAACAGCTAGGCACTAGGCACTATTATGCGAGAAGTGCCTAGCTGGTTGTCAGCCAGGGTAGCTCAGTGGTAGAGCATCCGTGCGTTAAGCGGAGGTGCCCGGGTTCGATTCCCGGCTCTGGTAATTTTCGCATAGTTGGTAATAAATAAAAATATCAACCTTTACACTCCAATTTGATTTAAATAAAAGCAAAAAAATATTTTTAGTTAACTCGTGTCATAAAAATTTATAAATCACATGAACCTTATGCACATTATTTCATTTGTTATTTACAACAATCCTATGCTTTTTTATAAGAGAAACATGAAAATTTAGGCAGATAAATAATTTTAATACTTATTATTATTTTTTTTCCCCCAAGTTTTTTGTTTAGGGTTTCAAACAAAATTCATGAAATTTGCATAAAAAATTTACAAAATGATAGAAAAAACATTTTAAAATATAAAACGTGCACATTTAATTGTCTGAGCGAGAGCGATCTGGCATCTATTTCATTCCATGTTTCTCGCGTAATTTGGTCAAACTATGAGGTGTTTGAAATATAGAATAAATGTGCACAGTTGGAATATTCGTAATGAAGAGATTTCAAAATCTTCTATTGCTTCCCACTGGTAGGCTCATGGTCATTTTTTGATTTTTCTAAAATTAACATAGTTTCTACTACCTCCTTATTCCTTTTGGATATCTATGAGACTTTTTACGGCATATTTATAAATTTAAAAAACTTTGATAATGATATTTCTTCCACTCCATCCTTGTATGGCGCTTAGAAATTACTCACATAACTTCATTTTTTTGGTTAATTATATATATTTTTTTTTAGATTTTTAGATCCATTTATATATTTATTTTATTAATTCACATCTTTAATTTTGATCACACCAGTATTTGTATTTACATTTGACTTTATTTGTTTTTTCTCTTCACTTAAGTTAGTTTTGTGCATTGCAGCACTCAGGCCTACTTTGCTCACCTACTAAGTCGTGTCTAATTTCAACCCGAAAGAATTATTGTGAGTTCTAGCATTTTATGGTGTTTATTTAAAGTTTTGTACTTATTACTAGTACACAGCCTTTTTATGAGGTTTCATCTATAGCTATAATGAACTCTTTGATTATGGATTCCAAAAATATTTGTTGGATTTTGTTCAATTCTTCACAGGAGGTACATTTTGCTATCATAACAAAATTCTTCTATTTTAGAGTAGAAATTTATAAACCATTTGGAAATTAGATTAAAAAACCTCAATAAAATGTTCGAATTAGCTCCCCTCCTTTTATTTATTTATTTTTTACATATGTCATAAAACTTAATTCTGACATCATATTCATTTTCTAAAATTCTTTGTAGATAATCGGGTTGAAAATAATGAAATAAACTATTTTTCACACTTCATTTAAAATAAAACATCGAAACTTCTTAACAACATTAAAGTAAAATGCAGAGATGCCAACTTCTAATGAGAAAAAAGCAAGAGGTTTTTTAACAGAAATCACGAGACTTTTTCCAACAAGAAAGTTTGCAAGAAAAATGAGTAAAATAATGCAAATTTAATTTTAAGTAAAGCTTTATAAGCTTAGGAGGTATTTACAAAGCATCAGTGTTAAAATTAAATGAATAATATATGTTTCTTGCAGTAAAACAAACTATCAAAAAAAAAAAAAAAAAAAAAAAAACCTCAGACATACAGTTGTTTAAAATTTAAGTCAAAATAGACAGATTTGATCATTCTGCTCCTAATATAAAACAATAAGAATCTTAATTATATTTGTAAAAGAAAAGGTAATAAAGAAATGAAAATATCAGCTATATTCTAATGAAATTTGAATTCTTTAAGTTTGCAATAGTAATGGTATTTAAAAAAAAAAAAAAAAAATCTTTTGATAATAAGACATTTTTCATTATGCAAAAATGAAAGTTAAAAATTTATTGTTAGCAAAAATTAGTTTCAAAGCATTGTATAGTAATTCACATTCAAACTGAACTTGATAAATTGCAGGGCAAAATAAATTTCAATTTTCTTTCAAAATTTTTTACCCAATCCCACAAATTTTAAGCATAAATACTGCTAAGAGGGATAGATAAAAATTACACCAGAAAAGCAGGAGAAATGAGTGGAAAAGCAGGAGCATAGAAAAACAAGCAAAAAGCAGGAGACTCCTGCCAAAAGCAGGAGACTTGGCATGTCTGAAAATGACTAAAAAGGCCTACTCAAAGTTTCATGTGAGATCTTTTTTTTCGATGCCACAACATTTTCGAACATCCTCACATCGTGCTGTTTGGCAATGAAACTGATGATAAGAAATGGTGCCACCTATTGAGATCTGGAGATCAAGATATGGAAGAAACCTCAGTTTCATTGCCAAACAGCACGATGTAAGGACGTTCGAAAATGTTGCGTCATCACAACAAAAGATCTCACATGAAACTTCAGGTAGGTATTTTTGGTCACTTTATTTTAATATTTTTCACATGTACTTACAGTTAAATACGTAAAATAAAATAAATAAATACACGAATTTAAATTGAATTCAATTGGTTCAAATTCTATTTAGAGTGGAAAAAAAAAAAAAAAAATAGCATAATATCTTATTAATATAAATTTATTTCCTAGAGAAATACAATCACTTGAGTATTTTAATATTATTATTAGAACAACCATTATTTAGAAACATAATTTCATTAATTTAAAAAGAAGAATAAAAATATTTCCAAAAGTTCAATTGAATTCATTCATTGAATTTTTGTAAAGTTTTACATTTTGTAATAGTTTTATGTAGAATCGGTACAGCTTTAGCATAGAACCTCCCAGGCAACTTTTACATTTTGTTCAATATTGTACATTGTAATGTGAGGAAACATGAAAGTGAAAAATACTTACTTGATCTGTTAATGAAAATCCAAAACTTTCAATTTCTTTTATAAAATGATGCAAATTTTCAATCCTACTCTCTATTTCTGCAATTTTCATTACGCCACTATAGGTAGAACAAAATAAATAAACAAACAAACATAAAATACTGATTATATCCTTATAACATAAAAAGAATGATAACATTAAACTATAATAAATAATTAATATACAAGAAATGCTTTTATTAGATTACAAATTTGGTTTCATCTATGCTTTTTTTGTTTCTTTGAATTTATTTATTACAGTCAATTTCCTCACGCACCATAAAATAAATACTTGAACAACTGGATTCAGAAGGATGTGACCTTTCTTCTTCAGGTGCAAAAAAAATGTGTTTTGTGCACTTGAAGGCTATGTTCTTTCAAAACCAGTATTGAAAGCATTTATTTTAAGGCGTGTGAAGAAGTTTTAAAGTTTAAATATTTATTGTACACCAGTTCGTTAATTTACATTTTATTATTACAGTCAGTCGTGAAAGCTGGATTATGAAGGTTTTTCAAAATAAAATATGTCAATATAACAGACATATTTACAATTTTGTTCTGGAGCATTATACCACTTATATGAGGTATATATAAACAAATATTCAAACTTTGTAGAGCTATTACAAGGGAAATATAAGGTGTGCCCAAATGAAAAGGAGACTTTAGCTGTAGCGGCGTTATATCAAATCCCAGTGAGTTAATGTGTTAGCCAATAGATGGCGTGAGCGTACTGCCAGATGCACATGCGTAGTTAGCAGCTTCGCATCAATATCCTCATTGCTGGAGAGCCATTTCCACAGTTCGTTGCATGATGGATTCTTCCAGACCAGCATGTGGATGCATGTGTCGGCTGTGGATAAGCTCATACAGCAGAATTGCCGGATCTCCAAATGTGAAATTGCTGTTGAACTGTCGATAAGAAAAGGAACTGTGCATCACACAATACACAAAAAGCTTGGTTATGGCAAAGATTGTGCATAATGGGTACCTAAGCATCAGTCAAGAATCAGAACATGGAGAGAATGGGTGTTTGCCTAACCCATCTGTTGAGTCACCCACTCCCTTCCTACGCGCTGGGATCAGTGTATCAATGTCAGTGGCAATTATTTATAGTTGTAGTATTCCACATGAACTGTAATTATATTGTTATTAAAATTTCTTTACATATAATTTTAGTCTTCTTTTCATTTGGGCACACCATATATATAAACTTGTTGTTCATCAGAAATCAAAAACAACAATTGAAAGTTTAAAATCAACATAGTTATAAGTGTTTCAATCTGAGCATTCCCTCTTCCTCCAGAAACACAAGCATTATTGAGATGGTGTGATGACTCAGAGGTATCCAACATTTTTATATGTATTGCTAACTTTTGTATCTCGGTTAATAGTAAAATTTTCTAATCAGCCACTGGTTTCACATTAATTGTGATTTATAAAGCAAGAAAGTAACTTTATAATATTTATAAAGCAGAATTACAACAATTTAAAGCATATTTTCATTTGAATTTTTTAAAAAAGTAATTAAATTTTAAGGAAGAAAAGTGTTATAGAATTGGACAAAACCCTTGCCGCCCACCATAAAAGTGAATAGCCACTAGTAGGTGGTAGGGACCAAGGTGACTACCACTGTGATAACTCATGCCACCTGTTGAGTGATTTGTACCTAAAGTTGAAAGGTACTAATTTATGTGAAGATTTATCTACATATAAATTCATATGAAATTATATGCAGTAGTTCCTGAGATATAGTTGCCATGTAAATTTTTGTTACAAACATACACAGATAGATAAACATTTTCTGAAAATTGTCAAATTGCATTCTGGATCTCTCAAAACATGTAAATCCATCAAAAACCAAAAGTCAAGAAATTTTGCAAATACTTTCTTCTATTGAAGATAGAAGAAAGTAAAATGACACACAGTCATATTCACAGTTTGTGAATATTCCTTCTTAGAAGACATCTACATTCTAAAATGAACATTTCTCAAATTTCACATAATAAAAAAACAAATTAATGCACAATTTAAAAAGTCTAAGTAAAAAATTTTCACAACGAATAGTTTAAGAGTTTTTGATAACTTTAAAAAAAGTTTCTTAAAAAAGCATAGCTGCCAAATTTGTAGCTTTGAAAATAGGAAGATTTCTACTGTGAAATAGGAAAAATTACAAACTACGGCATTTTAAAACTATTTTAAGATAAATTTGATTTTTAATAAAAAATATATAATATATCAAATTAAAACAATAATAATAAAGTCTTTAATTTTCTTCGTAGGTTTGTAACATAATGAGCAGTGGCACCTCATGAATGATGTATTGGGGGTGCTGCAGTGAGTCGTCTAGGGAAAGTACATAAAATGGAATCTTTATTTACCTCATTGGTTGATTCACTTATTTTGAAAATCAACATAAATATGTTGACATTTCAAGAGTCAATTAGAAGAAAAAGCTTTCCATACTAACATACTGTTTTTAGTTACTAGTCTGCAGCCCTCCCAAAACGTCACTCATGAGCCACCACTGATAATGAGGAAAAAAAAAAAAAACACAGCAATGTATTGAAAGTCCATACTGTACAGTTCCTATTGTATTTTTTCAGCTACTTATATTATGTATTTTGCATAAGATCTATGTTTGATGATGTAGTATGCAACTTAAAGTTATTAAAGAAAAACAATAATTTCTCAAGTTCAGTGATAAAGTCTAAAAATATTTGCATATGTGACAAAAATTGAACATTTCTAATGCTTTGTTGTTACTAGTATCTAATAAAACATTTTTATTCTGAACATTTATCCTTTTATAATTAATTACAAAACCTTTTAGCCGCCACTGATAATGAGGAAAAAAACCACAGCAATGTATTGAAAGTCCATACTGTACAATTCCTATTGTATTTTTTCAGCTACTTATATTATGTATTTTGCATAAGACCTATGTTTGATGATGTAGTATGTATCTTAAAGTTATTAAAGAAAAACAGATTTCTCAAGTTCAGTGATAAAGTCATATGTGACAAAAATTGAGCATTTCTAAATGCTTTGTTGTTACTAGAATCTAATAAAACAATTTTATTCTCAACATTTATCCTTTCATAATTAATCAAAAAACCTTTTTAAGCTCCATACCTTTATTTACGGAGACAATATTGTAGCAGCTTTTTGCTGGTGGATCCATCTCATCTTCAGCAAGCTTTATTGTGTTTAGTGTTGACACCAAGTGTTGTCGTCTCTGCTTTCACTCTCTTCACGAATCACATACAGGTTTGAATCAGTTATGGCGCCACCTTTTGGAAGAGAGAGTGAAAGCAGAGAGGAGACAACACTTGGTGTCAACACTAACCACAAAGGAGCTTGCTGACGATGTGGCGAATCCGCCAACAAAAGCTGCTACAACATCGTCTCCAAAAATAAAGGTATAGAGATTAAAAAGGATTTTTAATTAATTATAATTGTTTAATATGCTCCATTTAAAAACCTATTTAAATTATTTATCCTTTTGATGTAGAGTGAGAAAGCTTGAGCATTTGAGAACATCTGATGTTTGATCGTTGATTACTAGCTGGAAATGGAGAAGGGAGGTGGGGGGCATGGGCGTCGGCAGAATAGGGCAAGGGGGGCACTTGCCCCCTCCCCCCTGGAAAATTCTACTAAGCATTTTCTTTAAATTTAAAACCATGCTATCAGAATTTTATTTTAAAAAAAATATTTTTTCAGGTTGTGCCTCCCCCCCTGAAATTTTTTCTGGCGACGCCACTGGTGAAGGGGGGGGGGGGGAAATAACTGCATGAGTGAGAAATATTAAGCAATTCTACTTCTTTATTGGTTTTTAAATCAAACAAAGCAAGTTTAAAATGAACATTGACATTTATGTTGTTAATGGAGAAATACTGGGAAACCATTTCTCCATTAACAACATAAATCGGAATTGGGGAAACTATTTCTCCATTAACAACATAACAATCGGTGATTAAATTAATCTGCTTCTGCAGATTTATTTAATCACCGATCGCTAGTTGGAGGTGAAAAAAGAGAGGTGGTGGGTAAAAAATAATTACATGAGCGAGAAATATTGAATAATTATATATTTTTATAGATTTGAGAATCTCATAAAGTAAGTTTAAAATGAATATTGTCATTTATGTGGTACAATAGATGGAAAAAGATTGGTTATCAGAAGGCTTCCGTGGAGCGTTTGATCACCGATTGTTAATCGGGTTTATTTATTTATTTTTTTTTTGTTAACGAATGATATTCTTTAAAAGTGGAAGAAATCGATCAAAAAATGGAAGACGGAAGATTAACTTAAAAACCGGAAAACTTCTGGCAAAAACGGATAAGTTGGCACCTAAGAAATTGAAATGTAGTACTTAAAACTAGAAATGAAATTTGTTTTATATTATCCAAACTGACAACATTTAGATAAATTTAACCCTCTGCCGGCTTTATCTGAGCTGAACTCGGATAGGAGAAATACATCATCCTGGCTCATCCTAAATGCATCTCGGGCAGTGGAAATTTTTTCAAAAAAGAATACCTAGTGATTTCCACCATGCAGAAAACCAAATTTAAAGCAGGGTTCATACTCAAATATGGGAAAAAATTCCCTGAGTTTTCCCTGAGTTCCTATACAATTTTCAAGAAAATATTAGCGACATATTACAAGAAACACTCCTTTAGACAGTACAAAACACAGCTACTTTCACTGTATGATGTCATATTACTGCCGATCATGACAGAAATTCAGGTAGAAATCATTATTTACATGCAAATTTTCACAATACTTAATCATTTAAATTTTGATACGAAGCTCAACAAGAAAAACATAACTTGAGACAAAAAAAAAAAAAAAAAAAAATTGTTTTTTCCAGGTTTTTATAACTGATTTTCAATGAAATTTTTTATTTTCTCTGAGTTTTCCCTGACTTTTTTTTTTAACAAATTCCAAATTCTCTGAGTATTCCCTGTTTTCCCTGAGGAGTATGAACCCTGTAAGGTAATTTGTATTTGTATTTAAACATTTCTTTTTTACATTATATTTTAGGAAAATGTTATATGCAAATGGTGTTATGTTTAAAAAATATGCATCTATGAAAATAAGTATAAAAGAATATATATATATATTTTTTTTTTACCTCCAAACCCGTGATAGACTGAGCTCGTCAGTGGTTAAAAAAAAAAAAAAAAAATCCTATTTTTAACAAAAAGTTTTAACTAGTGACACATAAGCAGATTGTACAACACAACAAACATGAAAAGAAGAAAGAGAGATTTTAAAAGTTCTGAAATTAGATTTCTGTAACTATACAAAAATTTTAAGCTACAAAATCTTCAAATGTCAATAATTAAACATATATATTAAAAGAAAAAAGTGCCCAATAAGAATTAAAGCTGTAATGTTTTAAAAGCATTTCTTCATCAAAATTATAAGATGAAATAAGTAAATGATTACAATAATAATATGAAATTCAACCATACCCAACTTTCAGTATGCGATGGCCTTCTTTTAAATATTCCTTCCAGTTAGTACCCATAAGTGATAAACAAAACACAACTATATCCACACTACTGCTCGGAAGAGGCAACTATAAAAAATTTAGTAATTAAAATACTGTGATAATATTTAATATGTAACACAATTAAGATATTATAACATGTGAAATTATAAATGTTATAAGGTAAGGATTTCTGTAAATGCAAGAATATTGTTTTCTTTTACAAACAAAATGCTTAAAAAGAAAAGTTATGTTTATCTCTGCAGCAGGTGAAGAAGAATTTTTTTTTTGTTCACATCTGTGAGCTTCTCCTACATAAAGAAATTGTTCATTCTTATTGGTCTTTGTGGTTTTGGTGATCTTGTGTCTGTTGCTTGGCTTCTACTGCGCTTAATGGGTCATTATTGTTCATTACAGGGTTCTCTTTTTTCACCTTAAAATATTGTCCTAGAGTCAACCTTCTTTTCATCAGAGTCTAATTACACTGTCCTATTTCAATTTTCAACAGGTATTGTTGTACAGTGGATTGGCGTCAGTGCTATTGTTGAACTTGATAATTGAATCAATTTGGGAAATCTTGTTGCTTTGTTTGGCGTGTGTATGTTTCTTTGGTGAATTGTTTGACTAACTATTCTTCGTTCTCATTCTTTGCTTCTACTATCAAAAGGATTATATATATGAATATATATCAGGGGCTGATCAGGCAAAAATTGGTGCCCTTTTGCTGTCCCTTCACAAAATTCAAATTTATAAAATGGGTCTCTTCACAAAACTCAAATCCATTAAATGGGCCCCTTCAAAAAATTCAATTCAATTAAATGGGCCCTTCACAAAATTAATATTTATAAAAATTACCCTTTCACAAGATTTTGTTTTATAAAAATGATAAATTTTATGAAGTTTTTCCATGTTTTCAGTATAATTTCAAATGATTACCTATGTTAGTTCAATGAATCCCTATTAACTTGATATTGAACATTTAATAGATGATTACTAAAATGGAAAGTAATACATGATGATAATTCTTTTCACAAAAGTAAATTAAAAATTTTACAAAAATATTTTGTTTTTCACAAAAATGGGACCCAAAAATAAAAAACAGGATTGTCCTCTGTATGTATACATATAATACGCAAAACTTTTCACACATTTCAAATGAAAAATATCAAATTAAGAAGTGGAAGATTTAATTATAAAGAAAAAAAAAAAATAAAGCATACAATATCTAATACATCGCCAGGGGCATTGATTAAATATTGTACACAAAATTAGGTGTATTTCTGTAAATCTGTAAGCATATAGCCATAAAAATTATAGATTTCAATGCCTAGTACACCTAAACAAGATGAGACCAATTAAAGAGGAATACAAGATACACTGCATAAAAAAAGTAGACGGACACTTCTTTACAATTTTTTTAAAACCCCGTCTTTGTCTAATATGAAATGTGAATTAAAATTCTTTAACATGATTATGCTTATCAATCTTCATGTTTTTGACAGACAAATAAAAATATTCAATTATTTATAATTTTAATGGTGAGAAATGCAAAAAAGAAAAGAGATGTGCATTTGCACAATATATATATTTTTTAAGTAGACGGACACTGGTCAAAAAGTGTAATTACCTAAGTAGAAATTTCTTGTGGAATCCCAGTTTTGCATGTACACGTACATTTTGCATTTTGTTAATTGTTAGCGTGCTTGACATGTTGGTTTTACTTACAAGGAAACATTCAAAAGGTGTAGTCTTCAAAAAATATTGAAAAAAATATATGTGATTCTACTCTTCATAAAACACCAGAAAGTGAAAAAATTATCGGCTGAAATGAATTACAGCGACCACAAAAAATTATCAAAACTACCGAATAAACTACTACGTCAGAAACTCCAAAGAGAAATATCTGTTTTTGAAAAATATCTATCCGTTTCTGACGTAGTAGTTTATTCGGGTTTTAATATACCAACGCCAAGTCTCCTGTTATTATTTTTACTTAACTTGGAAATATCTTATTTAACATTTCTATGCTAGGTTAAAAAAAATACTCATAAATGTAGATAAAATGTTTTTATCAATTTATGTCCACAAGTCCTTTCAAAACAAAGCTTTCATTTCTATATAACATTTTATTTGCAATACCAACATGTCACTTTCAAATCCAACAATTTAAAAAATCAAATTTACATGCTTAATTATTTAATAATTTTATATTCTCATTTATACTCTTATTAAAATATATTTTATACTCTTATTAAAAAAATATTACTTGGTAATGGAAATTCCAGATGAAAAAAATACAAAATTAAATTTTACTTCCACATAGAAAAGTTATTTATTTTTCACAAAAGTAATGTCTTTAATAATATAAATGTGACATATATGTGTATGACTGTATATATATTTAATCAATTTGATAAATATGCAGAAACTTAAAGAAAAATAATAAAAATGTTGAGTGACTCCAGTTGACTTTCTGAACATTAAAGTAATTCACTGTTGTTTAAATAAAATAACACAAGAGAAGTCATTAAATAAACAAACGAGAAAATTATAATAAGTGTTTGATTATTTGCTCCCAAATAATATATTGTTTAATGGAACGGAATGCATGCAAATTCTTTTGTGTGTATCTGTAAAAGAACCAATAGTGTTAGATTCAGCAAAATGTATACAGTTTGTGTGACATATACTTATAATTTGTATATGAATTCAAAGCTCAATCAATGAGGCTTCAGACGCCATCACATTTTAAATAAATTCAGACTATAGGCGATAATATTACAGAATTTTTCGTTATTTCCTTGTAAAAAAACTATAAATGCTAGATTCACCAAAATAAATCTATACGATTCAGTCGACAGTGACTGATAACATGCGTATTAAAGTTTCAGCTGAACGGAATAAGGAATTCAGATGCTATCACACTTTAAATTATTTGAGCCCATAGACTATAATGATAAAGAATTTATCTTTGTATCCTGGTTAAAAATAAATAAATAAATAAAACTGTACTAGATTCTCCAAGATGTATACAGTTTGTACTACGATAACCTATAACATATGCACCAACTTTTAGCTCATTTGGACAAAGCATTTAGACAATATTGTGTTCACTCTACTCAGATATACATACATTATCGTAAAATAGCAAAAATGAACTCATAGAGCCTCAAAACATGTAGATACACCAACATTACAAGTAAAATTTTTGTCATGATTGCAATATTTTCCTTACCTATGTATTTTCAGAAAGTAAAAAATTCCATGAAAGATATGTGAATCATTGATTTCATCATGCTTAATAACAAATTTTTTAAAGGTGTTTATGACTATGAGGGAGGAGATGACAATGTAGTTAAAAGCAGTGGGGGGGGGGGGGGAGAGGGGAATTAAAATTTTAACTATAAACTATCACTTTTGCATCCAATCCACCCTTAGAAATAGATATATTTGTTTATTAAATATTGTTAACTTTGCATGTCTATTTTGAAATATTTAAATTGATTTTATTCACATACACAGGGTTCAGGAATTTATTAGAAAATATGGTCGCCAACAAAAAATTCTGGTAGCCCATAAACAAATATTCTCCAACGTTTTCTTTTTTTTTTTTGTTCCATTTCAAAATTTACTTGAATATAGAAATTAAGATTCTATATACCAATTATTATACCAACTAAAAACCAATTATTTATTGGGCTTGAATTTTTTTTTTTTCACCAGGAAACACCTGTTTAAATTTAACATCATGAAACTGGTTTTACTATTTTCACTAAATCAATACACCGTCGGCAATGATACATCATTATACAGATACAACAATTCAGCACCAGGTCGATAGCATGCGCAGACTGGAGCAGTGTAAACCAATTCCCTAAAACGGTGCAATAATTTAACACTGAGTTGTGAAACATGCACGGAGATGTGTAAATTCCCTAATTCAACACAGTGTCTCAAAAAGTGGTGAGAGAAGCAGGAATCAAAACAGCGAAAGTAGAATTGGAGCCCAATTTTGGGACCAATTCTTTCACCAAAATATATATTTAAAAAAAAAAAAAAAGTTTCCTTAAAGTTGAAAACATTATTACTAGTTTTAAAAAATATTGGTCGCCAATGGCAACCAGGTGACCGTATTTCACGAGCTCTCACATACACATAATGATAAAGAATTGTTTTATATATATGGAAAGAATAAAAGTAATTTTTAATTTAGTACTCGCAAATAATTAATAGTGGACAAAAGTGGACAAAACGGTATTTTGTCCGGGACGGTTTTAACCAGGTTTTTTCCAGTGGTTTTTTCCACTATGGAAAAAACCGTTCAACCCTGGAACTCTTGCCATTTGCCAGTGATCTTGGAGGGGAAAACTGGATTTTCCAACAAGATGGAGTGCTAATACACACTGCTAACATCATTAAAAAATGGTTTCATGAGAAAATCATCAATGTTTTGACATACCTGGCCAGCCAAGAGTCTAGATATGAATCTTGTAGAAAACATTTGGGCTATATTTGTTCAGAAAATTTATGAGAGTAGATGCCAGTATGAAACAATTCATCAGTTCAGAGAAGCTCTTACGAATATTTGGGGAAATTTATGTCAAAAAGAGATTCAGAATCTCATTGATTCAATGCCTAAAAGAGTGTATGAACATATTAATTAAAGCAAAGAACCCCTAACTAAAAATGTTTTATTTTGGAGATACAAGATGTGTCCATCTACTTTTTAAAAGAAAAATTACTGTGCAAATAGGCATCATTTCTGTTTTCTGAATTTTTCCACTATATAATTTAAAAGGATTGAATCTATATTAAAAAATAAAATAAAATATGATGTCTCAAGAATATAATTATATTAGAGAAATTAACCTTACATCTCAAATTAAAAAAACAAACGGCTTTATAGTATTACAAGTAAGGGTCTGACTACTTTTTTTATGCAGTGTATTTAATCCAAAAATTTATAGAAAGGTAAAATAAAACTTAAATTACTTTAATTAAATAAAACTTAAAACAGGATAAAATATATAAATGTATAATATATTATTATTTATGAATATATGCAATTATTCATTTAAATAATATATACTGCTTGTGACTACCGGTCATGCTTTGTACAGTACAAAGCCGAAAATCCAGAATCGTCGGCGATTCCGGATTTTTGGTCATGCTTAAAAAATATAATATTTTGGTTTAAGTACTTGGATAATATGCAAATTTAAGTAAAAAATAATATATTACGATTTTTAAATATATTCTGTAATATTTTTTTTATCAACTTTAACAATAAATAAATATAATTAAACTTGAAAAATAAAACAGATTTATTGAAATATTTGGATACAAAAATTAGTACAAGTTACAATAAAAGAAAACAAATAAGAAAAACATACCATTTTAAAAGCACTTCCGTGATTTTTTTTTTTAGTACTTTAGGTTTTTTAATTAAAAGTTTGAGCATAATTGAAATAGAAAATAGAATTTAGTTCTCAATTAGATAAATGTTTAAGAATTGTCACTATTATTATAATCTTCTCCCTCCTCTTTCAGACTTTGCAAATGCCGGTTTTTTGAAGATTACTAAGAAATAAAATACGTTTTTGGTTTTTTATTTAGGTATATTCATACTAAAAAAAAAAAAAAAAATGTTGATGATGATGATTAACGCCGCTGAAATTGTCCGGATTTTTGGAGTCTGGATTTTCGGCTTTGTACTGTAAATTTATATTAGCAATTTTCATCAAGTTAGCTCTATTTACAAATAATCAGTTACAGGTGTTGCAGCATGATAATTTACGCGCAAGTTGTAAATAAGGCTAGGGTTGAAAATATTTAAATTACATCACATGAAAATATTTAAAGTACACCTCATGAAAATATTTAAAGTACACCTCACTTCTCCAATAATAAACACATTTTGCAGCATGTGTGTTGAAGCAAAATATACTATGTTAAAATATTATATACAGTAAGATTTAATGATTACATCAAAATCGTACACAACACAATGAACACAAAAAAGGAAATAAAATGCTGATATTTATGTAAACTGTAATAAGAAAGTTAAATTGGAAAATCCATAGCAATAAAGAGATTTCATTAGATTAATCGATTTCATAAATTATCTTTTGCACACACAAACATACGTATCTTACATAAAAGACTACTAAAATCGACATTATTTGTTTTGTTATATATTCAAATAAAAAACAGGAAAGATCAGATTAATTTTACCATGAGCGAAAAGTGGACGGACCAGGATCTAAACTAAGGACCTATGTTAAAATGTGCAAATATTCTATCGATAGACAGGTTAAAATTAACTCTGCATTTCCATCAAAAATACACATAATACATATATCATCGTCAATGAAATTAAAATTATTCATTGCCTTAAAAAAGAATGAAGTTAAGAATTAAAATGAACTTCATCTATAGGACTGCATCTGTATTTACAGAGCACATTTAATTTCTAGCAAAAAAAGCACTGTGTAAAAAAAAAGTATGGGAACTCTAATCTTCAGAACTTACATTTATATATGAACTTACATTTATTTTCAAGTCTATAGACCAATTTGGAGAAATTTTACCCAAGTTTTTCCCAAGCGTAAATCAAATCTTAAAAAATCAGTAAGACATTTTTTTCCTTTGATATTTACATTTAAATTCACAGTTTTCTTCTTTGAAAACAAATTGTTTACTACTTTTCTGCTTTTGGTTGTTTAAAATGTGTTTAAAATAAAATAGTTTCAATCTGATGCTCGGCAAAAGAGCAAGCACAAATTGTTTTTATTTATGGTTAATTTTAACAATTTCTAGCCACTGTGTCAAAAGTGACAGTGAAAAACCAATAGTCTCTTGCTGGTAATGTTACATAAGAAAAAAAGCTTGTGCCCAAAAGCTCAAGTTACATTACAATACTTTTATTTATAAGGAAAGAAAGTTAGAGAGGAAAAAAAATAGTACTTTGATTTTTCAGAAATGATACACTAATTAGTTTCGGTACACACTATTTTTGAGTTCCTATGTATTTCATCTAATATATATATATATAGTGAGCGTCTATTTCTTGAATAAAAATTTATGCAATATTATAATACAATTTATCCATATGGCCTAAATTCCGAATACTTTAGTAAAACTATTAAAGCATATTCTAACATCAACCCTCTACATGATTATTCGACTATTTATGCACAACTCAATCACAAAATTAACAATAAAACTTCTAGAACTAAACGAGGTAGTAAAAAAACAGATTTAATCTTTTCTAAAAGTGCCATTATTAAACTCATTTCAGATCTACAGACTAATTACTTATCTAACTATAACTGGTTCATTATTCGAAAATTTATTTTTGCAATTAAAAAGAAATACTTAGTAAACTTTCTGAATGTCTTTCAAAGCCAATCCTATAATAAACATTTTTCAGACATTTTTTATGATATTATAATGTACAAAATCAAACAATTTAATTTAAAAATTAATAAAAAGCCCAACAAATTTAAAACAAATACTCAATTAATTGTGAATTTTACAAATCAAATATTGAACAGTATTAACATTACGTCTATCATTAATGACAAAGAATGTATGTTTCCGATTAAAGATTTAAATCTATCTCATACCTTCAAATATCCTCTTCCTCTTGGAAGAAAGATATTCAATTATAATTCTGTATCTAAGTCTACCTCTTTTACTAACACTGTAACCTGTAAATGCAATGATCCTTCTTTCTCAAAATTTATTGACAGAGACCATGGACACATTATCACAGGTAATCTCAATATTATTGACAATTATCAATTAAAAAAATTCATGAAATTTGGCACCAAATTTAGACTTCCAGTTAAAACTAGCATTCCACACATCTTACAACAATTTTCTTATGACCTAGATTTATTTATTTATAAAATATCTATTACTCATAATAAACCTATTGCCTACTTCACTCAATGGAAAGTTTTAGTGTTGCAAAAAATCAAAAATGCATTACTTATCAATTCTTCAAATCTGGTGTTATTTAAAAAATCTGTACTTCTTAACTCAATCAAATCACTACAGGATGACTTTGTGATCACTTATGTTGACAAATCACCTAATAATTATGCCATTATTTGTAAATCCTACTATCTCTCTATTTTAAACTCTTCAATCAATAATAGTAACATCTTCAGTTTAACTAATAATAACCTTATTATTAATAACCGAAAAAGACATAATTACTATAAACTACTTCAACTTCCCTTCAATAACTTTAATTATCCTTATATAGTTCTCATACCTAAGTTTCACAAATCTCCAATTAAATTTCGCACGGTCACTGTTGGGTGTAACACTTATAACAACAATGCTAATAAAGCTCTACTGGATATTCTAAAACAAATTTACAAATGTACTTGCAAAGTTGATAATTTACACTGTCTTAAAAATAGCTTTCAATTAATTCAATGCATCAAATTGCTCGATTCAATAGACAATATTATGACTTTTGACTTTCAAGATCTTTTCAATAATATTGAGTTATCAGATCTTAGTAATATCATTTACAGTCTTTTTCAAGAATATAAAGCTCAAATTAATCTTCCTTACAATTTTAAAGAAGAAAAATTTAAAACACTTCTTAACTTTGTTATCCATAATAATTATATCTTCCACAACAACGATATATATTTGCAACAATTAGGCATTCCACAAGGAGGTTGTAGCTCCAGTATTTTGGCAGATCTCTATCTTTATTATTATGAAAAGCAAATTTGCAATGATGATGTTCAATTTTATCGTTACATCGATGATATTATTGTATTTTATCTCAACAAGAACTCACAAAATGGCTTTTCCTTCAATTACCCACCTAATTTAAAGCTAACTCAAAATACTCTGACTAATCAATCTATTAACTTTTTAGATCTCAAAATAATCATCGATGGTAATAAACTTTACACAGATATCTATGACAAACGGCAAGATTTTTGTTTTAATGTAAACTTATTTACACATTTTAATTCATGTCTGCATCTTTCGGTATTTAGAAACATCATCATTAACCATTTATTTCGAATTAATAATTTATGCTCTGCAAAGTTTAAAAACAAGAATATTAATAAACTGATCACAGCCACTGCTAAAATGGGTTTTCCTAAAAACTTTGTATTTTCTATTTTATATCCTTAACCATGTCTCTGTCAGTACAAAAAAAAAAAAAAAAGCTGTGTACAATCTTGTGTATATCAACAAAAAAATTATAAAATAATAAAAGACAATAAAAAAGGTGGCGGTTGGGTGGGCAGATGTTTGATTACGGAGGTGGGGTGGTGTTGTATGGCTGGATGGTTGGGTGGGTTTGTGAAATTAAATTATGGTTCCTGTTCTGGTTGTGGCAGGCTGGGGGAGTGTTGCCGGCATAAAACTAGTGTAACCCCAAGGGCAAGTCACAAGTCTTGCCGCCTGCCTCCTTCTTCCTACCTTGTGTTTCTTAGGTTGTTTTTTTCATTAATTTTGATAAGTTTATGGTTTTAAGTTAAGATTTGTTGTTTTACTTTATTGATTCGTTTGTTTTGCAGGCTGTTAAATAATAGATCTGGTTTCTTTACATTAGTGTATTTCATCCACTGATGATTTTTTTTTTTTTTTTTTTTTTTTATCTTATTGGTCATTGGTGTTTCAGTGATCTTCTATCTGTTGCTTGGCTTCTACTATGCTTAATAGATCATCTTTATTATATATATATATATATATATATAAAATCACTAAAATGAAAAACATATGGGAACTAGATTCCCATGCAAATTAAACCCTGGTTATAGGTCCCTGGTTTGAATTTTGAACTTAAGCAGTTTTTGTTCTTTCTAAAATTAATTTGTGCTTTCCATCAAAAATATGCTTAAATATATGGGCAAAGCTTTAATTAAAATTACAATACTTACAATAACAATATATATATATATATATATTTTAGAGTATTATTGTATCAAACTTTTTTAACCAATTTTTCTGATATAGTTAATTTGATTTTTTAAGAGAGTTTTATCAGAACAAGCAATTATGGTACAATTGATATAGGATCTTGGGGTTACTAATTTACAGAAGAAAGAAGTTTTATATTTATGATTGATAATTTCATTACTGTTTAGTTGGTTATAAATTCTCCCTTGAAACTGAAAACTAACAATTGTATAAACTTTTTGGATGTTAAAACAATAAAAAAGGGGATAATACTTTTGATACCACTACATTTAGAAAAACAACTAATAGTAATGAAATTATCATTTGTAAATGTAAAATTCTTTTCTCTTATCAATTACCAGCCCTAAGAGATTCTATATTATATTAATCATTTGTTCTAATAAAACTCTTTCAGGGGTTGATCCAAGCAAACATTGGGACCCTTTTGCAGCTCCTGCACAAAATTCAAATCCATTAAATGGGACCATTCACAAAATTCAGATTCATAAAAAATGGTTCTTTCACAACATAGTTTTATATAAAAATGATAGCTTTGTAAAATTTTTCATATTTATAGTGTTATTTTTAATGAGTGCTTATACTTAGCTGAATGAAATTATATTAACTTTATGTTAAATATTATATAGAGCAGGGCCTGAAATTTCAACTTAGATTACACTCGCTAAAAAAAAAAAAAAAAAAAAAAAACCTTACTCGCCACAAAATATGATTAATTACTTACTCTATTTTTTTTATGGATAAGGTGACCAGAATTTTTTATTGGAAAAAGAGGAAAAATTACACAATGTCTTTTATTTTATAAAAAAAATAGAAGACATTCAATTTTGAAAAAGAGGTCATTTTAGAAGACACAAAATTGAATAAAAATAATTATAAAAAAAGATTCAAAAGCTACTTTATACAAGTGGTGGAAACATCTTTATCTCAAATGATGAATTTGGATCAGTTCACCTTAATTTAAATTAATAATGCACGGATACGAGAGGAAAAATCCCTAATTTTTATAGATGTCACTGGATATTGTAGTTTTTTTTTTTTTTATTATTATTAAGACAAAACCTTTTTTTTTTGTGGTACTTTCATGCAGTTACATAAAAAAATTTGGTAGACACATTTTTATTAAAATCATAATCATAAAAAAAAAAAAATAATAATAATAATATTCGGTAGATGAAATGATTTGTTTTAACGGACAATCATTCTATATCTACATTTTATAAAAGTCCTCACAAGTATAACCTAAATTAGTCTTAGTAGTTAATAAGTTTTTAAAGTAAGGGGGATTTTTTTTCACATGTCTACATTTTGTTTATTGAGGAAAACAGTCGCTTTGTGGGAGCACTTTTGCCAGGAGGACATAAAATGAATTCAACAAACTTTTGCATATTTTTGTGAGGTGGTGGTAGTGTTATCATTAACGGCTCTCTTCACTTACCGTCGCCGGAAGCCCAAGTCAGTGTTATTCTATGGGGAAATTTTCTTTACAAATAACTTATTAATTAATACATATTTTTAAATTCTGTTTTCATTTTTCGAAAATTCCCAACTGTTAAATTGACAGACCTTTTCTAAAAATGTATTTTTTTAATATTTTATTTTGAAATTGCAAAATGAAAAAAAGTCACACATTGAAAATTCGTATATTGCAGCTTCAAAATAAAATAAAAAAAATAATTAAAAAAAAAAAGTCTGTCAATTTAACAGCTGGGAATTTTCAGAATGTGAAAACAGAATTTAAAAATATGTATTAGTTAATAAGTTATTTGTAAAGAAAAATTTCCCATAGAATAACATATTAGCTTCAGCTTCCAGTGGTGGTGAGTGAAGCGGGCCCTTAAGGCCAACTGTCTGCACCAGGGCTCTAGGCTTGAGTAGGAGAGTACTCCATGGGGTCTTTCTGAGAGGTTCTAGCCCATTAGTTTTCGAGAAAACTATGGAAAACTCCTAACGGCTAAGCCAATGAGCTTGACCAGGTGTCGAAGTCAGTGCCTCAGGTATACCAGCTTCAAGGACAAAACCTCTCTGTCATTGGTGGTCCTATTTTTATGAGGAATATTATTCATGCAAAAATGAGAACACACATCAACCCACCGAGTATCAACCGGAGCACCACCTCCTTAATGATTCCATAACAATTTCAATAGTGATTCCATGTTCTAGATCAAAGAACAGTACAAATATAGGGAATACTTTTATTTCTTTGTGATTCAAAGAATCTGAATAGACACAAACCATATTATGCTTTGGCAAGTTTATTAGAAAGTTGTTCTTTTGTGAACCTAACACAGAAAAAAGTTAGTGTTAACTGTTCAATACAGTCAACAGGCGATTGAGTTTCTCAGCTTTGCGATTTTTTTAAAATTAAGGACTAGATCCTTTTCATTTAAAAAAAAAGGACAGAGGACGAAAAACATTAAAAAAGAGGACTTTTTAGTCCTGTAATATTTTTTTTCATTTAAGAGGGCAAAGCGTTAAAAAAGAAGACTGTCTTCTTAAAAAGAGGATATGTGGTCACCTCAAATAAGATTAGCATGATTTTACGTTTTTAAATCTTTTTTTTTTTTTTTAGTAGCACTGTATACTGTAAGAATTCTATCTACATTTAGACCGAAATTTTACTCACCACAGTGCAATTTCCACTTGCCAATAGCGAGCTGGCGAGTGGAAATTTCGCGGCCTGATATAGAATGACTGCTAAAATGGAAGGTTTTAATGATAATTCTTTTTTCATAAAAATAATTTGTTTTTCACAAAAATGGGCCCTAAAAATTAAAACCTGGATCGGCCCCTGCCTTTTAAAAATTGAAATTAACTATATTAAAAATTTGGTCAAAAAATAGCATACAGTAAAACTATAAACCAAAACCTTTATAAAAATTCACTTGAAAAAACTTAACTCTACTAATAACGTGCAAAATAATGAACTTATTTTCACTTCTTTTATTCCTTACTGCAAAGCAGCAGCTAAAAAAATTATACATGAAAGCTCTTAATCCAGAAGTAATATCCCTATTCAACCCAACAAAAACATTTTTCAACATATCCGAAGCAAAAAAGATCTTGTAAATTTCAATGGATATTGCTGATATTTACCATTTAATTTTATTATTGCAGAAGAAGGCTTGTACATAGGAATGACTAAATAAAAAGTAAAACAGTGTGAAAAAGAACATTTTTACAGATTTTAAATGTAATAAACATCTACAGCTTTTTGAAGCCACTTATTAAACTCAATTATCTTAAATATAGCAAATATTCAAATAATAGGCCATTATAACTCCCACAAATGCATCCTCAAGAAAGAAGCCCTGTAATGCAGTCAAATGATGGAGAGCATAATATTACTCTATCGGTTTGGCATCACCTGACATCAGACGATTTAAAGGAAGCATAGAGAGGTAAGAGGAAGAGCAAGGCAGATAATTAACAGAGGAAGCCAAAGTGCACTGAGTGAGGATGAACACAACTAGTGGTTGAAAATATTTTGCACATAGCCAAAAGGCCTTTTAGTATTTATTTTTTCTTTAAAACCTTTTCTTTTAAGATATAAACTTTATACTAAGATGCAGAGTTTCTCCCAGACAGTTTGAGGAGGGTGCTGTACCCTGCCTGCCCTATGACTGAATAAAATCTTTTTGTAAAAAAATAGAACCAACTCCAAAAAGCAACTAACTACTATTCAAGCAACTAAAAAAAAAAAAAAATTTTAGTATGAAATGAAACTGTAAATTGCCCCTAAAAGTATAAAATAATTTCTTTCGCCAAACAACCTATAACACTACAATTAATCATAACTTTTGAAGTCGGCGCAAAATTAAATAAAATTTAATTAGTTTTTCAAGGTTTGTTTTTAGATCGGTAGCAACAAATGCTGTCGTCTCAAATGATCCATTTTCATGTTTCCTTTATTATTTTATCACTGTACACAATTGTTCCATTGTTAGCATCTACACAGAACCGTGAACATTCTTCACAATGCGGTATTTATGTATCTACGAAGTTAGAGTTTCCTTTGCAAATTTGGTATAACTTTGATAACTATCATCCTTGGTGGCTTTTGGATTTGGCGTTCAAAACGTATTGCAAAAATATACACGCAAGATGTATATTTTCATAATATATTTTGTACGAAGTATTGTTTCATATTGTTTTCTTGATTACTCTCTTAATATACATTATCAAATTAATTATGATATCCCAATGAAATTAAATATCTTTGCCAGATAATTTTGCGATTTTTCTTGCGCCAAGGATGTCAGATACCAGCATCTTCGCCAACTTCTGCTGCTAACGAAATCTTATTTGTTTTCTTGAATCAAAGTATTTTTCAGCTGCGTTTTGAGGGTGACAATGTGAGATGTGTATATTGAATAGAATTTCATTTTTGTATTGAATAAAGGTATCAATTTTTATTTAATTTTGCGCCGACTTCAAAAGTTATGATTAATTGTAGTGTTATAGGTTGTTTGTCGAAAGAAATTATTTTATACTTTTAGGTGCAATTTACAGTTTCATTTCATACCAATTTTTTTTTTTTTTTTTTTTTTTTTTTAGTTGCTTGAATAGTAGTTGCTTTTTGGAGTCGGTTCTATTTTTTTACAAAAAGATTTTATTTTTCTATTTTCAGTGAAAACTTATTCATATAGCAGAACATCAGAAGACGTTCGATGGCAGTTTTGATGTCAAAATATTTTGCGTGTCTTCTATGCAGTGGCAGATTTAGCCCCCCCCCCCCCCAAACATTGACATTCATAATTGAATATTGCAACTGTAAATTTTTTATTGGTCTAGAATAACACTTTGAAAAATCTTAGCCCCCCCCCCCCCCCCCCCCAAAAAGTTAAGTTCTGGATCCGCCACTGCTTCCATGTTGTTGTTGTTTTTGAAAGAGGTTTATAGTTTTATTTATTTTTTATAAAGAAATTGTCAGGCAAAATAGCAAAAAAAAAAGTTTTGGGCTTGGTTAATATAGCAAAATAAAGTTTTGGGCTGTTGCATAAAAATGGAAATTGCTATGGTTTTGAAGCATTGTTTACATATAGAAAAAAAATTTTTTTTTTTTTTTTTTTTTTTTTTTATTATGCATAAAATTGAATGGGCATACTATAATTAATATTTAAAACTCTATTACTCACATGTTTTAGTACAGAGCTTATTTTTCTGAGGTATTGTTTACGTTTCTCCAGGAGAGCTTGATCAACAGGCTATCGTTTCATATTTACCGGCATCCACACAACACTTGCAAATTTTACTTGCCTGTCTGTAGTAGTATCTATCGCCACTAACAGATGGCGTGGTGTTCGGCTGTTACCGCGAATTGTCATTGGCCAGGTGTTGAGATCCGCCAGGCACTATTTATAGACAAGGAGGTGAACTTCTCAGTGCATCAGTTTTCCTGTTTTATTTTGATTGGAATGTACGGTGGTGATGGTCGATGGCTCTTAGTATGTTTTGTGGATGTCGTGAGTTTTAAAATGCCGTGGAATTAAAGAATTTTTTCGTTTCTCCTGTTACCTCTTCTCTTCAGGGCTCTGGTGGTACGTTAATAAATTTGTTTAATGAACTGGCAGTCATCGTTGTTCGTTTATGTGAGTAGTGCTTCTTATTTCCATAGTTATTTGAGTAATGGCGAATTATGACGTTATGCTGTTTGTTAGCTATTAGGCTGACATCGTTTTTCTGGTTATACATAATGTTATGTTTTTGAAAGTATGTTACTGTTAAAACTTATTGAATTTTATCGTCGTTAATATCTTTAAATTATATTGCCGTTGGTTATGTCATTAAGTTTGACATTTTTATATAGTCTATTAAAGTTGGAACTATGGCAATTGGTGTTCTATTAAGTTTAAGATAATTTAAGGCGGATAATTTTTCTATTAAGTTTGAGATAATTTATGGCTGTTGGTTTTTGTTAAGTTTAAGATAATTTAATTAAAAGTTGAAATTACATAGATTTATAGCTGTTGGTTTGTTTTGAATTTTTGTCAGGTTTTTTAAATTAAATCTACAAATGTTAAAATTAAGTTTTATTATTGTTAAAGTTTAAATGATTGTTGAAAGGTTTTTTTGGCTTTTGAAGTTTTATAAAGATTGCTGGTCAATTTTTATTTTAGTTGCCTAAGGATGATAAATACAAGGTATAATCAAGTTGTTACTAATATTGTTGATGTTGTTTACTCATTGTTGAACTTACGGAATCTAATAAAAGTTGTTAGTTTTTAAAAACTGTTCTCTTTATTTCATGACAAAGTTATATCACTTTTTAAACACTTTAGCTGTCAATTTTTCCAATAGTTTTTGCTGTGTATTCTATTTGCTCTGCAAATTAGTCTTAAGTAAAATTTGTTTATTCAAATTTGCTAACAAGTTTCACAAATCACAACTTCCAAGAAAAGTGACATAACTCAAAAAATGGTTTATGTCACTGAAAAATACATGAAATGCACCCAATGTGAACAAAAAAATTACATCTCCATCTAGAAAGTTATCCACTCGAGAGACATTTGTGCCAGTTTTATTCTAGTGAAGTTATTTTTAAGTTAATTTTTTCTCAAATGCTGCATTTTTAAGTTCTGTCACTTTTCTTGCTTTTATCGGATATGAGCAAAAAACTATCTATTGAATGAATACGTTAAATTTAAAAGTTTTCAGAAATGCAAAGAACGGATCTGCTGTATTCGTAAACAAAAATTCTCTTAAATATATATATTGAACTTTACAGTGAATAAGTGTCACCCGCTGCGCTGGAAATTGCGCAGCGCAAATTTCAAACAAAGAGCAAAATATGCATTGCAGCTGACGAATAGAAGTTTCAACATCGATACTTACATACTGCTTTTACCAGTGTAGTTGCATGCTTTCAGCAGTTAGAGTGAGAACAGACTTTTGTGAGTATCCTGTAATTTGTTTATAATATCTTAATGAAATTATAATGAAACCTATTTCAGGCCAAGATCATTACGACAACAAAAAAAGTACTAAAATTAAATCATCTCTTACGAAGTTATAAGCTAGCAAATTTCAACAACAACAACAATGAGAAACATGGTTTGTATTGAGATCCTCTTCCTTTATGAAGTCGGTTGAAAACGACTTTGCGCTAATCGATGTGACCGCTTACAGTAACAGTACTTTGAACCACAAAGTATACGTGTCATCTGCTATGCTGCAAAGTGTGCAACGTAGTTCAAGTGTGCACAGTGTAGGAAGTTACGAAGAAACAACTGCACATTTTAAGCGTCCTACTTTTAGTATTAATGTCTAAAAACTGTCTTTTCGTAGTAATTCGGTGATGCTCTACAACTTCATAATTAACTTTTCTCCCATCTTGAACCGTTTTTTAGATAGGAGCACTCATTCTGCTGTTTTTCACCAGATGGCGTTTTATTTTCTTTAGATTGTAAGATATTACAATGAGACCTACTTCAGACCAAGATCTTTACAACAAAGCAAAAGGTATCAAGTAACTGTATTTTGAACTATATAAGGTATGCCTCACCAGCTATGCTACAACGTGTGAAATGTAGCTCAATTGTGCATAGTGTAAGAAATTGCGAACAAACAAATGCACGTTTTTAGAATTGTATTTTTATCATCAATGTCTAAACTATCTTTTCGTACTAAATCGATGATGCCCTGCAATTTTATAATTAATTTTCCCCCCCTGTCTTGAACCGTTTCTGAGATAGGAATGCTAGCATGAATGTCTAAACTATCTTTTTGTACTAAATCGATGATACTTTTCAACTTTGTAATTCATTTTTTTCTCTAGAACCGTTTTCAAGCTAGTAACACTAACTCCACTATTTTCCACCAGGTGGCGCTGCAAGCGGTTTAACCTTGTACTGCATGGCCACTTTGTTATACTTACATACAACTTTTAACACTATAGCTGCAGCCGTTTAGCAATTAAAAGAGTTGGGACTGATTTTTTTGGGCACCCTGTATTTTCTTTAGATTGTTAAGATATTATAATGGGACCTATTTCAGACCAAAACCTTTTAAACAAAACAAAAAGTGTCAAAATCGGAGCATCCGTTCAGAAGTTATGAGCTAACAAACATAAAAAAAACATACGGTTTGAATTGAGAACCTTCCTTCTTTTTTGAAGTCGGTTAAAAAATACCACCCTTCTTGCCTCTCATCCAAAAAAATCGCACCCTTCTTGACATTATCTAAAAAAGTTGCACCCTTATTGCCTTTTTATTGAAAATCAAACTCATGATATGTTATAAATATAAATAATTGCATTGGGCATAACAATCAACATTTGTTCATACATCAGCAGCAAGCAAAATAAAGGTGTAGGTAAGAAAGATAAAACTTAAAACATGTTCTTCTATTTATACCTAAAATCGAAATTTTAAAATAAGTGTCTGGATTTTAAATATTAAATGTGCCCTTAAGAATTCAAAACTGCCCTTGTGAATCTAGAAAATACCCTTTTTTTTATTAGCAGCACCTGCCCTTTTTCAAACCTAGGAGGAAGCTCTGCTAAGATGTACAATCAAATCTACGACAAAAACAACTTTAAACTTTTTTATCAGTATACAATATTATTCATAGACATTATATATCCTGTCATACTAAACAGGGTTGGGTTTTTGACATCAAAAAGTTGTTTTTGACATGACAAGGGTTTAAAACCTGGTTTAAACCGTCAGAAACCTCTTATCGTCAAAAACCTGCATTTTCAAAATGAAAATCTATAAATGAGCTAGAATCTGGTTAGAAATAGGAATTAGTTGTCATATACAAGTGAATATCTAAATACTATGCTGTTTAAAAAAACTTAAAACAATTTGTAGATAATTTATAAAAATTTAAGTAGATATACTGTTTTATACAAAGTATAAAAATTATGCATAGACATATTTTGTATGTTTATGTTTATATTTATTTATATTAATATTTATGAAATTCTAAAATTCCAAAGTTACTTATGAATTTTTTCACATAAGCCATAAAAACACAGGAATACTGGATTTTTTTTTTTTTTTTTTTTTTCCTTTCAGTAAAACATAATATATGTAGGCAGTAAATTAATATGAATTTGAAAATAATTATATTTATAATCTATATTTATTACACTTATCATTTATTAATAATTTTTTATCTATTTATTATTATTATTGATTGTATAAATATTTGTACCTGTTTATAACTTGGACTATTGGTTTTTGGTATTTTGGGAGTAAGGTTGATTGACTACTCTAGGGTCTTAGATCTAAGAGGGAGTGCCCTCCATGGGGGTCTTTCTAAAGGGTTCTAGCCCATATTTATACAAGTTTTGGAGAAAACCACGAAAAACTCTGAACGGCTAGGCCGACGAGTGTGCCCTGGGATCGAACCCGGCACCTCACGTTTACCAGCTTTGAGCGTAGAACTGCTTGGCCACTGGCGGGCCCTACAGCTTAGACTAATAAATTTTTAAAAATATGTACAAGTAAATATTAAATTTATTACAATTTATACATGTCCAGAAAGTATTCATATTTCTCTTGGAACAACTATAGTATTTCCCCTCAGCTAGATTTGGCGATTTTTCGTTGGCGATTATGGGTAAATTCTACTTTTGAAGTGGTTGCCATGGATTTCTAACATAAACAAAACCGAAATATGTTTTTCAGAATCGCATCATTAAAATAATTCATTGAACTTATTTCTAATAATAACAAAACAAATATGTATTTAAAATTGACTTACTTTCTTGATGTTTATGAATTTCGTTATGTTTTTACATTCCATACAGTTATTCAGTTTAAATGCTATTTTATATTTACCGGTAAAATATGATTATATAAATTAGAATTTTGTTTAACATTTTTAACAAAAGGAAAAAAATTATTTTTAATGTACATATATGTACATTTATTTATATTAAAAAAAAAAAAAAAAAAAAAAAGGAACAGCTTTACTATACAGCACCCATTGCTTATTGCCGTTGCCGATGTTTTGATCACGTGGTATGATGGTGTTTTGATTCAGTTTGTGAGTCGGTACTGCGAATAGTTTCACAACGTCGTGAATCGAATCAAAATGTTATGAAACAATACTTTTCATCACTATGAAACATTTTTTTTATGTTTCACTATATTTTCTGCTGTTTGCTCGCTTCGCGAGCATTAAAACCGAAAAAAACATCATTGGACGCCCCTAATTCGTGGAGCATGAATCATTAAAAGCATGAAAATTCATGGAGCAGCGGTCACTATGTTTTCTGCTGTTTGCTCGCTTCGCGAGCATTCAAACCAAAAAAAACATCACTGGACGCCCCTAATTCGTGGAGCATGAATCAGTAAAAGCATGAAAATTCATGGAGCAGCGGTCACTATGTTTTCTGCTGTTTGCTCGCTTTGCGAGCATTCAAACCAAAAAAAACATCACTGGACGCCCCTAATTCATGGAGCATGAATCAGTAAAAGCATGAAAATTCATGGAGCAGCGGTCACTATGTTTTCTGCTGTTTGCTCGCTTCACGAGCATTAAAACAAAAAAAAAAAACAAAAAAAAAAAAACATCACTGTATACCCCTAATTAGCGATGCATGAATCAGTAAATGTTACGTTTCGATACAACAGAAAAAAGTATCGATACTCTGATTCGGGTCTCGAATCACCGTCATATCACGCGATCAAAACATCGGCAACGGTAATAAGCAATGGGTGCCGTATAGTAAAGCTTAGCCAAAAAAAAAAACAATAGAAACAAGTTCCGTACTTATAAGTAAACAATATTAATCACTAATTTTAATTTTCCTGTCCTCCCATGGTAATTAAAAAACATAACGCTAGTTGCTATGGCATAAAAAATAAATAGTATGCAGCCTGCAGACGATGTTGAAATGATGTTATAATATTTCACCTAAATTACTACAAAAATCATTATATAAAACGGTCATATTTTATTTTTTACTATTGATTAATTTTGTTTATAATTTATTATTAATTTGCATGGTAATAAAAAAATGACCAAACGCTGGTTGCTATGGTTTAAAAAGTAAACTGCATGCAGGTTGCCATATTGTATTGCAAACAATCCAGAACGACATCGTTATCGCTCAAACCGGCGGCAACGAAAAATCGCGAAATCTAGCTGAGGGGAAATACTATAGTTGTACCTTTCTCTTTTCTCACAATTATATTATAAGAATTTCAGACACGATTCAAGCTTGTTTAACATTCAGAATTATTGTTTTTTCTTAAAAACTTGCAATATCAACAGTCATTAAAAAAAGAAAAAGATATATTTTTCTATAAAATATTTAAATACAAAATATTAGGCTATGCATTTTTATTTTACTGGTTAAATACACAATACTAAAAAAATTGAAATATACATTGTTGTACTGTAAATAAAATGATTTATCAATCAAAATTATCTATCAATGATTTATAAATCAAGAATTTTTAGAAGTCTAAAATTTTGCTTTTATATTAATCGAAATGTTATAATAATGTTTCTCCAAAAACATTAATATGTTTATCTTTTAACACATACTCATAAACAATATCTTATTAAAAACAACTATATTTTTAAAGTATCACATAACTAAGTTTAACATATACTATATTAAACATAGCTATAAATAAATTTCGTAATATATAAAAGTATCACAGCCAGGGTTGGCCAATTTTTGCCGAAGTGGAAAAAACCATGGTAAAAACCGCGGAAAAAACCACCCCGGCAAAAATAGTTTTTGCCACAATTTTTGCCAGTGGCAAAAATTACCAGTATTTCAAACAGGGTTTTAAGGATTTTAATTACACGATTTTAATGTTTAAATCATAATTTTAACAAATTAAAACCAGAGATTTAAATACACTCTTGATCAACTGATTCTTATGTAAATCATTAAAATAATGCATTCTAAAATTTCTTTAAAATAAAATTTTTAACATCAACAATTAACATAATTTTTTTCATTTTCAAAAATATTTAAATTACCTATCTAAAAAATATTCTTCAATAATTAATTGCTAGAATATTTGTTTTTCAATGTATTACATATTTTTGTTTACAGTGGGGAAAAGTCAAATATTGAGTCAATTATTGACTCAGCTGTTGCCAGTCAGTCACTGATCATGCATTTTTTGGAATTGTAAATTGCAAGTAAACTCTCTCTCTCTGAATATGTCTTACTTAAGATTTTTTTACTTCAATAAAATAAAAATATAATTTTGTAGTTTTATTTTTATGGTTATGTTCAGGGACTGACAAAGTTTCAATATCTTAGGAGCCAGAAATAGCGAATTATTTCTATGACAATACTCACAGCAAAACTTAATATTTCATAATTGTATAATTAATGCAGGCCATTCACATATTATTTTACATTGAATAAATGAACTATTCAGTTAAAAATGTGAACTAAGGAAATTTAAGAAAATAGCTATTTTTTATTTACAAAGATAAAAACAAACTATTGGCGGAAAAAAATCCTCAGAAATAAATATTATTTTTACCTTTAATATAATCATCAAATAAATTGAGAATGTTTAAGTTTTGGCTTTAAAATACTATTTGTCTATTAATTTTTCAGGTCAGAATTCCTTTAAAGAGAATCCATTTGATAAATATCATACTATTTAAACTTTCTCGTTGTAAATTCGAACATAGTTTGCTTTAGATAGTGTTTATGATATTGAATCTTGTTTTACACAAAGGTGTTGGCATGGAAAGTACCAGTATAGTAGTAAGACGATTTATCAAATATGGGAATTTATCTTTCATGAAAAAACATCTTTCAAAAACAGAAATAATTGTTAGATGTCATCTTTTATACCAAGTCAAGAAGGTAGGAGGAAAAACAAAAATATACATAAAAAATATTGTAAATGTAAATGCATAAAAATTTTTTTGTCAGTCTGCCCTAACTGGTCACCAATGGATATTTATATTCACCCTGGCACCCGAAATTTGTCGGATACTGGTTACATATATTATATTAATTAATTAATTATAATTACTTTTTAAATTAAAAAATCTTCACACATTTTTTTCATTGAGGTGCCAAAGTGTAAAGGGTGAAAATTGAAAGGGATTGTGTTGTTCTAATTTTATTTTTCCACTTTTCCTAATTTTTTCCATTTTTGCCAATTTTTTCCATTTTTGCCGCTTTTTTCCACTTTTTGCCACTGTCCTGGCAAAAATACATTTTTGCCGGCAAAAACCCAACCCTGATCACAGCATATTTTGAATGAACATAGAAATAATTCATAATAAAATTTTAAAAGCCTAAAGTTTCGTTTTTTATATTAATCAAAATGTTGTAACAATGTTTTTTCCAAAGATTCATCAATCTATTTACTTTTCAAAAAATCTTATAAACTATATTTTGTTAAACTAAGTTTTTATATGACAATTAAATTATAAATATAGGTTTTTGACATGACAGTTTTAACCATGGTTTAACCTGTCAAAAACTGTCACGTGTCAAAAACCTGCCAACCCTGATACTAAGAGATAAAATTATAATTGCACACTAAAAATTGCAATATTAAATAAATCAACACAGAATACATGAAACATTAATGCCATAGTTATAGTATTGTTTACTTTGAAATATTATTAAAAGATAATACTTTAAAGAAAAGAAAATAACATAGATTTCAGACATGTGAAAAGTAATGAAAATAATTAAACATAAATTTATAATGTCAGTAATAATTTTGAATTAATGAATAAATAAATAACATACATTTGCAATATCACAGGCAGTGACACAATCCTTAAGAGCAATCAGATCAAAAGAGTGAATTTTTCTCTTTGGAAATACTTCAGCTATCTTAGCTTCTCCGCAACCTAAATCTGCAATAACAGCTTGCTTATTTCTGAAAAATAGAGTTTCTTTTTAAATACAACAATGTATTTTTATTATTAACTTTACCATTTATCTGCATTTTATACAGGTGTCATAAAATAAGATAAGGCCAATTAAATATCTCAAGAAATGTGTATGAGACTTAATTTATTAATAAAGTACTCAAATTGTGTACTTCATTTAATCAGAATCTTGTAATTCTTCCAACAGAGGATTGGATAACAGTGTGTACAAAATGGAGTAAGCAGTTTGTTCTCTTGGTTTAATGTAAGAATAAATAAGGCATGTAATTTATTTTAAGTTGCATGTTATGTAAAATCTAAATCTGTAATAAAAATAAGAAATTTTTATTGAAGATTTTAAGTTGTCCACTGCCCAACTCTGCCCGAGGAGACAGTTACTAAGTTTACTATCATTGAATAGCTTTTAATAAAGTATCACACATGAAATTTTTTACTTTTCAAATTGAACAGTATTTTTTCAGTTATTTGTATTTTCAAAAGCACATAGGTACTTCTGTTTTATTTTGTATTGATTATAGCACTACTTGTGATAAAAAAGATACATGTAAGTCAAATTAGTGCTTTTTTTTTTTTTTTTTAATCAAGAATTGAAATTTTTAATAAAATACAGGCATCCCTATTTGAAATTTCAAAGTTGCTCTCCAATACGTATTTCCTGAGGTAGTTAACCAGTCCTTTTCTTTTTTGGTTAAAACAAATATATTTTATTCTTTAACCACATTTCTTGCGATCATGGAAGCCTCTGCGCAAGTGCGGATTGAACGAGTCCAGTGTTAAAATAGGGGTGACTGAGAGAAAACAAGCGATAAGGGAACACTGAATAACTGGATGTTTGCCAAATAACTATCTCTCGGGCAATCTTGCATCCCTCCAGACTTTTGGACTCGGCCTCACTGCTAGTCGTAGGAAACGTGGTCGCACTATATCTAAATATATATATATATATATATAAATATGATCCAGTATTCAATAATAAGCAAAATAATTTTTAATCTACCATGCTGTTTAAAAAGTAGAGAGAAATCTTTTATAATCTTTAAATATAAAAACAACATGGAATCACTTAAAGGTCAAGTTTCATAATCACTATATGATGAACAAGTTTATGAAAATGGCAATGCTAAAATATAGGTACAATAACCTTTTTTTTTTTTTTTACTTCCGTTCTCTACTACTGTAGGAAATGGGAGTATTGTATTCAGTCCAAAAATTCAATATAAAATTTTCACTTGATTTACATGTTTTAAGGCCTCCTGAGTCTGAAAAAGTGTTTTTTGGGAATTGGTAAGTATGTGTGTATGTGTGGGGAATCTTTTGACTATTATACCTCTGAAACTAATAAAGGTAGAATGACGAAACTTCAGAATTGAGTTACGTCTGGTATGCAGATGATTTTTTTCAACTTTTGGTGAAAATTGGAAAACCAGAAGTGGGACATATGAAACTGGAAGTAGGACCGTAAGTCCATATCTCAAAAACAGCTCTAACGATTTTCTTCATAGTTGCTATATAAACACTACATTAGATGTCCTTTTGTATGTATGGTTAGTTCATGAAAATTGATAAGTGTCCTGTATACATATGCCAATTTGAGGCCTTGCAGGATGCAAATTGTTATCATTAGACAGTTTATATTTTTACTACTACTCATTCAAAAAACATATTTCCAGTTGTAAAAATGTTTTAAAGAATATGTAATAATAATAATGTCACATACAGTAGAAAAATCCACATTTTTTTTTAATTACAAAAATAATTTTTACATGGTCTTTAGGTTTTTTATAGTCAGGGATGGAAAATTACAGCAATCTACTCACTAATGGCATTTTTTTTTTTTTTTTTTTTTTTAAATCAGCCAATAAAATTTTAAGCAGAAGAAAAGGCATCAAAAACTTCAATATATGTTTATTCTTTTGTCATATTTCTTTTTTTCTCCAAAATTCTAAAAGTGGCAAAGTAAACACTTTACTATATTATGATATTTTTAGTGCATTTCTTTCAATTATCATACAAGATTCTCTGCTAATTGGTCCACTAACTAAGCCTAATTCTTGTATGTATGATAAATGCATATAAACATTAGTGATTTAAGCCTATTAGACCTTGCAGGTTAATTTAATTTCTTAAAAAGAAATGCCAGGATTTAAAAAAGTGCTAAAATATGGGTTGGGAAATGGACACTACACAAAAATTGCCAATATTAAATCAAGTCCTTCACAACAATCAAATCAGCTAACTTAAAATGGACTTTTTACAAAAATCAATGAACTTAAAACAGACTTCTCACAAAAATTGGCAAGATTTGAGTGGATTTTTGATAAAAATTAAAATATTTTTAAAAGTTTCAAAAGATGCAAACATAGATTGTGACCAAAAATAAGGCTGAGTAGGGAGTTAGTTGTTAGAAATAAATTTAAAAAATTTTAAATAGTCTTTTTGTTGGTATATATAACATATTTTTGGTTTTATATGAAAAATTAATTTAACAGTGAATCTGATAGTCTTTTTTTGCCTACACCAAGGAAAAGGCTAAAGACCAGAGTTTCCTTTTGGAAACTTTGGTCTCTCTCTTTCTACTCCCTTTTTTTTTTTTTTTTTTTTTTTTTTCAAATATAGTTTGGCTGAATTTGAGAAATTGTCCACAGATAAGTGCTTGTCACAATGGACAGAATATGATAAAAAATGGTTGAAATCTATAAAGTTTTCTTCTGAACAAAGAGGACAATCAGCAGAAGGGGAAAGACAAATATGGTGCAGGTAATTCCATAAAATGTCATGTGAAGTTGGCAATCTAAAATTGGTAGTGGCTACATATCTAGGGAAGGGTGACTCTGATAGTAATAAAGTTATATATGATAACTTAAGAAGTGATTCAGGGGTAGAAATTAAGAAAATTACTAGTCTGCAGAACCAAGATTTCAATGGTCCGTACATACTTTGACTAGGGATGCACCAATTAGCAGTTTTGGCCGAATACCGAATATTCAGCCAACCGAATACTAATTATTCAGCTGAACACTGAGTATCCTTCAAACCGAATAGTAACTATTCGGCTGAATATGGAATATTCGGCTGGCTAATTTACTCTTATATTTAAGTGTCATTCATTAACTTTTTCGGTAATACCATTTGCATTTAGCAATATTTTATTTTTTTTATTATGAAAAAATATTATAAAATACTACTATTCAGAAACAGTGGTTTATAGAAGTGTAGAAAAATATTAGGAAATATTACTATACAAAGTAGTGGTGTAAGGCTGAATTCACAGACAAAGAAAGTTATTAACTGTTAGGCTTCTTAATAAACACATAATATTTCTTAAATAACAATATCTTGTTGTGCCCACTCAAAATAATAATAATAAATAAATAATTTAAAAAATAATGCAACCCAGAAATACAGCATTTAAGAAAAATCAATTTAAAAGTAACAACATATTGGCTAACCTATATTAAAGCTGACGCAAATGCCTCTCACTCTCATGTAGATAAATTGTGGTATAGAAATGTGATGTTTTCATGCATGTTGGGGCACTTCATATGCATTTTTCAATGACAAACTCAAAATTCTTATTTTATAACTTGTGTTCTTTTTCTTGCCTGATTTGAACGTGACCTTTGTTCAATATCTTGAAATTTCTTAGATGGCAACATCATGTGAATTATGTATCAGAGGTTAATCCAGAACAAATTTAGTACCCCATTGAGGCACTTTCACAAAGTCAACTTTTGGCAATGAGGTACCTTCACAAAGTCAAATTTTGGCAATGAGGTACCTTCACAAAGTCAACTTTTGACAATGAGGTACCTTCACAAAGTCAACTTTTGGCAATGAGGTAACTTCACAAAATCAATTTTCAGCAAAGAGACACCTTCATGAAATCAACTTTCAGCAAAGCAGCACCTTCACAAAGTCAATTCTCATCTCAGCAATATTTTTATAAGCTTCGATGCATCAAACATATAGAAATACCCTCAGTTTGGATATTTACTGGAGAAAATGGTAAATATCTAAGTAAACACCTCCTTATCTTACGCATAAGAAATAACCGGCCAACATATATATTTATTTTACAACTGTTCCATTTTATTTTTTAAATGTATTTTAAAATTTAAAAAAACTCTTTGTCTTTGCGCATTTTGGTTAATTGTTCTGAAGCATTATTTTCACAAACTTACTTGATTTTTTTCACAAATTATTTTATAAATTCACAAATGGGGTACCATTTTTAAAAAGCTGGATTAAACCCTGTGTATGCTCTTTCTTAATTCAACTTTAGAAACATACATCGTTATACTGTTATTGATAAAGACAACTTTTGTTAGACAGTATTAATTGTTATGATTAATGTAACTAATAATTAATTTTCTATAATGTTACTTGAAACTAGATAAAGCAATTGTTTTTATTTAAATATAGTTTATTTATTAATTAATATTCAACTAGTCGAATAGTTTCAGATTTGGCCAAACCGAAAATTCGGTAGTATGGCTGAATACCAAATAGATACCAAATATTTGGTGCATCCCTAACTATAACTAGTCCGTTCATCCATTCTATTTTAAAAAACATTAAAAAATTTGTAAAATTCTGTTTTACTAAAATTTTATTTGTTTGTTTTATAAATTTACATAGCAAATATAATTTTTTGTAAATTAAAAAATACAAATGAAATCATATATAAATAAAAAAATTATCCTTTAATAAACATGCTAAAAGTCACATATTTATAAATTTAAAAAAAGTAAAAAAAAAAAAAAAGGGTTATTAAAGTGAAATTAATTGAAAAATTATAGAAAATAGGTGATAATTATAATGAAGTACACTTACTATCATTATAATTGTTACATACTATTTTGTGACAGATTTATGGGCAATTTTAGAAAAAAGTAAAAAAAAAAAAAAAAAAAAAGAAAAGAAAAGCTCAATGGTTTGGACTACTAAAATTTATATTTTGTTGGTCCGCTGAATATTTTTGTGGTCCCAGACTAATGGACCACTGTTAATTTCAAACCTTGTGGATCTTCATTCTTAATGTGCGATGTAGCCTGATGTGTAGTGTTTTTTTTTTTTTTTTTTTTTGTTATACTGATAACATTTTGATATGTAGTTTAAAATGATTTTTTAAAAAGTATATCCCGGCAATGCACATCAAATGTGAACATTTTGTCAACCTTATTGCAAACAGCACATAAATCTATTTTTATTTTTTTTTATTGTAATTTCTGTAGATTTTTCTAAGAATTCAAAATTATAAAGTTCTTCATTCAATCGTGCATTAAGATTTCAGAACAAAGTGGTTTAATCAGTTTAACAAAATTACATATTTTTTTCACAAATTTACTTTTTCTTTCTCAAAAATAGGGACTTTGGAAAAAAAAAAAAAAAAAAAAAAAGCTGAATGAATTTCTGGGCCACATCCACATTAGCCATCAGTGGCTGACAGTTGATACTGTAAAATATGATATAAAATTTAAAAATATTACATTATTTTCACTAATTACAATTTATTTAAATTACTTCTTAGCAGCTCACCTGGCTTCACGGGGGATTTTCTAATAAATTTGTGTGGCACTCAACATTTTAAAACAAAAGAGTATACAGTGAAACTTATAATTCGAACTTTTGGATAATTAGAATATTTTACACGGTCCCTTGAATTTTGTATTAAAATAATGTTAAAAAATCGTGGATAATTCGAATTTTTCATACGATTACCTGTAAAATATTACAGTAAAATTTGTTCACGAGATTTTACTCATCTGAAGTGCATTATCTATTTTTATAGTCTTTCAAAAGAAGGATAAGGAAAAAGAAGCATCTAGCTAGTGCACCAGAAGATATGGTGCATATGTATGAACTTCGAGGTTTTTTTTAATTGAAAGTCATGTGTAATGTAGAAGATTCTATTTTTGTATCAGGTCATATGCTATGACACAAAGATTCTACTTAAAAAAGAAATAAAAAATATTTGACTATTTTTTAAAAAGTGTTGAATAATTAAGCTCGTAAAAAATATTGATTTAATGGGGGGGGGGGGGTGAAAGGGGTAATGTAGCGGTATTCTTAGATATAAAGTTTATGTGTTAAATCTCTGATCGTAGAGTTTTAATTTTTTAATTTATCACTTTTTTTGACAAAATAGTATATGTAATTAGAATTTTTGGATAGTTCGAATTTTTTTCTGGTCCCTTCAGCTTCGAATTATCCAAGTTCTACTGTATAAATTAAAAAAAATTAATACATTATTTTCACTAATTACAATTTATTTAAAATTTACTTCTTAGCAGCTCGCTTGGCTTCACGGGGGATTTTCTAATAAATTTGTGTGGCACTCAACATTTTAAAACAAAAGAGTATATTTACTGAAAAATATTAATAACAAAGGTAAATTATAAATAAACTTACACCTGACTTATTTCCTGAATAATAATATCAACAGGATTTATAGGCCACTTTGAAACTTGGGATTGGTATCCTTGATGATAATCCTGAAATTCATCAGTATTTTCCTGAAAATATGACAAAGCATCATTCCCTGAATTTGTATACAACATTTCATTTAAATATCTAAATTTTGCTGCCTGTAGTTTTTGATATGCTTTATTTTGCAACAAATTATTTTTTCTCACTGATAAAGCATGTGAATCTTCAGAATTGGAAAATTCTGCTTCTTCAGAAAATTTACCATTTTCTAAAGAGATGTCAGCAGTTTTATTATCTTTCTTTTTCTTTTTGAGACTTTTAGAATAATTATTATTCCTTATTGAAGAATCATTCAACATTGCATCACTGATGGTATCTGTTTCACCAGACATAAGATGTTTTTCATCTGAAATACAGTTGGCTTTCTTTTTTAGTCTTTTTCTTTTTCTCTTAGATTTTTGTGAGTTAGAATTCACTTCACAGGAATGCATATCAATGTTCTTTGCTGAAATAGCAGGAAAATCAGTTTTAGTAATTGTATCTTTAGTATCCATCATTTGATCTGAAGGTTCACTTAAAATATTTGTGTTCTTATTTAATAACTTCCTTTTCTTTTTCCTTTTGGTACTAATTAATTCATTAGCAGAAGACTCGGTCATCTCAATATGTCGAGATTGGAAATTCTTTTCAGAGACTTCTTTAGAAGAGTCACATGGTATTTCTTTCCTTTTTTTCTTCTTATCACTTTCCAATTCATCACTTAAAAAATGTTTATTTTTCAACAATTGTGACTTCAGATAATTCTGTTCACTATTATCTTTGCCAGTTTTATTCAAAGTATTCTTTCTAATATTGCCGAACTTATCATTTGATTTTGATAAACTTGATGTCTTTGTTGAACCAGCCTATAGAAGAGAATGAATAATATGAGCATAATAATAATAAAAAAATATTTTTTAAATTTCAAATGTAATCTATTAATTAAATACACATTATTAAAAGATTTAAATATTTTAAAATGTACATAACAAATATGTAAGGAAAAAAAAAAAAAAAACTTTAACACTATAAGCATAATTTGGAATTCTCCGAGAATATTCTCGCCTTGCATCTCTAGAGATGACAAAGACTCTGTGCATCCTTTGGAAACCGCTGGTATTTACAAAATTCCTTTTACTGACAATAAAAATAATCACAGTTGTTACATCGGCAAAACCAAAATAAAAATGTGAATCAAAGAACACAGCCACATCGTCATGGATAAAACCACCACTGCACTAACTAAGGTAAACAGGAAGGAAATATAAACATTAAATTCGAAAATGTCAAAAAACTTGCAAGTTACAATAATCATAGGTATGTTGTGCATCGCAAAGCAATACAAATAATTAACTTTCCGAATTCCTGCAATGGCAATGATGTGACCAGACTAGACAAACAGTGGCGCCATATGCTTTTAAGCAGAGGAGGACAGGAGAAACCGTGCAGATTTTGAAACTTTCAGCACCATGAGTATCTGTTGAGAAAGCTGGGGGACCCCGGTGAAAACACTCCGGCCCTGCTGTGGAGTTCTTGAAAAGGTTGTTTTTTTAAATGTTTTAATCAAATAAATATAGAAAATAACATAAAAGAAAATATTATGTACACCATTTATAGTGTTGTTCATATGTAACTGGGACCCAAATATAAAATTACAGTATAGGATCCGTTATCCAGAACGCTCCGAAAACCAGAATGCATAATGCCAACTACCAAAATTTTTAATTTTCGTAAAATTTAAGAATTAAAATTATGCAATAGCAGCGGTCAGAATTATAATTTTACAACCTACTTCCTTTAATGCTATGGTGTTATTCTGGAGAAATATGGTTGGTTGGTGTCTTTTTATGGCGCAAGGCCCCAAGAAGGACATACTGCGCCAAACAGAGATGTTAAAAATAAATCCAAAGAAAAGCACATGGATGGGGGGGGGACTACCCCCCATCCACAAAGTCAAGAAAAAAATACTTTACAAAATTAATGCAGTTACATAACTGGAGAAATATGGTGAGCACAAAATTGTCCAAATAATTACAGTAAAAATTAGGTTAGAAAATGAATTTTTATGGTATTTTTTATTAGATAAACATTAATAACACATACTTCTTAAAGTGCCCAATAGCAGATGAATTTTATCCTTGAACTCAGGTCTCATGCATGAAGTCCCAATTGTTATAAAAAATTTAAATAGTTTTTATTAATTCCCATTATTTTTAGAATTTATTTCATAAAATATTTAGTATTACTATGTGCTAAAACTATTTGAAACATTTATGAACAATTAGTATCAGAGACACACTATAACCAAAAAAAAAAAAGTATAGAAATGTTTGCAAAATCCAAATGAAAGGATTTTTATTCTCAGGTCCAAAATTAAATTTTATATATGTTTATTTATTTTTCATTCATTTATTATTATTATTTATATTTGTAATTTAAAATTCAAATTAAGAATGATTTTTATTTTGTGAAAATAATTTATTAAATGAACAAATATAAAGGTAAAGTGTTTATATCATTCATGTTTATCACTGTTATTTATGAAATTATTTTGTACTATTTTTATACATACAATAAAGTGCTCCGAATTACGGAAAAACCCCTTATCCAGAATATCCCAGGTCCCAAGCTTACTGGATAACGGATCCCAGGGTTGGGTTTTTGCCGGCAAAAATGCATTTTTGCCAGGACAGCGGCAAAAAGTGGAAAATACCAGGCAAAAAGCGGCAAAAATTAGGAAAACTGGAAAAATAAAATTAGAACAACACAATCCCTTTCAATTTTCACCCTTTACACTTTGGCACCTCAATGAAAAAAATGTTTGAAGATTTTTTAATTTAAAAAGTAATTATAATTAATTAATTAATAATAATATATATCAGGGCCCGAAATTTCAACTCAGATAACACTCGCCGAAAAAAAGTTTTACTCGCCACAAAATATGGTTGTCATTTTTCTTTTCTTTCTTTCTTTTTTTATGCATTTCTTTTTTTTTCCCTAACTATTTAAAAGGCTTTTACAAATAATTCTAAAATTATATATATTAAAAGCGTGTCGTATATCATCATGTGTCATAATCATCTATAAATAAAAATAATTATGATGCATTTGAGTTTTGAAAAAGATTAAAATATCTAATAACATAAATACAAAGAGTCATAATACATATTTAAGTTTTACTTAAGGATTACAAATTTTATTAAAAACATTTTAAGTTACCTTATTAAAAATCCTTAAAAGTTGGCTGATATATTTCGGCCTCATCCGAAGCCATCCTCAGAGCCTGATGACACAAACAAAGATCGTTGGTGATTCACTCCTTCTTTATAATTTCGTTTCTCGTCATTCCTTCAGTTCTCTTCACTTTTTCCAGGGTTGTTAGTGCGTATTTGTGCGAATTGAAATTAGAAATTTTTTGAAAATTAATGGAATTGATATTAATAGGATTAGTTATGTTATTTCTAGAAAAGGCTGTGGATGTGCCTTTTCTAGAAATAACATAACTAATCCTATTAATATCAATTCCATTAATTTTTAAAAAATTTCTAATTTCAATTCGCACAAATACGCACTAACCATCCACAGCCTTTTCTAGAAATAACATAACTAATCCTATTAATATCAATTCCATTAATTTTCAAAAAATTTCTAATTTCAATTCGCACAAATACGCACTAAAAAGAGAAGCAATAGAGATCCTAACAACACAAGACGCAATAAACGATATCGAGCACAGCATCGTTCCACCTGAATGGAAACCAACCCTGGAAAAAGTGAAGAGAACTGAAGGAATGACGAGAAACGAAATTATAAAGAAGGAGTGAATCACTAACGATCTTTGTTTGTGTCATCAGGCTCTGAGGATGGCTTCGGATGAGGCCGAAATATATCAGCCAACTTTTAAGGATTTTTAACAAGGTAACTTAAAATGTTTTTAATACAAAGAGTCATTAAAGAAAAAAAAGAAGATTTTTTTTTTTTGGTCAAACAATATCCTGTGAAAATCTTTTTATTATGAAAGATTAAGCTTCATTATTTATCTAATAGTTTACTTAACTTTTATATTAGAAATGTCTTTTTTGTCCATTTTATTTTGTAATCAGACGGAATGTCAATGTGTATAACTTGTTCATTATTGTCATTTGAAGTAGCCATTTAGGAAAAAAAACTTCGATAAAATTGTTGCTTACAAATCATTACAAGAGCAAATCCTTGGCGTTTTAGTAAAAAGCTGGAAAATATGAACTGTTTTTTTTATCATTATTCCACAAAATAAACATAGGCAGTATCTTTAACCTTTTGTGTCCCGTTATAGCCGAAATCATCCGAGCTACTTGAATCCCGTTATAGCCGAGGCTAGCTCAAGAAAATTCATCCCCCCTACCGATAAGGACCGGGCAGTCTTGGAGGCGTGGGAACAGGTCAGTGATGGATAGCGCTAACAGGTGTCATTCCCGAACAAAAGAGAGAGAAACAAGTGTCGTTCATCTTTGGTTGAAAATCGTCGTTGCTTCTTTCACTTTGCATTCGAATACAACAACTTTCATTTTGAGATATTTAGGAGAAAAAACATTTGATCTTTTTTTTTTTTTTTCTAATGCAAAATTGCTTTTAGAAAAAGAATAAAAAGTCAAAATTAGGACACATTGTGCAGAGCTTATGGGAATGTGAGATTTGCAAAATTTGCTCATGCAAAGACTGCTTTTGATTATAACATGATATGATATAATTTCTTTTATATCAATAAGAGATCATAATGATAAAACTGTGATAAATTTAATACTATCAAAGAAAATCTAAGCCATGAAAAATAAATAAATAAGCAAAAACATCTACGAATATGAATATTAAAAAAAAATCCATTTATTTTCAATATAAAATAATTTAAAATAGTAATTTTTAAAACATCACATTTATAAAGCATGTGCGTTATTTATTAGTAGAAAATTTTGAATTAAACTTCAAACAATTAAATTGCATATTGAAAACTTAAATTTAACCATATACATATTTGAAATTTCATTATTTGAAATGAAACAGACAAATCTTGGTTTATAAGCAAGAAAGGAAAATTATCATTCCTATGCAATTCCTCCCCCCCCCCCCCCATAAAATATATTTTTAACCAGGGGAACTCAAAACGTGTAATTTAACCAAAACCTTGCTTCAAAAGTTTGCCTATAAATCGACATTTCGTCTGTCATACAAGAGCAAAAGAAAGCATTTATCATTTCTACGTAATTGCATCAGATACAGGGCACGCCAAAACTTTCAACAGTAAAAAATTAAGCTTGAAAATTCAATCTTTCTTTTGAATTTTAACATTATGTGTCAATATTTTAAATTTTTTTCTCAAGTGGTTTTTTTTTTAGAATTATTTAAAATTATAAAAAACACTTGTATTAAAATGTTATTAAAAAAAAAAAAAAAAAAAAAAAAAAAAAAGATAGAAAAAGAAAAAAACTGTCGCAAAATGTTAGAAAGTATTAGAAAAGATGGATTTAAAAAAAAGTATTTTTCTTTCTTTCTTTATTCTTATTTATTTATTTTTCTTTCTTTCTTTCTTTTCAAATTGTATCTGTATGAATTGTTTTAAACTGTGCATATATTCTTGGTGAAATCATTTTTCTCTATAAAATCATTTAATATTATGAAAAAAAAAAAAAATAAATAAAAAAAAAAAAAAAATAAATCATAGACTAATACAACAAAGAATTCGCTAAATGTAGGTATAAAATCATTATATTTTAAAATTTAGTAAAATTGTATTGCCAAAATTATATTGCCGAAATTATGGCTATACCTATATAACTTTAACTTGCTTAACAGTAAGAAGGGTGAACTTTTTAATTATCCATTCAATGTAATTTTAAAATGTGATAATAAACATTTTAAGGGAGAGTATTCAGAAATTTAATTTACGAAGTAGTCCCTGAAGTTTATTTCCCAGATACCTAAAGCTCAACAGTGGCCGAGAGGTTCAATCCCAGATCGAGCTAGTTCGGAATTTTTCGTAGTTATCCCCGAAACACGCATTAATATGCGGTAGGACCCTTAGAACGACCCCCCACGGAAGTAACTCTACCCAAACCTAGGTATCTACTGCAGACAATTAGCCTTATTTTTTACCCCACCATACCTACTCCGATTTAAAATATTTCATATATTATATATAACTCATGAATATCAACTACCGCTAGCGCAGCATTTTTCTCAAATAATATGGAGTAAATTTCTCTTGACATAATAAAAAAGAAAAAAAATGTAAAATTTTTATTATTGCAAGGGAAAAAAAAAAAAAAAAAAAAGAAAAGCTTATTACATGGGTCCCGTTAATTTTCGCTTGAGTTTATAATTAATTGTTTTAGATGAATTCCTTTTTGTTTGTTAATAAATTTTCATGTAATTGTTTTCATGAAACAATTATTAAAATTTGTACAATTTAAACAATTTACAATTATTTTCATGTTACGTTTTGAAAATAATTGTAAATTTTATGTACTTTCGAGCTATTTACATTGGCCATATTCTCTTGACTTTGCGGAAACAAATCAAAATTTATATCACAAATCAATTTATTTGATGTTATAATTCTGAAATTTAAACCCCAAATTCAAATATTTATTCTCTAAAAGAGATTTAAATAATAAAATACTAAACAACGCATATGCTTACGATTTCTCTTCTTATCTGCTACTTATACGCTAACTGAGGGGGTGTAATTTTATGTCAGATTCTGATGAAAGGAAAACAGACTATCTTCTTACTCCAGACATTGAGGGACCTCCTTTAACGACATGGTCAGCAGAGTGAACAATAAAAAGAGGGGAAAGTAGTGACCGCAAGACTCGGCTATGTTTCTGGGATCCTGAGGCCCTCAGAATTTCCAGGCCGTGGGAATTATAGAGTTAAAAGGGCTCGGGCTCATTTTCATGTGACAGTATCGCATAAGCAAACTTTCGCATATCTCTTCTCTCGGATATTAGGCGAAGGGCAAAGAGGCTCTCTTTTCGTCTATTTATATTCTGCTTGAAGAAGTAACAGTGGGAGAAACGGAACTGCCGAAGAGGTCAAAACTTTTATGTATGCACTAAGCATTTATCCTTTTCCAGGCTTTGCGATCTCGGGCAGCACACACACAGACTCGGCTCTCCGAGAATCTAAAAAGGAGTCGTTAAATATGAGGTTACAAGATGGCAAAAGTTTGCCATATTTAAATCTGTAAAAAGAATGTTTTCTGTCACCGTATCGTGTAAGAATTCAATCTGTAACTAGACGAAATTTTTACTCGCCACAGTAAAAATCCCACTCGCCATTGGCGAGCTGGCGAGCGGAAATTTCGCGCCCTGATATATATAACCAGTGTCCGACAAATTCCGGGTGCCAGGGTGACTATAAATATCCATTGGTGATCAGTTACGGCAGACTGACAAAAAAAATTTCATGCATTTACAATATTTTTGTTTTTCCTCCTACCTTCTTGTCTTAGTATAAAAGATGACATTGCTGATGTATTGAATGAATAGTATGAGTTTAATGTTTTCTGAAAAATTTAACAATTATTTCTGTTTTTGAAAGATAGATGTTTTTCCATGAAAGATAAATTCCCATATTTGATAAATCTTCTTACTACTATACTGGTACTTTCCATGTCAACATCTTTGTGTTAAACAAGATTCAAGCATCATAAACACTATCTAAAGCAAACTATGTTCGAATTTACAACGAGAAAGTTTAAATAGTATGATATTTATCAAATGGATTCTCCTTAAAGGAATTCTGTCCTGAAAAATTAATAGACAAATAGTATTTTAAAGCCAAAACTTAAGCACTCTCAATATATTTGATGATTATATTAAAGGTAAAAATATTTGTTTCTGTGGATTATTTTTCCCCTAATAGTTTGTTTTTATCTTTATAAATAAAAAATAATTATTTTCTTAAAAATTTCCTTAGTTCGCATTTTTAACTGAATAGTTCATTTATTCAATGTAAAATTAATATGTGAATGACCTGCATTAATTATACAATTATAAAATATTATTAAGTTTTGCTGTGAGTATTGTCATAGAACTAATTCGCTGTTTCTGGCTCCTAAGATATTGAAACTTTGTCAGTCCCTGAACATAACCATAAAAATTACAAAATTATATTTTTATTTTATTGAAGTAAAAAAAATCTTAAGTAAGACATATTCAGAGAGAGAGTTTACTTGAAATTTACATTTCAATTCCAAAAAATGCATGATCAGTGACTGACTGGCAAATTTTAGAACAGCTGAGTCAATAATTGACTCAATATTTGACTTTTCCCCACTGTAAACAAAAATATGTAATACATTGAAAAACACAAATATTCTACTAACTAATTATTGAAGAATATTTTTAGATAGGTAATTTAAATATTTTTAAAGATGAAAAAAAATATAGTTATTGTTGATGTTAAAAATTTCATTTTAAAGAAATTTTAGAATGCATTATTTTAATGATTTGCATAAGAATCAGTTGACCAAGAGTGTAATTAAATCTCTGATTTTAATTTGTTAAAATTATGATTTAAATATTAAAATCGCGTAATTAAAATCCTTAAAACCCTGTTTGAAATACTGGTAATTTTTGCCACTGGCAAAAATTGTGGAAAAAACTATTTTTGCCAGGGTGGTTTTTACCATGGTTTTTTCCACTTCGGCAAAAAATGGCCAACCCTGACGGATCCTATACTGTACTACTTAAATTTTTTCGATACTGTCCGTTTCGACACTACCATCTGATAAGCAACCAATAGGAAACTCACTGGTAAACTATTGTCACCAAAAATAGGGATATGCACTTGAGAGTCTGAGAAGGAGTGGGTCGCAGCTGAAGGCAGCGAACCCAAAAGTGGGCTTTTGAACAATTTCATCATTTATATATATACATAGCAGGGTTATTGATTTATTTTAACTTTTTCAAAAAAAAAAAAAAATCGATTTTTTAAATTTAAATCAGACTTTTTTTATTTAAATCAAAATTTGATTTTTATTATGTATTCATACATTATTGTACAACATTTATATTTTATTATGTATATATGTGTGTATATATAAATGCACAATATCAATCATTTTACTTAAATTATAAAAACATAAATAATATTCTATTTCTATAGAAAAAATCCATGTAAGTATTTATTACCAATACTTTTATTCAACAGAGTATCTTCATAATAAGAAATTATTTTTATAACAATCATGTAGGTGTTAGTATAAGCCACTCAACTTGAGACGTTGTAGCTACAATAATGTATTGAAATAAAGTAAAATCTTACCCACGGTATTGAACACATGAAATAATTTTGGAAAAGGATAACTTAATAGGAAAAATGAAATATAACTGAAGCAATGTATTAAGAGAAAGGAATTTTTACTCATAGTTTCTAACCAAATAAAAAAAAAATAAGGAATTAAGGGGAAAAAAAAAATTATATACTAAAAAATTCTTAGGTTTAACAAATACCATTTGAATCAAGAAAGTTTTTTCACACTTTACCCATTAACAAAATTCATATTTTCATTACCATCTTAATATGTACTTTCACTTATTCTTTATCTTTTTTTAAAATTTAGTGGGTACAATTCATTAAACAAGCAGTGACAGCAGCCTCAAATCGTATTTAACTGATTGTATGTGGTTAAATTAAAAGGTTATGATGTTTTTAAAACTTTTTGGAGCCTTTGGGGCTTTTTAAACAGTACAATGTAAAATATGCTATTACTTTTTAAATAGTATCCTATGAGCCAATATTAAATGACATAAACTGGTATGACAGCTAAATAAACAAGGAAATGTTTTCTTTTTGAAATATCAATTGCAAGGTGGGCAAAGACAAACTAGAATATATATATAATATTAATCAATGAATTATATACTAATTAAGTATTTACAATTCATATACCAGTCATAAGGCTGTGCTTGTATAAATAATTAACCCATTAATGCCCAGCATCCTCATTTGAGGACAGCTAATAAAATGGCACATATATTTTTAGGGGTTTCTTGGAATGATTTCTGCTTTTTAGTGACAGTTTATAAGCATCACTCTGAATGATACCAGAGAGTTTTATGTGTTTACTATTAATTATCATTTCATAATTCAGATAGTTATTTTATGTTTTTTCATTTGTCGCACATATATTTGCTTTTTTGCACAGATATACTAACTTAAATCAAGTTGAATAATAATACATATTTTAATATTTTACTTTTGAGGTCTTTGTCAGCATATAATAGGAAATTAATCAGTTATCTCAAAAATTTTTATGTGGAAGATTTTTCACTAGAACACTAAATGTCCTCAAATGAGGATAGGTTTTTAATTTAAAATATTTCACTCGCAGTTGTCCATATTACTTTAAAATTGAAATATTCATCAAAATATATTTTTCAAAATTAATTCGAGCATTAACCGTTTAAAATATAATGAATTATTAAAATATATAATAAAATGTATAAATAATTAAGAAAGTTAAGATATAAATTATTTTTGTGTTTATTAATGTTGCTTAGTAGAGATGAATCTAGAGTCAAGAAATGAGATATGTGCAAAAAATGCTTGCTTGTGAAGTATTAAAAGTAGAATATATTAGAAAGCTAAATGATTGCTTTAAAAAATGGGTTTCAATTATAAAGCGAATACCAGGTATGTTCAGTGTGAAATTGCATGATAACACAAAAAAGAATAAGGATGTGGCTTTCTTGGATGGAAATCAAGAAGGATGCTTTTTTTTTTTAATTATTATTTAAGTGCAGGCAGGGTGCAGCACCCTTTTCTTAAAATCATTTGGAGAAAACTTTGTTTAGTATTAAGATATATACTCAATTTGGCTAAGCAATTTAATTTATGTAAACTAAATTAAATGGTGTAACACATAAGGAAATTCAAACTTAGATTTACAAAACATAAATTTTGTTAAATTTACACTATTACAAATAAATAAATAAAAGCAAATCTATTTAACAGTTCTGGGTGTCCAACAGTAGAACTTTTCCATATTTCTTGAATTTTCAATGACTATTTTTCACCATTTTCCTTGAATTACGTTGTTTATTTCCACAAAAAATTCCCAAAATGAGCGGATAATTTACAATAACAAGCTTTGAAATATGGGGCTTATTTGGTTAAAATTTGTTAGAATACCTTACTTTACATGAAATTCCCTTACTATTCCATGACTTTTACAGATTTACTTAGAATCCTTGACTTTCCTTAACCAGTGATCACCCTGAATTTGAATTCAACTGAAAAATATCACTCCTGAACATATTATCTAACATTACTCACTAAAATATTTCCTTTAACAAAAGTGAAATCATCACATACTTACCTCCTCTTTACTGAAATACTTTTTAATAAAATCATCTTGATTTTTAGTACTATCCCAATCTTCACAAAAATCATCTGTAAACATTTTTAAATTTTTGTTGTTTATTTTAATTGATCACTGAAAACCATTAAATAAGACATAAATAGGAAAATTGAAAACGATAATGAAAAATTGCATATTACACGATTGATCAATAAATATCATGAATTTAAATTACTTAAATGCATTAAAAGCACAAATTGTAACACGAAATCATACACAATACTGTAAACAAACATCTGCCATGTGTTGTGCACAGTGTTGCCAACACAAAAATTTTTTCCCCGCTAAAAAACACATGAAATGGGTGAGTCCAGCCTCTGGTACACTTCGCCCGATCCAACTGGGCCCTGAGTCATTTGATCCACGACCGGTCAAAAACAGAGGCTGGACAACTCCGATCCTTTTATTGGATCAAAATCAGTGCTGCCATCTGTAGGCTTAATTTGAAATTAGCTATAGAATATTATAAAGTTAAATCAATTAAAGAAAAACTTAATTCATTAATTAAAAATGTAATTTAACTATGAATAATAAAAAAAAGATAGATGCATAACAACTTTTTTTTTTTTTTTAACACGCTTTTATTAGCTTCACCTGTATGTATGTATGTTTGTAACCGCTCCGGGAGCAAACAAAAAATCTATATTGTGAAAAAAAGACTTTCCGTACGTGAACACCGTGGCTGTGAGGTAAAGAGCCGCGCTACGAACCAAAAGGTCTAGTCGAGCCCAGTCAGGGGCGATTTTTTAAAAATGTTTTTTGTTTAATTCTAAATTATTTTAATTAAAGATTTAAATGTATGTAAATATTATGGTGTGTCACTCGCACGATTTTCTCTTACCCTGCATTTTAATACTAAGATAGATATTTTGTGCTTTTTAGTTCACATTTCTATAAAAGCGTGTTCTTTAATTTTTTAAAACTATAATATTATTTTTTTTTTTTTTTTTGTATTCTGCATAGTTGGGTACATATGCACTGAAATGCAATAATATTAATTATATAATTCTTTTTTGAAAATTATTTAAATAAAAAAATAATAACAATAAAATTTTAATTTTAGAAATTTTTCCAGCAAATTTTTTTTAAATTATTTCCCTTAATTATGCATTATTGTATTTTAATGATATACTGTAAACAATTTTAAGTTTTATTTTGTGGATTTATTATCAAGCTAATTTTTGTTAAATATTTTTAAGTAGGAATGCTGAAATTTAAAACAAATATTTAGCATTCAAATATTCGATGTAAATAAGAAGTAGGTTCAAGTTTTATTATGATCTAAGGTAAGAAATATAAAACTATTACACATTGCAAAAAAATATAACATATAAATTTAAATCAATTATTACAAAATATATATATATAACAGTTTTTTAAATTATCATTCATTTGGCTCAAATCTTCATTAAATTGTTTTGTTAAATTCAATTAATTCTGATTTCAATCAATAATATTTTAAATGTTTAATATGTTTATGTTTTTTTTTTTATTAATATTATTATTATTTAAATACAAATTAAATGTTCATTTTTAAATGATGTTAATTATTTTTATGTTTGAATGCTGAAATTTAATGCAAATATTTAGTATTCAAACATAAAAATGTTTCATAAAAAATAACTGATCGATAAATTCTCAAAGTAGGTCACAAACAAATTTAAAATATTTTGTTGAACTCAAAATTTAAAAGAGTGTTAGCAGAGAGCATTTTAAAATTTTATTTCATTAAATTTAAATAATATTCGATGAATTTTAATTTAATTTGCATTATTGTATATTTCAATCCATTGCATGCATATATTTATAAATCTAAAACAATTATGCAGTTATTTACAAAAAAAAAAAAAAAAAAAAAAAAAAAAAAAAAAATGCGTTTGTAAGGACCGATAGAGGGCGTAACTAGAGCAATAACCAACGTCCAATCATAGCAATGGATTTGTAAATGGATCAAATGACTCGGAAAAATTTCTTGGGCGATTTGATCCACGACCGGTCCATGGAACACACTACAACTTTGATCCAAACCGGCCGATGAGACTGGAAAGACATAGATTGATCAGCGAGGGCGAACAAGTGATGCCTTTTTTACTCGGGGAAAGACGGCCATTTTACTCTCTTGTGGATATCTTTCCCCGAGTGAATACACATAGATAATCTAGCAAATAAAATTTATGAATAATTTATGTACAAAAGATGAATGAGAAAACTCCAGATATTCATTTTTCTTTCTCTCTTTTCTTCTTCTTTTTTTTTTCTTTTTTTTTTTTCTTTTCTTTTTTTTTGTATGGAATAACGGCATTTAAAGAAATTTATCGTTTCCATCAACTATTTCTGTCTGGTTAGAAGTTTTTTGTTCGAAAAAACTATTGGACATATCCTCATATTTTGAGATATTCGAGTTAACCCTTTAACTGCCAATCGCAATACAATCGGTAACAAAAGTGTCCGAACACTAGCAAAGATTCCTATGTAAAAAAAGTACACTTCATACGGTTTTGTTTAATAAATCTTTATCGAATCGTGTTCTAAGACCTAAAACAATTGGAACATCCTTAGCTTCAATCAACTGTACCACGAAGCGACAAACAGACCGGCTAAGCTCTGCTAATATAAAAAAAAAAAAAAAAGAAAAAAAAAATCGTGTTTATTATTTCAAGTTATGTTACACTGTCAATAGATAAACTATTTTTACTTAGAGATGCTTCTTACTGCTTGAAAAATGTTTTTTTATTTTCTTTTATTCAGTAAATTCTACGACTTCCATTGAACCGCAAGTAAGAATTTGCTTAAAAAAAAAAATATCGAAATTTTTTTTATGCGCATTACGTGAACCTAAAAAAGTGGTAGTTTATAATTTTACACAGAAAATTAAATTTAGATATCAGTACATAAAGTGATATTAGTTAAGATTAAGCAAATTTAGTCTATTCGGCTTTTAAAAGTCACTAAAAATGTGATGAGATATAATTGTACTAGAAAATAAGTTATAGTAAGTCATTGATAGTAAAGAGGATGGTTAAATAATTTTTTTTGTATCTGACATCCAAAAATTACTTTTCGAAAAATGGGAAGAGGATAATAATAATAATAATAATTACTATGTAAGCTATTATTATTATTGTTTTAGGTTAAAATATTAAAATTATGTCTTATATCTTATATGTAATTCAGCTATGAGTACATTTAGTTAATTTCAATTCCAGTAGAAATACAATACATCTTTTCTTTTACCATTAAAACTGGCAGAAAGATTTTGATGGTGAAACTGGCAGACAGGAAATTCCGGGTTCGATCCTAGGCCGCACTTTAACCTAGATGATCGAGATTTTCCATTTTTCTTTTTTCGGAACTTAATTAATTATGGACTAAAACCTTCGTGGAAGACACACCACACAGGCCAAGCCTAGTCAACCGACCTTAGCTCTGCACTTACACCATCATTAAAGCAGTGAACAGGAATAATTTCCGCGTATTTTGAACTTTTTAAAAATTTTACAGGATTTTGGGAAACTAAAATTATCTTTTAATTATTTTCAAACAAAAGTATTATCAAAAGAATAAAATTAAATGTTTCTGACTATCCTTAATTTATATAGATATAGATATAGATATATCTGAAAAATAAATTATTAAAATATTATTATTTTTTTTTAAATTTCTTATTATTAAAATATTTACAGTTATTGCAATAAACGTTTCTAAGACAATAAAAATTAGAAAAACAAAGTTTTATGCATTCCCAAATACGATTTTCAGTTTATATATAGTATTACAATCTTACAAAACTGTAAATTTGGACACCCAGTTATTATTACATAGTATTAGAATGAAGGGTGTTGCTTAAAATATTGAGGTTAAGATAATTAACCTTTAGAAGACGGCTGGTCGATATTTCAACCAAGAAGTAACCTGTTGTAAAAGACGGCGTTGGTTCAAAAATCGACCAAGCTATACTTTTCCCCTCGGATATTGTTCACCTGCTTCAGGGGCGGATAGAACTGTCAAAGTTCTTAAAAATGATCACCTTTCGGATGTTACATCTTTTGCTAATCCCCATTCCCTCTTTTTCCCTAAACTGAATGCAAGACACAGACTTTGTCTCCATGCAGAATTCGTTTCTTTTGATAACAAAATTTTAGTGGAAATACTCTTAAAATACCTGGAAAAGGAATTTTCTGGGTACTTTTGGATTAATCGTAAATCCATTTGCCGCTTTTTGCTTTCATTATTATTGACAAAATACTGGAATTCTTTCTAATTTCTGTCATATTTAGAGAATATATTTTGGCATTTCTTGTTTTGTTTTTAGTACCCTATACGGGAGTAAAAGGAAATCTACATTTAATGTATTATAATTCACTAAAAATATCATATTCATTAATAACGTATTACTTTACAAACGGAAAATTTTGCGTCTTCTTTGCGAACAGTTTATTTACTTATTTTGGCAACTTTAATCTTTTTTATGATTCTTAAATTTTATGGAAACAAAGGATTTTTTTTTTTTTTTAATCATTATTCACTGCTTTAATCTCAACCATCCGCAATTTCGTCAGAAATTTGAAAAATTGCAATGAATCTTTTCCTGGCCTATATATACTGTTATAATACCCATATTTATTACTATTATTATTTATTTATTTTGTTTAATTATTTTTTTCTCTTATATTTTCCTATAAATTTATATATTATTACTATTGTTTTATATTATTTATCTTTTCGTAAATTTAAACTATAAGGACAATTCTAGTGAAGGAATAGTGTTCCTTTGAACTCTGAAATATCAATTTTTATGAGGAGGATTATGCTTCTACTCTATGAACAAGCATACTTAATTTTTTATCGTGTAAAAAAAAAAAAAAAAAAAAAGAAAGAAAAAAGAAAGAAAGAAAGAAAAGATAAATGTAAGATAAATAATTACGTTACTTTTACTGAATTTTTTTCTTAAAAAAGGGGGTGGGGTGTACTTTTTTCTTTACAAAAGAAAAAAAAAATAAATAAATATGTTTTTTAAATAAATTAATGTATTATGATGTCGTGTATATATATATATTATTATTGGATTATAATTGTTTTGATTATTTTATAAATTTAAATATGCATTTGAGAGAAAATTAGCTTACACTGTATTTTTCAAAAATTTTAATTTTACACAACTGGATTAACTTCTAACATTTAAATTCTAAAATAATTTTCAAAGAAACTTTTTTTTTTTTTATGGTAAAATTTTTCCCTTTGTGAGAGTTTTATATCACACATACTTTCATTTTAAAATGATTCGAACACAATACTGAATGTAGAATAATTATTACTATTATAATAATTATTATTATTGCTTAGCTTAAAGTTTTTATAACTAATTCTTTTTTCCCAACCAAGCATACTTTTAGAATTTATATGCTTTGATTATGATTAAAAAAATAAATAAATAGAAAACATAAGTAAATTGCTTATATTAGTTCGTGTATTCATAAAAACCAATAAAAGTAAATAAAAACTTCATTTATTATAAATATATAAATATGTATATATATTATAAATTAGCTATTTAAACTAATTAAGGTGTTTCATTGGTTATGAATTTTGAAAAGTATATTCTCTCTCTCTCTCTCTCTCTCTCTTTTTTTTTTCTTTAAAAATAATAAAATAATAAATAAATACCAGTATTTTGACTAAAAAAAAAAAAAAAAAAAAAAAACAACGTTTAAAAAATACTAGTATCGCCCAGTGGTCGAAACTCGACCATTTTTTTTGCAAAGCGAGGCAAAGCAAAGTTATTGCCTTGTCCTACACGGAATGCAATTGCAACACAGCTGCAGCAATTGTTTGCCAATATTCACTCTAACTGAATCAGCAGAGTTTTACTTAATATAACTATTTCTCTCTGTAGATGTTAGCCTTTCCTGAAATGAGAGAAAATCGCAACGTGAAAACGCCCCTTGTTTGTGTGATACATCCCAGAAGCTAATAGGTACCATGTCAGACCAAGGTCCAACCAAGTATCAAATTCTGTTAAATTAATTCGATTGGTTCATAAAGTACAGTGTTTAAAAAAAAAAAAAAAAAAAAGATATTTTTCAAAAATGGTCGAATTGAGTTCGGGAAATTTCAAAACGTGTAACTTTATCGAAAACCGAAAATCTAAAACATTTCTGAATCTTATATTTTCTACTTATATATGCAGAGAAAAGAATAATAAATCCACTTTTTAAAAAATAAAAAATAAGTAGTCAATTTCACTAATTTCACTTAATTAAAATGCAAGGAAATCTCAAAACGTGTAAATTCATCGTAAACTGGAAATCAAAAGTTTTTATGTATCTTCTACTTGCTTCTTCTACCCACAAAAGCTAGCAATAAAGACACTTTTTTAAAAAATAAGTAGCCAATTTCAGTTAATTGAAACGTAAAGAAAGCTCAAAACATGCAAATTCAACAGAAAACGGAAATCGGAATTTTTTCCGTATCGTCTACTTATACATGCAGCAGTTAGTAACAAATCCATTTTCCTTTTATTTAGTATATTAGTTGAATATTTATTGTTTAAATATCACCCTTTGAAATGAAATGTTTATGTTTACATTCGAAACTGGAAGTTAGCCATTTTTTTTTCTGGAGTTTTGTGATTTTAAATTAAAATTTTATCAATTTTACAGAAAAAATAACTCAATCAAACACATGTAGACAGTAACTTATATATAACTATACCCAAATATCGGAATTAAAATCGGCAGATAATTTCCGTTATTTTTTAATAATTTTTTACAAAAAATTCAATGGACAATTAACATAGAAAATCTTTTACATGGCTCCATGGACAGACAGTGACGTCATCACTTCGCTTGCGTATAGTGATGCTACATTATACAAATTACTGTGTCTATGGTTTTATTTGAGCTTTATGAAATTGCCAGATTTAACAACTTTCTACTTTTAGGTATTTTTTAATGTGAAGGAATACGTGTATAAAAGGGAAAAATGGGGGAAAATGCATAAAAAATAAATGCATTTTTAAATACCTTCTTGACATCGTAAGAAAATAATATTTGTATTCGCACCTTCCGGCTAACCATACCTTTCGAATGATACCATTTTCAACCCTCTACTCCCATAATTAATATGTTAAAAAGGGACAACAAATTTTATGCTTGCCTATTAATATATAGATTATATAAAGTTTTCATCGAAAATGTTGGAAAATTCAGCGAGTGGGTTTTTCGAAAACATTTTAGAAAAATGATCGACGTGACTTCTTAAAAACTAATGCACCGATCTTATTGAATTATTATATACTTCTTCAAAATAAAATTGCGTGTTGCTCTTTTATATACTCGAAATTTTGAATAATATTTTTTATTTATTATTTTCATACATTTTTATTTTTATCTTATTTGATTTATTATTATTATTTTTTTTTTTACCTTTAAAATACATGCAAGTCCATAAATAGGTCATTAATACCAGATCCTTAATCCATAAAGCCTGAGCAATTACCATATCGGCACGGTTAATATTTTATTTTATTTATTTATTTATTTAGAACCATGTAATTTTACAAATATATTTTAAGTATACATTTTTTGGTCAATTTTCTGAATTTTTGCTGAAACTTTTATAAAATATTGTTTAAATGTTGCGCAAATTATTGAGAATATATATATATATATAAGTGTGGTTCTTTTTTTTTTTTTTTTTTTTTTTAAGCTTTTGAAACTCGTATAACTTCTTAAAATCATAAAATGTATAAATAAATAATAATTAGCACTTGATATTAAAAAATAATTATTTAATCATATGTAATATTGTTCAGTTTTCATCTTCCAATTTTTTTATTAAAAGCTTCAACACTTATTTTTAAAAGTATTATAATTAAAGCAATAAATCTCAGAAATTTCTTCCAAATACAATTTATATAGAATTTAAATAATTCTTCTGTTTTAATTTCTTCTTCTTAAATTACATAATCATAAGCACATTTAAAAATGTCACACCAAATTCATTGATTAATATTATTTCAATAGTAATTCTGTATTTATCAAATTAAACATGAAAAATTGCATTGTCAACAGACTAAAGACTTTTTCAAATAAACATAAATACAATGAAAAGGATTCGTTCTACAATCAACAAGTTTATCCCCTATAGGGCAGTTCCTTGTTTGTAAACAAACATCTCAACTTTTATGAGTGGTTGGCAAAAAGGCTTGGGAAAAGCATAGCGATGGCGATTACTTGATTACTACCAACGGAAAATCAATGGTGGGCGGGGCGCGGGAAAGTCGAGCGCGCTTTTTTGCCAACCACCAGACGTCACGAGGAAATGCTCTATAAAAGAATGCAATGGAGATTTCAGGGTGAAGGTTTTTCCCTTTAAAGGAAAATTGTTTAGTAGAAGAAATCACTCTATTATGTGGGTCGGACGGGACTTCCCACAGCCATTGTGAAACTTCGAGTCACCTGAAATTAAAAGACGCCGACAGGGGGTAAAATCTTCCGTCTTTCTGCCGTCTTTATGAACACTAGCTGGTCAGAATCTGCCGTCGGGAAAAGGTTAAAATAAAAGTAGGAACAAAAGGGAAGTAAAATACAGTGTTTTGGTTCACAAGTCAACCAAAATTAGGTTATTAGCTAAAACTTACTTGTTAAGAAGATAGTGAAAGTTAAAATCTTTATTTAAAAACAATTGGAGTGTAAAGGTTGATATTTTTATTTATTATTGTTTCACCTGATATATCTGCGTTTGCAGACTCGGTGACTTTGCCAACGAATATTATGCGAGAAGTGCCTAGCTGGTTGTCAGCCAGGGTAGCTCAGTGGTAGAGCATCCGCGCGTTAAGCGGAGGTGCCCGGGTTCGATTCCCGGCTCTGGTATTTTTCGCAGAGTTGGTAATAAATAAAAATATCAACCTTTACACTCCAATTTGATTTAAATAAATATTCACGGTTGATGAATTCATGAATAAAAATTTCTAAATTGAAATTTCGTGGTCTATGGAGTTGTGCTACGATTATTATTACCTCACCTGATATATCTGCGTTTGCAGACTCGGTGACTTTGCCAACGAATATTATGCGAGAAGTGCCTAGCTGGTTGTCAGTCAGGGTAGCTCAGTGGTAGAGCATCCGAGCGTTAAGCGGAGGTGCCCGGGTTCGATTCCCGGCACTGGTATTTTTCGCATAGTTGGTAATAAATAAAAATATCAACCTTTACACTCCAATTTGATTTAAATAAATATTCACGGTTGATGAATTCATGAATAAAAATTTCTAAAAAGTTAAAATCTTTTTTCTAATTTACTGTCTAAGTATAATAAAATTTCTTGAAAACTATGATATATATATATAATTCAGGGTTTTCGTTTATTAAACTTTAATACTCTCTGCTGACTGACATTTGATTTCCTATCCCCTCTATTTTTCGTTATTAATGTTTTTAAATTCCATATTTAATTATGTATTTTAAACATGTTTGGTTTTCAATTTTGGAACAATTCGTAAATTAATTAAAACGAATGTTTGAATGCTGAAAATTTGCTTTAATTTTCATTAGTTGTTATTTTGTTAAGTCTAAATCGTTATATTTCGATGCATATATACGCAAATTTTCACCAATCTAAGAAAGTAATTTCCGAAAACTATTTATAACTTTCATGAACCTGTTAAGACAAAGCAAAAAAAATGTGTACTACAATTGTAATTTTGAATTCTATTCAAAGCGGAATAAGATTTTTGCTTATTTAAAATTTATCCTCAATGAAGCGATATCGATTCCTCGTTAAAACGTAGACTTCGCGAAATACGTCGTCTGCTTTGGAATCACCTTAAGTATGAAAAGATAACCCTGCTCTGGAACGAACGTCCACGATGTTTGTTCAATGTCCAGTCTCTCTCTATCAAAGGTCCCTAATAATCAATGCCACCTAGTGCCACCCAATGAAAGTCATTGCTAACATGCAGTGGGAGTCTTAAACAAAACTTAATTTTATTATTTAAATTTTAAGTAGGATTAATCAAAGCACTACTGGGGTCACTTATTTCCTATTTCTACATATTGCAATTTCTTTTGTTTTTCTACTTCTTTTATTTTTATTATTTTTTTAATTACTTTCCTATCACGATTTATAATTATTGCCGCTCACTTTGGCCACCAGAATGACAAGGTTTTAATTCAGTTGACGTAACTTTTAATTTCAGAAAAATAAGATTAAAATTTAATTTGTTCATAGACTTATTTTACCCCACACATATATACAATGAAAAGCTTTCCAAACATTTCACAAGATGACTTTTTTAGAATATTCTTTAGCACATAATCTACATATATAAGGATTTTATTTTGTATCTGATTCGAAAATATTTGATCATCACTTCCTTTTCGAGGAAATCATTTACAGCACACTTCACACACATATGGCTCTTCTACCGTGTGTGTACCATAACAATATTTTTAAAAAAATTCCTATGGCTTTTTTTCTGTATGGATCAGTGGCGGCTCGTTAGTGACGTTTTGGGAGGTCTACAAGCTAGAGCCCCTAAATAAAATAATAGGCCGGCGTATCACCGCCATTTTTTTGGCTCCGAAGAGGACAGCATTACAGTGTTAGCGTACTGTTTTAGTGACTGGCTTGTAGTAAGGCTCCTATATATACGAGCTGGCGCATCAGGCATTTTGTTGCCTTAGTACAGCGTCTAGAATAAACAGTGTGGAAAGGGCAAATAAAATTGTACTAAAGAAATTGAACCTGTCACCAGATGTCATTGTAATCGAAGCTGGTGCCCCGTCATCAAAACCGAGACTCCCTATTGGTTAATTACGTACTTAGATCACGTGATTGAGCTGACGAAACTGGGAAAAGCCGATCAGGTCTTCGAATTGAGCAATAGCTTCGATCACAGAGACATCTGGGGAAGCTTAATTTTTGTAGCATTATTTTAACATCACGGTTATAGGCGATTGCCACACTGTTTACTCTAGACGCTGTAGCCTTAGGGTAGAGCCCCTTAAATAAAATAATAGGCCGACGCATCAATGCCATTTTTTTGCCTCCGAAGAGGACAGCATTCCCGCTTGGCGCCCTCATCGCTTCCCTAATGATTTTAAGAAATCTTGATCTGAAGCTAATCCGGTCAAGATAAGAGCAATAAGCAACAATAATATTCCTAAAAACACACTTTTTTCACAGTACATTCTCAGGATGTCATTTTATTCTGAGGATATCCTATGGATGTACTGTGGTAAGATGTGTTGTTATGGCGGTTTCTGTTTCTTTTACAAAATGTCGCCAAAACTCAAATACACAGTAATAGGTCTGTGAACACTTTATATTCACTTCTTGAATTATTATAGCAGTTTATTTAGCTAAAATTATGAAATATAATAAAACAAGTTACTCTAAAGTAACGTAAGACGATTGTCATTTGTTTATCAGATAAACGCGCTGGGTACATGTGGACCACAGATAATTATACAGATAGGACACTCCCGTATATTCTTCGGTAACCGGAATTTGATTGCAACGACCCTATTGTCAACGGCTCTAAGTATCTCGAGATCTGCAGCTTACGCAATTCGCGAGTGTAATGACTGATAGATGGCGTTCTTCTTTTGGGGGGGGGGGGAAGCGATAGTACTGCTTCTTTTTTGTTTACATTGCACTGTAGCAAATGATCGAAACATGTGTTTCTAAAATCTTAATTAATTTTATTCCTTATTAGCAAATATGAACGAGAAATTAAAGATTTCGATCTATTTTTGATTTTCTGGGTGCCAAAGCAGCAAATAATTGTATGAAAAAAGCCGAATCAATCTTGGCTTCTAAGCGATTAATTACGTGTGGTAAGAAGAATGCTGATGCTAGCTGTGATACAGAAATAGAAGTCATCAGATCTTGCATGCAGACTTCTTCATCAAAAGGAAATCCACACAGAATTTCAGGATTATTTTACAAAGAGAAAGAAGAATGGGAAATAAAAAAAACATGTGTTCATGCAAGGCTGGAGCAAGTCAACTTTGTAAGCATTGTGTTACTATACTGCAATGAGTAAGTGAAATGTATATATACAAGTAACTTTAAAATCAACGTAAGATCTTCCCGTATTGTTACAAATTGAGAATTTTTTACCTTCCCCCCAAATATGATCATTAAATTTTATTGATTAAAATAATTTTTATTTTTCACGTGTTACTTATTTGAAACGCGATTTTATGCGATTAGCATTTTTTTTTTAATGTGCTTTGTTTATGAAATGCAACTTTATGATTTTTCATATGGTATTTATAATAACACTGTTGTACTTATATATATAATGAAAATACACTAAAATGACATTTCAGATATGATTCTGTTCAGGTAATTTACATGAGATCATCTTTCAATATCAGATCAGAGTTCCGGTTTTTCTTACAGTCATGTAAAATTGATATTTTATTTTATGAATTCCTGAACAACCCTGAATAACCATACTTGAAAAAGATAAACTATACTTTTGTATACCCCAACTGTTATTGAATGTATATTAGTTTGCTTTATAGATCTGCAAGTAATGCTAATAAAGGCAAATAGCCTGGTGAGCATCCTTTGTGTGCAGTTTTTTGTTTCTAAGACACCCACTAAAGGTTGCTCTCCCTGGCTTAGTTTTTACTTTGCAAATGAGCATCATATTTACTTTGTGTGAGAAGTTGACTTGCAAGAATCAATAAAGTCCATTGTCCATTCCAATCGATGCTGCAGTGAAGCAAGATCTGATTTAGATGAGGCACTGCATTCTCCACTTATAGTAGCTGATCTGACTGATGCACCTAATTGTTCTGAGTAAGTAGAGCACCATTCATTTTTTTTAAGAAGTTGAACATATATAAATATATTAATTTTATTTATAGTGTGTATTAATTAATTTTGATTGAATGGGTAATTAATTATCTTAAAACTTAATCTTGTTCATTAATCATTACATTTTAAAGTTTCTTCACAGTTTTGTGGGATGAATAGGCTTTTAAGTTCTAGAAAGTTTGCTGATTATGAAAATCAGCCACTTATTAAAATCACTTTGACTCAGAAAAAGTATTCTTTTTTTTTTTTTTAAAATAGCAAGTCCTGTATATATTTTTTAGTTTAAAAAAAGAAAAGTATTAAATATATAGTAGTTTTTTCAATATTTTGGCACAATTTTAATCAACTAATTTGCTGCTTAAAAATTTATCGTTTTTTTTTGTTATTATTATTCTTAATATGGCATACATAAATTTTTAATTTCTACACGGATTTTTTTTTTTTTTTTTTTAAATTAAATTTTTAAAACGTTGGCATGTCAGATACTGTACTGTACCATACTATAGATAAAACATAATTCTTTATATTAACATATTTTTCTTTCCGAACACTATAGTGAGGAAAGTATTGTAATCATTTTAAAAATCAGAGTTTGAGATTTTGGTGTTTCTACACGTTTTAAGGTGCCCTGAATTCATGTTTACTTTTTTTACGATGTGTGTTTTCATGTGTGAGAACATGATAGTATCTAAACGCTTTGTTTGAATGAGCTGAAAGTTGGTATCTATGTTATAAGTCACCATAACACAAACTTCATTGATTTTGGTAAATGTCAAGCCCTTATAATTTTTTATACAGGAAAACAAAGAATAACTATTTATTACTGTAGCTTATAAGCTCATATTAAAAATGTGATAATATCTAAATAGCTCATCCAGTCAGCTGAAAATTTTTGTACATAATACCAGGGTTGCTGATTTAAAAAAAAAAAAAAAAAATTATTTTTATGATTTAAATTGGATTTTTTTTTTTTTTTTTAATCAAGATTTATTTGATTTTGGTGATTTTTATCATGTATTCATACATTATTGTACAACATTTGTATTTTATTATGTGTATGTGTGTGTATATTCATAATATCCACACTGTCAATCGTTTTACTTAAATTATAAAAATATAAATAATATTCTATTCCCATAAAAAAAAAATCCATGTAGACATTTATTACCAATGTTTTTATTCAACATAGTATCTTTATAATAAGTTAAGTAATTTAATAACAATCATAAATGCAGTAGTATGAGCCACTCAACTTAAGACTTTGGCTTTGTAACTACAGTAACGTATTGAAATAAAGTAAAATCTTACCCATGGTATTGAACACATGAAATAATTTTGGAAAAGGATAATTTAATAGGAAAAATCACACATAACTGAAGCAATGTATTAAGAGAAAGAAATTTTTACTCATAGTTTCTAATGAAGAAATAAAGTTGCGGGCAATTTTTTTTTATTAGTACAGACAAAGAGTGTCCGAAAGTTGCGGACTAATTTTTTTTATTAGTGCAGACAAAAACTGTCTGCAAGCCGTTTTTCTGTATCCGCGACTATGTCGCCGTGTCACGGCGTTTCTGCCACTGGGACTGGTCGATCCAGGTTTTAAATTTTGGGTCCCTTTTTTGTGAAAACAAAATATTTTTGTGAAATTTTTATTTATTTTTGTGAAATATAAAATATTTTTGTGAAATATAAAATATTTTTGTGAAAAAGTAAAATATTGTGTAAAATCTTCAGTTTTTACAATCACTTTATATAATGTTTAATATCAAGTTAATAGACTTTCGTTGAGTCAAATTAAGGCATAAATTAAAAATAATACTGAAAATATGAAAACATTTAATAAAAGAATCATTTTTATAAAACAAAATCTTGTGAAGTTACTCATTTTATAAATTTGAATTTTGTGAAGGGTCCCTTTGTATGGATTTGAATTTTGTGAAGGGTCCCTTTTTATGAATTTGAATTTTGTGAAGGGTCCCTTTTTATGAATTTGAATTTTGTGAAGGGTCCCTTTTTACTATGTGGAATTTTGTGAAGGGGCCGCAAAAGGGACCCAAATTTTGCATGGATCGACCCCTGTATGTAGTTACATTAAAAGGTTATGATGTTTTAAAAGCATTTTAAACAGTAGAATGCAAAATATGCTATTATTTTTAAAATATCATATGAGACAATGTTAAATGACATAAACTGGTATGAGAGCTAAATAAATAAGGAAATGTTCTATTTTCAAAATATGAACCGCAAGGTGGACAAAGGCGAACTAGAATATATATATAATATTAATCAATGAATTATACACTCCAATTAAATAGTTACAATTCATGCACCATTCATAAAGCTGTGCTTGTATAAATAATTAGCCCATTAACGCCCAGCGTCCTCATTTGAGGACAGCTAATAAAATGGTGCGTACATTTTTGGGAGTTTCTTGGAATGATTTCTGCTTTTTAGAGGCAGTTTATAGCATCCGAGAGATTTTTATGTGTCCACTATTATTATTTCACTAGCCGCCTTCGGCGACCAGCTGGTTCACAATCCTTGAAAATTCTGACTTTACAAAACTCCCGCTCGGTGGTGTCTTTTTCCTGTTTCAGGTCTTACAACAGCTTATTGACATATAGTGAAAATAGGTTTATTGAAAAATTTAATCGCAGTAAATTCTCGCTCAGTAGCGCCCTCTTCCAGTTTCAATACCTGAAACAGCTTGTTCACTCACCAGGTTATGATTTTTCAAATTTCTGACTTTAGCAAAGGCCCGTTCGGTGGCGCCTTATCCCCGTTTTAGAACTTACAACACCTTCATTACCCATTAGAATTTAAAATATTACAATGCCATCTGGCAGTAGAAATTTCTGTAATCTACTGTTCGATTCTAAATCATTAAAGCTTTCAAATATGCATTACTTATGAAATTATTTTAATTAGTAGCCGAGATACATACAAAAAAAAAAAAAAAAAAAAAAAACCTAATCAGGAAACCTCAAAATGTGTAAATAAGGTGAAATCTCGAACTCCACTTTCGATAATATAAAAGAACTTTAAAATATCTTTTGAATGATGTAAAAATTAAAAATAATTTAATCATAATTTGAAATACGTGTATTAGAATACAATTTAATTTGCAATTAAAATGTAAATTTTTACTTTCTCTTACTCATAAGGTAGAGAAAGTATTGTTTTTGGGTCAAATTTCTGAACGCGAGTTTTTGTTATATTTACATGTTCTGAGGTCCCCTTACGAAAATCATGTTTTTAGCAAATGGTCTGTGTGTATGCCTGTCTGTTAGCAGCATATCTCAAAAACAAATTATAGCAGAGAGTTCAAACTTGGTATTCTAAATGTGTATCATATAGGGATGAAACAGTAAGCTTTTCGTTAAGATCAAGCAAATGGTTTGTGTACAGGGACAATCAAGAAAATTCTAATACATTACGTCTATGGGGGAAATTCCAGGTAAGCAGAGTTTAACGTCTATAGACTGCAAATGAAACGAATAGATATTTTTTGTAATAGTCAACTGGGAAAAAAAATTGCGCATGTAGGAGCCTCGCTTGCCGGGGGTCCCACCTTGAGGGGAATAAATTTTCATGATGGGTATCTTTCAAAAGAGCTCGCCAATACCTTTAAAACGAATGGTTGAACCATTGATCTGCGATAATTTAAAACAAAGTTATAATTTTTTTTTTTTTTTTTTACTTTTAACAAAAAACAAAAAAATTAGAAAAAAAAAAAAAAAATCGTGTTTTTTTTTTTTTTTTTTTTTTTTTTTTAATATTGAGAAATAAAATGGACTTTTTTTGGATATTTGGTGTTACACTACTTCTCTAATATTGATATCGTCTGCATTATCATAAAAGATAATTTTTTTAAATAATAATTTCAATAAATTATTTTTTAATAACCGAATTAAATTCTATGTAAATGTAGGTGCATTAATGAAACGGGGGGTTGAGGGGGTTGCCGCCCCCTCACACAGAACTAATTATCATATAAAACTCTCCCGAAGCCTAATTTGAATTGTTTAACATAGGTTTACATAACATCGTTATCTTACCTCTTAATCTCCAACCTGTATTTATAGTATGAAATTTCAGGGTAAGAGAAAGTCGTGTGAGTGACACACCAGATTATTTGTATATATATATATATATATTTCTTAAATATGAATGTATTCATGTTTTAAATTTTGTGTTTTTATTTATTATTTAAATATAATAAAGAAATAAAACTTAATTTTTATCCTGTTGCGATTCCAATAAAAAATTCAAATATTATGCAAGAGTACATTATTTTGGCAACTAAGAAAAAATAATTAGGTGCCACTGATGCCTGACTTTCACATTATAATTTCTAACCCTGCTTATAATGCATCTGTGTTCTACACCATTCAGTTCAGCGTCAATTGAAGAGAAACTTTTCCAGTTTCATAAATTGATTCTAAATTAAGATAGACATCGTGCAGAAGTATTTTTTGGGCGATATTAAATCTAGTATGCTCCTTCTATTTGGTGCATAGTACCAAATAGAGTACTTTTCTTAACCTGTCATTTTTAATTACTTTGTTAATATGACAAATTTTTAACTGAACGAAATATCTTTGGAGTATTCAGCACACATTAACACCTTTCATTATGTGGCGAACACCGTGAGAATTAAAATTGAGAAAAACTTTGACACCAGCAATAATATTTTTCTTTTATTATATGGAGATATATTTTCATACCACTTAGGGTATCTCTGTCATCCAAGATAAGAAGAGAGAGAGAGACAGAATTTTTCACCCTTACTCAAACATAAAGTGAGATTTCTAAAAAAAAAAAAAAAAAAAAAAAAAAAAAAAATGCAAGAACAGAAAAATACTTAAATTCTAGAACAATGTAAATTGCTAGTGATGTCCAAATTTTCAGCTCACTGGTCTAACTCAGTATAGTTGTATTTAATTACTTAAATATGTCAATTGTTTTCGCTGCTGATCACTGAAATACTATTGCACTGCAAATTGATGAAACTTTTTTTTTTTTAAATGGGCAATAAAAAATTACCTAATTCCAGTTTTTTTTTTTTTTTTTTTTTTTTCCGCGTTTCATTGAAGAAATATAAATTTTTACAGCTGATCAACAAAATATGAATTTTCTTATCAAGGTTTTTTTTTTTTTTTTTTTAAATCGTTAAAATGTCTGATTTTTGTGAAAAGTTAAGGGTTTTTCATTTTTATGAATAACATGTTTTCTGATCAAAAATTTCAATTGATTGGCCCAAAAAGAGTACATGAATTTCTAACAATGTTTAAAATAAAGAAATATGGAAAATTCCACTTTAGTGGGTACCCTGCCACCATTTAAAAAACAAAACAAACCAACAACAACAAAAAAGTATAATATTTATGCAGTTAATGACAGAAAAGCTAATTTTGCTTTTATGCATTTTTTTTCTCCCAAGAAACAATCCTTTACCTAGATTTTTTTTTGTGTATTTACTGAAGTATATACAGTTAGCAGCGAAATGACTGAAGCACATATCCATACTTTTTATATTTTTATTTAGTCTGATCGCTAGTTTTTATCATAAACATACTTTTTATAAACAGTATAGGACTAAGATCAAGACTCGACAAATATTTACTTAATAAAACAATATTAGGTGCACGTCTTTTAAGTAGGAATTATTGCTAGCACTTTAAAAATTTTGCTGCTGACTGTATTACATACTTTAAGTCAAAAATAAAACAAACGATTTTTAAAAATGTGAAAATTTTCATCAAGATACAATTGAGCGTGGTTTTATTGGGATTTCTTCAAAGAAAACTGCTTAAGGTTTTATGGTTGGATCAAAAACCCTTGTACAAATAATGATTTTACTTATTAAATACAATAAAGAGTCAAAAGTTCATCTTCAAAAAAATTTTATTTCAATAATTTACAAAAGAAGTTTTTACAAGGAAATATTTTCTAGCTGTGTCTTAACTATTTTTATAATATTAAGACAACAGTTAATAAAGTCAGTCTTCCATGATAAGTCTTGTTAATAATTAAAAAATAAATAAAATTATATGCATACGTTTGTAAAAAAGTATGACATTAAAAAGAAAAAAAAGAGGGGGAGGGGGGCAGATACAAATGCTTACAAAAACAATTTCACATTTAAAATATTGTAAATATGAAAAAAAGATAATTTTATTTTTTAATGAAACAAGTAGAAACATATGAAGATGACATAGATGTAGCTAAAAGGTTTAGGCATCTCTTCTAATAGCAGATTTACAATTCCGTAAATATGACAATAAGTACTTTTTATGTTATAACACTGCTCTCCATTGAACTACTATAAAAAGACCCACTCTGTTTGCATGACAAACGGTGATGTCTTCTTTGAACCCAAAATAATTGCTGTCAGTTCTTTCATTTTATGGTGCTTATTCAAAGTTTTGTGCTTATTACTTTTAAATAACAGTTCTGCTCTCAAAACTCTGTTCAGATTCGGAACAGCAGACATCTCCTTTACTTCCATTGTTTCTTCATCAGAATAATCTATTAATTTGCTTCCAGATGAAACTGCTTTTTTTCTGGAAAGAAAAATTTCTTGTTGTCAAATATTAAATAAAAGATATTATGAAAATAAATAATTATATTATTTAAAAAAAAAAAAAAACTTTTTATATACCATGTTTTTAAGTTTTCTGATGAATCATTAATAGAATACACGAGGATAAAAAAATATATGTAAACAATATTTAAGCATGCGGACTCAGTTCAGTGAACTAATAATAATAATGAAAAAAAAAAAAAAAAAAAAAAAAAAGAAATGGTTTTAGAAATAAAATATTACTCCTTTTAGAACAACGTATCATGAACTACATTAGCACTTATCAATGTGTATAAAATTTTTAAACTGATAATGATGTCAATTTTTGGATGCATAATTTAACTTTTTATAATTTTTTAACGTTCACGTTTAATTAAATTATAACTAATATTTTAATGGCTAATTTTACCATGTTTTTATTAACTTCTATTCTTGTTTGTTTGTGTGTTTGTCTGGTACAAATTTTGCAATCTATTTTTAACTAACTTCCCCATTAGCTAGACATTTGAAACTTTCACAGTAGCTCAGAATCCGGTGACAACACAATACTTCGAAGTCAGATTTTTGAATAGTTTTCTTTTAATTAATTAAAATATGAAAATAATAAGCTCCTAATAGCAATAAAAACAGCCATTAAAATATTAGCTATAATTTAATTGTTACCAAAAAAAAAAAAAAAAAAAAAAAAAAATTATGAGTTCATTTTCTTAAAAAAAATACATTTAATTCAACATGAACGTTAAAAAATTGTAAAAAGTTAAATTATGCATCTCACAAAAATTGATGTCATTTTATTTTTAAAACCAATTTTATTTTTCATTATTATTATTAGTTTACTGAACTGAGTCCGCGTGTTTAATTATTGCTTATATATTATTTTTTTATCCTCGCGTATTTTATTAATGATTAATAATATAAGAGATTCATCAGAAAATTTAAAAACATGGTATATAAAAAGTTTTTTTTAAAAAATCTTATAATTATTATTGCTATTAGGAGCTTATTTTCATATTTTAATTAATTAAAGGAAAACTATTTGAAATATTGTGTTGTCATCGGGTTCTGGTTCTGAGCTATGCTAAAAGTTTCAAATGTCTAGCTAGTAGGGATGTTAGTTAAAAATAGGTTGTAAGATTTGTACCGGACAAGCAAACAAGAATAGAAGTTAATAAAACCATGATATTAAAGCACATGCAACATATTGACACATTATGATTATTATTATTTTTTTTACTTGACATTAAAAATTATGTTTTAAAAGACTATTTGCACTGTACAGAAACACATATTAACTATATATTCGTCGCCTCGTTTAATCTTCATTGCTCTTTGTCGTAAGCACATAAAAAATAGACAAATGGATGGACAAAAGACAAATATATACTATATTAATTCATAATTAATCCTAAGCATTATTGGAAAGTGTTAAAACTTCTTAACACGTCTATAAATTCAATTTCTAATTGCAGCCTTATATGCCTGAATATTTTAGTGCAACTTTGTAAATCTGGTTTAACATACCATATTCCATACATATATATACAGGGTGTCCAAGAATTATCTTTACAACTTTGAAATTTAATAACTTTTGAAATAAAAAGGATATTCACATTATGTGTTCCGCAGTTATTAGTGCAACTCATAAAGTTTTTTTCTGTTTAGGTTAGCCAGTTTTAACTGAGCATGTGGACCCCACAGGAGAAAGCATAATGTGTGGCATGGTTCATTGAGAGCAAATCGGACACACAAGCTCAACTCAATTGCAGGACCAAATTTGGCAAGACGCCACCATCCAGACCCACCATCCGTGCATGGCACAACAGCTTCATGACCACAGGTTCAGTGTTACATAAGAACTGATTTTTTGGGACTGCGCTGGAATGCTTCGCGATCCCGCTTAGCAGTTTCATCACTTGTGCTGGGTCGTCCTGCTTCTTTCTTATGTAACACTGAGCCTGTGGTCATGAAGTTGGTGTGCCATGCACGGATGGTGGGTCTGCATGGTGGCGCCTTGCCAAATTTGGTCCTGCAATTGAGTTGAACTTTTGTGTCCGATTTGCTCTCAATGAACCATGACACACACTGTGCTTTCTCCTGTGGGGTCCACATGCTCAGTTACAACTGGCTAATCTAAACAGAAAAAAAAAAAACTTTATGAGTTGCACTAATAACTGCAGAACACAGAATGTGAATATCTTTATGAGTGAATATCTTTATATTTCAAAAGTTATTAAATTTCAAAGTTGTAAAGATAATTCTTGGACACCCTGTATATTTAACGTATTAACAATAAATATAGATTTCATTATTTTGCAGTAGAAAGTTATTTAAATATGATTTAATGTATCTAATTTTATGTGGCTCTGTAAATCTGAATGCTAATTATATTAGACAAAGCACTTTTTGTGCATAGTAATAAATATCAATTTCACTAATAATTTATGCAAATTAAAGGTATTAAGATGTCAGTTTTAAGGAATTCCATTAATATTTACAAGAGTTAAAGTGTGAACAGGCAGAATAACTTTTGAAGTTATAAACCCTTTTCAATTTTTTGGATGGTGTTAAAAACAGCATAAAACAAAAGCATTATCCAAAAACAATTTAATGGGATAAAATACAAAATGATATAGTTTCGAGACTGTCACTTTTTGTACATACAATCAGGCTCTTTAGAATAAAATCACAGCTTAAGATAAAATTGCAGTGAATGACTCAAATCAACTTTTCCAAATACATATACAGAAAACTTAAATTTCTTTGGACAGCCTCTCGTTCAGGGCTGTGGCTTGGGGGTAGGGGTAACCGAGCAGTGAACCAGGAAGGTTAATAATTACAAAATGCAACTGAAATTAAAGTTCTACTAAAATTAGCTGCCAGGTAAAAGTTAAAGATTTAAGGCAATTATATATATTCTTCATTGGATCAATAAAATAAGAATATTTAAGAATAAAAAAAAAATATATTAAAATAAATTTAAAAAAAATTAAGTTTAAAATTCCTACTAAAGTCTGAGGAATGTCATCCCTGACCTTACCATCTGATCTAAGTGATCAGCTAATTTTATAAACCAGATAATGGATAAGTATGACTTAAAGTAGAAATTTATTGAATAAATATTAGATGTGGAACTGAAAAAAGCGTTTTACGCCATAGAGGAGAGAGACAGGTATTGAATTTATTTAATGCATTTTACATTTCTAACAACACTATCACTATTTCTTGGAATAGAATGAATTTTATTAAATATATAGTACATAAAAATTTGTTAGTAGAAAGAAGTCATAAAGACATATTTGATATTATATTTGCAATTGTGGGTGAATATTTAAATTTGAAAAATACTTCTGTGACACACAAACACAACAAAGAAAATAAGCAGAAGAATTATAAGGAATAATGAAAAGCATGAAACAGTTCACTGCATGAAAATAATTACCTACTTATTTCTTGATATCGTGCCAATCTTTTTCCACATTCGATTTGTTTTCTTTGCATATTTTCAGATGAATAAGTTGAACTTTTAGGTAGACAGAGACTTGGTAGAGCTGGTGATTTCAATTGTGGTCATGCATTTTTCTGCTGAAAACAGAAAAACAGCCAATTTAAAAGATTGCTTTAGATTCTTTCAACAATACATGTACAGTAAAGTCCTTTTCCCCAAAACTGCATTTCAACTATTTTTATATTAAATTCATTTTAAATAACTACTATGTTATGCTTGTTGAATTCATTAGAAAGTTTAATATTATTGTTAATAATAAGCTTATGTTAATATACTTAACAGAAATATTTGTATTGCTATTACAATCTAAATGTAACATTAAATTAGCCCGTATATTTTTAAGCATGTATTAAGTTTAAATATACTAGTTAAACGTTATAATTAATATTTATAATTATATATTTTAAATATAAGTTAATGCCAGTAATTATAATTTTTTAAGGATTTGTCATAAAAGCAGAACATTATAACATAAATATATTATGGCAATAAGCATTTATTATAGAAAAAATTATAACAGCTTTATAAGGATTAAAATGAAAGAAATATAGATGCTGATACAGTAATAGACTCTTTAACAAAAAGTACAAACAGCTATATATGAATAAATCAGGTTGAAGCACAGAAACAAACTGTCAGCTTTGAAATTAGTTTTTAAGAAATACAGTAGAATTAAATAGGGCGTTCGCAAATACTGCTGAATATACAAAATTTCGTTACTGACACTTATCATATTCATCAATTTTGCATTTCAATTACTTTATAGCCAATACCTCTGTTTTCAGAATAATCTCAGATAAAAATAAAAGCTCTACTTACGTGGGTTGTGGTTGTGGTTGGGTTTTACTTCGCACTAATGCTGCGCAGATGGGCAATTGGCGACGGTCTGGGACACACCCCTAGAGGTGTATTTACGTGGGAAAGTGTAAGCTTTCAAATCTAAATGCTTGGAACATAGACATCCTTGGAACATAGATTTCTTTTCCGATTTTCAAAAGTGTAATCCATTCTTTCCTCCGGTTAACCATGAGACTGCAGCCATTTGGTGATGATTTTTTGATTAGTCTTTTGGGATTTGGAAATTTGAAAAACTGACATTGGGAGTTGAAGAACTTCTGTTATAACACTGGGGCACACAGCAATATGTATTATCTCATTTTTATAAAAATAATTTTAGGGCTTTTAGGCTCCACTAATGCAATAACATTCACACACAACGAAGCTTACACGAACCCGACATGTCTTGTTTACAGTATTATGCGAGTTTCAGCTCGGGCTCATTTTCATGCGCCAATATTGCATAGGCAAAATTTCGCATTTTTCTTCTCTGGGATAGCGGGCGACACGCAAAGAGGCTCATTGCTCGTTTATTCTTACTCTGCTTGAAAATCACAGTGGGAGAAACGAAACTGCCGAAGAGATTAAAACTTGTATGCATGTACTAAGCATTTTTCCTTTCCCAGGCTGTGGCGATCGTCGGGCAGCGCGCACACAGACTCGGCACTCCGAGAATAGAAAAAAAAGGTTAAATATGAGGTTATAAAATGGCAAGATTTTGCCATATTTAAAGATTTTGCCTATAAAAAAGAATGTTTTCTGTCACCGTATCATGTAAGAAATCTATCTGTACCTAGACCAAATTTTTACTCGCCACAGTAAAAATTCCACTCACCAATGGCGAGCTGGCGAGCGGAAATTTCGCGCCCTGAGCTAGACATTTGAAACTTTCAGAATAGTTCAGAACATGCAGAACATTGTGACAGTGCACTTTTTCTATACATTTAGCCAATTGTTTTGGGTCCCCGCTGCCTTCGGTAACGTTTATATGATTCAACAGAAATTTTAAAAACATGGTATATAAAAAGCTTTTTTTATCTTGTAATTATTCAAATTTCTGCCAGCTTTAATGTTTTCATTTTTTCTTCATTTTTTTTTTTTTGGGGGGGGGGGGGGGAGTAAGTCTGGCTCTTTGATGTACCTCCCTTAGATTACTTTTTTCCCATCATTCATATAATTTTCTAAAAATGTCATTTAAATCTTTCTTTTCCAAAATTGTTTTGTGTGTTTCATACCATTTGTAATATTTTATTTTCTTTTGATTATTCTAATGTGTTATTGTAAACTAAGAATTCAAAGTTTCAAGTTGAGTGTCTCATATTATCAGAACTGTGTTCACTTTGAAATTATTTATTATTGTAACGATACTATATGAATAAAATATTGGTAATAAATGCCAACATGGATTTCTTTCGACAAGATTATTTATATTTTTATAATCTATGAAAAATAATTCATAGAGTGACTATTATGCGTATACATACACTTGCACACATAATAAAATTAAAGTTTCATCACACACACATAGAGACAAACAATTTCTAATAATGGTCAAATTATGTATCAGAACTCTCAAAACGTGCAAATCTATCAAAAACTAGAAGCCAAAAATTTTTAAGAAACCATTACTTTCTTCTATTAAATATAGAAGATTGTTTACTAAATTCCGTGCAGTTATATACAATAACATCTGAGATATAGCCTATTTAATAACAGGAGACTTGGCGTTGGAATATTAAAACTCGCCGTCTTCTTTTTGCACTGAAGACGGTACGCTTAAGGTTACCGAAACAGCTGTATGCATCTCAAATATCTTTTTTGGAGTTTCTAACGTAGTAGTTTATTCGGGTTTTAATATAGCCTACTTGGTCAGAAAAATGTAGCATAGCAGCACCATCTATTGATCGATATGCACCCAAACTGAATCAGCATTATGTCTATTTCGCATATTAAGTTTTGTTTTATTATACACAATAGAACCTGAGATATAGCCTTACCTTAAATGGAAAAAGTCGCAGTACGAAAGCGTCCCCTATTAGGCGATTTTTACCAAAAGTTGAGAAGCACTATGACAGTGCAACTGTCTGTAAAAATGATCAAATCGTGTTCTAGATTCTCAAAATGGGTTAGTCTATAGAAAACTAAAGTCGAACATTTTTATAAAACCATTACTTTCTTCTATTCAATATTGAAGAAGTTTACTAAATTTTGTGCAGTTATATAAAACAGAATCTGAAATACAGCCTACCCGTTCACAGACAAAATTGTAGCACAGCAGAGTCACCTATCGGTCGATACAGTCCCACAATGAATCATCATAATGTGAAATGCTTATCTCACATATCAGATTTCATTTCATTAAACACAATCAAATCTGAGATATAGCTTTTTCTTAAATAGGGGAAATCACTGTACGAAACCACCACTTGTTCGGCGATTTGTACCAAAAGCTCAGAGGAACTAATTTATGTAATGGTGTAACTACCTGAAAAAAATTATAAAAACGCACTCTGGACATCTCAAAACATGTAAATCTATCGAAAATCGGAAGTCGAAAGTTTTTCGAATTCAATACTTTCTACTAAATGTAGAAGAAAGCAATATATAATTAAAAAAAAAAAAAAAAACTAACAAAATAATAATTTATGTATATATATAATTTAAAAAAACTAGTATGTTGTGGCCACCACATGACTTTCTTCTATATTTTCCTGTACAAATTCATTCAATAAAAATAATTAATTAAAATTATCATTTAAAAAAATTATCTTCCATGATAATGCAGACGAATTCCATGTTAGAGAAGTAGTATAAAACTAAATATTAAAAAAAAGTCAATTTTATTCTCAATATTATTATTATTATTTTTTTTTTTTTGTTGTTGTTGCTAAAAAGGGAAAAAAATCGATAACTTTATTTTAAATATCGCAAATCGGTGGTTCAACCATTCGTTTTAACGGTATTGGCGAGCTCTTTCGAAAGATACCCGTCATGAAAATTTAGTCCCCTCGAGGGGGGAATTGCCCCCCAGGGGGGGGGGGGGAGGCGAGGCTCCTACATACACAATTTTTTCCCCCAGTTGACTATCGGTATTACAAATAATTCTTTTAAATTTCATAACGATTATTAAAAAATAATTTTCCTTATGCATATTTATACAAAATTTTGTCCTATACCACCATGTTAAACATTTAGAATAAGCGGGATGGCAATAAAAGCTGTTGGACAATTTTTACCACTAGTTGATAGGCACTAATTTATATCCATGTGTAACTACATACCAATTTGTATGAAATTCTGTGCAGTAGTACCTGAGATACAGTTGCCACAAAATTTTGTCTCACACACACACACACACGGACAGACATTTTCTAAAAATGGTCAAATCGCGTTCTACAGCTCTGAAAACGTGTAAATCCATCAAAAACCCGAAGTCGAAAATTTTTACTAATCCAATACTTTCTTCTATTGAATATAGAAGAAAGTAAAAAGAAACAAGATAAAATTATTTTTATAAAAGTAGTAGAAATACAGCCGAATTTTCGGGCCGCATTTTTAATTTGTTAACATAAAATTTCGAGATATTATATTTTTATTACAACTACTTTAGCTAGAATTGGTATTGGGATGATAATGGAAAAATAAAAATACATATATAAATACACACACATATATATAAATTTTTATGTTATTTATTTATTTTTCTAATCCTTATTTCATTTCTTTCATGCAAAACAAAAATTTCAAGAAGAGTATCTTTTATTTAGGAGAAAACGACTAATATAATTTATTATTTTTCCGTGAATTGGTTTAAAAGTATTGCCACAATTGTTTTTATGATTCAGATATTTTTGCGTATCAGAATAGAGTGTCTGGATTATTAGAGTGACGACAATACCTACTGCGCATGCTCTGTGGATGTCTCCGAACCCACCCAGGGTTGCTTAGAGAGGATCTCTTAGGGCGACGTAATCCACTTCGGCGAAAAATTGCCCGTTTGACATTTTACAAATATTAATTTTTCGTCGAGATTCTTCCATTATTGAAACAGGCTAAATTATTTATCCTTATTATTAAATCACATTCAGATGTAAAACAATTTCTATAAAAATTATCGAATGCAATATGAAGTTTTAATATATAAATTGATTATTTTTCAAATTAATTTAGCATTATTTAATTAAAAGAAAAAAAAAATATTTTAAAGAAAACTGATTTTTTCAGACAGAAAAAAAAAAATCACCATTTTTCTATTGATTACGCTCTTAAAAGTAAGAGAAATAGGCTAAGTTTAAATACACCATAACACAAAATACAAATAATAATAAAAGAAATATGACGAATAATAAAGAAAAGAATGGAATAATAATAGAGAATTTAAAATTAATTAAGCGCATGGGGAATGGTATTTTATGTTCACAATATACTCAATGCACATTTCTTTTTCTTTTTTTTTTTTTTTGTTGTTATTATTATTATTTACCTACGTTAGTGAAAATTGTGTTTCATTATTATTATTTTGTTTAAAATTGCTTTGATAATTAGTGATAAAATTGATTTGATATATATATAAACCTCCAATTATTGTAGTTTTTAGAGATATTCAGACTGTTTTTCACCGTAACAAAATTTGTTATATATACATTATAAACCTTAACAGAGACCATAACACAGGTACGATTTTAAGAAATTCCTTTTTTAACATAATATTTTACAAATAATCAACTTATTTTAAATCAAAAATTTATTTCTTTCATTCAAAATATAAAATTATAACTGATAATTATAAAATTTTTATTAGATAAGGAAAAATAAAAATAACAAAAATATTTTTTAGAAGGTTGTAAATTAGAAAGTATACATAAAAATATAAAAATTTTATAATAAATTGTTACGATTTCGATTTAGAGCATTAAATATTCATAATTTACGTATTCGATTCATAGTTATATTTTATTAAAATTTTTATATGTGCAATAAATATTGCAGTTAACAGATAGGTAAAGGAGAGCACAAAAGAGTCTTTACACACAGATATTAATTTCAAAGTTTATAATTTCCTTTTAAAATAACCACGACATACAGAGAAAACATTGGAGAAAAAATTCATGCCAAATACTACGTAGAATATCGCCAAAAGCTTCTAATTACATTTGATGATAAAAACTTTTTTTTTTTACTGAAAAATCACACAAGTGTAAGTCAAAAGCGAAATTTTTGACTGTGTAGAGTCTATACAGTTTAGTTATAACAAAAAATACGATTCATATATAATCTCTATATTAAATTTAAAGCTAAAAAACAAGTTCGACCCTGAATCTACATGTAAAGATCACGATTAATTTTAATATAACAGATTAATAATTCGCATTATTCAGCTAAATATGCCTTTAGGTTTTACAATTAACCCTCCTTAATATATTTATGAAAACGTAAAATTAAACTTTTCTTTTATCCAATTACATGTAGCACTTTAATTAAAGAGCGGAAAAATCCCAATGTAATCTCTATGGGAAAGAAATCCAAAATTGCCTCCGGTGGATGTTTTCCCCGCTTGACCAATCGGATGCTGTGACAAATTGTCGTCACTCTCCATTCTAGGCACCCTATATCAGAAGACTGCATTTAAAATTAATTTAAATGTTCTGCAAGTTTGCTGTGGCGGCGTTGCATGCCAAACCTAACATTCAATGAATTTGATTCCGGAGAAATCGTCGATTGTTATGGCCGCTTTCACGACGTTGGCGCCGAGGAGTGATCTAGTAGGGCCGTGCTTTCTATCAAGGGTCCCTGATAATCAATGCTACCTAGTGCCACCCAGTGAAAGTCATTGCTAACATGCAGTGGGAGTCTTAAACAAAACTTAATTTTATTATTTAAATTTTAAGTAGGATTAATCAAAGCACTACTGGGGTTACTTTTTTCCTATTTCTACATATTGCAATTTCTTTTGTTTTTCTACTTTTTATTTTTATTATTTTTTAATTACTTTCCTTTCACTATTTATAATTATTGTCGCTCACTTTGGCCATCATAATGACAAGGGTTTAATTCAAATGACATACTTTTAATTTCAGAAAAATAAGATTAAAATTTAATTTGTTCATAGTCTTATTTTATTGTTACCCCCCCCCCCCCCCCTATATACATTGAACAACTTTCCAAACATTGCAAAAGATGACTTTTTTACAATATTCTTTAGCACATAATCTACATATACAAGGATTTTATTTTATATCTGATTCAAAAATATTTGGTCACCTCATCCTTTTCGAGGAAATTCTTTACAGCACACTTCACACACATATGGCTCTTCTCCTGTGTGTGTACCATAACAATATTTTTACAAAATTCATATGACTTTTTTTCTGTATAGATCAGTCAAAGAATATTGTTCTTTGGATCAGTGGCGGCTCGTTAGTAACGTTTTGGGAGGGCTACAAGCCAGTCACTAAAACAGTACAATAATACATAATATTTACGCTGTTTGTCGAAATAAGCAAATGAGCTAGGAGTGTGAACGGATTCTTTTCTATGCACTTTTTCTAGACATTTCGATACAGCATTTCCACACTAGCATCTAACCGGCGACGAGCAACTAGCACACTTTCCTGCAGATTTCGCGCGTGCGTCATGTGCCGGCGCTGAATTCCGTTTCTGTTTATTTTCAAGATTCGCGGTTGTTTTGCTGCCTGCCTTCGATTTCTGTTATGAACGAAGCAAAACGGCCCTTAATTATCCAACTGAACTAAAAAATACAGCATTAGTTACATTTGTCCTTATTAATAAGTGTAGCAATTTTTGATAAAATCTAATAATCTGGACAGATACAATAACAAACTTCCAGCTTTATATGTTTTTAATAAAAATGTTTGCACATTCATTCAGTAATGCAATAAATGGTGACAAAGCAAAATCGCTATCTGAAAGAAATAGTATGATCTGTCGTACTAACAGTGAAAAATATTTATATGAAGAAACTTAGAGAAAAAATTATACTATTATGTAATAGAATATTACAAACCAGAGTATAATTTTTAATTAAGTATAATTAATTACAGAATTTATATTTAATATTTTAAATAACATTACAAGTTTTATAGCTTTTCCAAACTAAATTTGCTACACAGTTTTAATCGTATAACCCTATAAGAAGAAAACACTCTCTCACTATTAGAATTATTTCAATATTTTTCAGTATTTTGATATTAAGATTCTTAATGACTTCTTGATTTCATCAGCATTCTAGAACTTTTACACTTTAATAAATTAATTCACAATCCTTCAATAGAGAACAGTTTGCATGAAATTTAAAATAAAAAATAATAAATAGTACAAAATAAATAAATAAATAAGAAGAAGAAGAAAAAAAACTGCCTGGATATATTCTAATGCTGCTTTTTTTTATTTGGTAATTTAAAATCAGGATATCTAGCTTTTGGATTTAGTATATAGATAAGAAGGGCTGTTATGAATTATAATTACCATGTTTTAGCTTATATCCACTTTTCAGTTAATTTTGTTAAACCATTTAATTCAGTTTTGAAAAAAACTAAAAAATGAGAGAAACTTTTTCAGTTATACAATTTTTACCTTACATTAATTTGTCTGAAATAAATTGTCTTCCCATTCTTCTTATTATTATTACTGCAAACGTTTTCACTTATTGCATAAGACAGTATTTTTCTATTCTAATTTATCCCCCCTCCCCCACGCACACTTAAATAATAGTATGGCAAGTTTTAAAAAATCTACTTCTAATATTTTGTTTTTATCAGAAAATATTGGCTGTCGGTTTTGAATTTTTCCCAGGGAGGAGTACTAAACAAACTAATGAATGCCATTAATAACATAAAAAATGAGAAAATACCCCCGCCCCCCTCCCCTTTGCTCCTCCATATGTGTGCTTGACAGAAAACATTCTATTTTAGAAAATGTCCTTGTTGATTTTAAATGCCCCAGTTAAAATCATGTTAAAAGTTTTGAATAGGATATTTATTCTGTTACAAAATATCTCCTAAACTGCAATATATAAATTATTTAATTAGCGTGTAATTTAATATATAAATAATACAATATATTTTTCCAATGGCTAATATTCTAAATGCTGCATGTTTTCTATAGATTGTGCATTATGATGATTGGAGTGTTAATTAGACAACCAACTTTCAAACTGAAAATTATTCAGTGGTGTGTACCTTATAAAATTTATATATATATATAAAAGATTTTTCAAGATTTAAAAAAATTATTACCTGAAACATCAAACAGATATAAATAACAACGTTTTTAGAATTATTTTTTATTGCTAAGGAAAATAAATATTGTAATTTTTGTTGAATTCTAAAATGATCAGGATGAATGATTAGTTCATTTGACATGGAGTGATCCAAAGATCATTCCACTTAAAAAAAAAAAGCTGGTGTTTAAAAAATATATATTTATTTATTTAATATCATAACTATTATAATACCATTACAATACTTCATTATACTTTGTATAAGGAAGTACAAAGGATAACAGTGAAAGCAGGAGTTATAGTAAAAAGATTATTGTAACTATTAAAAAATAATGGAATTTTTGCCATAATCCATTTTATTCCACTCTACAAATTTTAAGATTTGTAGCTAATGATATAATAAAAGTCTTTTTTGAAAGTTTTTTTCTTTTTTTTAATCGCCAACTTAATATAAGTTTAAAAATAAAAAAAAATTAGCAAGCATAGGTAAGTTGCCAACTTAATATAAGTTTAAAAAAAAAAAAAAAATTAGCAAGCATAGGTAAGTTGCGTGTTAAAATAGATTTCATGAAATTCTCCTTAAAATGAGGTTTCAAACAATCCTCTATGCCAGATAGAAATTGGGAAACTTAAGTTTGCACAAACCAAATAATGTTATTCTCTCTCTTTTTTTTAAAAAATTTATTTATTTAAAAATTAATTATACGAAAATCTAATGAGACATAAAAATTAGAAAATATACTCTCTTTTATAACGTTAATGAGAATGATTCCCAGAATTTCTGTTGAAATCTTAAAGGTTGAAAATTTTCAGTTTTGTTTGATTTGTTGACCATCAGATGGAAGCACTACCAAAGAGGGTCTTGGATGAAAATGGGAAATAAACACATCGAATAAGCATAAATAAAATTCAGCGTCGACATACGAGGCATGCGCGAAATCTGCAGGAAAGTGTGCGAGTTGCTCGTCGCTGGCTAGATGCTAGTCATTTCCACTGCGTCATTTACGAGCTACCACTGGTATGGATGCGTAGATTCCCATTCACAGAGATCTTTTCAGAAAATCTTTGAGACACGGATGAGATTAGAAAGAAGCCAAAAAAGTTAAAACTGAACACAAAGGCAAATGATCGATATGAAATAATAGACTTTTTATGGCAAAATGTATTATATTACAGTAATAAATGTTTTTTAATCTATAAAATAAGAAATAATAGATTAAGTTACGTAACAAATGCACACCAGAAACACAAAAAGACTAAATATTCTCATCCCTGTTGCGAACATTCTTCAAACAAGTATGAGTTTTCTCCTGTATAGATGTATATGTTTTTCCAGACTTCCTTTTATATAAAGTTTTTTAGAGTATATTTCACACATTTATGGCTTTTCTCCAATATGTGTGCGATAATGCCAATTTAGATTTCCCTTTTGGGAAAATCCTTTAGAACATACTTCACACACATATGGTTTTTCTTCTGTATGTATGCGCAGATGTCTTTTTAAAACCCACTTTTCAGAAAATTTTTGAGAACATATTTCACACACGTGTGGCTTTTCGTTTGAATGGGTGTACAAATGTCTTCTCAGATGACCTTTTTGACAAAATCCTTTAAAACATACTTCACAAACGTATGGTCTCTCTCTAGTATGGGTGCGTAAATGAATGTTTAGATGAGTCTTCAAAGAAAATCTCTTAGAACATACTTCACACGCATATGGCTTTTCATTTGTATGGATGCGCTTGTGAATATTTAAATTTCCCTTTTCAGAAAATCCTTTAGAACATTCTTCACACACGTATGGCTTTTCTTTTGTATGGATGCGTTTGTGAATATTTAGATTTTGCCTGTGGCAAAATCCTTTAGAACATACTTCACACACGTATGGCTTTTCGTTTGTATGGGTGCGTAGATGTCTCTTCAGACGTCCATTTTCAGAAAATGTTTTAGAACATACATCACACACGTAGGGTTTTTCTTTTGTATGGGTGCGTAGATGATCATTCAGATTACTCTTCTTTGAAAATCTTTTAGAACATACTTCACACGCGTATGGCTTCTCATTGGTATGGGTGCGTAGATGATCACTCAGATTACTCTTTTTTGAAAATCTTTTAGAACATACTTCACACGCGTATGGCTTCTCTTTGGTATGGGTGCGTAGATGACTGTCCAAACTTCCCTTTACAGAAAATCTTTTACAACATATTTCACACATGTACAGCTTTTCGTTTGTATGGATGCGTTGGTGAACATTTAGTTGACCTTTTTGGGAAAATCTTTTAGAACATTCGTCACAGACGTATGGCTTTTCTTTTGTATGGATGCGTTTGTGAATATTTAGATTTCCTTTTATGGAAAATCCTTTAGAACAGACTTCACACATGTATGGCTTTCCTATTATATGGATGCGTTTGTGATTATTTAAATCACACTTTTGGGAAAACCCTTTAGTACATACTTCACACAAGTATGGCTTTTCCATTTTATATGGTTTCGTAGATGTATGTTCAGTCTTCTCTTTTAAGTCCCATAGAATAATAATAGAGGAAGAAGGAGCTCACCATCTAATGCTTACAAACCATCGAGAATTGCCAGCGAAAGCTGCTGCTGCTGCTGCTTAAAACCTTGAAGTAGGGCACCCATCCTCGGCGCATTTATCGCTGTTTGTTGTGGGTGCTGCCTCGCTGACTGATTGACAGAGAGACGAGACGATTCAAAAATGTCGCCAACCAATCAGATTGAAGTATAGTTACAACCCTAGCATTCCTGGATTTTAAAAACCGAAAGTCTTGGTTTCGGTTTTTAATAACACACTTATCAATAGTACTCCCTGAGGATGTCCCTTAGACGTACTTTCATCCATAGGATATCCTGAGGATGTCTTGTGGATGAGATGTGCTGTTACGGATATACGCTCCTTCTTCTTTTATGATTATTCTATGGAAAATCCTTCCAGTCCGTCCCGGGTAGGACAGGCGGCTAGACCTAGCATGATAGCATCTGCACTATTTTGCCTGATTGGTTCTTACAGTGCGTATTTTAACATAGAAAGTTGGTGTCACTAATGCCATGCAGTGAAAAAGTAGTGCCACCAATTGAAAGTCATTGTTCATATACAGTGAGAGTCTTAAGCAAAACTTAATTTTATTATTTAAATTTTAAGTGGAGTCACTTTGACACCACCCCTTGAACTCCACTTTAAATGGGGTCACTTTGACCCCATTTCTACATATTATAATTTCTTTTGTTTTCTTCTTCTTTTTTTTTAATTACTTTTCTGTCACTATTTATAATTATTGTCACTCGCTTAGTGTATTAGAATGAGAAGGTTTTAATTCATTTGACATAACCTTTTATTTCCGAAAAATGAGATTAAAATTTAACTTGCTCATACTCTCATTTTTTATTAACACACACACACATCCCACATAACACATACGTCCATATTATGTTCATATTTCATTTATGGCGTCCGAGTTACGTCTATAGACGAGTTCTGAACGTAGATCTCCAGCTCCAGTATGTTCAGAATATGTGAAATTCCGAACATAGACGTATCTACGAAAAACATACAAAATATGGACGTCAGTTTAGGCATATAAATTGAATGAAAATTGAACTAATCCAGTTTACGTAAATACTTGAGCTAAAACTGCACCTGTATCCCTGTATGCCGCCATTTTATTTATGCGGATGTTGTAATCAAATACACTGATGGAAAAAAAAAATCCCAACACCAGGAAGGAGCTGTGCTAGATAAACGAAATTTGGTAGGCGTGTTTATACATCTGAAAGATGACGTCGATTCAAATTTCGAGCTACGCGCATAAGTGTGGCGCTAGTAGCGACACTATGAACATGCAAATGAGGTTTGCTTTAAATAAGCGCTGTAAGGTTCGTGATCGTTATTTACAGTTGAGATTTGACGTAGTGGGTTAATCTTAGTCAATGATGCCTCTAAGAAGACGAAGAAGCCATTATCAACAGCTCACTGAGTTTCAACGAGGTCGTGTAGTAGGGCTACGATAAGGTGGTTTTTCTATCCGCGATATTTCAGAAAGACTTGGCAGGAATGTATCCACTGTGCATGAGTGCTGGCAGCAGTGGTCAAGGGAAGGCACTGCCTCAAGAAGACCGTGTTCCGGGCGGCCACGTGGCACTATTGAGAGGGAAGACCGCCGTGTTCGGCGTATGGCTGTGGCTAATCGTACTGCGTCTGCAGCTGAAATTCGAGCTGCAGTTGGCACCACAGTGACACAACGAACTGTTACAAATCGGTTACTTCAAGGACAGCCCCGAGCCAGACGCCCTGTAGCGTGCATTCCACTGACTCCAAACCACTGCCGTTTGCGACGTGAGTGGTGTCAAGCTAGAGCTCATTGGAGGACGGAGTGGAGATCTGTTGTGTTTTCTGATGAAAGCCGGTTCTGCCTTGGTCGCAGTGATAGCCGTGTGTTGGTTAGAAGGAGGCCAGGTGAACGCCTGCTAGCGACCTGTCTGAGGCCTAGACACACAGGGCCTACTCCTGGAGTTATGGTTTGGGGAGCAATTTCATATGACAGCAGGAGCACTCTCGTGGTTATCCCACGCACCCTGACTGCAAATTTATACGTCAGTCTAGTGATACAACCTGTTGTGCTGCCATTCATGAACAGCATTCAAGGGGGTGTTTTCCAACAGGATAACGCTCGCCCTCATACCGCTGTTGTAACCCAACATGCTCTACAGAGTGTCGACATATTGCCTTGACCTGCTAGATCACCAGATCTTTCTCCAATCGAGCACGTATGGGACATCATTGGACGACAACTCCAGTGTCATCCACAACCAGCATTAACCGTCCCTGCATTGACCGCCCAAGTGCAACAGGCATGGAACTCAATCCCACAAACTGATATCCGACACCTGTACGACACAATGCATGCACGTTGGCATGCTTGCATTCAAAATTCTGGCGGTTACACCGGTTACTAATGTACCAACATTTCACATTTGAAATGGCTCTTCTCACCAATGGCTCTACCTGTGATCTTGAAACTTTAATCAATTAAATATGTTACCTAGACAAATGTACTGCTGAAATTTCATTACTGTACAATAATTTTTTCTTGGTGTTGGGTTTTTTTTCCATCAGTGTATAAGAAAGTTTTATCTTCTACAAAATTTTGCGATTGAAATTAAATTAACTATTTCTTTTTTATCTCATTTATTGTTCAGACTGCTGCTCTCTCAACTTTCTCTACACTGTAAAAAAAAAAAAAAAAAACTATTACCAGCTGCAGTCTGTGATTTATTTTATCCAATCACAGATTGCAGCTGGTAATTGTTATTTTTTTACAATGTAGCTGCTTCTGCCTATTATTTACGTTTGTATCGCTTTTTCGTCTGTGTTTGTGTTGCGTTGTTGTTTCTGTAATTATTTCTATTAATCTGAAAAAAATTTAATTTCGTTTAGAATAATGTGTAAACTGATATTCATCTTTTTCTACTACTTGTGGAATTTTCGCATTTTGCTAAATCTTTTTTTCTGATTTTAGCTTTTTCGCTAAAGAAAATTTTTACTCAGCTTAAACCCTGACTTTTAGTCAACTGTTTTGGGTGCCCGCTGCGTTCGATAACGTTTATATGATTCAATATAAAGTTTATTTAACTAACTTCCCTGCTAGCTAGACATTTGAAACTTTTAGAATAGTTCAAAACACGATAACAATGCATTTTTTAAATATTCTTAGCTAATTATTGTTTCGGGTCCCCGCTGCCTTCAGTAGCGTTTGTGTGATTCAACAGAAAATTTAAAATTATGGTATATAAAAAGTTTTTATCTTGCAATTATTTAAGATGAGTCTATCCTGCAAATTCATTTTGAATTAATTCAATGCAGTCGAACTTTATTAACATGAATATCAAGGGGATAAAAAATTTGTTCATGCTATTAGTAACTCAGAAACTAATTTTCCTTTTCACGGGGATTGTGGAAACATTTCATGTTAAAAGTAATTCACGTTAATGAGGTTCGACTGTAATAAGTACAATACTTTGGATAAATACCATAAAATGAGAGAAAACAAACTCGCAAGTTTCTTGCATTTTATGGTGTTTATCCAAAGTTTTGACCTTATTATTTCAAAACACTAGTTCTGTGGTATTATTTATTAATGAGGTTCAAATGTATTTCAGAAGTTATTGTATTGACAAATTTTCAAGTGGTTGCCACTTGGAAACAAAATGGCATGAGCAAGTTGCTCACTAAACTAATTCAAGATGTTTGTAAGATAAGTTTACTGTTTGACTTTGATTCAAATAAATTCAATATTTCAAAAGTTATTGTTAGAGTTGAACCGAATAGTGATTTTTTCCAAATAAATTCGGCTGAATACTTAAATTTCAGTGTAAATCATTTTTTATACCCAGAATAGCTTAATTATTTTAAACATTTATTGAATGTAAAATGAATAATATGTACATTAAAAAGTATCAACATAAAATCTAAGCATTAAAAGATAAATTTTATAATCAAAATAGAAATAAAATGTATGTTTTAAATCATTGATTTTTTTTTTTTTTTTTTTTTTTTTTTCATGTAAAATTTTGAATTTTATTAAAATAATTAGATTAAAAAGAGCCAAATACATTAAATAAGAACAAATAAATTTTTCCTTTTTTTGAATTTTCAAAAAATAATCTTATTTTACGTGTAGGCAGTATACACATAATACATAAAACATTATAATGATTAAACATCAGGAAAGAAGACATCAATAATATACATTTATATAATAAGAAAGCACCACAGAACTGGTGTTTTAAAGTAATAAGTACAAAACTTTGAATAAACACCATAAAATGCAATAAACTCGCAACAATTATTTCGGGTTGAAAGAAAACACTACCTTACGTCAGGCGAACAAAGTAATCAAAGTTGCATATCATGAAAAACGACAGTTTTTCGAGTGACGCAAGCGGAAGCCCAAACTGAACGCTGCGAACTCTTATATACGGCTAGTTTGACATCAAAGAGATCTGTAAAAGCCGACACTTAATATCTCAGCAAATATGCCGTATTTTGTTCTGTTCTTTTCAAAATAGTCTTTTATCTTCGGTCTTAATCTATCCTGAAAATTTTACATTTCTACATGCAATATGTTTTGAGATCTGAATCTCAATTTAAAGCCAAAATGGGAAAACGATTGGAGTAATGGACTGAAATTCTGAAAAATATCTCTAAAACGGCTCGAAGGATTTTCATATAATTAATATATGTTGTTAATAAAATCTTTCTGAATCTAGTAACGTTTCCGTTTTTTCCAGGAAAACTCTTGTTTTTTATATAAATCGCTTTAAATATGGAACTATATTACTACGCCAATTACATGTGTTTCTTCGGCTAAAAAGGCCGTGATGCGGTTATTACTTCTTGCTTGCAAGGCTTCAGTTGCTCACGTTGGTTGGCTGACCAACGTGAATGCAGTCAATAAATTTTTGCTATGAAGAAAATATTTTTAATTTTAAAATTTCCTATTTCATCAAAAAAGTATTTAGATAATATATAAAATAAAAGAAATATTTTTTAGTTATAGATATTTTATTTCATCGTTATTCATACTAAATAAAAAAAATTTAAAGCGAAAAAATTTAAAGTACTCATGAATACGAATTTATACCATGGTCCATGGTCTTTGAAGCGCATGCGTACTACATCCGGATGCGTAGATCATTCGCGCTTGCTGTAGACACTACGCTAATGTCGCTAATTGTTTACACTGTATTAATCCGCAGTGTGTTGTTTATGTTGTTGCGATTGCTATCATAAGCAATAGATTACTATATCAGGAATTGCTTTTTTAAAAAAAGGAAATCATTGATTAAAATAATTTTTTTCTTTCAAAATATTTTATATTTGTTTTGAACTTTTTAATTCATGTTAGAATAAGTTTCAAATATAAAATATTATAGTTACAAGCTTCAATAAGCAGTCAGTGCTTATTAGTCAGGTCAAGTTTACTGAATGAGTTTCTAATAATCAGTAACAATCAGCAACGAGCGTATCTTTGCTACTGTGATAACGCGTAAAAAAAAAAAAAAAAAAAAAAAAAAAATTATATATATATATATTTTAATTCCGAAACGAATAATTGGGAAATTAAAGAAACTAGTTGACATGGTGGAACCTGCTCAATTCCCCGTTTTATATATGTTGTCATAAATTTTTTGAAAAGGACTTACTATTCATGTTAAGGGAAGTGAATTTAACGATTGCTCGACATGGGGACAGACTGAAAGGCTTCATTTAATAGGCTATGTACTGTTCAGTTCGATATATTTAGGTACACCTTATCGTAAGTTGATTATTTGATTAAGGAGAGTCTCATATTTTAGTTTTCATGCTCTTTCATATTATTTGAAATGCAATGATCGGCATAATGCAAATCTATATAAAATATTACTCGATTGTGCTAGGTTGAGAAAACCTTAAATTTCGAATAATTTACGAAAATTTCAAATTAGATTATTTGTATTCAATGATATTCAAGCTGGGGTCATAAATGATATTTTAAAAGTGGCCTGACCTGTTAATCCTTAAAATGGATGCTTATGCGAAATTTTGTCTTATTCTGCCATGTTAATAAAATCGTAAATTTTGAATAATTTACAAAATTTTTAAATTAGAAAAATCATTGTCAATAATGTGCATGCCAGTATCGTAAATGATATTTTAAAAGTGAATCTGATATCTTTACTATTAAATTGTACAGTCGGGGAAAAAAAAATCGCAACACTCAACGTAACTTTGTTGTTAATCGATGTAGAAAAATGTAATAGGTATCATTCGACGGAGAATTGTGAGTAGTTTCAGAAAATGAACAGAAATTTTAAATTGGGGGTCGTCTACATATTAAAACGCGCACCAACTTTCATTATTTTTAATGGTAATGCCCCCTTTTTATTTTATATTTGAATTCCTGGGATCGCAACAACGAGAAAAAGTATATTGGTTGTATATTTTACTTATTGTTTCACAGAGTTATAAGCGTACAAAGTTTGAAGGTGCTAATGTTAAATTCATTTTTCAAACTTTTATTAATATCTTGACAAAAAATAACTTGATCGATATACTTTTTTTTTTTTTTTTTTTTTTTTTTTTACGAGATACAGCGAAGAAACCCAAACATAATCCATCATTACTTTTGATTCTGAAAAATATTTTTAATTCAGAAAAATATTAATGAATTCATATTCATAAAAATTATGAATTATGACCTATATTTATTTTTACATAAAATTAATTCTAATGCTGAAGAATATGGGTGTGCAAATTTGTAGCTCATTCCAGTTATTAGTTTTAGAGATATAAATAAATCTTTCTTTTGGAGTGATTTAGGGGGTCGTCTCTTTCTCTCTTTGCTTGAAAAACGAATCAAATCTTAAAAAAGAACAAAGAAAATTAAACAAAATATTTTTATTTTTTATTTACGGGTCAAATTTTATATCAACAACGTCAAACGCAAAGAAATGAAACAAAAATGATGATTTTTAGACATTAGTGTTAGCATCAAGAGTTCCTATTTTCTAATAAAGATAAGCCCCGCCTTCATCGTTCTTCGAAACAAAACAATACAGAAAAAGGAAAGTAAATCTGACATTGAGTATTCGTGTTAAACCCCGTATTTTACGTTGACAAAAATATGCACAAGTGGTATTTACACTGCTCAAAACAATTAAAGGATATTGCGGTTTTAGGTGGATTTTGTGGCTGGGAAACTTTTTAGCTGATTGATACATGGTCGACAGACGTAGTAGGTTATATGAGAATAAATTACACAGGTTTGGCAGAAAAAAATGCATTTTATTGCGCATTTGTGTACAAAATGAAAAAAAACTCAATTTGTGCATATGAGAAAAAAAAGAATAAGAAAAGGTGTTTTCTTCAAAGGAAATCATTTTCAGTAGGGGGTATGGTTTCCACGGACGGCCAGCAACGTTGAACACCTTTGAGGCATGGAGTCAATGAGGCTATTAATCACGAGTTGGGGTATTCTGTACCACTCTTCCAGAAGAGCTCTTTCCAGTTCTTGGAGAGTTTGTGGGGGTGGTTGGCGGCCAGCAACTCGTCTTCCTAGAGCTTCCCAAACGTGCTCTATTGGATTCATGTCTGGAGAACACGCTGGCCATTCCATTCTTATGATTCCTTCCTCGAAAAGGAAATCCTCCACCAGGTTAGCACTATGTGGCCTGCAGTTATCGTCCATTAAAATGAAGTCATCTCCGATTGCTGCAGCGTAAGGGACTACAATAGGTCTGAGGATCTCATTCCTATATCGGCGACCAGTCAGAGGTCCATCTCGAATGATGTAGAGGTCTGTGCGCCCGTCAATGGAGATGCTACCATACACCAACATTCCCCCACCGCCAAATCTGACACTTTCGTGCACGAACGCAAGATTATTCCTACTGCCAAGGTCCCTCCAGATGAAAATACGCCTATTATCAGGCTGAACCGAAAAACGGGACTCGTCAGAAAAAAGAACATTGCTCCATTCATTTCTCCTCCAGTTCACATGCTCTGTTGCCCACTACCTGCGGTCGCGACGATGCCTTGATGTTAGTCTAACGCATACCATCGGTCGGCGAGCATACAGACCTACACCATGGAGCCGGTTTCGGACAGTCTGTATTGAAACCGTGGTGCCAGTAGCCGAGCGAAGGTGTTGTTGGAGAAGAGTAGCGTTCATATTTAGGTGTCTCCGAGCCGTTAACACTAAATAACGATCTTCATTGGGCGTTGTTGCCCGTCTACGATCTTGCCCTGGTTTTCGGCCTGCACTTCCAGTCTCCAAAAAACGGTTCCAGATCCTGGAAATCACACTTTGTGACACTCCAATGGCTTGCGCTACTTCGGCTTGAGTTTGGCCCCCTTCTAACCTACCAACAACTCTCCAAACTTCTGAATCGGTTAAATGACTTCGCTGAGACATCGTACTCATCGAAACAAAGCAGTCACTGAATGCCGATCATCCTTGTCTTCATTGTCTTTTATTCAATTGAAAGTCAAATTTCATTCGCTGCCGCTGAAGCGACGTTTTTGACGTCGAACTCAAAATTAGTATACTCTACGGTTTGAAAATCAGAAAAATTTGCATTTGGGATTCTCTTCTTCCATTTTCGGGAAAAAAAAATTTCGCTTATATCTTTATTTTATATAAATCTTACAATATCCTATAATTGTTTTGAGCAGTGTACTTCATCGATTACTGGTGATAAATTTTGAACCTTTTAAACGAATATTATAAGAAAAAAATTAACTAAATAGGCGCGGTTCACTTTTTAAATAGAAAAATAGGTTTAATGTAAAAATTGTCAAAAAAAAAAAAAAAAAAAAAAACGAATGGAATTAGAATGCAAGACAGACTTGTAAAATCGTTTCTTAACTACCGTCATAGTTAAAGGCTTAATAATTTGCTTCATACATTGCTTTATTTTTATTTATTTATTTTGTAGGAGGGAGGATTATTAGTTTAAGTTTTAAGGATACTTTAGTCTTTAAAATTTTATTAATATATTTTAACTTTATATATTTTTAAAAATATACTTTAACTTTTATAAATATATTTTAACACTTTTTGCGACCGCAGGATTTTGTCTTTTTGAAAGTAAGATCCGCCTACGGGAGTTATTCTCTCAAAATAAAATATTTCAGAACAAATTTTCTGTATTCAAAACTATATTACAAATGGATATACACATTATAATTATATTCTTTCTAATCAATATATTTCTATCCATAGTATATTTTTTTGCAAAAATATGAACACTGGGTACACACTTAAGAAATATGCAACACACAAATTACGAAAGAAACTCCCACTGACAGAGTTACCGTTTTTCAAATGACGTGAATCTACGTCAGCAGTCGCGAAAGGGCCAATTAAGAAATTATATTTTCATAGAAATTATAAAACGAATCGTACAGTTCAACTGACTGAAAACTGGAAAGTGCGATTAAAATTGTTTACTTCATGAACCCTTACAATAATTTTCCGAAAAGATTTAGTTTATGCGTTGTTGTATATATATATCTATATTATTTCATTTCGTACATTATGTTACACCTACGAAAGAAAATTTAAGCTTTATTGGTGATCAGTACATAATAGACACTTTTACTTAAAAAATATTGCACTTTTTTCAAAGAGTACTATCTGGACCAGTCGCAAGTGTAATGTATTGAATTAGACCTAAAATTATCTAAAAATGTAGTGAAGTATATACAAATCTAAAAAACTGAATTCAGGATAATTAAGGAACTGTAAAAGGGTCAATGTTTTTATTAATTTTTATAATTTTTTTTTTTCTTGAAAGATTTCCGGTGTGAAGCATTAAAATTTTGTCTATTTCTTATAGGATCTTAATTTTATTTTTCTTCATTTATAGATAACCCCCTAAAACATTTTTGATTATAACTATATAAATACTAAAGATAAAGTATACAAACAGTATACTTTTCCGCACTGCCAGACTCTCAGAAATTCGAATATATAAAGTCAAAATTAGGTGTTGCTATTGAAAAAATGAAAGTTCTCGCTCATTTCAATATGTAGATAACCCCTAATTCAAAAATTGACAAAATTTTCAGAAAGTGCATTTAATTTCTTGTTGAATTATGTCTATTAGATGTTCCTGCGTCAATTAATAAGGAAATTACAGCGAGTGTTGCGTCCCCCCCCTTCCCCGACTGTACTTTAAAATGGAAGCAAAATCTTGCCCTATTTTGCTATGTTAAATAAATCATAAATATCAAATAACTTATGAAGTTTTCAAAGTTGAATTTTTGTACTTAATTATGTCATGTCAGCTTCATAACTGAAATTTTAAAGACGGTCTAGCAAAATTGAAAATTTATCATATAAATAGGAAAAATTTTCAATTTATATTTTTACAGTAAAAGTGTTCTTTTTAATGCACGTTTAAGTGAAAATTTTCTCTATTCTACCACGTTAAAAAAATCTTAAATTTCGAATCACTTACAAAGTTTGTAAATTAGAATGTTGTAAATCAAAAGGTTTGTTTCCAGTATCATGAGTAATATTTTAAAAGAGATCTGATCTCTCTGTGATTATTTGTTTTTGAGATATAGCGTACAGCACTGACTAACAATTTAACACACCAGACACCCTTCAGACGTATACCATATTAATTCGGTTATTCGTGGATTCATCAGACCTCAAAACGTGTAAAAAGTTAAAATATCGGGGCAGAAAATTTTCATGAATACCTAAGTTCCTCATACAGAGTTGCCAGATTTTGCTTCTTTTTCAAGAATGGACACCATTAATTTTGAGGAGTGATATTTCATGTACATAGTAGACAATTAATCTTCGAAATAATTAATTAGCCAACAGTTACAATTAAAATTTAGTGGTGAATATTGAATAAAAAAGTCGCAGAATCTGGCAATTTTGCATACCTATTATCTGATTGGTAGGGAACTAAAAATAGCTCCTTGAAGATTTTGAAAATTATTTAAAATTTTCGATATATATTATATATATTATATATCTAATATACTACCCCTTTTCCAGCACATACATATATTTTTTTATGCATGTAGGGGAATAGTATACTTTTCTTCCTGAGAAGAAAATCCTCCTACCCCCACCCCACTCCAGATAAATATTTTTTTTCAGATAGTTATTTTTGAGATAGTATTTATAAATAACAGAAAAACAAAATTTACATATTTTTTTTACCCTATATTTTAAAATTTATGACTATATAACACGAATGTATGATGGGGAATTATGTACGTCAACATAGTTTTCTTTAAGTATTTTGTAAATAATTACTTAGAAAACTAGCTAATATAGGCCGACTCTACTCAGGCTTCAGTTACAACAATTGTGCATGCAACAATCTCCATAATGAATCCCTATTATATATTATTCAAAGATTTCTAGTACAAGGCATCCTATATTCATGTTAAGAGAAAATAATTTGATCAATTGCTCAACATAGTGACAGATTGAAATGCCTCACCTAATATAATAACCACCATTCAGTTCGATGAATTCACCTTATCCTAATTTGTTAATTTATTTTACTGCGATTAGTTTCGTAGATTAATACATACTATTTCAAATGCAACAATCTGCATTATTAATGCAAATTATGTAAAATAATGCAGTATTCTGTTATGTTGAAAAAATCTTAAAATTCGAATTACTTACAAAATGTTTAAATTAGAATAATATATTTTTGAAAGTTGGTCTGACATCTTTATAGTAAAAATAATCTTTAACTTAGAATTTTGTAAACCAATAAGTTTCTTGCAGTGTCATAAGTAATATTTTAAAACGGGTCTGACATCTCTAAGATCATTTGTTCTTCATATATCGTGTACACACATTAACATACTAACAAACTAACACACAAACAGAGAGATGGACATCATATCAATTTTGAATTTTCGGATTCCTCACAATTTAAAATATGTAAAAAAAAAAAAAAAAAAAAATAAATAAATAAAAAAATCGATGTCGAAAATGTTCACGAATATCTAAGTTTTGTATACCTACAGTATGATAGGAAACTAATAAAAACCTGAATATTTGTTTTTTCTTTCTTACTGGATTGATGTATGTATAACCTATTTAATAATAGTGGTTAGACATTTTAAGCGAAAAGAAAGAAATTTGGTAAGTATGTATCAGTGTTGCCAGATTTGGGAAATTTTTCGCGATTTTGGGGGAAAATATTGTTTGTGGGGAACTTTGGGGAAAAAATTAAAAATATCGTTCGTGGGGGGACAAAAACGGTTTTTTTTTTTTTTTTTAAATCATTCTTTCTTAAAAATGCTAATAACGAAGAAAAAATGTTGTTTTGGGATCAAATTTTCCAAATTGCATTTTTGATAATAAGAAAATCAGGTTTTTAGAGAGTAGTCTGTGTGTTAAAACACTATTACCATAATTTTAAAACGTATATTAGACGGAAATCCAAATTCGATATTCTAATTCTGTGTTATAAGACATATGGAGAGTTCACATGGTACTTTCAATTGAAATCAAACAAATATTTCATGTACGTGGACATCCAGAAGAATTCAAATACCATTATGTTTGTGGGAAATTTTTTTTGTCAGTATATTTTAATGTATTTTAACTGGGCTAAACAAAATAAAGAAAACATATATTTCTTATAAGCATATAGGGGTTTCACACAGAATATGGTATGAAGTGCTCTCACTATTTATTTACGAGGTGCCATACACAGAGTTCCGATTTATTATAGTCTATAAGTGGTAGGGGTGATTATGACTCAAAGGTAAAAACCCTGAAAATTAGAGCCTCAAATTAGAAAAAACCCAAAATATCAAATAATACTCAAACTACTTAGGCCAGAAGCCCTCAATCATTTTACATTTCATTCACATATCACCTGGATGACAAATGTACAACCAATGAAAACAAAAAATAGCTTTATAGGAAATATGAAAATACAGATAGTTAGAGTAAAACCCCTGAAATCAGGGGTAAAACCCTGAACAAAAACGCCCCTTAAAGTGGAATTCTTCGAAGTGTACTTCAAATGGTGGTGTACAGCTCTATTATTGTGGTATATTTAAGTACGCTGCAGTGTATGCAAATTACGTAAAAATTCGGAGCACCCAAAACTAAACGGTAACATTCTTGAAATAAAATTAGATTGTGTTTTTGTGGTTAAGCCCGACCAACTACGCATGAATCTTGAAACTAGATGGAATGTTCTCAGTGAGAGACCTCTCTTAGGAGTCCGCGCCCGTTCTTGCGCAAGTTTCGTGGGAAAACACGGAAAACTCCGAAAGGCTAAACCAACGTGCGCAACCTGGAAAGATATTTAGGAAACTATATTTTGTCCAGAAAAATTGCTAAAAATGATAGGTAATTATTATTATTATTATTATTATTATTTTATGATAAATAAAATTTTGGTAGGTTAGATGAGTTTTTGTTATAATTATTGAAATTAACTGAATACGGATATTATGTTCTACATAGTAAAAAAAAGCTTAATTCGTATTGCGGTGTCTCACTTTCTTATGATCATCTCAGTTACTCCAAAACTAGAACTCCTACATTGATCACATAGAAGCCTTAGCCAAAACAGACGTAGATGCGCGTGCAGCCACAACATAGCTAATACCGTACCTTCATTTGGCTGCTTTGTTTCTCTCACATGAGACTTACGCTCGAGGCACCACACCGCAATACCAAGTTAAGCACGTCCATTGTTCTACATTCTACGATCGAATGTAAGTTTTAAGATCAGACGTATGACCGAGACACCACAATCCCAGCCTTAATGAACTAAAACAGGCTGTTAAAAGGATGTATTTTTTGCAGTAAGGTAACAGATGTATCATAAAAGTTACTATTCACAAGGAAAAAAATGAAGGCTACGCTGTCTTTTATCAAATGCACAATGTTTAAGATTGCTGGTTTTGATTTATTTTGTTTCTAGCCTTACTTTAGTAGGAAATCTGTCGCACTACGTCAAAAAAAACTAACACAAGTCAAGAAATAGCAAATTTGTGGTTATGTCATTGAAAATGTGTATGAAGTGCCCCAACGTGCATGAAAAGCGTCACATTTCAATTTCGCAGTTCATCCCCCCCTGAGGACAGTTGCGTTTCTAATGTAGGCTAATTCATGTTTTATAATATAATTTTTCTAAAATACTGCATATTTGAGTTGTGTCTCTTCGCTTGTCGGGTTGTGATGAGTACCATACCTAAATTTCAATTTCATATTTAAAAAATTACAAATATGGCATGTTAATATCTGTCATCAGTTTGTGTATAGTCAGTTCATCAATGTCATACAAGCTTAACACCTTAAGACGTCTTTAAAAAAAAAAAAAAAAAAAAAAAAAAAAAAGGAAAAATAAATAAAATATAAATAAATAATGCGAAATCATAATTAGGGAAAATTTTTGAAAATTGTGCCATTTTGGGGGAAAATCAACTGTGTTTTGGGGGAAATTTGAAATTTTTATCAGGCAACACTGGTACCTATTATATACCTTTGTGTATAATAGGTTTCTCTTTTTTTCACCCGGAGCTTTATTAGAGTTCTATTTAAATTTTAAATTAACGCCCGACCCGAATCTACAACAGAGAAAGTTGATGACTTGTACCTGATTTTTAGTTAGTTCCCCATCATACTATAGGTATGGGGAACTTAGGTAATCGTGAAAAATTTCGACCTCGGTTTTTTTACTTTTTTATACGTTTTCAGGTGTGAGGAATCCGAAAATGACAAAATTTGTATGGTGTCTGTCTGTAGGGTGTCTGTTAGTGGGTCAGCGTGTCAGTCCGTTAGTTTGTTAGTCTGTTAACACGATATCTCACGAACAAACAATCGCAGAGAGGTCAGATCAGTTTCAAAATATTACTTTCGATACTGGCAAGAACCCTATTCATTTGCAATATTCGAACTAAAAAACTTCGTAAGTTATGAGAAATTTACGATTTTCTTAACATGGGAGAATAGGACAAAAATTCACTTAAACGTGCATTAAATGGAAATTTTTTACTGCGAAAATGTCAAACCAGTTTTAAAATATCGGTTTTGATGCCGGAATGAACATCAATAACTATAAATATGCTACTTTGAAAATTTCGCAAGTTATTGGAAATTTACGAATTTCTTAACATGACAGTATAGGGCAAAATTTCACATAAACGTCAATTTTGAGAGATATTTTCATTGTAACGATGTCAGACTACTTTTGAAATGTTATTTAGGACACTGGCATTAATATTAATGACTATGAATTATCGAATATTAAAATTTCGTAAGTTATTGGAAATTTACGAATTTCTTAACATGGCAGAATAGAGCAAAATCTCACATAAACGTGAATCTTGAGGGATATTTTCATCGTAAAGATGTCAAACCACTTTCGAAATATTATTTAGGATACTGGCATGAATATCATAGACTATGATGTTTTCAATTAAAAAAATTCGTAAGTTATTTGGAATTTACGCTTTACTTAACATGTCAGAATATGGCAAACTTGAGCATAAACTTCCATTTTGAGGATCATGAATACATTAGACAACTTCAAAATTACATTTATGATATTTTTTGAACATGACTGAATACAAATATTCTAATAGGAAATTTTCGTAAATTATTCGTAATTTACGATTTTATCAACATATCGAAATTGAAAATTTTTCATATAAATATGAATTTTGAGGAAACAGTAGCATTGGAAACAGTAGCATGAAAACTAAACAACGGAATCGACCGTGATAAAATAAATTAATAGATTAGAATGAGGTAAATATAATCGAAGTGAACGGTGGATAGCCTATTAGGCGGGGATTTCATTCTGTCACTGTATCAAGCTTTGGTCATATTCATTTCTTTTAACTTGATTATAATATGTCTCGCACTAGAAATTTATGAGAACATAAATATGATGGGAACTGAGCAGAGTCCACCTATGCCAACTAGTTTTTAACAACGACAAGGAAATCGACTTTTTAACACCCGAAACCGAATCTAAATGAAAATTAATAATTCATCTAAAAATAATACAAAACATTTTTAAGTTATAAAACAAATTTTCATTGTCATACGTTGGTATATCATTTTAAAAGAATAAAAAATGTAATTACTAATACACTACGTTAAAAATTTAAAAATCTGAAAAATATGCTACTAATAATTTTTAACCATTTACAAGTGTTCTGTAATAAAAATGTACAGAAAATGGGCTACAAGTTAACGTTTGTGTTTTAATGTTTATCATAGACATACACAAAATTTTTAAAATGATACAGTAATGCAGACAGCCAACTAAACGACCGTTCTTATCTATTTAAATCTACATTTCAATAACTTCTTAAAAACATGTGCAAGCAGTGTTGCCAGATAAAAATTTCAAATTTTCCTCAAAACAGTTAATTTTTTCCCAAAATGGCACAATTTTTCAAAAATTTTCTCCAAATGAGGTTTGGCAATTTCTTTTAGATAATGTAAGATGTTTTAAGGTGTTAAGCTTATGTGACATTGATGAACTTTACACAAACTGATGACAAACATGCAATATTTGTAAGTTTTGCATTCTTCTGTATTCAATAGAAGAAAGTATTGGATTCGTAAAAATTTTCTACTTTAGGTTTTCGACGGATTTGCGCGTTTTGAGAGATTTAGAACACGATTTGACCATTTTTAGAAAATGTCTGTCTGCCAGTGTATGTGACAAAAGTTTTGTGGAAACTAACTGTATCTCCGGAACTACTGCTCAGAATTACATATAAATTTATATGTACATGCCTCTTGGCCTAAATTAGTGCCTATCAACTTTTGGTGTCAACCGCTCAGCAAGGGTTGCTGCTATACAGCGACTTCCGCATTTTAAGATGAGGCTGTATCTGAGGTTCTATTGCGTATAATCAAACAAAACTTGATATGCGAGAAGAACATTATGTGATATTATTCTGAATCAAATTGAATGCTTATCGGCCTACAGGTGTCGCTGCTATACAGTGATTTCCGCATTTTAAGGGAAGGCTATAGATAAAGAAAATTGCACAGAATTGCACATAAATTTACATGTAGATGCACCTTGACCTAAATTAGTGCATATAAACTTTTGGTGTCAATCAATCAAGAGGTGGCGCTGCCACACAGCGATTTCCGCAATTTAAGGGAACGCTATATCTCAGGTTCTATTATGTACAATGAAACAAAACTTGATATGTAAGAAAGCCATTATGAGACCTTATACTAACTCAATATGAATGCCTGTCGGCCAACAGGTGGCGGCGCTGCTATACAGCGATTTCCCCGTTTTAAGGGAAGGCTATAGATAAGGAATTTCAGCAGAGAATTGAATGTAAATTTATATTTATATGCATCCTCACACAAATGAGTGCCTGTCAACTTTTGGTGTCAACCAATAACAAGTGGCGCTGCTAAACAGCAATTTCCACAATATAAAGAAGGATATATCTCAGGTTCTATTGTGTATCATCAAACAAAACTTGATATGTAAGAAAGCCATTGTGAGACATTATGCTGACTCAATTTAGATGGTTATCGGCCAATATGTGGCGCTGCTATACATCGATACCTGCAATTTAAAGGAATAATTTATCTGGAACTACTGCACAAAATTACATATAAATTTATATGTGGATGCACCTTGACATAAATCGGTTCCTGTAAACATTTGATGTCAATTTCTTAACAGGAGGCGCTGCTATACATCGATTTCCGCAATTTAAGTGTAAGCTATATCTCAGTTTCTATTACGTATAATCAAACAAAACTTGATGTGGTAGAAAAACATTATGAAATATTATGCTAATTCAATTTTGATGCAAATTAGCTAATAGGTGTCCCTGTTATACTGTTATATTCTTCGAGAACGGGAAGATACTATTTCAACTTCTATGGCGTATAACTGTTCGAAACTTGAAATGGAGATAACCATTATGAAAACGCTTTTTTTAAGATATTAATTACAGACAATAAAACTGTCTTTCTTTGTATGTTTATTGTTACTTTTCGCTAAGATGAAAATCATTTGCATTCATTATGTTAGATAATTTTAATAAATGATAGTTTAAATATAATTTTTACACTTAGAGAATTTGTATAGAAAAATATAGAAGAAAGTCTTGTGGTGGCCACAACATACTAGTTTAAATATGAAATTTAGGAATGGTACTCATCACAACCAGATAAGAGAAGTAACACAAATCAAAAATGCAGTATTAAATTAAACTAGTTGGCATAGGTGGACTCTGCTCAGTTCCCCATCACATTTATGTTCTCATAAATTCTAGTGCGAGACATATTATAATCATGTTAAAAGAAATGAATTTGACCAAATATTGATACAGTGACGGAATGAAATCCCCGCCTAATAAGCTATCTACCGTTCACTTCGATATATTCATCTTATTCTAATCTATTAATTTATTTTATCGGGTCAATTCTGTTGTTTAGTTTTCATGCTACTATTTCCAATGCAATAATCCGCAAAATTCATATTTATATGAAAAATGTTCAATTTCGATATGTTGATAAAATCGTAAATTACGAATAATTTACGAAATTTTCCTATTAGAATATTTGTATTCAATCACGTTCAAACAAATATCATAAATGTAATTTTGAAGTTGTCTAATGTATTTATGATCCTCAAAATGGAAGTTTATGTTCAATTTTGCCTTATTCTGCCCTTTTAAGTAAATCGTAAATTCCAAATAACTTACGAATTTTTTTAATTGGAAAAATCATAGTCTATGATTTTCATGGCAGTATCCAAAATAATATTTAAAAAGTGGTTTGGCATCTTTACGATGAAAATATCCCTCAAGATTGACGTTTATGTGAAATTTTGCTCTATTCTGCCATGTTAAGAAATTCGTAATTTTCCAATAACTAACGAAATTTTTATATTGGAAAATTCTTAGTCATTAATATTCATACCAGTGTTCTAAATAATATTTCACAAGTAGTCTGACATTTTTACGATGAAAATAGCTCTCAAAATTTACGTTTATGTTAAATTTTGCCCTATACTGCCATGTTAAAAAATTCGTAAATTTCCAATAACTTTCGAAATTTTCAAAGTAGCATATTTATAGTTACTGATGTTCATTCCGGCGTCAAAACTGATATTTTAAAACTGGTCCGACATTTTTACAGGAACAAGTTTCCATTTAATGCACGTTTTAGTGAAATTTTGTCCTATTCTCCCATGTTAAGAAAATCGTAAATTTCTCATAACTTACGAAGTTTTTAATTCGAATGTTGCAAATGAATAGGGTTTTTGCCAGTATCGAAAGTAATATTTTAAAACTGATCTGACCTCTCTGCGATCATTTGTTCGTGAGATATCGTGTTAACAGACTGACAAACTAACGGACTAACACACTAACGGACTGACACACTAACAGACACCCTAAAGACAGACACCATACAAATTTTGTCATTTTCGGATTCCTCACACCTGAAAACGTATAAAAGAACAAAAAACCGAGGTCGAAATTTTTCACAATTACCTAAGTTCCCCATACCTATAGTATGATGGGGAACTAAAAAAAAAAAAAAAAAAAAAAAAAAAAAATCAACTTAAAAAATGATAATATGAAACGTGAATTAGCTTACATTAGACTACAACTGTCCTAGGTTTCCTGTCCTGTTTTCAATGACATAATCGCAAAATTGCTATATCTTGACTTGTGTTAGTTCTTTTGATGGAGGTTTCCTACGAAAGTAAGGCCAGAAGCATAATAAAGCAAAAGCAGCAATCTTAAACTTTATGTACTTGGTAAAAGACAGTGTAGATTTTTTTTTTTTAGGTCTAAGGACTATAAGTTTCAATCTGCGGATTTTTACGATTCCAGTTTTACGATAGTTGGACATTTATCGAAATCTAAAATTTTATTGAAAATATAATTGAATAATTTGAAAGCAATGTTATAATTTGAAAAAGATAACAATAATAATATTACTAGTCCTCCATCTTAAACTAAATTCTGCTTTTGCCAGAATTTCGTCGAAATCACTTTTTTTTTTTTGAAAGATAAAGAAAAGGAAATTAATAATAATCAGTATCGAAACAAACACAATCGAAAAAGTTTTTTTTTAATAATTTTAAATTAGGAAATGAAAAGCGCCCGTGCAAATTGAAAAGAAAAAAAAAAAAAAAAGAAAACGAAACGAGATTATTAAGTTTGAATTTGTGTTAAAAATTTAAGGATGTCATTGATATAGTAGCTTTTTGTTGTAAATTGTTTTTAATAAATTAAAATGCGGATATCATAACTGCGCTAGTAAAGACCTTTGCGAGAAACGTCCGAATTACTTCGGTGCCAAATTTCAAATTTCGCCAAAGGAGTCCTATACTAAAGCTTTTTTATTTTTTATTTATTTTTTATCTCATTTTTTGACCGTAAAACTGGGCCACATACTTAAATGACTAAAATGGATTAAAATGAAGTGTTTCCATCTAAATTTCACACTTCATTTAATTTAAAAAAATCTATTTGTCGCATCGAAAAACCGTTTGCACCCCTGGATTAAAAAAAAAAAAAAATCGCCCCTTTCATTTGGTATCTAATTAGTAACGATAGGACTGATATTTCTATTTTTTTTTTTTTTTAATTATTTTTTTTTAGTGTTTTCAAAACACAGTACAGTAGTAATATCTTACTGAAATTACTACCTTATGGATTTAGATCGTTTATAAAGGTTCTTGAATTGTATATACAGAGATTAATATGTTACTGTAATCCCATTTGCTCAACCGTTTTATTTCTTCCTATGAACTCAGAACGCGGCAGAAAAGATAAAAGAGTTTCTGTTGGCGAATTGTTACGTGACGATGCTTTTTACTATAATTTATATTATTATTATTATTTATTTGTGGATAGTAACTTTTATGATACATCTGTTACCTTATTGCAAAAAATACATGCATTATTTAACAGCCTGTTTTAGTTCATTAAGGCTGGGATTGCGGTGTCTCGGTCGTATGACTGATCTTAAAACTTATGTTCGATTGTAGAGCAATGGACGTGTTATAAACCAGCTTAACTTGGTATTGCGGTGCGGTGTCTCAAGCGTAAGTCACATATGAGAGAAACAACCCAGCCGAATGGAAGTGCGGTGTTAGCTATGTTATGACTGCGCGCTCATCCATGTCTGTTTTGGCGTAACTAAGATGATCATAAGAATGTAAGACATCGTAATATGAATTAAGCTTTTTTTACAATTTAAAACATAATATCTGTATTCAGTTAACTTCAAAACGCATAATTATAACAAAAATTCATCTAACATAACGAAATTTTTATTTATTATATAAGTAAGAAAAAATAATTATCATTTCTCAGCAATTTTTATGTAAATCGCATACACTGAAGCATACTTAAATATACCACAGGAATAGAACCGTATACCACCATTTGAAACACACTTCGAAGAATTCCGGTTATAGACCCTAATAAATCGGAATTCTTTTGTATGGCGTTCGTAAATAAATAGTGAGAGCATTTCATACCATATTCTGTGTGAAACCTACTTATATGCTTATAAGAAATGTATGTTAGTTTTATTTTGTTTAGCGCAGTTAAAATATATTAAACTACACTGACAAAAAATTTCTCCCACAAGCATAAAGTATTTGAGTTCTTCTGGATGTTCATGTACATGAAATATTTGTTCGATTTCTATTGAAAATGTCACGTAATTTCTCCATATGTCATATGACACAGAATATCGAATTTGGATTTCCGTCTAATATGTGTTTTTTTAAATTATAGTGATTAACACACAGATTAACGGGTGATTAACACACAGACACGTAGATTAACACACAGAGACCAATCTCTAAAAACCTGATTTTCTGAAATTTGGAAAATTTGATCCCAAAACAACATTTATTCTTCGTTACATGTATTTTTAATAAAAAAAAATTACTGAAAGAGAAAAAAAAATGTCCGGTTTTTTTCCCCAAATTTTCCCCACGAACAATATTTTTAATTTCTTTCCCGAAATTTCCCCACAAACAAAATTTCCCCCAAAATCACGAAAATTTTCCCCAATCTGGCAACACTGTGTGCAAGAGAAAAAATATTATTTTTCAGTTAAGTTTACAGTCTATTTTCCCCAAATACTTATGTACTTACTGTCATTCACTACGGTATGTTTGTGAATCTCAAGCTAATAAAAAATGCTCCTCCATTTTAAGGTAAATATGAACTTTTTCATTTGTCTCTCCGTGGCTCAGGTGGTAAGTGTGCCATGTTAGTAACGCGGTGGTCGAGCGTTCGATACCCCGGAGATCAGGAGTGTTAATATTTGCAGTTAATCAGTAGAAAAGATGTCAATTGATAATAGAAATTTTTTCGTTGACTACACCGTATCCTAAGAATTTTTGAAGAGTTTTTTTAAGAAGCCTTCTTTTTTATGTTTGAATGCTGAAATTTAAGGCAAAAATTTAGTATTCAAATATAAGAATGTTTTAGTAAGATATAGATGTTTATTTTATTGTAATAATTTGGTAAGCGAATATTCACTTATGGGTAGCAAATATTTTGGAAGGTTTCCTCAAGTCGACCCGATTCTGAAAACTAAACCAATCCGCGTTTGTAATGATGGATAGATGGCGCTTTTCCAACTTTTGTTGTTAGTAAATATAATAACCACGTGTATTTGTTATTGTTGTATTTGTGTTACCACTTAATATTCGTGCTATAATTTCTACGCCATTACATCATGCAAAATCGATTGCCTTTGGAAAAAAATATTTCAGTTTATTCAAAGTTCGATCGGAAGTAGACGTTTAACTGAAGCTGAACAAATATTAGTTTCAAATATTCTTTACTTCCAATAACCGAAGCAACTGAAATTTTAAATTTGTCATTTGGAAATACATGGAAGCTTAATTCCGGATTTCTTGATCCTTTGGAGTTAGACTGTCGCACACAGCAGTATGTGTTATCTTTTTTACCGGATTTATTAATTTTTATTCAATAAATATATGTGAAACTAAACATCGAATATACAGCAAACAATGGCGTTTCGACGAAATGTGGTGATATTGTTAATTTCACCTTAGCCCATCAGAGGGCGAGCATTTCATTACAATCGCGGATCCCCACCAGAACTAGAGATGCAAAAAACCCGGGAATTTAAAACCAAGGAAAAAAACCTGGGAGTTTTGGGGAAAACACTGAGAAATTTGGGAATTTTGCGGGGAAAAAACAAATTAGAAATCTAAAGCATATAATAAATTTTTTACTTAATATAAATAGCAATTTTAAGGACTTTGATATACTGATAAGTTTATAACCTTAATTTATCATTTTATTTTCAATTTTTCAGAACTGCAGCCAAATCAAAATTTGAAAAAAAAACTTAAGCTTTCTTACTTAAGCTTAAATTAGCACTTAAGATAAATGTTTCTGTGCAATGTTGGATACAATTTCCATATTATACAAACTGAAGAATTAAGGAAAGCAGTGTGCATAATCCTGTAATAGTTTGAGCAGAGAAATAATTAAGATTTGAAAAGTTCTTTAAGAATTTATATTTTATAAAACTAAAGAATTATTTAAAATAATGAAGTGGTTTTCAGAAAGAAGAGATGACATTTTATTCAGGCCCTTATTAACGCCAGGGCACGCGGAGTAGTTGCCCTGGATCCCCCTTCTGGAAGGGGCCTCCAACAGGTATAAGCAGAAATTTTGCAACTTAAAGACCTCTTATGCCACTGCAAGGGGGGCTTCCAGAACAAGCTTGCTCCGGGACTCAAGGTAGTCTAAGTCGGGCCCTGATTTTATGCAATTACTGCAGTGATATAGTTTCTTTTACAAGTTATTTTCATAAGTATTTCTTGTTAGAGTTTGTAAAAAATTGATATTAAATTTCCTACAATGAAATTTTTTGATAAAAATTTATACACATATTGTTTTCCCGATTTTTATACATATATATATAAAAAAAAAAAAAAAAAGAAGTTTCTGCATTTCTAACACAATAAGTGGAGAAATTTTTTGAATTACTGATATATTTCCCTAAAACATATTAAATTTAAGAACTCTTCTTCTTTTTCTTTTCTTTTTCTTTGCTGTAAAAAAAAAAAAAAAAAAAAATGAAGAAGAACAATTTAAAAATTATCAGGTAACAAACTAATTTCTTAAATACGTCACTTAAGTTTAATGAAACTTGAATTTAGCTTTTTTTCCCTAAAATGTTAAGTGTAATTCTCTAATTGTTTCATAGTTACATTGATAAACCAATGGGCACCACCCACCTGACGTCAGAGGTCATATGATAGAGGAAAAACAAATAGCAGACGAAGTCTTGTTTATCTATAGCGATTGCTGAAATAATATATTTTCTATTATTATTTTTGATCAATTGTATTTAATCTGTGTTTTTTTTTTATACATCATATTTTTTAATCCATTTTATATCATTATTTATCACATTTTATTTGCTGTATACATTTACAATCATCATTTAGTTTCTATTTGTTATTGATGTTCATGAAGAACATGTTATATACTCTGATTTTTGATACTTAAATCACTGACAGTGCAATATCGTACTGCGTAAATCCATTTAGACCAGTAACTAAGTTAATTAACTTGTTGTAACACCTTTATGCAATTAAATTCAATGAAAACATTTTAAATTTCAAATTATAATCCATAAACATTCCACAAGAACAAGCTATTATTTATTGCAAGATCAGTTAATGTAACAATTACACTAGAACATACAAAAATCGATTCTTACATTTGAAAATAAATAAACACATAAAGTGTTTTTAAAAAATTATTAAATTTTCAAATACAACTATTCTACTGTTGACAAATGCACAATATTACTTTTATTTTATTTTATATTAAATATTAACATTTTTGTTCCTAATAACAATATTTAATTGAATTCGATTATTCGTTTTCCTCTATCACATGATTGAGCAGACGAAACTGGGAAGAGTCCATTATGAATAAAAAAAATTAAATGTTATTAATTCCCATTAAAAATGGAAAGAATATCTCAAGAACATAACAAAATAATATTAATGAATAATGACAGAAATTTACTGTTAGTGTTGGCACCGCATTAATTACAATTAATTATTTTCTTCGTTTTCGGAATAAACATCGAAGATGCTCGAATTAGCTGGAAAGGGAAACGATAAGGAAATCTATGCAGGAATTAAAGCTGAAGTTAATTTAAAGATCGGAGGCTTAATAATTAACAAAAGTTATAAAAATATTCATAATTTCAAAATTCCCAGTTTTGGGTAAATTTCAAATTTCCCAATTTTGTCTTAAATTCCCAGGGAAAAAAACCAGGTGTTTTGAAAACTTTGCATCTCTAAAACCAGAACCCAAACACGAAGCACAAAAAAAAAAAAAAAAAAAAAAAAAAAAAAGCCAGTCAACCCGACACTAACTCGAATTGTGGGTCGGTTCAGATTCGGGTAAAATCGGGTTATTCAACCCGAGACAGGACTCTGAGCTTTAGTGCCACCCAGTGAAAATTTCTTAAAATATGCTCTGATATATAATGGCCAAAACCACTGTATTTTTGGTAATTTTAAGGGAGACATACCATTGTAACAGTCGCAGCTATCGTAGATCACAAGTCGGATCGTAAAGTATCCGAGACTAGCAATAATCCCCGTCTAAAGAAAGTGCACTTAATACTGCTTTGTTAAATAAATCCTTGTCGAATCATGTTCTTTCGGATACTTTTGCCGGTGAGCGGAAATTTCGCGCCCTGATATATATATATATATATATATATATGTATATATATATATATATATATATGTATATACACATATTTCCTATAAGTGAGACCAAACAGTGAAAAAAATTGGTTTCAAACTTACCTTACGTATTTTGGTTCGATGTACCGACTAAAATTTTAACATATAATAAATAACTTTCACTTGTTTAACTAGAAATGTATCAGGTGTACGAAGGCTGAGTTCAGCGTTGCTCCCCATTCTTCCCGGGCTCCCCAAAAATGACGTCAAGAATTTTACCCGGGAAGTTGTGTGGGGAGAAGATTTGCTGAACGCCTTTGCACTGTAAAAAAAAAAAACCTATTACCAGCTGCAAACTGTGTTTTATTTTATCCAATCACAGAGAATTTCTTGCAAGAAATTCTCTGTGATTGGATAAAATAAATCACAGATTGCAGCTGGTAATAGTTATTTTTTTACAGTGTGGGGAGTTCACTCAATCAACCAGACAATAACAGACATGGCGGATTTCGTCGATGTTTTCTGTATATTTTAAGATTCCAAAAAGAAGAGTCACAAACAATAAATAGCTTAATAAAAAGAAATTGTCTTCCAAGAATAAGATATCACATGAAAATTATAAAAGAATTGGATGATTAAACAAATTTCAGGAGATATTTCACACTAAATCGTGAAACAGAAGCTGTTGTTGGAAACATGGTATATTTTTTAAATCGTATTTTCAGACGAATTCTTTTATTTAGTTTAAATTATTTTATACTGAGAAGTATTTGAGCGGTTAAATCACATTTTTCGGTTTATGTTGGTATTATTTATACAGGTTTCTTTTTGTATTTTACATTAGATTAAATAGCACTTGTTAATTGTGCAGTTGTACTAGTGTGACTTCCTAATGCATATCAGATTTAACAGATTCATGCTTCGCATGTTAATTTGGTTTTATGTATTACTATCGTTTGAAAAAAATGTAATTTCCTATAAAATGTACATGCTAATGTTTTTATGTTGAAATTTAAAAGTACTAAATTTTATGGATGATCAAGTTTACATTGAAAAGATTGAATTAAAACCGTATACTTTTCATCACGTATACGTTTTATTGCGTCTTATTTAAAAAATAAAATTGTGTTCAATTTTTTAGAATGTTATCTATTTTATAATGTATTCAACATTCTTTGTTTTAAGTAAGTAATTACTTTCGTTTATGAAATATAATAAATGGTATCCTGATTAATATATATATTACATTCTTATTAAGTGATGCTGTGTATGTCGTGGAGTTTCTATTAATTGTAAATTATCATTTAAATATTTTTGTGTGTGGAGAGAATTTTTCAATCACTGAATAAAACCAAAAATAAAATAAAAATTTAAAATTCTCAGAGAATGTAGTGATTTATGCTTTATGCATTTATACTTTGTTTTTAGCATAGGCATAGATTTGATATGTTGTCCTTGGGAATCGAAAACATACATGATATGTGTATATTTTCATGATATATATTGGTCAAAATATTGTTTCATATTACTGATTGCTCCCTTAATATACATTATCAAGATAATTAGGATTTTTCAGAGGAATTAAATATGTTTGTTAAATAAATTGGTGATCTCTTCTTTTTCACTAAGGACAACAGATATTATATCTTTTTCTTAGCATATTTATCACATTATAAAATTTTGCAATTTAAGCTTTGAATGTAATTATATAATGTAAACTTGATCAGGCCTGGGATCCTCGAGTACTCAGTTGCCTTTAATCTTAAAACACCAAATACCAATGAAAACTTGATCACCCATAAAAAAAAATAATAATAAATAGTACTTTAAACTGTAAAAAAAAAAAAAAAAAAAAAAAAAAAAAAAAATCCAAATCGCATTTTTTAAAACAACAGAATCTATAAAATCTGAAAAGTATTGTGAAGTCTGGCTAATACAACTGCAATTAACAAGTTTACTTTAATGTAAAAAAGGAAGAAATGTATACAAATACCAATATGAACAGAAAAATGTGACTTTTCGTTTATCTGCTTACCCAAGTAGCACAGGAACGTTCTGTGAACGTCTAATAACGGTTTCAATAGTTCAAACACCGTGTTTCGTGTCAAAAGAACGTTCTAAAAAACGTTCAGAAATAGTATTATTTAGAACGTTCTGAAAATGTTTGATTTGTACCATCTATAAAACGTACAATTCTAGTTCTATATAGAACGTTCAAGTGTGACACCGTCATAACACGTTCTGTAACAGTGTAATTATAACGAATATGACAAAATGACTTTTTAGTACTATTGGTTGGGAAACTAGGTTAACCTTTAAAATTTTTGACTTCAGCTTTTGATTTTTTTACACGTTTTGTGGCGTGAGGAATCCGGAAGTCAAAAGGTTGGTATGGTATCTGTTAATGTGTATCGGCACCTATTAGTGTGATAGCAAGTTAGTTCATGTACACGATATCTCAAGAACAAATGATTGCAGAGAGATCGGACCAGTTTTAAAATATCACTTATGATATTGATAAGAATCTTATTGAGAGATTTGCAACATTCTAATTTAAAAACTTCGTAAGTTATTCGAAATTTATAATTTTTAGCATGATAGAGAATAGAGCATTTTTTACATTTTCAGTTTAACGTTTTGTTAGCACGTCAGTAAAGAATGCTTCCCAATAATCAGTAGCGGTGAGGTGAAAAAAAAATTACAAAATTTTAAACTCATGGAAAAATTTTGTGGATTTTGTATTTCAGGAATCAATGTATGGAATTCGACCAAACTTGTTACAATATTAGATCTTGCCCTAAATTGGAGTTTATTTGAATTTCATTTGGGATATATCGCCCGATAGATTACGGTGCTATGCAATGAAACCCTCCATTTACGGGACGGCTATATCTCAGCTTCTATAGTGTACAAATGTATTAAACATGATATATTGGCATATATCATCATAACCTCTGCTAATACAATTTGGATGTATACATTGTCCAACAGGTGGCGTTGCTAATCTGCAATTTAATCATTTTAACGGAAAGGCAATATTTTAACTCTTGTGATTTAACAATAAATTTTGTGATACACTGAAGTTATAAGTGAAATCGATTTTATGTAAAGCTTTACTGGTCCATTTTGGATGCACATCGGCCAACAGGTGGCGTGGCTGTGTTGCAATTTAATCTCATAACAGAAACGAAAAATCTCAACTTCTGTGATTTATAAATATTGTAAATTTGGTACGTGAAATTAATATTACGTAAAACTCTACAGATTGCCTTTGGGTGCATATCGGACGACAGGTGGCACTGCCACGTTCCAATATTTTCCATTCACAGAAAGGCTATCTATCAGCTTCTGTAATATATATACTCACCAAACCTTCTGCGTGACATACATTTGATATACAATATTGATTCAATTTGGCTGTATAACGAGTAATAGTCAAACAGTTTTTTTATTATTATTATCATTCATAGGACATTGTTTTTTCCCCTAGGAATAAGTATGCATGATCCCTGGGGGATGGGGGAAGGGTGGATAAAAATTTTCACTATAATTATCTTTCAAAAGAATTCGATATCACCTTTAAAACGAATAATTGAAACATCGTTTTCTGATGATTTAAAACAAATTTACCGTTTTTTTTTTTTTTTTTTTTTTTTTTTTTTTCATTTGTAATAATAATAATAATAAACCCCTAGAAAAATACATTTTCTAAGATCTTCTATACAGCATAAAAATGATTGTCTTCTGTCATGAAAATCTATGCATTCCCCAGACCCAAAGTTTAGATACAAAAAGCTAATCACGGATGTTATTGAATAAGTAATATAGTGCTTTACGCGAGTTTCAAAGAAAATCACGGGAAAACTCCGAAAACCTAAGTCGACGAGCGTGACCAGGAATCGAAGCCAACACTTTCCGTCTGTAAGGTTCGAGAGTAGAACCTCGCGGTCTCTAATACTCATCGGGAAGTTACAGAATGAGTTTTTTTCTTCTTTTCTTTAAGCATAATTTTAAACTTTTATTATATTTTATTTATGATTCTATTTAAGTTTAAATGTTACTGATAAATTATCAATATTGATAATGTTGTTAAATCGTTACTCTGCTTGATTGTTCTTATTTTATTTTATTTATTTTCACTGAATATTTTATTCAATACTAAAATATACACTAAAACAAAATATGCTTTTCCGTTTAATTCGAGATTTTAAAATGGAAAAATAAAGTGATCTCATAAGTTTTTCAAATACTTTATAAAAATTTAAATAATTGTTTAACTCAGCTCCATTTTTCCTTAAAATATTGACCTCTACAGCTATAAATGCTTAATAAATTTATGTTTCAAACGTTGAACTTTGAAACATGATTATTCCGGATGTAACAAGGGAAGAGCAGATGAAACTGACATCTGTGGATTGCATTTATTTAATTCTCGCTGACCGTGCAAATTCAAAGGTCTTGGGAATGTCGTGCCGTTATGTGAAGCGGTAATTTTAAAACGTGTAATGTAATCTGTTTTGTTCAGTTTTCGCGTTATAATGACTTGGATAAGCTTTAGAAAAGGTAAAAATGTAATATTTTAAACCTGTAATAGTCTCTATTTTCTATTTATTAAAGTCTTATTTTAATATCAATTAAACAATCATTTTCATATCTGCGAAAGTTCTTAAGCCTAACATTTGATATACTTGTAAGTAGCATTGTATCGCAGAAAAAACTGCTCCTGTTACAGAAAACCGCTTAGAAATTATGGATTCATTTTATTAATTCAGTCTTCTGAGATGGAAATTGTTAAAATGACTATTTTTGGTTATTATGCTTCTGAATGAAGTAACATAAAGAATTTAAAAGATGAGAGCTAATTTTAAGTGAATGCCCTTCCAGACTGGTCATTATGTATTTTAAAATGCTAGTTGGAAGGGTGTTTTCTTGGAGAAATTCTTATGAAGAAAATGAGGAAGGTATGTAATTCTTTTTTTTTTCTTTTCTTTTTAAATTCTGAAGTATTTATTTAATGTTTATATGATAATATGTATACAATCTAGGTTATGGAAATTGCATATTTTTAAAATAATATCCTAAGTTTCACCGACTTACAATTTTAAATATCTCTTTACTGTTATTTATTAAATAAAATATATGAAATTGTTTAACTGCATAATAAAACAAAGATTCAATTCAATTTTATTCCACATCTTTATAAAAAAAGATATTCTGCTTAAAAAAAAAGGACGATTTACTATATTATTTATTAATACTAATAATATTTACATTTATCAATTATTTAATATGCCATGATAGCATAATTACATCAAATGAGGTAAAAATTGCGTTGACTCAATTTAAAGAAATTTAAACATTTAAAAAATACCAATTACATTGCCATGTGGAATAAATTTAAATACCTGCAAACATCATTTTTGTAAACTGCTGCTGTAAACTGAAAATATGTATGCACACATGCACTGAAATTTAAAAATATGAAGTATGTTAAATATTTTAGAAAAATATTATGATTAAATATATATATATATGTATTTAAGTATTTGGACATTTTAAAAATTTCCTCCTTCTAACTAATTTTTAATTTTTTGTTTCAATTTCTTATTATTATAAATTAACAATATATTCTAAACTCAATTATATATTATTTTAGCGGTGTATTGGTACATTCATTTTTGAAATTATTTTTTATGTTGAAATATTAAAACTTTCTATAAACTTCAGCATTCAAATATATTTATAAACTATCCATGGACTTACAAAGTAGTACCCAGAAATGTTTAGAATATACAGGGTGCAAAGTCGAGAGCAGGCCTTTATTTGCGCAACAATTGGTCTCAAACGTCCTCCAATAAGAAAATGTATTAAAAAAAAAAAATGTAAGAATTCATTATATGACATGTTTAAATTTAAAAAATCAATTTACTAAAAATCACAAAAACTGATAATTTTTATACAATTTTCATGACACTAATAGTGTAAGTTGAGTTCTAACCTAAAAAATATAACACAAAAAGTTTCAATTTTGTGCACCCAAAATTGTCTGAGATAGTTAGTTTCAAAATTTAGGATTATTTCGCATTTTCTCGGGCTTTATTAAAAAGTCAATGAAAAATTCTTTAATAAACCCAGGGAAAATGCAAACAAAGTCCAATTAGGATTTTTAAACCGATCCCTTATTGAAGGCCGAAATATGTTAGAAAATCCAAACTTTAAATATCATGTTCCATTTTGGGAGAATAGAAATGAAACTGTTTGTTAGGATGAGTGTCAGTTTTCTAAATATGATTATAGGGATCTGGGACTATGTAAAAATTTAGTTTTTGCAATTTTGAAAAAATAGATATTTTAAATTTAAACATGTTATACCACAAATGCTCATATTCTTTAAAACATTTTGTAACTGAAACTATATATTTGCGACCAATAGTTGCGGAGATAAAGGTATTCTCGTCACAATGCTTTGCACCCTGTATTTAAAAAAAAAAAAAAAAAAAAAAAAAAAAAAACATAAAAACATATATATATATATATATATATATATATATATATATGTATGTATATATATATATATATATATATGTATGTATAAATGAATTTTTAATCTTACTTAAAGCCAAGCAACAGATATAAGATCCCTGAAACCACATAGGTCAATGAGAAGAAAATTACAACAAATTTAAATAACCTGGGGAGACTGATTGTGATTTATTGAAACATTTATATTTTATTTATTGATTTTTATTTTATTTAACTTCAGTCTAATCTTAAATTTATTCCTATATTGTTAGTTGCAATTTTAATAATTTTGCCGGTGCGTAAAAACCACATGAAACTCAAATCAAGAGATACAAACAAGCAACGAGGAAATAAAAAATTAAGACAGCATTTTAAACATTTTTTGTAGGAAAAGCTTAGAATGGTAGAAAAAAAAAAAAAAAAAAAAACTCGTCAAGGGTGACCCTTTTCGTCGTTGAGCACCAATGTACGATTTCGTTCGTTAGCAGCTATAATAGCAAATTGCTAGCGGGCACCCTATCGTACAAGAAATTAATTGAAGTTAGAAATGAAGAATAAATTATTTACTTCAAGAAATCAGAGAATCAAACAGAAAACAACCATGAAAAACAAACATTAATCATAGGATGACGCATTCGGAATCACAAGGATTAAAACAAGCAAAATAAATCAAGAGTTTAGTTGTATATAGCAGATGAAGAATAATGATACAACACAGCAACAGGGATATAAATTACTTTTTTTTAAATTCAAATATTGTTTGAGAAATTTTAACATACTTACTATTCCTTTAATTTCAACGTATATGCATGAAAAATTCCATATTTTATGACTGTAATTCCCAAAAAGTGTCGTAACGTGCCTATATCCCTTTAAAAAATTCCTTAAATTTTTGCATTTTTAAAAAATTTCTTTTTTCCCCTAATCTGAAGATAATGGCGTTATAGTATTAATCAAGAAACTTTGAATAAACACCATAAAATGCAAGAACTCGCAACTGCTACAAACAAAGCACGGCTGCTACAAACAAAGCGGCAACGCATTCCACACACTCAACGTGCTTGTTTGCAGCTCTCGTGCCTACAATGTTCGCCTGATGAAGGGTTGTGTCTTCTTTTGACCCGAAACAGTTGGTGCGAGTTCTCGCATTTTATGGTGTTTATTCAAAGTTTTGTAATTAATACTATAACTTCATTATCTACAGATTAGGGAAAAAAAAGAATTTTTTAAAAAATGCAAAAATTTAAGAAATTTTTTAAGGTATAAAGAGACGTTATGACACTTTTTGGGGAAAGCTGTCATAGAATATAGAATTTTTGATGCATATACGTTGAAATTAAAAGAATAGTAAGTATGTTAAAATTTCTCAAACATTATTTGAATTGAAAAAAAAAGTAATTCATATCCCTGTTCATGTGTTGTATCATTATTCGTCATCAGCTATGTAATTTTTACTTCTAAACGCTCGTACTGAGGGGATTTTTTTATAATGACGTCACATTTTTTTTTTTTTTTAACTACACTATTTTAGAACGTTTACAGTACGTTTTCTGGAACGTTCTGAAAATGTGTATAACGTTTTGAAAACGTTCTAAAAACGTTTAGAACGTTCTGAGACCGTATACATAGAACGTTCTCAGAACGCTTCTATAACACCGATGGTGATAGTCACACGTTCATTGAACGTTCTCTGAACCGTACTATTGTACGTCTTCAAGATGGACAGATAGACGTCTATAACACGTTCAAAGTGAACGTTCTTAGAACGTGTTTGCAGAACAATTTTTGAACGTTCAGAGAACGTTTCGGTGCTGCTTGGGTAAGCACTTCCAGTATAAAGTACTAATAGATACTAAAGAAATGTGTTCAACTGTAAATACAATTGAAAAAAAAAAAAAAAAAAAAACTAATATTTTCACAAGAGCTTCTATTTCCTGAGCCTAAAGTGTCTTCTGAAATATGATAAATCTTTCACTTCTTTTATAATGTTGCAAGCATGCAATGAAATAGTGTTTAATAGTGCAATTCACATTTATAAGGGAAAATTAGTCTGTTGGTCCACTTGGTCCTTTTTTTTTTTAATTGTTAACATTGTACCGTTCTGCATCCTGTCCGCAGTTATAATAGCCCATTAGCGGCATAAGATAGCGAGCTTTTAAGTGATCTAACTAATCAACAAAACATGTTGGGGAAAAAAAGCAGTTTGATCAGGACCAAACATAGAAAACAAGAAAAATCATCTTCAATACAATTTTTAATAATTTTATTAAAAATTATGAAACTATAAAAACCAATTAGAAAGAAAATGATATAAATCTTTATCGACTACTAGCAAAGCCCCGGTTCGGAAACGTACCGATTTTCGAATGCAGGAAAAATTTCAAAATCAAACTCAATATGTACAAAACTCGGCCTGCATGCCAATTGATCAAAGTTTGTTAACGAAACCATTTTTTAATTAACGAAACCAATGAAGGTAGGGAATCAACGAAGGCTTTTCTTGCTTCGCTGGTCACTATATTTAACACATTCACACCGGCGCATTTTGTTTGCATAGTCTACTCAAAAGTTTCCGAGCGCTAGCCAATAATTCCGATATCAAAAAAGTACACTTAACCCATATTGGACCACTCATTAAACGAATCATTAGAAAAATGTAATTTTTTAAAAACATGGTCAGTATAAGATACTTACACATATAAAAAAGAAAAAATTAAAAAATTATAATAATTTTACAATTTTTTTTATTTTGTTTGTTAGTCCAACAAACAGTCTCTATACAGTCCAAAAGTGAGAATTTTGCAAATTGTAAAGATTTTTACGAATGGAAGTCCAAAAAACAATCTCTACATCCAACATTGCACATGTTGCAAATTGTAACAGGTTTTTTATTGCATGATTTCAGTTGACATCGTCTTTGACGACCATTTGGATTTTTCACTAGCACATGCTCACTATTTAGCAGAAGAAGTTCTTTATTATTCTGCAGCATTAATATTTTTTTCAAATTCCATTTTTCACAGTAATTTAATTAATTTAGTTTATTTCTAAAATTTTATGTCAATTTTTTTGCAGATTTTAAATGTTTCTTTTACATTATTGACAATTAATTCAACTGTCCTATAAATAGGACGGCGGTCCAATATGGGTTAAAACTGTTTTGTTCAATAAATCCTTAACGAATCATGTTCTTAGACTAAGCGTCATGGATTTATTTAACAAAGCAGTATTAAGTGTACATTTTTTGGACAGGAATCATAGCTGACTGTAGCTGTGACCCACCGGTGGTTCACGTCGGCATGAACGTGTTAAAGAAAACTCTTTTCTATATCGTTTTACAAACAAAAATAAAATTTAAAGACATCATGAAATTGCTTTAAAGCCCGCTTTGGTTTCCCGCTGCCTTCGGCAGCGACCCACTCATTCTCGGGTGTCTGTCCCTATTGCCTGTGATAATAGCTTACTAGTGGGCTTCCATTTGGGTGCTTATCAGATGACAGTATCGAAAAAATTGAAGTAAAATGTCCATTTTTAAAGCTTTTACCAGGTTATTATTTTCACGTTTTAATTAACAACAACAACAAAAAAAATCTAATCAAAGTTTCGTTACAAATAAGGTACCAAATGAAAGGGGCATTTTTTCTGAATCCGTCGGTTTAATTAACTTATCGATCAGACTATTAGATTTTTTAAAATTAACTAAAGTATGAAAATCTGGTGGCAACTTGCTTCAACACACAGACAGAGTCAAAAATCTCTTAGCCATTTATTTATATAGAGACTAGCAAGCTTTGCCCGCTTTGCTGGACACAATATTTAAATGAGTTGTCACAATCCCTTATCGTTATTAATTAACCTGAGTTAAAGTTCCCGTTGTGTTCGGTAGAGATTTTTCTCGCTCGCAAAGTGAGGAGTCCATGTTCCCACTGCTTTCGGCAGCAACTTACCCGATTCTTACTTCCCCTTCCCTAGTGGCTAAGTTCGAAGTTTTGCGAAATCTGGACAAAGTACATATTGCGTACACCTAATAAGCATCCACACAACAAAGTTCGCCATTCTAAGATAATTTAAGGCAAATTGAAATGTAAAAATGTGTTTTTACACGTGTTTATAGCCCCCTCGTCCTCAAGGGGGTAAGGGGGGGGGATTTCGTAAAATCCCATTACAATAAGTGTCAGATACACATAAACAATTTACGCACCAAATTTCGTTACCGTAGATCCCATAGATTTCCAAAGACAAATTTACCGCTAAAAGAGGGGGGGGGGGGGGTCTTGAATTTGCTACTTTGTAACTCGCCCCCCCCCCCCCCCCCCAAAAAAAAAGAAAAAAAAAATCGAAAATCACAAGAAAAAGAGAAAATATCTTTGGAAATACCTTTGTAACATCTTTAGTAAAGCTCTACTAAAAAATCCGGAATTTCTGAAATTTCCCCCCAAAAAACGATTTTCCCCTCTCTTTTTTAAGAATCAACAATTAAAAATGGTATTTGTTTTACATATACTCAATTCTAATCTCACCATGTACAATTTCTTCACCGTGAAACAATTTGGGGTTGCGTTATGCTTACAAACGTTTTTTTCTTCCTGCCCTCCAGGGGGAAAGTGGGAGTATTTCGATAAATCCCGTTTCTTTAGTTGTCGGATACATATAAAAAATCCAAGCACCAAACTTCATGACCACAGCTCTCATAAATTTCCCTGGACAAATTTAGCACTATAAAGGGTATATCAAATTTGCCCTTTTTAACACATACCATACCCCCCCCCCCCCAAAAAAAAAAAAAAAAAAAAAAAAAAAATGGCAGGTGACAAAAAATTAAAAACGTGTTTTGGAAATATCCTAAAGAAGTCGCATGGTTGTTTTTTACATCTTTGTTCCATTCTTTGGAGAGTTTCATTCAAAAATCCAGAATTTGCAAAATTTCACGCAAAAAACTGATTTCTCATAACCCTCCTCTTAAAATTCAGAATTTCCTAAATCGCTGATAGTGTTTTAATTGTATTAATGTGAAGTCTCCCCTTGTGCAATTTCTTCACAGTGAAGTAATTTGGAGCTGAGATATGTTTACAAAGGTGTTTTTGCCTTCTGTCCCCCTTTGGGGGGGGGATGGGGGTAATTTTGATAAATTTGTTACTTTAGGTGTCCATTATGGTGTATGAACAATCCAAGCACCAAAATTCGTGACCGCAGTTTCCATAGATTATTCAGAACGAATTTAGCGCTAAAACAGGTGTGTTGAGTTTGCCCCCTCCCCCTTTCCCCCCACACACACCCATCAAAAAAAAAAAAAAAAATATATATATATATATATATATATATATATATTTGGAAATATCCTAAGGAAGTCGCATAGCCTTTTTTCAATATTTTTGGTAGAGTTCTACTCAAAATCAGGAATTTCCCACCAAAAACTGATTTTCCCCCTACCTTCCATTAAAAATCGAAAAATTATAAATCGCAGATAATGTGTTATTTGTACTCGTGTCTAGTCTCGCCATGTGCAATTTCTTTACTGTGATGTAATTGGGAGCCGAGTTATGCTTGCAAATGTGTTTTTTCTTTTGCCCCCCCCGTCCTAGAGGGAGAGGGGAGTAATTTCGGAAAAGTTGATAGACATAATTTTAAGTTGGTTAAAGACCTAAATTCCTGTGAAGCACCGTTGAATTCCATTCAGCTGTTCTCAAGCGATACCTGGACAAACGTGTTTTTGTTTTTTGTCCTCCTCCAGGGGGGGGACATGGGGGAATTGCTGAAAAGTTGATAGATATCATTTTAATTTGGGTAAAAACCTAAATTCCTGCGAAGCACTGTCGAATTCCGTCCAGCCGTTCTCAAGTGATACCCGGACAAACATGTTTTTGTCTTTTGCCCCCCAGGGGAGAACATGGGGGGAATTTCTGTGAAGATAGTAGCCCATGTCCTATTCTAGACTATTATCTATCTCTGTGCCAAATTTCATCCAGATCCGTTTAGCCGTTGTGGCGTGATTGAGTACAAACATCCAATCTTTCACATTTATAATATTAATATAGATTGTTAATATATAATTTCAGATTTCAACGATGCCAACAGGAGGTTGTGTTATTTTCCTCATATGCGATTTGGCGAGAAAAAGACCACTGCATTTGGTACGCTTATCGCCCATTCTCAACTAGACCTGAAAATTGCAAACATTTACAACTATATTCAAACATAACAAAATCCTTCAGATTTGTAGAAACAATAGGACACAAGTAAACTAAAGAACTTAATTATTAAAACCAAATGCATTTAATGACATATCTATCAACATTGAAGGATCAAAATAAGGGTGTTCTATATATGGTATTTTCAGATTTACATAATATTGGTTGACTTTAGTTCAATAATATTGACAGGTTTTCAACACATGCCAGTTTTTAATAGTTTAATCCATGATTTAAGTTGTTAAAAATCTTTATGCATAAATAAAGTTTAGCAATTAAATAAAAATGTACTAATTGATATTTTAAAATAAATCTGTCTACTGACTCACAAGATATTTTTTCTTTTTTTCAACAAAAGCGAAAGTAACTAGAAAATTAAAAATTTATAGAAGTTTTTGATAAAATACATGTATAACTTTAAAATGCTTAAAAAAAAAAAAAAAAAAAAAAAAAAAAAAAAAATCTGGAGTAATTCCACCCGACTTTCCGAAAATTGAGTAATTAACAGTTTTGTAGCTAAAGTAAAGAAAGAGGAGTTGTTAAAAAACAAAAGAGATAAAACCATAATAAAGTGTTTCGGTATTTTTCTCCATATATTACACGATGTTTTATTTACCGCTAGTGAACTTTGAGACCATAGATCATAATGATAAAGAATTTTCGTTGTGTCCCTGTAAAAAACTATAAATGCTAGATTCACCAAAATGCTGATCGTTAGTGCAACAGTGATTTATAATATTCATATAAATTTTTAGCTCAATTGAAGAAGGCGTTTAGATGCTATCGCACTTTTAACTAGTATGTTGTGGCCACCACATGACTTTCTTCTATATTTTCCTATACAAATTCACTCAGTAAAAATAATTTATTAAAATTATTATTTAAAAAAATTATCTTCCATGATAATGCAGATGATTTCCATACTAGAGAAGTAGTATAACACTAAATATCCAAAAAAAAAAAAGTCAATTTTATTGTCAATATTACATTAAAAAAATCGATAACTTCATTTTAAATTATCGCAGATCTGTAGTTCAGCCATTCGTTTTAAAGTACTGGCGAGCTCTTTTGAAAGATACCCATCATGAAAATTTACTCCCCTCGAGGGGGGAATTCCTTCCCCCCACAAGGGGGGGGGCAGGCGAGGCTCCTACACATACAAAAAAATTTTCCCAGTTGACTATCTCTATTATAAATAATTCTGGTAAATTTTGTAATGATTATTAAAAAATAATTTTTTTTTATGCACATTTACACAAAATATTTGTACTATACCACCATGTTAAAAATTTAGAAAAAGCGGGATGGCAACGCAACCTGTTAGACAATTTTTACCAAAAGTTTATAGGCACTAATTTATGTCAAGGTGCAACTACATACCAATTTGTATGAAATTCTGTGAAGTAGTTCCTGAGATACAATTGCCACAAATGATTGTCACACCCACGCAGAGACTGACAGACAAACAGACAGACATTTTCTAAAAATGGTCAAATCATGTTCTACAGCTCTCAAAACGTGTAAATCCATCAAAAACCCGAGGTCGAAAATTTTTAAGAATCCAATACTTTCTTCTATTGAATATAGAAGAATGTAAAATTTGGTCCCACAAGCCATAATGATAAAGAATTTTTCTTTGTGTCCCTGTAAAAAAACTGTAACTGCTAAATTCACCAAAATCTATACAGTTCGTGCAACTGTGACCTATAACATGTGTACAACTTTTTTCTTCAGATTAAATAAGCGTTTAGACGCTATCGCACTTTTAAAAATTCTGCCCCTTAGTCCATAATGATAAAGAATTTTTCTTTATGCCCTGTAAAAAAACTCTTAGTGCCAGATTCTCCAAACTCATCACAGATTGAATAACTGTGACCTATAATATGTGTATAAATTTTTTGCTCAATTGAAGAAGGTGTTTAGATGCTATCGCACTTTTCAGATTTTGGTCTTATTGACCATAATGATAAAGAATTTTTCTTTGTGTCCCTGTAAAAAAAACTATAAGTGCTTGATTCACCAAAATCTATAGGGTTCGTACTATGGTGACTTACAATATACGCACCAACTTTCAGCTTATTCGAACAAAGCGTTTAGACGCTAGCGTGTTCCCTCACAGACATACTCACATACATACTTACATACATACACACACACATACCTATATCATCATAAAAATAGTGAAAACGGACTCAGGGTACCTCGAAACGTATAGAAACATCAAAATCTCGAATTCGGATTTTTGACATGATTACAATACTTTCCTCACTACAGTGTTCGGAAAGTAAAAAAGGGGGAGGGAGGGACAAATATATGAGAATAAGGAGCAGTAGATGGCAATCCCAAAATAAAAGTTTCGCATAGTTGGCAAGTATGATCTAATTACGAAAAAATATTCATATAATCAATTTAAATAATATGCAGAGTGGAAATGTGTTTTAAAAAAATAAATACTAACTTAAAATAACGTCCGAGATTGCTCATCGTTAACACATAGCTCAAATGAAGATGGTAAAAAACACTGCTTTTTTAAAACAAGTGGAAATAAGTACTAAAATTATTTACTGTAAAAATTTTATTCTATGAAAACATTTGGTTACTTTTCTTAAAATTTAATAAAATATATTTTCGTCGTCTGCTGAAATTTACATGCATTAATAAAATTTCCAATAAAAATAGCACACAACGTGACATAAATGATGTATAATATTTTAATATAACGAATAAAAATCATCATTCTAATATTTCTTACCAGTTATTACGATTTTGTTGACAAATAACATATACAGATGCACGCACATTGTGTGTGAAATCCTTTTATGTTAATGGTAAGAAATTCACCTCATATGCAGAAAGTTGTCTTGAATTACTGATTCATCCAAGCGAAAAAAGCCTCGAGTGCAAAGGGTTGATCCATTTTTCAGATTTTTAACTCAACATAATTATAATTTTAATTCTTTTAAAAATAATTTACCAACTGTGTGACAATAAATATAATTTTACCTTATTTTATTCTTGAAAAAAGTTTTTCATGATTTTTAGATGAATTATTAATGTTCTTATAGTTCTTGGGTTTGGATATCCGCGATTGTAATGAAATGCTCGCCCTCTGGTGGGCTAAGGTGAAATTACAATAAACATGGTTTAATTCGAATTCCATACAGCCGCCATTGCTTGCCGATATTTAGTTTCACATATATTTATTGAATAAAAATGAATAAATACGGTAAAAAAGGTAACACACACTTTTGTGTGCCACAGTGTAACTCCAAAGGATCAAGAAATACAGAATTGAGCTTCCATTTATTTCCAAATGACAAATTTAAAATTTCAGTTGCTTCGGCTAATGGAAGTAAAGAATTAATCAGATGATTTAAAATTAATATTTGTTCAACTTCAGTTAAAAATCTACTTCCGATCGAACTTTGAATAAACTGAAGTATTTTTTCCAAAAGCAATCAATTTTCCATAATGTAATGGCGGAGAAATTATAGTACGAATATTAAGTAGAATAACAGAATACTAATGGAACACACGTGGCTGTAATGTTTACTAACAACTGCAGTGTTCACAAAGCGCCGTCTATTGATCATTACAAGCGCGGATAAAGAAAGCAGGTGTGGGTCACAAAAAATCTCTTCCGCGGGATCGGATCAGTTTTCAGGTTGATGAAAAATTTTTGTTATCTCTTTAATTTGTAATATTTTAATCTCTCCTAAACAAACCTTATTTTTGACTTAGACTTTTGTTCTTTAAGTATTTGTAATTTCTTAAGATTCTGTAAAATTCTAGGCAGTTTACAGCACAAGGTAACGATACTCTTTTTTTTTTCCTGTCTGGAAAGATTTAGAGTTTTTTTTTAAGTATGACAGATCTTACTATTTCCTTCGGACAACATTGTAAACTATAAAAATCAGCAAATATAAGAAATTGACATACAGTCGGCTGCAAAATTATTCGAGCACTAGTCAATAATTCCTATGTTAAAAAAGTACACTTAAGACTGTTTTCTTAAATAAATCCTTGTCGAATCATGTTCTTAGACTGACTAAGAACATGACTCGATAAGGATTTATTTAACAAAGCAGTATTAAGTGTACTTTTTTTAGACAGGGATTATTGCTAGTGCTCGAATAATTTTGCAGCCGACTGTATATTGCCCTGTTAAAAAAAACGGCATAAAAAATGAGTTTAAAAGAAAACATATTATTATTATTTTTTTTTAAAGTTACAATGATAAAAAAAATAAATAAATACGATTAACTCTTTGTTAACAGGCATTCAACTAACAGGATAATTTCAGGAAACACTTTCTTTTTTCCTCACTAATAAATTGTTTTAAAAAAATTGCTGCTTTTTGTAAATTATAAATAAAATGTAAATTATATATAACTGAGCACACACACACATGCACACAAAAAATAAATAAATAATTTCACTACCATAAAAACATGGAAAAATGTATATCATAATACTCATACTTTATTCACTGGATTAAAAAAAAATGTGTTTCTCACATCGTAAGAAAAAGTAAATTACTATACTAGTTAACTAACTGTGGCATTTAAGTATAACAGTAAGGACTTTGTGTAAAACATCATTCAATATCGCTAGACTTTGAAATTAATCTCAAAGAATGACATGTAATTTAACAATCTATTTTTTTCTTTATCCAACTTATCAAAAAATTTTAAACATTTACAACTAAATTCAAACATAAAATTCTTCAAATTAGTAGAAACAGTGGGAGAGTGGGACACAAGTAAACTAAAGATCTCAAATGAATTTAATAACTTAACATATCTACCAACATAGGATCAATATAAGGGTGATTCTATAGATGGCATTTTCAGGTTTTTACATAATATTGATTGGTTTCAGTCTAATAACTTTGGCAGGTTTTCGATATATGCCAATTTTTATAGTTTAATCCATGGGTTACATTGTTATAAAAAAAAAAAAAAAAAAAAAAAACTTGATGCATAAATAACGTTTAATAATTAAATAAAAATCAAGTAATTATTATTGCTGTCTATTGAGACACAATATTTCTTGTTTTTTCCCAGCAAAAGCGAAAATCACAGAAAACTTAAAAATTTGGTGAAGTTTCGCATATTTGGCAAGTATGATAACGAAAAAATATTCCTGTAATCAATTTAAATAATATCGGAGTGGAAATGTGTTATTAAAAATAAACACGTTAACACATACCTCATATAAATCATGTGATGAAGATGAGAAAAAACACTGCTTTCTTAAAAAAAGTTAAAATACGTATTAATTATTTACTGTAAGAGTTTTATATTATGAAAATATTTTATTACTTTTCTTAAAATGTAATATAATATACTCTCATAGTCTGCCAAAATTAATAAAAATTAATTGCATTAATAAAATTTCCAATGAAAAAAGCACACAATGCAAAATAATTATGATTTTGTTGACAAACAACAAGCACACACGCATGCACGTTATACGTCACGTGACCAACTCCCCAGAAAATCTTCCAAGTTCCCGTAAAAAAAGTCTGGGTAAAATGGGAACATCCCATGCTCCCCCCCCCCCAATCTGGTGCGCTGAACGCCTTGGGTTACCCACAAATGATCACGTGATGCCGTCGCTGAACGGCTTGGGGAGATCCCGGGGAGACCGGGCTTCCCGGTAAGCGACCGCTGAACTCAGCCGAAGTTTGTTATAAAGGTACTAGTAAAAAATGGATTTAAGAAAATGTAGTAACATTCATTTAACATTCACCCAATGTGCGTGAAGTGTGTTTTAAAGAATTTTCTCAAAACCACTATTTAAATACACATGAGTACACTCCCACGAAAAAAAAGCCGAATTTTTACTAAAGAAATGTCAAATTAAGCATCTACGCATCCATATAGAAGATCGTGGCCATATCTGTGAGAAATATATTATAAAAAATTTGTGAAAATGGCAACAAAATGAGCAAGAACGCACACCCTCCGGAGAAAAACCTTATATACATGTGAAGTATGTTCTAAAGGATTTCTACGAAAAGGAAATCTAAATATGTATGAACAAAAAAACTCAGAAGAAAAACCATACATGTATAAATTATGTTCGATAAAATTTTCTGGAAAGGGACGTTTAAATAGACATCTGCACAAACATACAGAAGAAAAATCATATGTGTGTAAAGTATGTTCTAAAGCATTTTCTGGAAAGGGACATTTAAATGAACATGAACGCACACACACAGGAGAAAAGCCATATACGTGTAAAGTATGTTTTAAAAGTTTTTCTCGAAAAGGACATTTAAGTAGACATCTGGGAATTCATACAGAAGAAAAACCATATGTGTGTGAAGTATGTGCTAAAGGATTTTCTGAAAAGGGACATTTTAATTATCATTTACGCATACATACAGAAGAAAAACCATATGTGTGTGAAGTATGTTCTAAAGGATTTTCTCAAAAGGGACATTTGAATTATCATTTACGCATACATACAGAAGAAAAACCATATGTGTGTGAAGTATGTTCTAAAGGATTTTCTCAAAAGTGTCATCTAAATAATCATTTACGCATACATACTGAAGTAAAACCATATGTGTGTAAAATATGTTCTAAAGGATTTTGTGAGAAGGGACAACTGAATATGCATTTACGCACCCATACAAATGAAAAGCCACACGTGTGTGAAGTGTGTTCTAAAAGATTTTCTCAAAAGGGACATCTGAATACGCATCTACGTATCCATACAAATGAAAAGCCATACGTATGTGAAGTGTGTTCTAAAAAATTTTCCCAAAAAGGACAACTAAATACGCATCTACACACCCATACAAACGAAAAGCCACACTTGTGTGAAATATGTTCTCAAAAATTTTCTGTAAAGTGGGCTTTAAAAAGACATCTGCGCATACATACAGAAGAAAAACCATATGTTTGTGAAGTATGTTTTAAAGGATTTTCTCGAAAGGGACATCTAAAAGACCATGAGCGCATCCATACAGGAGAAAAGCCATACATGTGTGAAGTATGTTTTACAGGATTTTCTGGAAAGGAACGTCTAAATACTCATCTACGCGTCCATACAAACGAAAAGTAATATGTGTGTGAAGTATGTTCTAAAAAATTTACTAGAAAAGTACACCTAAATGAACATGAACGCACACACACAGGAGAAAAGCCATACAGGTGTAAAGTATGTTCTAAAAGTTTTTCTCGAAGGGGACATTTAAGTAGACATCAGCGAATACATACAGAAGAAAAACCATATGTGTGTGAAGTATGTTCTAAAGGATTTTCTCAAAAGGCACAACTAAATAATCATTTACGCATACATACAGAAGAAAAACCATATGTGTGTGAAGTATGTTCTAAAGGATTTTCTCAAAAGGGACATCTGAATACGCATCTACGTATCCATACAAATGAAAAGCCATACGCGTGAGAAACATGTTCTAAAAGTTTTTCTGTAAAAGGAAGTCTACCCAAGCAGGGCAAAGGCCATAAGTGTGTGACTTATGCTGTAAAATATTTTCTGAAAAGAAAAGTTTGAACTGTAACCTCTATGCGCCATAATCTTTGTTTCCACAACTTTATTTTTATACTGAATAGCAACAGATATTAAAAAGTTATTTCCATGTAAATCAATGTTGAAAAAAAGAACAGCGTTTAAAAAATAAATAATAATATTATTATAAAACTAAAAAGTACAATTTTATATGTTTTTAACTGAAAAATGGTGTTTTAGAATGTAGCAACCGCTACAGGACTGTTGAACAAACATTTACACTGAAAAAGAGTCATTGTGTGAAGTTAAAAAAAACATTTTCTTTAAAGATTGTTCAAATGCACATTCATACAGAAGAAATTTCGCAGGTATGTTAAGTAAATTCCAAAGGATTTTCTAAAAACGATTATCTTAAAAAAAAAATAAATAATAAATAAATAATCTAGGTACACTGTTTAACGTTTCGATCCCAGGTCGCGCTCACTGACCTAGCTGTTAAGAGTTTTCTGTGGTTTTCTCTAAAAATCCGTGGTTTTCCTCATGGAGGGCATTCCATATGAAGTTCTAAGATCTGGCGTAGACAGTCTGCGGTAAAACTTTCCAACTAACCAACCTTGATATTTCACTGAAGTATATAAATTTGTATAATGTTCTGTAATATTTTTAGAAGCATTACTGTGCCCCCCCTCCCCCCCCCCCCCAAAAAAAAAAAAAAAAAAAAAAAAAGTAAACTGTAGATTTTACAGGAAATAACTGTTAGAAATTGTACGGGAAAATTTGTAAATTAAGAGAATAATCGGCAGCAGTGCTACCAGTTTACCCCAGGAATTTTGGGTCGTATTCTCCCTAAACCGGAAAATGGAACGTAATCGGAATGGACACTAGCCGGAATGGAGTCTAAATCCCGATCCGTATGGAAACTTCTATTCTCCCTTCATTGAATTCCGTATGCGAAATCATTCTGAAGCATTCGAGAGGAAGTGACGTATTTGAGACGCTCAAACCAATGAGCAGTTAGAGAAAAATCACGCTTGTTAGTAAACAAACAACCACTCGATCAAAGACTCGATGGTTTTATTTTCTCACAGATATTTAAAATCGCTCATATTTAGTTCTGCTTAAACAGATATTTCAGAGTGTGTTTGAAAAGAAAGATACATCTAAAAATTAAAAAAGTGATCGGTCAAAAAATTACCGTTCCATAAATCGTATGATTAATGTAGTAAAATTTTCGTAAAATTTATTCACGGCATCACATACTTTATTCCTACTACATATGGATTGGATTCGATTGCTTTATAACACTGAAACATGAATATCATCCGAATACAGTATTTGCTGTAAAGCATTGCATTTTTAATGTATCATAGTACGAGGTAATTAAAAAAATTAACAGGAAATTTTTATAATTTTAAAATTGTTTATTATTTAATGGAGTTCTTTTTTTTTTAATTATTTAGTTAATTAGTTGAATAATTTTAAATTTATACTCGTTTAAATATGGTGACTGGTTAAATTATTAATATAATAGTTAGCTTACTTGTTATATAATTTAATATTCAAGTAATTTCTTCATCAGAAGTTTTAGTTAATTTGTCATGAAGAAATTTGAAAGAATTTTTTAAAACATTTTTTTCAATGTCTTAATTATTCATAGGAAACAGAGTTATTGCTAGTATGTCATGATTTGTGGAAAAATATTTTTTTTATTTTTAATTGTAATTTTTCCAGTCGCAAGTCAAACCTTATACATCCTAAATTAAAAAAAAATTTCTAGCAATTTTTACAAGAACCTATAAAAATATATGAAAGTCTATAAGAGGTATTCTTTTAAAACATATTTTTACATTCTGCAATATTCATAAAAGAAAGTATTAGATTCATAAAATTTTTAAACTTCTAGTCTTTGATGGATTTTACATGTTTAAATGTGTTTCACACATGAATTGACCATTCAGAAACTGGCTGTCTGTGTGTTAGACGTCTGCTGAAGCTTCGTATCTGTGAGAAGAAAAAAAAATATACCCCCCCCCCCCCATACATACACTCTACCTCAATTTACTATTAATTTCACCTCTAATATGTTACGAAATAACATTTATTTAGACTACCTATAATATTTATGCAGTTAGGATTGCCAGAAAAAAATGTTAAATAGTCTTGTATTTTTAACTTAAAAAAAAAAGCAGCTCAGCCATTAGTTATTATTATTTTTTTCTTTTTAAGGCTGCCAGTGAAATGTATTAATGGTTTTTAAAAGATTCGAGATTAGCGGGTTATCACTATTTTAGACTATCTTTTGGAAAAATTGACCACGCTGTGTGTGTTCAGTAAAATAGCTGAATGAAATGTCTCTCACTTGATATGTTCATAAGAAAGAAGGTGCTGGGTTCAATCCTAGGTCAAATTCATCTGAGCAGTTTGGAGTTTTACATGGTTTTCTCTGAAACTTGCATAAATATGGCTTAGAACCCTTGCATAGTCAATCAGTTCCAACCCACACAACACAATCTAGTTTTGCCCTTTACCGTTATTGGATATTACACTGATTGTTCATATCAATTGAAACTTCACAATTTTCTGAATTACCTGTATTTGTACAATCGATTTCATTTAAGAAAATTCTTCTTAAAAGATCATCCCCCACCACAACATCACATATAATGGAGGGTGTTGTGTTGTTTAAGGTAAACTGACTATATGCGATGATCCTAGGCCTGGGTGGCGTTCCTTCTGTGGGTCTCTTTCTAAAGAGTCCTGGCTCAAATTCATGCAAGTTTCAGAAAAATCTCTGAAATGCTAGTGCTGAGTTTGAACCCCACATTTAATGGATTCAAAATTATTAACTATGATATCATATTATGAATCACTCCCAAGTTATAATAGATCATGAATGAAACACAAAAATTAACCAACATTTTATTAAAAAACAATCTCAAATGCCATATTCCTCACTATAAGATTCATTTTTGGCTCTCTGTAATATGTAAGTATCTGTTAAAGTAAAATGTAATGAAAAATTCATAACTTGCAACAACATAAGTGTTTTTTTTTTTTTTTTTTTTTTATAAGCAGCTACTTCATTATAAGCTAATTTTTTGAAAGCTTATTTTTTTTATTTATATATTTTTTATAAGCAGCTACTTGATATAAAGCTAATCTTTTAAAAGCTTATTTTTTTATTAATAATCCTAATAAACCAAACGTCCAATTTTCTGAAAAATAACACTGTAAACTGTTGCCATTACTAAAACAATATAAAAAAAAAGTCACAAATTTGGCCAAAGGTGTCCCATACTAAAGCTGTGCTCTATTTTCAGCAAATCAAAGCCATAGTTAAGTGCTATCATATATGTACCGCTATTAAGAAAATATAAATGATATTCAATTATTTGAGGTTCATTATGTTGATTAGAAACACGGTTATTTCAAAATAAACAAAAAATGCATTGACATTAAGAAACAGCTTTAGTATAAGGTCTCTTGATGAAATTTGAAAACTGGCTCCTAAGTAGCTCGAGCGATTTTCGTAAGTCTTTTATTATGCAATTGCAATAGCCATTTTAATTCATCACCAAAGTGGCAAAAAATAATAAAAGTCGCAAAGGGGATTCTATACTAAAACTGTACCCATTTTAGTTTGTGGATGATAAAATCAAGGGGAAAAAACCTATAAGACAATTCGATTAATTTAAATGAACAATTAAAAAATAAATAAATCTAAATAAAATTTTAAATCATCTATTATGACATCAATTTTAGCAGCTATTTTTGTTAAAACAGGAATAATTTTTAAATTTAACATTCATGTGCAAAGAAGTGTTTCATTTTTATATTAAAATAAATAAATGCAATAAAAAGTTGTAAATATGTTATATTGTTGGTCTGTGCTGGAAATTACAGCTCAAAGAAGAATGTTGGGGAAAAACACAAAAAATCATATTTTTTTAAATATCGAAATTTTAAAGTGCATTGTGAATCTGCACATATTCCTCTATCTAGAGGGCCCACCAGCGGCCGAGCGGTTCTGCGCTCAAAAGCTGGTAGACGTGAGGTGACGGGTTCGATCGCAGGTCGCGCTCGTCGACCTAGCCTTTCAGAGTTTTCCATGGTTTTCTCCGAAACTTGTGTAAATACGGGCTAGGACCCCTTAGAAAACCCCCCACAGAGGGCATACCCCCTCAGGCCCAGGACCTACAGCAGTCAATAGGCCTTATTCCCAAATTCAATCCTCTATCTAGAAGGGAAAAAACAGAATGTGCCATATATACATTTTTTTTAAAATCTACATCGCACTCAGGCAAAGATACAAATATCTTCTTTTATTAGCATAAAAGCAGGCTTTGCCTGCCTTACGGGAAAAAAGAAAAGAAAGAACATATAAGCCAACTTGATTGATTGAAATCAATATTTCAAAAATAAATAAATAATTAAAATAAAATATTATGATGTCAGTTTTATATATATATATTTATTTATTTATTAAATAATTTAAGCATTTAAATAAATGTTAATGATTATTGGCGACTATTTTCAGCACAGCTTTAATATGGAACACGCTTGGCAGTTTTAAACATTTTGTTTGTCATTTTAGCGGTAAATTGAAATGGTTATTGCAATTGCATAAGTAAAGACCTTGACATCAATCATCACATAGCAAAAAAATAATAATAAAAGTCACCAAAGAGGTTAAAGTTGTGCCAACGTTACTTTTATGAATAACAAAATCAAGGGGGAAAATTTGATTATTTGAAATTAATAAAAAAAAATCATTATTATGTCAGTTTTATCAGATATTTTTTTATGATACAGATTTACATAAAAATAAATTTATTATTATTTTTAATCAAAGGGTGGGGGGAGGGGACAGCATTATTATGGGGTTTTTATTTAATATATTTTGAACAAATTATCCTATTGAATCAAAAGTTACAGCGCTAGATAGATTTATAAATTTGAAATTAATAAATGTACTAATTTTTGTTGCGATCGGTGGAACAGTTTACTTTGTAAAACAAATTAAAATCTGATATAACACAACATACAATTTATCAAAATAAAATCGCAGTCAAGAAATTTTTTTGGAGTGGTCGTACCTGACAAGAAACTTTTAGTAAAACAAGTAAAAGAAACTTTTTACTTGCTAGTTTTTGAAGCTTTTTACTTACTAGTTAACATCTATTTCCAGAAGGCTTAAAAATGAAATTATTATACCTACTCAGTATTCACAGAGTACATATTGAATTCTTGGTGCAGCTCTTGTAAAATATAAAATAATTCTGAAAAAAAATATATACCATAGTTGTTTCGGATAAAAATAATAGTACAACATTTCAGCAGGCAAAAAAGTAGACATAAGTGGAATTTTCATACACTTTTTCTTTTTTCTTTTGGGGGGGGGGGGCTTATGAAGGGTTATGCTATTATGCTGACCTATATATATATTTTTTTTTTCAATTTATGGTATTTGTTGACAAAGTTTATTTATTGAATTTGAACGACAGTGAATATGTACTCAGTATTCACAGAATACATATTGAATTCTTGGTGCAGCTCTTGTAAAATATAAAATAATTCTGAAAAAAAAAAAAAAAAACATATACCACAGTTGTTTTGGACAAAAATAATAGTACAGCATTTCATCAGGCAAAAAAGTAGACATAAGTGACATTTTCACACACTTTTTTTTTTTTTTGGGGGGGGGGGGGGGCTGATGAAGGGTTATGCTATTATGTTGACGTACGATTTTTTTTTTTTTTTTTTTTTCAATTTATGGTATTTGTAGACAAAGTTTATTTATTGAATTTGAACGACAGATCTTTAGCACATTGAACTGTTAGAATATGTAACCAGACTTGAACAGAAATATAAATTTATCAAATGCCAATGTATGTAGTGCAGTATGCTATACGGTACAAAAAAAATGCAGTTTGCTCTTAATATTTTTTACATTGATATTTTTAACAGTATGTAAATATTCATACATTGAACTGTTTTTTTTTTTTTTAATTTATAATTAAAATTAACATAAATTGAGAATAAGACTTTTTTTTTTTTTTTTTTCACTACTGTTTGGACACTATTTATAGTCAAACTATCTAATTACATGTACAGTTGTATTCAAATAGTAATGGAGAAAACAAAAAGATTGTTTTCACTTTGGTGTGTCTCTGTACTGTTGCAATATAATCATCATAATTGAACTTTGCGAGTCATAACAAAACTATCTTTTAATCAGGGATGTGATTAGCAAAAAGATAAAGATGAAACTATGCAAAGACAAGACATTAAAATTAAGTATTAGAATTTTTATGACAAAATCTATTATACTTGAGCAATAAATATATTTTATAATCTTCAATTAAAAAAAAAAAAGAAAAAAAAGAAATTGTTTTATGCTTTAGTATTTAATTAAGTTTTATTTGATTTACCGATTGAACAAATTCACATCCTAAAGACAAAAAAGTTAAATTTTAATCATCATAAAAATATGTTATTTTATTTATAGAAGTAATTTAAAGCAAGGACATAAAGTAAAAATTAATATCAGTAAATAAAAAAAAAATCAATTTAAACTTGAGTTAAAAAGAAAATATAAAATTATTACCTGTATAGCAATTCATACTTAGATGTGACGTCAACTTGTTTCCAAAGCATTACCAGGGAGATGTGTCTCAATCGTGCAGCTTTTTAATATAAACATTGCACAATTTAGACACTCACCAGGCTTTAGTTACAATCAGTTTAATTTACATTGTCCTCTTCAGGAGGGGTGCCTTAGACGGTGGTCTGTCAGAGTTCTTCTGTAGGAAAGCTGTCTAAGCTTTCAGCCTTGTCTTACTGAGTACATTTAAGTTCCAAGAGAGAACTTAACTTTCTTTCACTCTTGTGTGTGAAACCAATGAATATTAAAGAATTAAGAGATCTAGTACACATTGAAAAATAAGTAAATATTAAATATAAATAAGAAAGCAGGAGGAAATTAATAATAATAATAAATAGAAAAGTTGTGAGGAAATAAGATTGAGTCAATTGCAGGTCACCACAGGTCAGCTTTGGTAAAACATTGTGAGAAACCATTGAAAATTAATTGTAATACTTTTAATTTTTACTGCTAAAAGTGTTACTATTAAATGTGTTTTCATTATCTGGTGCTTTGTTAACTAAGAGTCAGCAACAAATCATTTGCACAAGGCTAATGGGAAAATACAACATTTTCTTTGCTCACTTAAGTTGCCTATGAACTATTATTAAAAAAAAAAAAAAAAAAAAAATAATAATAATAATAATAATAATCTACAAATTATTGAATAGGTTTGCCATTACTGGTCTGATTTTATAATAAATGAATTTGGATTGTCTTAAAAATATGAATTTATACATATATATAATATACACACACTATGTTAAATAATTTTACTTAATTTTTTGTCAGAAATCTTTAAGAATTTCCTCTTACATTAACTATCAACACATAAATGACATATTTTTACTATGCAACTTTTTTTCATCCTTTTCTTTTATTGCAAGAAATATTTTTAACACTAATTACTCCATAAATGACCAAAAGAAATATGGTACTTGCTAGTTCTTGCGCATAATTTATTATTAATAATTTACTTTTTCTGATTAAAGAAAAAATCATTCATTACATGTTACTTTTATCACTGTAATTAACACAATATTTTATTTTCTACACTTAGAAAAGGGTGTAAAACATTTAAAATAATGGAACTACTCAATGGGATAATTGAATTTTCAATTACATTTTATTAAATGTAATAAGTGAGTTGAAGGCATAATTCATCTGGCATGTAAAAATAAATATATTAAATAAATTTACATTGTGTAGAACAGAAATATAGCACACAACTAAAAAATCAAAGTTATATTTAAAAAAAAAGAGCATTTCCAAAGCCTGTATTCAATTTAATACATATTTCTTAACAAATTAAGAAAAAGTTGTTTGTACTTAAAAGTGCTGGATATTTCAATCAATTTCTGCAAAGTTTGCATTAGTTTTTAAAGTACAAAAGTTTGTAATTATCAGTTCAAAAATCTTCCATATTTAGAATAAGTAATAACTATGAAATACATACATATTACTTTAAAAGCAAGTTGAAAGTTCCTTAAATTATTTAAGCTTTCAAATATAATAAAGCATGACTTAATGAATTATGTCATTTTAATGGAGAAAAGTGCCCAGATTAACATAATGAATGCAACAAAAAAAGGTAATATGAATACAGTGCATCACATAGAGTAAGTTATGTCTCAAAAGTTATGGAATACAAGGTATAAAATGAACGAAATTTTAACGGATGTATAAAGCACTTATGAAATCAAACTTGTAAGCAACCATTGACTATAAACAACTTAACAGAAAATATAAAGAAGAAATTTCACTAAATATTACCTTCACTCAGGATACAAAGCTTTTACATAAGACTTCGGTTGCAAAAACTCCGGCAAACTTTCAATTAAAAAGAAAGGTGCTTTTTTTCAACACAACAATTCAGTCATACACTTCTAATAACAACAAACCGTCCGCCATTTTATCTTTCCACACACAATATTCCGCTTACGAATGCTATTCCGGCTGCTCTGAGCTGTTGGAAAAGATAGATCCATATTCCGTTCATTCGAAAAGCCTGGATTCCGGTTTTTGCTGGGAGAATAACTCTTATTCGGATTCCCTCTCGAAATCTCCCCATTCCGCATGAAATTACGATTCCGAAGGAGAGGAGAATACGGCTCTTTAGCAGAGTAAACCTGTTAGACTGACCTCTTTATATAAAACACAATTTTCCTGTATTTTTTAATCTTGCGAATAAATACACAGTTTTTCTATGTTTGAAACAGAATATCTGTAAATAGGAACGCTAACCCTCTTATTACGGTCTATTAATTTAGAGAACTACCAAAATTTTATAATTAAATACTACCCGAGTAGCACAACAATATTTCCAATGTCGTATAATGAGATTTTACAACGTCGGCCAATATCGATTTATCAACATTTGCCAGCGACGAATGGTAAACTATTTTGCCGAGATTGACCAATGTCGATCTACGCCGGACCGGCCAACGTCGATGTAAGCCGCAGTGGCCAATGTCGATGTAAGCCGCAGTGGCCAATGTCGATTTAAACTGGATCGGCCAATGTCGATCAGAGCCGTCCTTAGGGGTGTGCAACCAAAGCTTCCTAGATCTACTATCAAGCCTAAAGGTCCTCTTCGTGACGTCACAACCGGGGTCCCTCCGCATCGTTTATTTTCGCCTGAAACCTCTTACAATCTTCTCTTAAAGCTTCATTTCTTCTTCATAAAAACAGATTTCTCATTAATATTCTGTTAAAAAATATTATTTGGCATTTATCTACCATTTTTATTATATATATATGTATGTATGTATGTATGTTTTTTCCCCCATAGTTTCAGCTAAAATAGATATATTTTCCCTTTCATTTGTGTTTATATGTGTTTACATCATTAAGTATTTTTTAAAATCAAATATTTGATGTTATAAAACTAAGATTGTACATGTTATTTTAATAAACGAGGGAAAAACACCGAATTTCACTGGAATAATTTATTTTATAACTATTACACCAAGGAAATTAAAATATTTAAATAATAATAATAATAAATCTTGACACACGTTCGTTAATTTTAAATTTCCAAATTTTAGCATATAAAGATTTAAATTTGAGTTAAAATAACAAAAATGATATTTAATAGTGCTCATTTGAAAACTAATATAAATGAAAATTTTTATTATACATATTTTACCAAATATTTATTTTATTTTTAATTATATTCACATATAGAAGTGTATTTTAAAATCAAATATATAATGCAATAAATCAAGCTTTGTATATTTTTACATTATTTAAAAAAAAATATGATATATTCAGAATTTCATTAAGATCATTCAACTTTGAAGTTTTGTACAAAGAGTATTAAATTGATACTTAAAAAGTAAGTATTAATAATTTTTAGATATACATGCATTCACTCTTTCTAAATTTCCAAACTGTGACTTATAAAAATTGAAATATGAATCTAAATTCAATCTTTAAAAGTACAAAAAAAATATTTTTTAAATCCTCTATTTTTGGCTATGTAACATATTTGAAAATATTAAGTATGCACATTTTTCATCATTTTTATACATGAATTTGAAAGTTTGTTTTCTGAAATGTAGATACAACAACTCTTTAGTAAATACTGACTTGTAAATTTTGAAAAAAAATTCGAGTTATAATAAATACGAGATGTTCAAATTAGTCTGTATTAAGCAAAATTAAAATCATTCAGTTTACAGGTAATATCGAATAAATTTGAAATAATGTTTGCCGAAAGAATAATGAATTTTTAACATGCATAGATACATTCAGTACTTTTAAATTTCCAATTTTTAACATATGAAGATCGAAATTTGAATGTTAAATTTATATTTTAAGAACACTAAAAATTTATATTTAAAATTATCCTCTATTTGCAAAGCACAATAATTGAAAATGTTTTACATACATATTTTACGAAATTTTTATTGATGGCTTTCGAAGATTACTTCATAAAGCATAAATATATCATTTGAGTTACTATAATTGTTTTGCAAGCATTTAAAGTAAACAATTTGAAGTCATAAATATAAGATGTTTAAAAAATATTTCAGATTAATATATCAGAAGTTTTTGGATCATTCAATTTAAAATTACATGGCCCGAAAAAAATTAAACCAATATTTAAAAAATCTGTTTCAGATAAATTTATAATTCCTAAACAAATTCACGCAATACAAACTACTTATAAAAATTAATTTCCACAATGAATAGAGACAACTTTCATATCAAAGAAGTACAATACTAAATTTCGAAAAAAATAATTTTATGCTCTACATTCGAGATTGTAGGAAGTGTTTCTTTCTTTCTTCTTCTTTTTTTTTTTTAAATCGATAACTTATTTTTAAATTATCGAAGATACATGGCTCAACTATTAGTTTTAAAAGGTATTTATTATTTCTTTTAAAAAATATGTATATTGAAAGTCCACAACATTCGGGAGGATTTTCCTCCAAGGATGCAAAGATGCTCCTATATATACAAATGTTTCTTATAAGTATTTCGGCCCACTAGCGGCCGAGCGGTTCTGCGCGCTCAAAGCTGGTAGACGTGAAGTGCCGGGTTCAATCCCAGGTCGCACTCGTCGGCCTAGCCGTTCGGAATTTTCCGTGGTTTTCTCCAAAATTGTGTAAATACGGGATAGGAACCCTTAGAAAAAACCCCACAGAGGGCATTCCTCTCAGGCCTAGGACCCTAGTGCAGTTCTCACAACCCAACCCAACCTATAAGTATTTCTTTTTATTTCACGATGATTCGTTAAAAATAATCGTAATTGTGCTTATTTATACAAAATTTTCTCCTATACTGCCATATTAATAATTATTATCAAACGTTGTGGTATCTCCACCTGTTGGCGATTTTCACCAAAAGTTGAAGGACATTTATAAATCAAGAAGCAACTTAAACTTTTATGAAATTCTGTTCATTAGTTCCTGAGATACAGATACCACAATATTTTGTCACACACACACACACACATATTGACATTTTCTAAAACTGATCAGATCGGCTTTGTCCCTTTCAAAACGTGTAAATCCATCGAAAACCAGAAATAGAAAATCTTTACGAATCCAAGACGTTTTTCTATTGAATTCAGAAGAAAGAAAAAATAAATAAAAATGAAACAAAAATTTGAAAATTAAAATCGTTTAACGAGTGGTGTTGCCATTCCGCTTTTCATAATTTTTAATGTGCCCGTATAGGACAAAGTTTCGTATAAATGAGAATAATTTTTAATGAATTATTGTAAAATTAAGAAAGAATTATTCATAACAGTAACAGTTAATCAGGATAGCAGTCAACCTTGCGTGGGTGAGTGCGTAAATTTTCAATATGGATATATTTTATAAGAATTCGTCAATACCTTTAAAACGAATGATTGAGCAACGATCTGTGATAATTAAAGTTTTTTTTTTCTTTTTTTTCATTTGGAGAAAGTGTCCTCCGTGGGGGGTCATTTTACGGGGTTCTAGCCCTATATTTAAACGTTTCGGGGAAAAACAAGGTGAACTCCGAAATGATAGGTTGGCATGAGTCACCTAGGATCGAACCCGGCACCTAATGTCTTCGAGAGCAGAACTTTTTGATTACTGGTGAGAGACTTTCGTAATTTTTAAAGAATTTTTACGTAATTTCTATCATGTCTAAAAAAATATTTAATTTTTTTTTAGAAATATTACAAAAATTTAAAAGAAATTAATTGACGCTTTTTAAAATCTCTGTTTGACACTTTTTTAAAAATCTATTATTTACAGTTGTTAATTTTCTGGAGGATCTACTATGAAATTAATCATTTCTGTCTTCGTATAATTATTCAAAAGAATGTTACACATTGTTTTTATACATTCATTAATTAACTGAGTTAGTGATTTACCACAATTACAAATTCCTTCAAATTCTAATCCGCCATCCTTTAGTTTTTCTTTAAAAAATTCACATAATAGAAAACATTGATTTTAAGATTTAAAAAAAAATTTCCTCATATTCAGCCGTAATACAATGTAAATGAAAATTAACTCAATTGAAGTATATTAAATGATGGAATCTAAAAATTCATACATGAAAAATGTAATTTAAATGTATGTGAAGTGTGAGGTGAAGACAAACATTGTTTGCTACATGCATTCCAAGCAGAAGGTAAGATAATAAACAGATAAAAAACATAATAAACGGACCCGATGGACATCAGTTTCTTACAGATAAGGGACCCGGGTTGTGACGTCACACGCTGTCCGCAGTGATACCTTCAGGCTTGATAGTAGATCTAGGAAGCTTTGGTGCAACGCGATTTATGAAACAATTTCAGCTACGAAGATTAAGCAAATAGAGAGCAGCAATTGGTTAGACGTAATTATTCTAGGAGGAGCCAAAGCTGACAATTCAGTGAATCGTTATTTTCATGAATCTATCAACACAACATGGCTTCGTCTTCGTAGACCATCGCTAACACTTAGAAATACAAAATAAAGCGTGAATTTGAGTAAAGCGGTTTTATTGTATTTACTTAAAAATTCTTATTTCTACAGTACAAAGTAGTTCACATTTATTGTATTAAATTTTTATAATATTTAGTAATCATTACACTGTAATTATTTAATATATTAGTTGAAACGGTATTTTCCATTAAACATAAATATACCATATTTTAATCTTGTATTTTGGTTGGTTTACTTATTTAGTTACATTTATTTAGTCACTTACATAAATAAATTGATTCATTAATATCCAGATTAAAAATGATTGTCATAAAAATACTTTCATGCTTTTTATGATAATGTTAAAAAAGCCAGCCTTAGCCTCCTCTGTATATATATATATACATATATATGCATTAAAATATTTTTTCTTGCAATGTGTTTGTATAACTAAAAGGTAAAAAAAATCTTATCTGGTGTCTTGTGGAAAAATATGTACACTGAATTTCATATTGAAAGTTCTGTATCAATCTCAGTATTTAATATTTATTTTTCATAAAATTATGATAATTTTATTTTTATGAAACATAGTGTATTGCATGTTACTTGTGATTTTTTTTTTTTTTTTTTAATTCCTGGAAAAATTAAAAAATGTCCTGAAAGACCCTAATTATAAGTTGTCTTAAATTCCTAAAATTTTGCAGATATTGTGCTACTTATTGTTATTTTAACAACCCAAATTAGGCAATGAAAAGCCAAACCCATTTTGTAATGCTGCACTGTGTTTGCTCGATAATAATAATAAAATAATAATAAAAAAAAAGAAACTGCATATATGCTCCCTTTTTTTTTTTTTTTTTTTTTCTCTTTCTTTTTTTTTTTTTTTTTTTTTTTTTTTTTTTTCACATGGTTAAGGATCAGACTGTTATTTTGACCCAAAACAACTGTTATGAGTGTTTGTTTTTTTTTTTTTTTTTTTTTTTTTTAACAGTTTATGATGTTTCCGTACTAAGTTTATTATTGGTTTTTTTTGTGCCAGGTTTATGCATTTTATTTTTTACTAGCATGCTTTGCCTATTTCACTGGTAACTGTATTGAAAAGAATTCTCAAAATTCCATATTAATATTCATAAAATCTAAAAAAAAAAAAAAAAAAAAAAAATCAGTCGAAATTAAATTAACGTTTAGTAGTAATTTTCATGCTTACAACATGAGGAGTCCATGTCTCCACTGCCTTTGCATAGCTACCAACCCTCACGAAATGTAATTTTTCCGCAAATTTAAAGAAATCCATATTTATTTTTATTTTATTTACATTTTATTTTTTTATTGATTTTTGTCAAATTTGCAGAATTCCGAATTCCGTGAATTTATTTCTTCCATTTTTAAAAAATTCGCGGATATCGTTCATTTAAAAAAAAAGTAACTCCATAGAACGATCGGCGATCAAATGTTCTACGAAAGTTCGCAATTTCCAATCTTGTACCATCCACAACATAAATGTCAATATTCGTGTGAAACGTACTTTATGAGATTCTAGAACCTGTAAAGATATAGTATTATTAAATATTTCTTGCTCATGCAGTTATCCCCCCCGCCCCCCCAAATTTATCTCCAACTAACGATCGGCAATCAAATGTTCAGCAGAAGTCTTTTATTACCCAATCTTTATGTATCCGCTACATAAATGATAATACATGTGATTGTGCGGATTTTAGGATTTGGTGGATTTTGGAGCCCTTAAATATTTTCTATTTGAATAATAAAAGCAGAATATTGATCAAACTAAACATATACTAGTGAATAATAACACAATTTCACTTGTATTATAAATTATTAGATACGTAAGAATAGCATTGAACATTAAAAACATACATATAATGAAAACAATTAATAAAAATGAAAAATTTTCATCAAATTTAGACTAAATCTGTTCACACGCAGTTTGTTTTAAACTACACTTGAACATGCACACATACATCATTCAATTTTTTTTTTCTATTGTAAATGCTCGTCAGTTCTTATATTGTAGCACAAATTTATTTTTCAAAGAATTTAAATGAATTTTTTTTTTTAAACTATGCCTTCATCAGACAGCATTTTTAAAAATTAGTTTATTGTTTTCATCATTTATATCATCAACATCATAATTTTCTTTTGATTAGTTTGATACACTGTTCATAATTTCCTTATCAGCAACTAGGTTCTTGCAGTTTTTCATATTTATTTACTGTAATCATAAAATGGGAGCACAAAATCTGCATTCAAGATCTTTTACAAAAATTCTGATTTGCAGTTTTGTAACTTAAATTTCATTGTTTGTATCTGAAAAGCTGTGCGGATTTCGAACTTCGGCGGATTTTAGGTCAGAGGATTTCTGGCTCTCTACAGTATTAATTTAAAAGTTGTTTTATTAAATTCTATAAGTAGAATTGAAAGAGTAATATTTCTTACTCTGTAATTATTTTGTAACTCCCCTCCTTTTCCCATCTCCGGAAAGTGAGCAACTCAAAAATTTATAAAGCAAAAAAAGTGCTCAATATTTCTTACATGTGTAATTATTTTTAGACTTTATTGCTGAACTTAATGAATCTATTTATTTTTCCTCAATCAAATTAAATATTTACATGTCATATCTATAGGAAGTGGAAACATGTGGAAAAAATTAATATGTTTTTCAGGTGAGAAAAATTTCCCCAAATCAATGTATGTATGTATATATATACATTGTTTCAGTATGGTTAGAATTTAAAATAATCTAACAGTATTTTAAATTTAGTACGTTTTATTTATTTATTATTTTATTCATATGTATTTGCAATAAGAAGAAAGCCTCTAGATACTGCAAAATTTCCCTTTTATTTGCTCCTCCTATTTCCAACAATTACTATACTATTAATATTCTATTTATGGCTTAAATTATGTTGCATACAAAATCTCTCTAATTTTGATTCTCAAAGGTAGCTATGCCTTTGACAACGACTTATGCACTTTTACTCCCCGCTTCCCAGTAAGTTAGTAATTCTATAAAATCCTTCCAAAGGGCATATTAGGGATGCACCAAATAGCAGTTTTGGTCAAATACCGAATATTCGGCCAACTAAATACTAACTTCAGCCGAATACCTAATATCCTTCAAACTGAATAGTAACTATTCGGAGGGCTGATTTACTTATATATTCAGGTATCAATCACCTAAATTTTTGCAAACTTTTTCAGTAATATCATTTACATTTAGTAATATTTTACTTTTTTAATTTTGTTAGAATATTTAAAAAAAAATTACAGGAATAGTGGTTTATATGAATATAGAAAAATATTAGGAAATATTACTATACATAAGTAGTGATGTAATGCTGCATTCACAATCAAAGAAAATTATTAACTGTTAGGCTTCTTAATAAACATATAAAATTTCTTAAAAACAAAACAAACAAAACAATATTTTGTCACGTCCACTCCAAAGAAATAATAATAATAATGCAATCCAGAAATGTAGTATTTGACAAAAGTCAATTTAAAAGTAACAACCTATTGGCCAACTTACATTAAAACTGACGCAAATGCCCCTCACTCTCATGTGAATAAATTATGGGATAGAGATGTGATTTTTTCATGCATGTTGGTGCACTTCATATGCGTTTTTTAATAATAAATTCAAAATTGCTATTTTATGACTTGTGTCTTTCTTCCTGCCAGATTTGGATGTGATCCCTTTTTGATCACATGAAGTTTCCTAGATGGCAACATCATATGTGAATTATGTGCGCTCTTTCTTATTTTACTTTACTTTAGAAACAAACATCATTTTACTGTTATTGACAAAGACAACTTTTGTTAGATATTATTAATTGTTATGATTAATGTATCTAATAATTACTTTTCTTTAACATTACTTGAAACTATATAAAACAATTGTTTTCATTTGAATATAATCTATTACTTAATTACTTTGAAAAATCTTTTAACTTAATGATAATTAAAAATAGGAAAATTTTTTCATGTGATTAAATTTTTTTAAAAATTGAATCTTTATATGTTCAACTAGCCGAATAATTTGATATTCCTCAAAACCAAATATTCGGTGCATTCCTAGTGCATATTGCATACACTTAATACCCACACACCAAAATATGCCATTCTAAAGTAATTTGAAGCAGATTTAAGCTTGAAACTGTGTTTTCTCCTTGGCCGCCCCAAGGAGAGGTAGGTAATTTCGCAAAATCCCTTTATAATGCATAAAAGATTACACATAAACAACTGACGCATTAAAAAATCGTCCTTGCTGAGATAATTTGGAACAGTTATACTTGAAAATGTTTTTATCCCCTTCTCTTAACACGTTGAGCGCTATGCCAGCCATTCTATTTTCTAGACATTTTGTCATATATCTCTTAAGTACTGAAAGAATCATCTTAAAACTTTAGAAGTGTGCAGAACATGTTAGACTTCAAACATATCAGTGAAAGTTTTACTCAGAAAGTAAAAGCAGTACAAATAAAAAATTAAAACGTTGAGCGTCCTGTCAGTCATCGGTGGTGACAGTGTATGATATAAAGTTGCGTCAACCATCGGTGGCCGATATAAAACTAAAAATATTACATTTAATGATTGAAAATTTATCAAAAATTTGCTTAATTTTTATTTATTACAGGAGGAATCATTATGAAATTTTAACAGATTTTATGAACTTGCGTGGCGCTCAACGTGTTAAAGGGTGGGATTTCGCAAAATCTCTTTATATATTATGTTGGTATGTATAACCAACCCATATATCAAATATATTTTTTCTAAGATAATTTGGAGCTGATTTAAGGTTTAAAATGTGTTTTTTGCATTCGTACAGGGAAGATAAAAAATAATTTCGCAAACTTTTCTGTATTATATTATTAATGTGTATAACCAATCAACACATCAAAATTTTTTGTTTTAAGACAATTTGGAGCAGAGTTACTTTTGAAGATGTGTCTCTGCCCCGCCTTTAAAAGAGTGGGGAAGGGAAAGCTTCCAAAAATCCTTTTTTTATAGTGCATGTTGGGTATGCATAACACCAACCCAGACATCAAAATTAATCTTACTGAGATAATTTGGAGTAGAGATGAAACGATATCCAGTAACTATTCGGCTGAGTTTTAAATATCCGATGGAGTACTGGATGTCAGCAGTCCGGATACGGATATCCGACAATTTCAAGCCAGATATCCGAAGGAGAAAATTCAAGCTTAAACTTCCCTCAGATGAAAAGTTTGCGACAATTTATATTTTAGATCAATTGTAGCTTGTAATGGTAAAAAGAAAAAAAAAATGTTTGCATCTGCGAAAGTCGAATTTGGCCACTTTAGAAAACAAATTTAGCCAAAAGTAGCTTCAGGCCTAAGAAATATAGAATCCCTGTTTTAATTTTATACGGAGTTAGGTTTTTCCAAAATTATCTGTAAAATTCCCCCTAATCTTTCCCATAATAATAAAAAGAGCTATTGATTGTTGTTCCGGAACAAATAATATTCATTCTGTGCAGTGCAAACTCCCATGACTTTTGTTTAATAAGTTGCTAGTAGCTTTAATAATATTTGCTAGTCTTTGAAGTGCATATTGCATACACTAGTGCATATTGCATACACTTAATACCCACACACCAAAATATGCCATTCTAAAGTAATTTGAAGCAGATTTAAGCTTGAAACTGTGTTTTCTCCTTGGCCGCCCCAAGGAGAGGTAGGTAATTTCGCAAAATCCCTTTATAATGCATAAAAGATTACACATAAACAAATGACGCATTAAAAAATCGCCCTTGCTGAGATAATTTGGAACAGTTATACTTGAAAATGTTTTAATCCCCTTCTCTTAACACGTTGAGCGCTATGCCAGCCATTCTATTTTCTAGACATTTTGTCATATATCTCTTAAGTACTGAAAGAATCATCTTGAAACTTTAGGAGTGTGCAGAACATGTTAGACTTCAAACATATCAGTGAAAGTTTTACTCAGAAAGTAAAAGCAGTACAAATAAAAAATTAAAACGTTGAGCGTCCTGTCAGTCATCGGTGGTGACAGTGTATGATATAAAGTTGCGTCAACCATCGGTGGCCGATATAAAACTAAAAATATTACATTTAATGATTGAAAATTTATCAAAAATTTGCTTAATTTTTATTTATTACAGGAGGAATCATTATGAAATTTTAACAGATTTTATGAACTTGCGTGGCGCTCAACGTGTTAAAGGGTGGGATTTCGCAAAATCTCTTTATATATTATGTTGGTATGTATAACCGACCCATATATCAAATATATTTTTTCTAAGATAATTTGGAGCTGATTTAAGGTTTAAAATGTGTTTTTTGCATTCGTACAGGGAAGATAAAAAATAATTTCGCAAACTTTTCTGTATTATATTATTAGTGTGTATAACCAATCAACACATCAAAATTTTTTGTCTTAAGACAATTTGAGCAAAGTTACTTTTGAAGATGTGTCTCTGCCCCGCCTTTAAAAGAGTGGGGAAGGGAAAGCTTCAAAAAATCCTTTTTTTATAGTGCATGTTGGGTATGCATAACACCAACCCAGACATCAAAATTAATCTTACTGAGATAATTTGGAGTAGAGATGAAACAGATATCCAGTATCTATTCGGCTGAGTTTTAAATATCCGATGGAAAACTGGATGTCAGCAGTCCGGATACGGATATCCGACAATTTCAAGCCAGATATCCGAAGGAGAAAATTCAAGCTTAAACTTCCCTCAGATGAAAAGTTTGCGACAATTTATATTTTAGATCAATTGTAGCTTGTAATGGTAAAAAGAAAAAAAAAATGTTTGCATCTGCGAAAGTCGAATTTGGCCACTTTAGCAAACAAATTTAGCCAAAAGTAGCTTCAGGCCTAAGAAATATAGAATCCCTGTTTTAATTTTATACGGAGTTAGGTTTTTCCAAAATTATCTGTAAAATTCCCCCTAATCTTTCCCATAATAATAAAAAGGGCTATTGATTGTTGTTCCGGAACAAATGATATTCATTCTGTGCAGTGCAAACTCCCATGACTTTTGTTTAATAAGTTGCTAGTAGCTTTAATAATATTTGCTAGTCTTTGAAGTGAAAGTTGTTTGATTGTTTCGAGAATGAGTTAATGTGCGTTTATTAACTGTTTATTTACAATCCACTTAAAAAGAAACAAAAAATTGTTGTTTTTGTGACCCTGTATTTATACTAGCAGACCCTCTGGCATTGCCTACACCATTTACCTATTCTATTAAACGTACAGTCTATCTATTTGATTTGGATTTTAAAAAAAACAAGGACTTACTGCCTCTGCAAAAACTGCCCACACATAGAAGTAATCCCCAAACATCTTTTCAACTATGTCCCGCTATTCTGGCGCAATTGCAGCAAATAAGTGACAATCCGTGGGCGAACTTATATGAAGAAAATTGCCTTCAAATCGCAGATGCTGTATATAGGGCCTTAGGTCCCATTTAAAATTTTTTTTTACGATACGATAAATATACGATATATATACGATAAATATATGATAAATACGATGTATAATATGATACGATATATTAGACCTATCGTCCAGGGTTAGTAGGCATTTTCGTTGAAAGAAATAGTTTGTTCGTTCGGTGCAACTTGCACATTAGTTCCGTGAGGTACAACTTTCACATTAGTCCCGTGAGGTACAACTTTCACATTAGTCCCTTGAGGTACAACTTTCCCTTTAGTCCCGTCAGGAATATACAGGATGAAAAAAATATAATTGAATAATTTGGAAACAATGTTATAATTTGAAAAAAAAAAAAAAAAAAAAAAAAAAACTAATAGTCTTCCGTCCTAAACTAAATTCTGTTTTTGCCAGAATTTCATCAAAATCTTTTATTATTATTATTATTTTTGAAAGAAAAAGAAAAGAAAATTAATAATAATCAGTATCGTTACAACCAACAATGAAAAGATTTTTAAAATCTATACAATTGTGAGAAAAAAAAAATTAAATCTGCTACTCATTAAAAGTCACATGTTTTCTTAAGTGAGATTAAAAATTGCAGTTTTTAATTTTTTTTTAAATTTTCTTTCACAAACACAAACATATAATATACAGTCTGTACAACACTAGACCAAATTGCCGTTCAAATTTCATCAATTTTATTTAATAAACAAAAAATTTGAATGAAAACCCCAGTTTAACATTAAAATTATTAAAAATCTAAATTAAATAAAATGACGGAATGTAAAATCAATTGAGGTAGTGAATCAACGAATGCTTTGCCAGCTTCGCTGGTCACTATATTTAAAGGGGACTAATGTGCAAGTTGTACCTGACGGGACAAAAGTGAAAGTTGTACCTCAAGGGACTAATGTGAAAGTTGTACTTCACGGGACTAATGTGCAAGTTGCACCGAACGAACAAACTATTTCTTTGAACGAAAATGCCTACTAACCCTGGACGATAGGTCTAATATATCGTATCATATTATATATCGTATATATCGTAATATAACTCAATACTTATTTCGCTTCCTTCTTCGACTCGTTTTAATACGCATTTTTTATATGCATGAGCATCCCCCGAAAAACAAAAACATTAAATCATTAAATTCATTTTTTTTTTACTTATTTTTATTTCATATTATTTCACGCGCACTTTTTATTTCCTAATTCAAAATTATTAAAAAAACTTTTTCAATATCCGCGTTTGTAATGATCGATAGATGGCGCTTTCTCAGCTTTTGTTGTTAGTAAATATTATAGCCACGTTTATTTATTATTATTATTATTATTATTTTGTTATTCTACTTAATATTCGTACTATAATTTCGCTGCCATTGCATCATGGAAAATTAATTGCTTTTGGAAAAAAAAACATTTCAGTTTATTCAAAGTTCGATCGGAAGTAGATTTTTAACTGAAGTTGAACAAATATTAGTTTCAAATCATCCGATTAATTCTTTACTTCCATTAGCCGAAGCAACTGAAATTTTAAATTTGACATTTGGAAATAAATGGAAGCTTAATTCTGGATTTCTTGGTCCTTTGGAGTTACACTGTGGAACACAACAGTATGTGTTATCTTTTTTACCGGATTTATTCATTTTTATTCAATAAATATATGTGAAACTGAACATCGGCATGCAATGGCGGCTTGATGAAAGCCGAATTAAAGCATGTTAATTGTAATTTCACCTTAGCTCACCAGAGGGCGAGCATTTCATTACAAGCGCGGATCGCTTGTAACGATACTGATTATTATTAATTTTCTTTTCTTTTCCTTTCAATAATCTCTATATATTGAAAAAAAGTTGCTGTCACTGGTGTCAAATATTTTTGTCTGCGACAGCATCTTCTAGCGGAGGGCAGGGTCCTTCATGTCATGAGATGTATCAAACTGTTCCGAATACTCCAACGAAGACATCTCAGCTGCTTAGAAATTTCTATTATTTTAATTAAAGAAGTTATCAACTAAAAAAAATTTTATGAAGGTACTCTATTTGCCATTTTACAAAAAGTTCCGCCCAGTGACGTTGTTCTTCGGTCATGAAGTCATTTTACTCGGTGAAATTAAATATGATCCAATGGTTGTATGTAAGTAAGTAGGTAGGTATGTAGGCAGGTTGGTGGGATTTAACGTCGCACCAATACTGCGCTATGGGTAATTAGCGAAGGTCTGGGAAGCACCCCTAAAAATGCTCCGGAGACATATCATCACAATTTTGATCCTTCACGGAGGGGATGATCCACCCGCTTTGCTGATCCCCAGAGGTATAGTATGGATGTGAATATGAAGGACTTTGCGGCCGCGACAGAATTTCATGTGCACCAGCCAGCATTAGTGTACACGACGACGGGCTTTAGCCGGCTAAAGTATCGAATCGGCAAACTTCCAATAACGTGCTCGGCGCTTTACCGACTAGAGTACTGCGATTCGAAACCATAGATGTAAAAAGGAAAGAAAATCAACTTTTTTTCTCTACTTTTAGAAAATTAATTTTCTTACACGGGAAAATTAAAATATGATCCCTGGTTGTAGGTAGGTAGATAATTAGGTAGGTTGTTTTTGACATCGCACAATTATTGCGCTATGGATAATTGGCGACGGTCTGGGACGCAACCCTACGGATGTTCCGGAGACATGCCACTAAAGTTTTGGTCCTACACGAAGGGGATGGCTCTCCCGCTTCGGTGGCCTCCAGAGGTATAATTTTGATGGGAACATGGAGGATATTGCGGCTACGATATATTTTTCGTGCACCAGCCACCATTAGTGTACACGACGGGCTTTGGCCGACTCGAGAACAGAACCCGCAATCTTCCAATTACGAGCTCGGCGCTCTACCGACTGGGGTACCGCGGTCTGGATCAAAGGTTGCAAAAAAGAAATAAAGAGGGTCATATACTAATGCAAAATTGTCTGGATATTATGAATTTCTTTCTATTAAAAAAAATATATATACAAATGTTATATATTTTAATTTGACATTGAATATGAGGATTTCCAAAATATTTTTTTGTTTTTGTCTTGTAATATGCACTATTAATATTCCTTTTAGGTGAAAGAAAGCAGCGAATAGGCCGGCAGAGCTCTGCATGTGTTAATAAGTAAAGTGAGTCGGGGGGAGGCGAAGCCTCACTCGGTGGTTGGTGAGCGGAGCGAGCAGGGGGCAGAGCCTCCTAGTAATAATAATAAAAAAAAGATTTTGATGAAATTCTGGCAAAAGCAGAATTTAGTTTAGGACGGAGGACTATTAGTTTTTTTTTTTTTTATTACAACATCGCTTTCAAATTATTCAATTATATTTTCGATAAATTTTAGATTTCGACAAATGTCCAACTATCGAAATCTACAACGCAAAAATCCCAGATTGAGACTAATAGTCCTCAGTCCTAAAAAAAAACCTCCAGTTATATAAGTTTGCACTTTTAATGGAGTATCTTGCTAAAGCACCTGAATTTAGAATTCCCCGTTGCATTGCATAAATATAATCGTAAAAAATAAAATTACTTCAAATAAAAGTACATATTTAAATTTTCAGAAAATCTGTACTTTCACTTTCACACTGTTAAAAAATCTGATCTGGACACCACATGACTTCCTTATACACCCATTGAAATATACATATTGTTATGAAAACATTGACTTTTTGTGTGAGGTAACAGAAAAAAAGCTAAAAAATTGCTACTCTAACCAGAAAAGTCCTGATAATAGGATTATATATACCGCCAAACAAACATACTATTTTTTTCAGGAATGGCTTATTACAGAATCTCTAACTGGCAAATACATAGCTTAGTTTAATGAAAATCCTTCGAGTATAGATGGCCTACTTTTGTTCTCTTTGCCGAAAATTAGAGGTGAAAAATTATACATTTTACCGAAACAATTAATTCAGTTAAAATTGAGAAAGTATTTACTAATTCTGATTACCATGAAGCAATATTGCTGCCAAGTTTGTAGCCAACGCTAATTTTTGTCTTGGCATCGATTTTGCATTCGGCAAAAATTTCTAGCTTAGGGTTGCCAAAGTTTGGAAGCTCTAACTTAAAAAAGAACAGAAATCTGGAATTTTCCGGAAAGATTCATTGGTTTATAGCGCTGAAATTTTCTTCGAAAATTCTTTAAATAACAAACAAAACTAACAAAATAAAGTGCATTCGTCGACTAGAACCTGCTTATATATTAAGTATTACTTTCTACACTCAAAAATGTTGGCAACTTTCATAACAGTATCATTACGTGCTCTATCTACGGGCTGAATATTCATTAAAGTGCATTAATCGACTAGACCCTTTTCATGTCTTTAGGAATTACTTTCTACACTCAAAATATCGGCAGCTTTCATATAAATATCATTATGTGCTCTATTTATGGGCTGAAAATTAATTAAATAAAATGCATTCATCGACAAGAACCTGCTTATGTCTTTACAAATTAGTTTTCTACATGCAAAAGTGTTGACAACTTTCATAATAATATCATGACAGGCTCTACCATTAGCTTATTTTGAAATCTCTATGATGGTAGGTCATATATAATGGCAGTTTTTTTTTTTTTTTTTTTTTTTTATATATATTTGTCGTTATGAATATAATTTTCGTAAATATCACCAAAACGGATAGTCACAGAAGGACCAAAAAGAGAGGTGCAAAACTAGATGTTATAACAAACCTATATACCAATTTGCAACGTTCTACGTCCAACCGTTTTTGAGTTATGTGAGATTCATACACACTCACACATACAGACGTCATGAAAAATCGTGTAAAGTCACTGATATCGCTAAAATGAGAGCTCGTGTTTAGACGAAGCTTGCAGGTGTACAACTAAACATCATGACAGTCACACATGTAAATTTGCAACATTCTACGATCATTCGTTTTTGAGCTACAGTCGGCTGCAAAATTATTCGAGCACTAGCAATAATCCTTGCCAAAACAAAGTACACTTAATACAGCTTTGTTAAATAAATCCTTGTCGAGTCATGTTCTTAATCAGTCTAAGAACATGATTCGACAAGGATTTACTTAGCAACACAGTCTTAAGTGTACTTTTTAAATATAGGAATTATTGGCTAGTGCTCGAATAATTTTGCAGCCGACTGTATGTGAACTACAAAATCGATTTTGCAAATCGGGATTACTATACTTCCTTTGAAACCTTTGGACGGTCTCTGCCTGCCTGGGCTCGGCCAAGCTTAACGGGTTGGATGCCGTCCGCCGGAGCGAATAAATCGCCAGATCACTGCATGGAAGCTGCTGGGCAGCAATGTAACTAGAACGCCAAAGCTCAGGAATTGCAGGGTATCGACTTCTGCTTTCGATACACAGCTCGATTTTACACCACACCCTCCAAGATAGCTACGGTGGAAACGCACAGACACGCTCCAGGATGTTAAGGAATTTGGAATAAGTTCACTTACTAGCTCAGAGTCGAAATAACCGGAATTATACAAAATTAAAACAATTTTGAATTTAGGCAGGGAGGGATTAAAAAAAAAAAAAAAAAAAACGCTGGGGGAGCTGCTAAAGTTAGTAGTGCACACAATAATTAAATTCGAAAGAGGAGGCCATTTGAAAAGTGGAAGGGACTTAAGAATTGAGAAAGACAAGCTGAACGAGGAAGGAACAATGAGATTATTAAAAAAAAAAAAAAAAGATTACGTGAAGCCACTGGGGGATGGAAGATAGTTTTGGGCGCATAGCGAAAATTTTGAAGTTTTTGAAGTTGCAAGGCCTAAATGATCCTAATTGGGAGGGAAATTACAATGCGCAGGGAGGCCGACTGGAGAAAAGAAAAAGGGACCATCGCAATTTTGATCCACCACGGGGGGATGGTACCCCGCGTTGGTAGCCCGATGACTGCTAAACGACCCCATCGAGCACTTGACGGTGCAGCACAGATTAACGAGGACCAGACACTGCCACACCCTCGTAAAAATAAAATAAAATAAAATAAAATAAATAATAAAAAATAATAAAAATAATAATATAGAATAAAAATATAAAAATATATATAAATAAATTAATTAATTAAAGTAAGTAATTAAATTAAAATTGGTGCGGGTCAAAACTTGATGAGTACCAAAAAGAAATGTGACAAGGAATAGTTCTAGGCTTAACAAGGAAAGTATTACCCTACAATTGAGAAAAGAAGTGTGTGTCAAAACTAGATGAGTACCAAAAAGTTGCCGGGATTTGTATGCTGTGCGACCTGTTATGTCCTGCACTCTTGATGATATTGTACAAATCCGATAAAGGTAATTAACATTATGGTTGCTTTTTGACACGCATTCAAACCTGTAACATTAAAAGACGCTATTGATTGTGATCAGAACTAGATGAGTACCAAAAAGAATAGGTTAGCTAGGAATTATTCTTTGTGATGGAATCACTATGTATGGACTAACAATAGTTAAGTCCATCGGACCTGGGAGTTTTGAGAATAAACCTGCTGAAGAAATTGTCATTATGGTTGCTTTCTGATCACCGACTGCGTTAAGGAACTTGTTAGCTATTCTGCACTCTTAAAACTGTACTTCTTATATATAAGGTACGAGCGCACTGTGCCTTCTATTATTATAATATAAAAGGAACATTACCAATGTGCCTCTGATTTTAAAGGGAAACGTTTAAGGCACGACGAAGTGAAAGGCACAGTCAACGCAACGAATTATATCAGAGACACGAAATCTCCTTTGTGCCTTTGAAAACAATTCTTTCGAGTTTCAGAGGTACATAATCCAAGTCACGCATGCGCAACTTCCATGTAACCATCATGCATCGGGATATTTTGGTCGAGAGGTCGAGATGGCAGCCATTAAAATATTGTGATTTTCTTGTGTCTCGTTCGGTCGTTCGCCTAAACTTTAACTTGTGGGATTTTTTATTGTTTTTATAATTATAATTTTCTACAATTTTTTATTATCAGATCTCGAAAACTGACTATTACCGAGGTAAATGCAGTTGTGTACAAATTTTCTTGTTAAATAATGAAGACTGCAGTAATCGTACCATCCTTTGTTACTAAAATCATCCTCCTTTTGAGCATGAATTGTTAACTACAAGTGAAATAAGTAAGTACATTAAATCAATTAATTTTAATTTATTTTGTAGATGTATCTTTAAAAAAATAAATTGGAAAATAGAGTTATAATGCACTACATTGTTTATTAGAGTAAGAGTAATATCAACGATCACAGATTATTACCTTCTAAGAAATTGTGAGCATGAAAATAACCATTTGCAACTATTTCATTAGTTTTCATACCTTCATGGTTTCATAATAGACATTGACCAGATATAGAATTTCCAGGTATCCACTATTTATTATTTGAAATTTTGTGTGTTCAGAAATCGAAGCACCTCCTCCCCCTAATGCGTAATAAGCAAAGCAGTATTGAGTTTTTAATCAGAGAGCTTACGATTAACATTATTAAAAACAGGTTTTCTAATGGAAATTTTAAATGTTTGATTCACTAAATAGTTAATTATCCACCTTTGTACAATAATAATAATAATAATAATAATAATGTTGAAAATGAAAGATTAAAACAATATTTTTCATAGCATTGTAAAATATGGAAATATAAGTAAGTGATAAGTTTGTACAGTTTTTAAAGAAATTTGAATTCATGTAGATTTCAGATTTTAAAAAATTTCTGTTTGTACACTGTAAAAAATTTTACGGCAATTTACAAATTATTACTTAGTAATAGTAATCTGTTTTTCTATATTAGATCTTAATGTTTCTGGAACTTTATAAAGATGAGGTTGTTTCCTCTCTACTCCAGACTTTAACTGGATAACATGTGGAGGAACTTTGGCTTTCTTTAATTCCCCATCAAATATTGTTAGATATTCTTTAATCAGATTCAACAGCTGTTTATGTTGCTTTGCTGATATCGAATTTGATTTTATACCAGATTTTAGTTCTTCATCTGTTACTTGCCGTGATTCTACGGGCGCATGTTGTATATCTCCAAACTCTTCATCTGTTTCGTAAATAATTCCTACAGCTCTGACAGGTTGAATATATTTACGCAATTTATTTTGATGAAGATGTCGAACACTTCCATCAGGTAGTTTGACATAAAAAAAATGTGGAGACTTCTTTTCTACTATTTCTCCTGGTCCTTTCCATTTTGAACAAAGACGATTTGTTGAATCAGGGATTAACACTACAACTTCATCCCAAACAGAAAATTCGGTATCTTTTGACCGTAAATTATGATAATGTACATATTTCTGCTGCTGTTCTTGAGCTATGCTATCCGCATACTGTGCCGCGTCTTCTAAACGTTTCCGGAGTTTCAACAGGTAGTCAGCTACAGATTCTCCAATCCCTTGAGGAAGTACGACTTCATCTTCCCAACTTGATTTGAGGATGGCTAGAGGTCCTACAGGTGATCGCCCATGAACTAGTAGGAATGGAGCAACACCCGTTGTAGCGTTAGGCACTTCTCTGTATGCCCATAACAAGAATGGCAACTGTTTATCCCAGCCTCGACCTTGTGAATTAATTGCATGATGTAGCATGGATTTCATAGTTCCTATCCATCTTTCAACCAAACCATTCGATTGTGGATAACCTGGAGTGGAAAATTTAGGAACACATCCTAATCGTTTTAAAAACTCTTTTGTCAGCTGTGCGGCAAAATTTCTTCCGTTATCCATTGCAATTACTCGAGGAATTCCAGTTCGTACAAATATTTCTATAAATGCATCACAGGCTGCCTTTGCTGTTAAAGACTTCAGAGGTATTGCTTCCGGCCAACGACTATGCTGGTCCATAACCCACAGTACATACTGATGGCCACGTGATGACTTTGGCTCTATTGGGCCTAACCACTTGAAATGGGAGTTCTGGCCTTCCAACAGCTTCGATAGGTGTTCTATCGTTTACTTTTCCTTTCCTGCGCATTTGACAATCATGACACGAAGCACATAATTGTTTAACTTCTTTTGGCATTCCTTCCCACCAGAAAGACATTGCAATTCCGTCTCTGGTCTTCTTAGCTGCCAGATGTCCACCAGTAGGAGTTTCATGAGCTAATTTCAAAATGTCCTTTCTTCTGCTTGCCGGTACGACCAATTGAATATATTTCTGTCCGCCTACTTTACCCATATGATATAATAAACCTCTTTCAATCCAGTAACCATTTTTATGTTGCCTAGCTTCTTCGAAGCACCTTTTCAATGTAGGACAGGCTAACTGCTCATCCCTAAACACTTCTGCTTGTGGAACAGGGATATTTTCATTTCTTTCATCCTTACTATCGGTTTCGGTCAATGTCTGTTTAACTACTGAGTTATTAAAGACTTTGGTTTCTGGATGATGCGACTCGCTGTTGTTTAGCTTTGCCTTTCGAATAGTCTCGTGACTTTCTCCCTCCATACAGAACATACATTTTTCATTATCTTCTGTGAGTGGGGTACTAATTGCCTCATCCCCAAGATAATTGTCGTTTGAATTATTCTCAGGTACACTGAACAAGGATTGTTCACCGACTTTATTTATTGTGATTACTTCAACCTCTTCTTCTGAAGAATAGTTTCCGGGAGACCTTCCCTCCACTTTGAACAAGGACGGTTCATTGTTTTCTTCCACTGGGGTGATATTAACCTCAACCCCTGAATTTCCAGGATTTCTTCTTTTCACATGGAACAAGGATTGTTCATCGACTTCTTTCTTCGGGATATTCACTTTATCCCCTAAAGAAATGTTTTCGGGAGACCTTCCCTCCACACTGAACAAGGATTGTTCATTAGCTTCTTTTACTGAAGTGATTCCTGTATCATCTCCCAAATAAGAACGCTTTTGTTCCTTCAACCATTCATATACCCGGGGAGTGATTAAAGCTTCCTCATGCAGCCCTTCTACTACTGCAGCATGCACTTGAACATATGGGATGATTTCTTCATGTGTATGAAGACTTAGCGGAACTGACACAAGTTGTGCTTCCACTGGATTACCTATAGCAGGTCTCAAAAGAATTTTCCCACTTGACTGTAAGCGTTCCTCAGGTACAACTGATTTTCGTAGTACGGTGATTTCTGCACCACTGTCCACGATGCCTTGAAATTTTCGGCCTCCGATTCCTAAATCCACTTTCAGAAGCTCGCCATCTTTCTCGTTGACTGGAAATTCCCACTCGAAACAAGCGCTATTTAGATTAACACTGACCTTATTAAGGCCCTTACTTTCTTGACTCTTTTTGTTTGTTTTCACGTAAGATGTACTTGCTGAATTCAATTTGGGGCAGGATTTTTTCATATGGCCTTCCTTTCCACACAAATAGCAGGAGAATTTCGGACGAATGTCTCTTTGTTCTTGCTGTGGCTTAGTAAAAACCCTTTTCTCATCTCTATTGTTATTTCCGAAATTCGCCCCTTTGGATGGAAGATTCCAATTTTCTTTATGAGAAATTTCTTTCGGTTTTTTATTGAAAGTCATTTTGACATTTTCATAATCATCTAATTTACTGGAAATAACATCAGATGACCTAAACAATGACCATTCATCGATGAAATGTTCTTTAATTTCTGGAGGTACTTTCCTTTTAATTTGATCTGTAATAATCAAATCATATAATTCTTCAAATGTGTTAACTTCTAATCCCCGAATCCATTCAGTAAAATAGTTTTTCAACTCGTAAGCAAAATCTCTCCATGTGATATCAGCTTTTTTAGTATGCTTAATGAAAAGTTGTCGAAATCTTTCAGGAGTAAGTTTATATCTCTTTAACAATAACTCTTTTACTTTTCCGTAATCATTCGTGATTTCTTCGTCTTCCCGAGCTATAACTTCCGCGATTTCGTATGGCAGTAGCCCAATGAGATGAGAAACCCAGTCATCTCTTTTAATTTCGGCACGTTTTGCCTGCCGCTCAAAAAGAACTAAATACAGGCTAATTTCGCATGTTTTAGGATCAAATTTTTGTAAGATGTTATGTAATTTTACACGCGTTTTCTCAGAAGTTTCATTTGTACTTCCTTTCTTCTCAAGTTCTATTCTTGCATTTTCCAAACGCATTTTTTCCAATTCTATTTCTTCTCTTCTTATGCGTTCCTCCATCTCTTCTTTTCTCTTACGTTCCTCTCTTTCTTCCCTTCTTATGCGTTCCTCCATCTCTTCCTTTCCTCTTACGTGCTTCAAGTACGTTCGCTAATGTTTCTTTAACAAATTCTTCATCGTAATTCTTTGAAGCTAAAATAGCATCTCTTAACTCATATAACTTTAAATGTTGAGCCCCTTCCACTCCAAGCTCAGTAGCAACTTCTTGCAAATCTTTTTTATTCCCTTTACCCAAAAATGCCATCTTCGGATGGATGAAATCAAATCAAGTTTAAATTTTCCGTGAATAAAATAAATTTTCTTATATTTATAATCACAAACCCTATTGTTTTCGTTCCTAAGAACACCAAATTTGACATCTTAGTTTTTATCTTAAACACCATTTTCCCCCAAATTAAATAAAATAATCATTAAGTCGGAATGCATACATAAAAGGAGAAAAAAAAATATGTTTCGAAATAACAAATTAAAAAAAAATGTTTACACAATCAACTCTTTCATTAAATAAATCAGAATATACTTTATTACATAACCAGCTTTCAATAAATTAGAAATGATGTCGCTATAGCAACCTTTAATCAAACTTACTTTTAAACAGAAAAGAAAAACAATTTCCGATTCATTCCTCAAAGTAAAAAAAATAAACAAAACCGGACGTTCACAAGAATAATTCACTAGTTTTTTTTTTTTTTTACTGAGATATTTCATTAATATTCCAATAATAATAAAGATAAATCATTATCAACGTTTAACAAATAACAATCATTCAATAAAACAGAACCAATAAATCAAAACAGAACTTGTTTTTTTTACTATCTGCTTTAATGGAATCTTATTTATTCTAAATCACGTGATGAATAAAAAGAACACACAGAAATTAACAACAATGATCTTGAATAGCATAAAAATATATTCTTTTCAACATTCTTTTTACCATTTTCCGGCTTTTTAAATACAAATAAACAAATATATTTCTATTTTTAATTTTTCAAACACTAGAATTATTATTATTTCACCATTACGAAATATTTAATTTCCATTTACCTATTCTTTACCTTGTTGGAATACAAAATCGGAACAAAATATCTAAATGCTTAATCCTAATTATTTAATATAAACTTATACAAAATATGACTCTTGATGGAACATTAAAAAAAAACATACCCTTTTTTTTCATCACTATCATGAAATAATCCGTACGTGCACTAGCTATTTCACATATCCTGTCGACTGCGCCAATTGTGGCGACTTCTTTTCGCACCTGGTTCTTTTCTTCCACTAAATTCATCTCGAGACACATTAAGACACTGATCACGCTTGGTTTACTTTTAAAGATTTTACTTTTACTTACGGCACAAACATAAAATACATAACGAACACATAAATTAACATCAAATAAAGTATTTTCTAAAAAGCATATAGAATGGAACGCTAGTCCATCTTGATTCACATACGCACACACTGTTGCCACATTTTCGTACCAAACTTTTCAGTTCTTGTTTTGTAATACTCTCGAAATCAGAGGTGCGGAGTTCACAACAGGTATTATCTCAACTACTAGGGAAAACTTTGTAGCCAGATTCTCCTTGTATTCAATGCTTAAATAACATATGTATTTCTACTACATTCTTCCCAGTAACTCTACGTCTCTGTCTCTCCCGTTTGGAGGGAGCGATTTCTTTTGAGCAAACGCCAATACTGTGCGCATGCGTAGAAGATACCAGAGAAGAAGCCGATAGCCGAAGCGTCGGGTCAGTCGTAAATCGTAATGAGGCGGACTTTTAAAATCTTAATCTGTGATATTTTATTTATTGTTAACGTTATACACATCTGCATTTTAGAAAAAGTAGGAATTCATAAATATATATCCTTAATTTGTAATACAGGATGCTTAGTATGACGTTATCTTTTTTTAATTTAAACTTTTATTTTGATGTGAACATCAATTCTTAAGCCTCATTTTGGATCTATGTGTTGGAAAACTGGAATATTGCATGATGGATGCGTTTCAAATATCTGATAAACAGCCCCTGCTAGGTGGAGGTTTGTGTTAGTTAGTGATTATTTATTTAAAATTGCTAGCTACACAAATACTTTCCTGGCAAAGCTTTTATTATTATTATAATTTGCTAATGTGATATTAATTAACGTTCAATTAATAAACAATTAAAAATAAACAATTATTAACAAACAATTAAAAAGTTAAAAAGGTATGTAGTTTTAATTATTATTATTCTGAGGTACTTATTTAATTTAATGTTTTTATTTTTTGTAAAATAAGTATTACATAATTAACCCCTGAAAATGGTATGCATAATTTATGCAGTTTAGAAATACCATATTAAGTTTCACCGACATATATTTATAAAAATATTAATTGACCTTTATTGTTATTTATTATTAAAATCCTAAAAGTGTATTTTATTTTACTTTATTATATTTAATCTTTTTTTTTAAATGTCATAACAACATGTTATGGATGTTATTCCACTGCCTAATAATAATATATATATATATACATAACAGTTTACTAATTCATCATGTATAAAGACAGTCAGTTTTATTCAAGTTTTATAAGCTCATATTAAAAAAAAAAAAAAAAAAAAAAAAAAAGTGATAATTAAAAGAAAAAAACATAATTTTAGAAAAGATTTGTTTATAAAAATAAATTTAATATTTATTGATAAAGTTTTTGAAAAAACGTATAAATATTACTATTTTCTAATCAATTTTATGACATTAATCAATTAGAAAAACATTGAATAGGTGCATAAAATTTAAAACAATAAAGCTTTTTCTTAATGTATATACTACGTTATTGAAAAAAAAACTAAATTTCTTCTTGTAATTATGAAGAAGATTTTTGATGACAATAATAGACATGAATAAATATATTGAATTATTGGAGAATACTAAATGTATAATATCCCACTGAAACTTTTGTTATTATTATTGTTAAAGTAAACTTCAGTTTTATCAAGGTTTTTAAAATAATTTTAAATTTAATGTACTGATTATTTTGAAAAATATGCTGATTTTTTTACCGAATAAAATTTGGCATAGTACTGCAAAAAATATTTTAATTTCACATAATATTTTAAAAGTTTCGATTCTTTAAAATAAAATTTATTAATTAAATGTACAATATTAATATATATACGTATTTATTTATTTATTTTGACTTATACAAAAAGAAAATATCTTTTAAAAAACATATTTAATATATTATGTATAAAAGTTAAGGCAAAAACTTTTCAGACCCCTGAATTCAGGGTTTTTAAAAATTTTGAATCTCATGTTAAATTATTTTGTTTTTTATAGAAATTTCTGATCTTGAATGTTCAATTTGTTTTATAATGTATTAAGAAGTCTCTTAATACTATCACTTATTATAGGTAGCGATAGCATATATCATTAATAAATCTCCCCTATCTGCATGCAAGTAACAGTTTTAAGGGTTTTTACATGTTAGATAGTTTCACCTCTGACTTTGGTATATATTTTTGATATTTCGAGCAATTTAGATCTTCTAAAAGTATATATTTAAATAAACACATATAATCTGCCGTCATTTTTAATAAGAACTAAACATAAAAAAATTCTATTATTATTATTTTTTTAATTCAATATATTGAGCAATATGAAATGTATTCTGGTATTTACCAAATAAAGTTTGGCATATTATATTGCAACAAATATTTTCTTCTCACAATCATATTTTAAAGGTATCTATTTTTTAGTTAAAATTCATTAAAATATGATTCTATTTATTTACTTATTTATTTGTTATGACTTAATCAAGAAGATATTTTGTTTATGATATATTTAATATATTATACTTAAAATTATGGTGAAAATATTGTTAACGTTTTTAATATTTCAAACAATTTAAATTTTCTAAGAGTACATATTTAAATAAATATTTTTTATCAGCAATTATTTTTAACTAAAACTAAAGAGGTTTCTTATTATTTTTCTATTATTATTTCATTAAATTTTAAATTTAACATTGTGAAATGTATGCTCATATTTACCAAATAAAGTTATGCATATATTATGGCAAAAAATGTTTTCTTTTCACAATTATATTTTAAAGGTATCGATTTTTTGAGTTAAAGTTTGTCAATAAAAAGTGATTCCATATACGTACTTATTTATTTATTTATTTTGACTTAAAAAAAAAAAAAGTTTAATAAATTATATATAAAAATTAAGGTAATGATATTGATATATGTTTTTAATATTTCAAACAATTTAGATTTTGTAAAAGTATATATTTAACTAAACATTTTCGATCAGCCATCATTTTTAACTAAAACTAAACATAAAAGATTTTCTATTATTATTCTATTATTTATTTAAATTTTTTAGCACTGTTACTCCTAATATTAAATATTGTTAATTTAAAAATTTTAGTAAGGTAACATGGGGTATTTAAAGGTAAATTTATTTATATTACTTGTAGTATTTCTGTAAACGTAACTGTAAAATTTCTGTGAATATAACCGAAATTCATTTGCATTATTAATTACATTTCCTTAGCACAATTACTGATAAAAAAACTGTATTCTAAACAAAACAAATTTAGTAAGGTTACATGGATATTATTTGAATTTACACTAATAATAACCATGTATCCTACACAAAACATTTCCTGGTAAAATTGCAGTATTACTTTCAGTAATGCAACTAACACAATCTTAGTAAACATACAAAAAAAGCACTTAACCCGTTAACTAAGAGTTTCTTAGTATATTTACTAACGAAGTGCGTGTAATGTTTACTAACTCTAACAGAGTAAGATCACTTTTGAACAATCTGTATTGGCTACTAGAAAAGTTTATAGATTACCAGTTTCCTAGAATTTTTCTAGTAGTACTACAGAAATTTTTACAGTGTAGCATACTGTAATTTGGATATAAAATATTCAATGGACATGTTTTCAATCACACACAAAACACACATGGCCTTTTTATCTTTTATCACTTTTTGTCATTTAAAACATATTACTTGTATAAAAATGATAGCTTTGAGTTTCGTGGCAATACTTTTATTGAGAAGTAATAGAATAAAAATAATAAACAATTTCAACATTTCTTGTCCTCTTAACATCTTAAATTTAAACATTTACTTTTAATGCAACTGTTTATTTAGGTAAAAAAATCAATCAACTTTTTCAGTCTTATAGTTTTGCACTGAACAGAAAGAAAAAAAAAATCATTGTTTCAGTATTTTCAATAAACCAAAAAAGATTTTCTTATTCCTTTTGCATTTAGATATATTAAGGTATAAGTTATTTTATTAGCTATTTTTTATTTGCTGATTAACTATGAAGATTCACCTTTAAATTTTTCTTGGGTTATCATAAAAATAACTTTTATTTAAGAAGAAATAAAAATGTGTAACTGAATATATATATATATATATATATATATATATATATATATATATATATATAGTACTTCAATGATATTTGTCATGCATATTTAGTAAAAGAACACATTAAAAAAAAAATAATAATAATAATTTCAGCTGAATTGCTGTAAAATTAGAAAAATTTCCTTGTGAAGCTATACAAGCAGTACTTGTTGAGTTATTAATGTGATAAATCAGAAATACACTCCATGATCTGTTATTGAAATTAGAGGTCTGCATTGGCTGGAACTTTTATAGCTGATGTGATAACTAAAACTGCGGTACAGAACATTTATTGTTTGTAATGCTTGGCCCAGTGTGATTTATATAAATTAGAGCTGTACCGAGTACTCGTTATATACTCGGTACTCGGCCAAATATGGACTAAGTATTCGGCCAATACCGAGTTGTTGTAAGAATTTCATTATTTTTATGTATTATTGAAAGAAATGTATTCATAAGAGTTGTTTATTAATAACTAAACTAAAAAGAATATGAAAATATAAACATAGTCATTAAACTTTTGCTGCAAACATCTTTCTGCAGTTAAAACGGGCAAGTAGATTGCCACCAAACTCGGTATAGAGACGATTCATGATATGAGCTTATCCATTTTAGTTACAAGAATTTAAGTATAACCATCTTGTATGTGTGTAATATGCATTTTTTTTTTTTAAATAAAAACTTAGTACATAAAATTGTATCTATAAAACAGACAAAAATAAAATATTTTAGAAAAAAGAACCCCTTATGTAATACTAATATAGTAGATAAAACTTTAGTTACATATTTGTGCAAATAAAAGTAAGACACTTTCAAAACTGTAAAAAAAGATTGATTTTTAATTTTAAAAATAATTATGAAAATGGTAAATATACTAAAATGTTATTAAAAGTATATTATCAAATTTGTTGTTCTGCAAATTATGGCCCGAAACCACCTATCTTTTTACTCTTCTAGAATTTGAAAATTAATGAAGTCTATCATGTTTGAAATAATAAAATATTTATTTTAATATTCTCATTTCATATGTAAATTTCATGCATCTTAAATTAAGCCTGAGTGTATAGGAACTTTATATTCTCTAAGAATTATCTGAGAATGATTCGCACCTGAGAAAGACTATATAATAAAGAATGAAGTTATCAGTTATTATGGTTTTAATAATCCACTAAGCTAGAAGTATCAAATGTAACAATGAACCTAATTGTGTGTATACACTAAAAAAGTTCTGAAGCGTTTCATGAAAACATGCTGTCTGCCATTTAACTTAATTTGTGTTCAAAAAGCCTTTTTTAAATTTCAAGATGTGCAAAATTCTTCATATATATACGTCAGTTATTCTTTCTTACAACTACTCGGTACTCGGCCGAGTAGTAAAAGGCCGAGTACTCGGTTACTCGGCCAAAGTGCTACTCGGTGCAGCACTAATATAAATATAAATTGTGTACATTTCAATGCAAGAGTTTTTCGATATAATTCTATTTAGATGTTTTACATTTCCAAGCAATATGATATTGATAAACAAAACTGATTACTTCGACATATAGATATAGCCTATCTGTATATATATATAAATTACGTGTCACGATGTTTGTCCGGGGTAAACTCCTAAACTAAGGAACCGATTTTAATGAAATTTTGCACACTGTGTGCAGTTTGGTCCAACTTGAGAGATAGGATAGTTTTTATCTCAATTTATTGTCACAATATTGTTTTATTGCAATTATTTGTTAATTTTAGAACTTTATTAAAGTTGCTCCAAAATATCTGTGAGTTCCATTAATTTAATTGTTGCCAAAAAAAAAAAAAAAAAAAAAAAAAAAAAAAAAATACGAGTTCATTTTCTTTCGACATAAAAATAAATACATTTAATCAAACGTGAACGTTAAAAAATTATAAAAAGTTAAATTATGCATCTCATAAAAATTGACGTCATAATCAATTTAAAGATTTTATACACATTGATAAAGTGCTAATGTAGTTCTATCATAGATATAGTAATATATATAGATCTCTCATCCCCATGTTATCGTACAAAGATTTTTGATGCCGAAAAAAAAAAAAAAAAAAAGCTTTGGAAACAGCCATTAAGTGGTATTGAAAAAAAAAAAAAAAGAAAGAAAGAAAGAAATATGAATTTGAAACTGTATCTGGAGTCTTCCATTCCCCTTTAGCAAATAAATTATTCATAAATTTTATTTGCTAAAATATTAGTATGTATTCCCGTGTGTATTCACTCGGGGAAAAACGGCCATATTTTGGTAAAAACGTCGTCTTTTCCCAAATGAAAAGGAATAACTTTTTTCTCCCCAATGATCACTCTATTCTATATATGCTATACTATATCTATGAGTTCTATACGCAAGCGAAGTGTGACTCACTGACCGTCTGTGCAGCCAAGAAAAAGATTTCCTATGTTAATTGCCCACTGGATTTTTTGTAAGAAATTATTAAAAATCGAGGAAATTTATTTCCCGATTTTAATCCTTATATTTCGGTATAGATATGTATTAGTTATCGCGGGTGTTAGATTGAATTATTTTGCTGTCAAATTGACAAAATTTTAATTTTAAATTTCAAAACTCTGTCGCCCTTGGCTTTTTTTATTATTATTATTATTATTTGGCGATCAAAAGCGTAACGCGAAAATATACATGCCAGATGTATGCATTGTATGAAATGTAATATGTATTATTCATTGTACGTATGTATGACATGTAATATGTATTGTACGAAATATTGTTTCATATTATTCATTACTCTTTTAATATAAGTTGTTAAAATAACCATGATTTTTGAAAGGAATTAAATATTTTCGCCAGATAATTTGGCGATATTCTTTTTTTTTCGCCAAGGATGACAGAAATGAAATCTATTCCGCTGCAAAATATTAGTATCTTACATCAGATATTTTATTTAGACATTTGAAAACAAATTTGACTTCAAACTATGATAGAATATTTATCATTTTCCTTTTAATTAGTATATTATTAGTATTTTAAAATTTAAAAGCATGGTATATAAAAAGTTTTTTTTTTTTTTTTTTTTAGTCTTATAATTATTTTTATCTTAATCCTCAATGTTTCCCATCTTTATTAACTTGAATTTACTATTAAAATTTTAACATACTCAAAAACTTCTCATCACTTCGTTAAAATACACTAAACTTTTCCAAAATCTTTTTCTATTTAAAATGATACATGTATTTACTTTAAATGTCCAATATTTCATAAGATTTCCAATTTTAAAGTTTTAAAATATTTATCAAATTTACTTATTTTTCTGGTTTAGCCTTATTGTTTTCCTTTTTATAACTACAGCTGTTGCCCTCTTTAAAATATTTAAAATGATGAGGTCATTTTATAGTAAAATTATCCATTATAGCATATATTATAATTCACTCCTCCATAAAAATTGATTTTAAAATCGTCTGTTTCTTTTATACTTTTATTTTAATAGAATTTTAATAGAATTTAATTTATATATTAGTCATTTTAGCAATTTTATCCAAAGTAGCATTAGAAATAATATATATCACTTCTCCATTAAAATTTATAGGACCCTACAATAAAGTTAATTTGTGCTTAATATCAACACTACGAAAATTTTTATCAATCGCTTCCAAATTTTGACCTAAGTTTCAAATCTCAACCCTGTGGGTTTTTACATCGGCTACAACGTTTTCGTCTTTGTTCGTAAATAATAATTTGACTGTACTAAATAGTTTACAGCCGTATAATTCAACGTATAACTTAGTCACAGCAACGCGTGGCCGGGTCTGCTAGTTGCATAATAAACAGCAATTCATTAATGATCAATGAATTTGAAAACAAAATTATGATATCACCTAAGGTCACCCTAAGGGTTTTCATCCTATTATACGGTACCCCGCCAAATCTGCCGATGACGCGTTGCGCCTAGCGAGCCCGTTCGCCGGTCACGTGAATTTGCTCCTCTTGCTTCTCCTAGTGCAACCCATCAGCGCTTTCATTTCATTGGATTAGTCGCATAGCGGGAGCATTAAAATTAGTATTTCTTTAGCTGATTGGTTTAGCTTTCGTAACAGAGCCGATTTTAATTTAAATTAATTCAAAATATTCCTTTTACGTGAGGATCTTCAATTGTTTAAGATGGTTTTTATTTTCTCTTCTACTTTTTTTTAAAGCCGTCAAGGTATTTGTAAGTAAGATTAAATCTAGATTTTACTGTTTTTAAATAATTAAAGTTCAAAACAAATTTTTTCAGTATATTTTTTAATAAATTTACAAAGAAAAAAAAGGTTAGGGCATGATAGTCATTGCTTCAGTATAGATTTTTTCATGCACCGTGATTTAATTAGGTGCATTCAGTGATTATTTATTTATTTATAATGCTTGCGTAGCGATCTAGCATCGGAATACTGACCGTTATAGTACATATTTCATGCATTTTCTGATTCATGCGCCTCGAAATAAGTGTGTCGAGTGATGTTTTTTTTTTTTTTTTAAATGCTTGCGAAGCAAGCATACAGCAGCTAGTGTACTGATCGCGGCCTATACAAATTTTCATGCATTTACTGTCTCATGAATCGTTAATTAGGGGTATCAAGCGATTTATTTTTGAGCCAGAAAACATAGAAACTGCGGCTCCATCAATTTTCATGCTTTTACTGTTTCATGCCCCATGAATTAGGGGTGTCCAGTGATGTTTTTTTTTTTTTTTTTTTTTTTTTTTTTTGTTTTGTTTTGTTTTAATCAGGGTACTCCGATTTAAATCAGCTTGATTAAAATCGTGATTAAAATCACTTTGATTAAAAAAAAAAAAAAATCATTGATTTAAATCAAACATAAAACTTTACAATTTTGGGTCAATATGTAGTTTTATATAGTCTTAGAACATACGAAAACTTGAACTTACTTGTTATTTACATCAAATACCGCTCCCCCCGAAAAATAAATAAAATATCTACGTTTATTAATTTTTAAAATGATTCTTTTAATTTTCTACAACTCTATTTTTATCTTCTATTCTTATTTTGAAGCTAACTACGTTCATTTGCAGCCAAATTGTTTTATAGAAAGCCTTAAATTCTCTGCCCTAAAGGTTTTTTTTTTTTTTTTTTTTTTTTTTAAAGGATAATAAATATTGTATCATCTGAACTGAAGCATTTGATTTGTCTCTCACCCTGTCCTTCCTGTTTAACTTTTCTTATTTCTAAGTCTGATTAGTATGTTTTTTAACTGGCCAAGACATTCTTAAGCAATTTTTCCCTTTTTGCTTAGGCTTTTATAAAATTAGAAATGAAATAGTAATGGCCTGGCTAGTTGTTTCAGTTTTCTTAATTTTTTAAAACTTTAATCTTTAAAAAAATTCTTAGAATTTAAATGTATTTTATTGGTAATAAATTGCATAAACTAATGTGTGTACCCAGTGGCAGAAACACGGCGACATAGTCGCGGATACAGAAAAACGGCTTTCGGACAGTTTTTGTCTGCACTGATAACAAAATTTGTCTGCAACTTTCGAATAACAATTCACTTAAAAAAAATTTCTATATCAAAACTAAAACTAATACTTTTATTATTTATAATTATTTATATTGTGCTGTGTCAAACATTGCTATAAAATATTTAATTGAATGAGATGAATTGAATGAATGCACACAGTTGTCTATACTACATTGTTCTGTAGTAAAATTGTGTTCGTGTATTCAGAGTCTGATTAAGGGGGAAGCACACATTATCTCCGCTCTCACCGGAATATTTTTACAAGTATTTTTTACTTCATGTCATAGAAATTCCACGCTTTGACGAGGAGATATTTTTTATAAAAAATGAACGGTGTACAACAATCCAATTTACTCACCGTTATTAGACACCAGAATTCTTTTAAAATAATTTTTAATGAGAATTTTCTGTTTATTATAGGAGGAAAGTATTTGTTAAAAAATAACGGTGTAAGTATAAATAATGTGTGCTTTCCCCTTAATCAGGCTCTGCGTGTATTGTTGCACGAGATCAGCACTGAGGTTAAGCCAGGACCCCCCCCCCCCCTCCTTCCCGTCCCGAATCAGCTTTCAGGCTTTTTGAGTGTAAGCCATTTTCACCCCTGATTACACGCAAATTCTGCAGTCAGACTATGAAATTTTAAAAGCCTGTCGCAGACAGCTACAAAACTTTCTGCCACTGATGTGTATATTATATACACATTGAATTTCCTTTAATTGAATAATTATTCTCCAAAAAGTTTCTGTTCAAAAAATTTGTTAATGTGATATTCAAGATGTTTTAATATGTATATTTTAATGACAATAATAAGAAAAACATTTAAAAATAATAATAATTATCTTATATGCTTTTAAGCTATTTACACTTAATCATTTATTTATTTATTTTATTTTTATTATACTATATTATATTTTTATTTATTTTTCTTTTTGAAAAGGGGGGGGTGAATGTACCTATGTTGGCTAATATTATTATTATTTTTTATTTACTTTTATTTTTTAATATCCTCATATATATATTTTTAATTTAGTTTATTTATATTTATTGCTTCTTATATGTATTCAAATTTAAATTTAAAAAAAGTTTCATGCTTAATTTCTTAACATTTATTTTTAGTCGAATAATGTAAATAAAACAAAAAAAAATCTGTTTTCTTTTATTTAAAAAAAAAAAAAAAAAAAAAAAAAAAGTCATGATTTTTTCACACCCTGCTTTTAATAAGCTCGTGAAGCGAGCAAACAGCAGAAAACATACTGATCGCGGTTCCATCAATTTTCATGCTTTTAATGATTCATGCCCGACGAACTAGGGGTGCCCAGTGATGTTTTTTTTTTTTTTTTTTTTTTTTTTTGTTTTAATGCTCTCGAAGCGAGCAAACAGTAGCAATTAAACTGACCGCTGCAGTTCAGAAGGATACCGACCCCTGCAATGTATACAGAATGAAAAAAAAAAAGGTCTAAATTTAAGTATTTTTCATTTAATAATATATATTGTAGTACTATTTTTATTATATTCATTGCCACTTTTGTTGGTGCGATCCACGTCAGCTCGTTGATGTGATTTACATTTAAAAATGGCGTTTGTTGATGTATTTTGTATTTAAAATTCCATTAACGATCAATTTTTTCAATTTCATTTGCACGGAAAAACGATCGTTAAGAACGCCAACAGGCACCATCTTGGAAAGTAAATCACGCCTCCAAGTCGGCGGGGATTGTGCCAACAAAGGTCGCCAAGAAGTGCGAGGGAATACCAAGTAATAGGAGAATTGTACAAGTTATTATAAATGTTGATTAATATTTTAACAGTATAATATATTTTTATGATATTTTACACATTGAAAAAAATTATTAGTAAATTAGGGATAATTGAGTTACGAAGTTTGCATGATTTTTTGTAGAACCATAAGCGCTGTAATATGAATTTTTGCAATGTCTTGTAATGTTACTAATATCTATACTTTTTCTTTCTGCCTTTCTATTTTTAGTGCTAGAGGCCTATTTCAGTCGGTACAGTTGTCGAATTTTTATAGGTCACTCTTAATTAGTGCTAGAGGCCTATTTCAGTCGGTTTATTGAATGGGGATTTATTGAATGAAGTCCCCCGAAGACACAACTTTGACATGAGTCCCCCCCAGGCCCAACTTTGACACGAGTCCCCCCCAAGGTACCCCTATTTCAGTCGATACAGCGTTGTCGAATTTTTATAATACACTCTTAATAGTGCTAAGGGCCTATTTCAGTCGGTTTATTGAATGGGGATTTATTGAATGAAGTCCCCCAAGGCACAACTTTGACATGAGTCCCCCCCAGGCACAACTTTGACATGAGTCCCCCCCAAAGTACAACTTTGACATGAGTCCCCCCAAGGCCCAAGTTTGACATGAGTCCCCCCAGGCCCAAGTTTGACATGAGTCCCCCCAAGGCCCAAATTTGACATCAGTCCCCCCCAAGGTACAACTTTGACATGAGTCCCCCCAAGGCACACCTTTGACATGAGTCCCCGAAGGCCCAAGTTTGACATGAGTCCCCCCCAGGCCCAACTTTGACATGAGTCCCCCCACAAGAAACAACTTTGACATGAGTCCCCCCCAAGGTACAACTTTGACATGAGTCCCCCAAGGCCCAACATTGACATGAGTCCCCCCCAGGCCCAACTTTGACATGAGTCCCCCCCCAAGGTACCCCTATTTAAGTCGGTACAGCGTTGTCGAATTTTTATAATACACTCTTAATAGTGCTAAGGGCCTATTTCAGTCGGTTTATTGAATGGGGATTTATTGAATGAAGTCCCCCCAAGGCCCAACTTTGACATGAGTCCCCCAAGACCATACTTTGACATGAGTCCCCCCAGGCCCAACTTTGACATGAGTCCCCCAAGGCCCAACTTTGACATGAGTCCCCCCCAAGGCACACCTTTGACATGAGTCCCCCCAAGGCTCAACTTTGACATGAGTCCCCCCCAGGCACAACTTTGACATGAGTCCCCCAAGGCCCAACTTTGACATGAGTCCCCCAAGGCCCAACTTTGACATGAGTCCCCCAAGGTACCCCCCTAAGGCCCAACTTTGACATGAGTCCCCCCAGGCCCAACTTTGACATGAGTCCCCCAAGGCCCAACTTTGACATGAGTCCCCCAAGGCCCAAATTTGACATGAGTCCCCCAAGGTACAACTTTGACATGAGTCCCCCCCAAGGTACAACTTTGACATGAGTCCCCCCAAGGCTCATCTTTGACATGAGTCCCCCCCAGGCACAACTTTGACATGAGTCCCCCAAGGCCCAACTTTGACATGAGTCCCCCAAGGCCCAACTTTGACATGAGTCCCCCAAGGTACCCCAACTTTGAATGAAGTCCCCCCAAGGCCCAACTTTGACATGAGTCCCCCAAGACCATACTTTGACATGAGTCCCCCCAGGCCCAACTTTGACATGAGTCCCCCCAAGGCCCAACTTTGACATGAGTCCCCCAAGGCCCAACTTTGACATGAGTCCCCCCAAGGTACAACTTTGACATGAGTCCCCCCCAAGGCACACCTTTGACATGAGTCCCCCAAGGCCTAACTTTGACATGAGTCCCCCAAAGGCCCAACTTTGACATGAGTCCCCCAAGAAACAACTTTGACATGAGTCCCCCCACGCCCAACTTACCCCCAAGGTACCCCTATTTAAGTCGGTACAGCGTTGTCGAATTTTTATAATACACTCTTAATACTGCTAAGGGCCTATTTCAGTCGGTTTATTGAATGGGGATTTATTGAATGAAGTCCCCCCAAGGCCCAACTTTGACATGAGTCCCCCAAGACCATACTTTGACATGAGTCCCCCCAGGCCCAACTTTGACATGAGTCCCCCCAAGGCCCAACTTTGACATGAGTCCCCCCCAAGGTACAACTTTGACATGAGTCCCCCCCCAAGGCCCAACTTTGACATGAGTCCCCCCAAGGCCCAACTTTGACATGAGTCCCCCCAAGGCCCAACATGACATGAGTCCCCCCAAGGCCCAACATGACATGAGTCCCCCCCAAGGTACAACTTTGACATGAGTCCCCCCAGGCCCAACTTTGACATGAGTCCCCCCCAAGGTACAACTTTGACATGAGTCCCCCCAAGGCTCAACTTTGACATGAGTCCCCCCCAGGCCCAACTTTGACATGAGTCCCCCAAGGCCCAACTTTGACATGAGTCCCCCAACGCCCAACTTTGACATGAGTCCCCCCAAGGTACAACTTTGACATGAGTCCCCCCAAGGTACAACTTTGACATGAGTCCCCCAAGGCCCAACTTTGACATGAGTCCCCCCCAGGCCCAACTTTGACATGAGTCCCCCAAGGTACCCCTATTTCAGTCGGTACAGCGTTGTCGAATTTTTATAATACACTCTTAATAGTGCTAAGGGCCTATTTCAGTCGGTTTATTAAATGGGGATTTATTGAATGAAGTCCCCCCAGTGCACAACTTTGACATGAGTCCCCCCCAGGCCCAACTTTGTCGTGAGTCCCCCAAGGCCCAACTTTGACATGAGTCCCCCCAAGGTACAAGTTTGACATGAGTCCCCCCCCAAGGCCCAACTTTGACATGAGTCCCCCCAAGGCCCAACTTTGACATGAGTCCCCCCAGGCCCAACTTTGACATGAGTCCCCCCAAGGTACAAATTTGACATAAGTCCCCCCAAGGCCCAACTTTGACATGAGTCCCCCCAGGCCCAACTTTGACATGAGTCCCCCAAATGCCCAACTTTGACATGAGTCCCCCCCAGGCCCAACTTTGACATGAGTCCCCCCCAAGGTACAACTTTGACATGAGTCCCCCAAGGCCCAACTTTGAGAGTCCCCCCCCAGGCCCAACTTTGACATGAGTCCCCCCCAAGGTACCCCTATTTCAGTCGGTACAGCGTTGTCGAATTTTTATAATACACTCTTAATAGTGCTAAGGGCCTATTTCAGTCGGTTTATTGAATGGGGATTTATTGAATGAAGTCCCCCCAATGCACAACTTTGACATGAGACACCCCCAGGCCCAACTTTGACATGAGACCCCCAAGGTACAACTTTGACATGAGTCCCCCCAAGGCCCAACTTTGACATGAGTCCTCCAAGGTACAACTTTGACATGAGTACCCCCAGGCCCAACTTTGACATGAGTCCCCCCAGGCCCAACTTTGACATGAGTCCCCCAAGGCCCAACTTTGACATGAGTCCACCCAAGGCCCAACTTTGACATGAGACCCCCAAGGTACACCTTTGACATGAGTCCCCCCATGGCTCAACTTTGACATGAGTCCCCCCAAGGCCCAACTTTGACATGTGTCCCCCCCAAGGTACAACTTTGACATGAGTCCTCCCAATGCTCAACATTGACATGACTCCCCCAGGCCCAACTTTGACATGAGTCCCCCCAAGGCCCAACTTTGACATGAGTCGCCCCAAGGCACACCTTTGACATGAGTCCCCCAAGGCCCAACTTTGACATGAGTAACCTCCCAGGCTCAACTTTGACATGAGTCCCCCAAGTCCCAACTTTGACATGAGTCCCCCCAGGCCCAACTTTGACATGAGTCCCCCCAACGCCCAACTTTGACATGAGTCCCCCCAAGGTACAACTTTGACATGAGTCCCCCCCAAGGTACCCCTATTTCAGTCGGTACAGCGTTGTCGAATTTTTATAATACACTCTTAATAGTGCTAAGTGCCTATTTCAGTCAGTTTATTGAATGGGGATTTATTGAGTGAAGTCCCCCCAGTGCACAACTTTGACATGAATCCTCCCCAGGCCCAACTTTGACGTGAGTCCCCCCAAGGCCCAACTTTGACATGAGTCCCCCCCCAGGCCCAACTTTGACATGAGTCCCCCCAAGGTTCAACTTTGACATGAGTCCCCCCAAGGTATAACTTTGACATGAGTCCCCCCAAGGCACACCTTTGACATGAGTCCCCCCATGGCCCAACTTTGACATGAGTCCCCCCCAAGGTACAACTCTGACATGAGTCCCCCCCAAGGCCCAACTTTGACATGAGTCCCCCCCAAGGCCCAACTTTGACATGAGTCCCCCCAAGGCCCAACTTTGACATGAGTCCCCCAAGGTACAACTTTGACATGAGTCCCCCCAGGCCCAACTTTGACATGTGTCCCCCCCAAGGTACAACTTTGACATGAGTCATCCCAAGGCTCAACATTGACATGACTCCCCCCCAGGCCCAACTTTGACATGAGTCCCCCCAAGGCTCAACTTTGACATGAGTCCCCCCCAAGGCACACCTCTGACATGAGTCCCCCAAGGCCCAACTTTGACATGAGTAACCCCCAGGCCCAACTTTGACATGAGTCTCCGAAGGCCCAACTTTGACATGAGTCCCCCCCAGGCCCAACTTTGACATGAGTCCCCCCCAAGGTACCCCTATTTAAGTCGGTACAGCGTTGTCGAATTTTTATAATACACTCTTAATAGTGCTAAGGGCCTATTTCAGTCGGTTTATTGAATGGGGATTTATTGAATGAAGTCCTCCCAATGCACAACTTTGACATGAGTCCCCCAAGGCCCAACTTTGACACGAGTCCCCCAAGACCATACTTTGACATGAGTCCCCCCAGGCCCAACTTTGACATGAGTCCCCCCAAGGCCCAACTTTGACATGAGTCCCCCCCAAGGTACAACTTTGACATGAGTCCCCCCCCAAGGCCCAACTTTGACATGAGTCCCCCCAAGGCCCAACTTTGATATGAGTCCCCCCCAAGGCCCAACATGACATGAGTCCCCCCCAAGGTACAACTTTGACATGAGTCCCCCCAGGCCCAACTTTGACATGAGTCCCCCCCAAGGTACAACTTTGACATGAGTCCCCCCAAGGCTCAACTTTGACATGAGTCCCCCCCAGGCCCAACTTTGACATGAGTCCCCCCAAGGCCCAACTTTGACATGAGTCCCCCAAGGCCCAACTTTGACATGAGTCCCCCCAAGGTACAACTTTGACATGAGTCCCCCCAAGGCACACCTTTGACATGAGTCCCCCTAGGCCTAACTTTGACATGAGTCCCCCAAAGGCCCAACTTTGACATGAGTCCCCCCCAAGAAACAACTTTGACATGAGTCCCCCCACGCCCAACTTTGACATGAGTCCCCCCAAGGTACAACTTTGACATGAGTCCCCCAAGGCCCAACTTTGACATGAGTCCCCCCCAAGGTACCCCTATTTCAGTCGGTACAGCGTTGTCGAATTTTTATAATACACTCTTAATAGTGCTAAGGGCCTATTTCAGTCGGTTTATTGAATGGGGATTTATTGAATGAAGTCCCCCCAGTGCACAACTTTGACATGAATCCCCCCAGGCCCAACTTTGACGCGTGTCCCCCCAAGGCCCAACTTTGACATGAGTCCCCCCAAGGTACAAGTTTGACATGAGTCCCCCCCCAAGGCCCAACTTTGACATGAGTCCCCCCAGGCCCAACTTTGACATGAGTCCCCCCAAGGTACAACTTTGACATAAGTCCCCCCAAGGCCCAACTTTGACATGAGTCCCCCCCAAGGTACAACTTTGACATGAGTCCCCCCCCAAGGCCCAACTTTGACATGAGTCCCCCCAAGGCCCAACTTTGACATGAGTCCCCCCCAAGGCGCAACATGACATGAGTCCCCCCCAAGGTACAACTTTGACATGAGTCCCCCCAGGCCCAACTTTGACATGAGTCCCCCCCAAGGTACAACTTTGACATGAGTCCCCCCAAGGCTCAACTTTGACATGAGTCCCCCCCAGGCCCAACTTTGACATGAGTCCCCCCAAGGCCCAACTTTGACATGAGTCCCCCAAGGCCCAACTTTGACATGAGTCCCCCCAAGGTACAACTTTGACATGAGTCCCCCCCAAGGCACACCTTTGACATGAGTCCCCCTAGGCCTAACTTTGACATGAGTCCCCCAAAGGCCCAACTTTGACATGAGTCCCCCCCAAGAAACAACTTTGACATGAGTCCCCCCACGCCCAACTTTGACATGAGTCCCCCCAAGGTACAACTTTGACATGAGTCCCCCAAGGCCCAACTTTGACATGAGTCCCCCCCAAGGTACCCCTATTTCAGTCGGTACAGCGTTGTCGAATTTTTATAATACACTCTTAATAGTGCTAAGGGCCTATTTCAGTCGGTTTATTGAATGGGGATTTATTGAATGAAGTCCCCCCAATGCACAACTTTGACATGAGTCACCCCCAGGCCCAACTTTGACATGAGACCCCCAAGGTACAACTTTGACATGAGTCCCCCCAAGGCCCAACTTTGACATGAGTCCTCCAAGGTACAACTTTGACATGAGTCCCCCCAGGCCCAACTTTGACATGAGTCCCCCCAGGCCCAACTTTGACATGAGTCCCCCAAGGCCCAACTTTGACATGAGTCCCCCCCAAGGTACAACTTTGACATGAGTCTCCCCAAGGCCCAACTTTGACATGAGTCCACCCAAGGCCCAACTTTGACATGAGACCCCCCAAGGTACACCTTTGACATGAGTCTCCCCATGGCTCAACTTTGACATGAGTCCCCCCAAGGCCCAACTTTGACATGTGTCCCCCCCCAAGGTACAACTTTGACATGAGTCCTCCCAAGGCTCAAGTTTGACATGACTCCCCCAGGCCCAACTTTGACATGAGTCCCCCCAAGGCCCAACTTTGACATGAGTCCCCCCCAAGGCACACCTTTGACATGAGTCCCCCAAGGCCCAACTTTGACATGAGTAACCTCCCAGGCTCAACTTTGACATGAGTCCCCCAAGTCCCAACTTTGACATGAGTCCCCCCCAGGCCCAACTTTGACATGAGTCCCCCCAACGCCCAACTTTGACATGAGTCCCCCCCAAGGTACAACTTTGACATGAGTCCCCCCCAAGGTACCCCTATTTCAGTCGGTACAGCGTTGTCGAATTTTTATAATACACTCTTAATAGTGCTAAGGGCCTATTTCAGTCAGTTTATTGAATGGGGATTTATTGAGTGAAGTCCCCCCAGTGCACAACTTTGACATGAATCCTCCCCAGGCCCAACTTTGACGTGAGTCCCCCCAAGGCCCAACTTTGACATGAGTCCCCCCCCAGGCCCAACTTTGACATGAGTCCCCCCATGGCCCAACTTTGACATGAGTCCCCCCCAAGGTACAACTTTGACATGAGTCCCCCCCCCAAGGCCCAACTTTGACATGAGTCCCCCACAAGGCCCAATTTTGACATGAGTCCCCCCAAGGCCCAACTTTGACATGAGTCCCCCAAGGTACAACTTTGACATGAGTCCCCCCAGGCCCAACTTTGACATGTGTCCCCCCCAAGGTACAACTTTGACATGAGTCCTCCCAAGGCTCAACATTGACATGACTCCCCCCCAGGCCCAACTTTGACATGAGTCCCCCGAAGGCCCAACTTTGACATGAGTCCCCCCAAGGCACACCTTTGACATGAGTCCCCCAAGGCCCAACTTTGACATGAGTAACCCCCCAGGCCCAACTTTGACATGAGTCTCCGAAGGCCCAACTTTGACATGAGTCCCCCCAGGCCCAACTTTGACATGAGTCCCCCCAACGCACAACTTTGACATGAGTCCCCCCCAAGGTACAACTTTGACATGAGTCCCTCCCAAGGTACCCCTATTTCAGTCGGTACAGCGTTGTCGAATTTTTATAATACACTCTTAATAGTGCTAAGGGCCTATTTCTGTCTTTTTATTGAATGGGGATTTATTGAGTAAAGTCCCCCAGTGCACAACTTTGACATGAGTCCCCCCCAGGCCCAACTTTGACGTGAGTCCCTCCAAGGCCCAACTTTGACATGAGTCCCCCCCAGGCCCAACTTCGACATGAGTCCCCCCAAGGTTCAACTTTGACATGAGTCCCTTAAGGTATAACTTTGACATGAGTTCCCCCCAAGGCACACCTTTGACATGAGTCCCCCCATGGCCCAACTTTGACATGAGTCCCCCAGGCCCAACTTTGTCATGAGTCCCCCCCAAGGCCCAACTTTGACATGAGTCCCCCCAAGGTACAACTTTGACATGAGTCCCCCCCAATGCCCAACTTTGACATGAGTCCCCCCAAGGCCCAACTTTGACATGAGTCCCCCCAAGGCCCAACTTTGACATGAGTCCCCCCCAAGGTACAACTTTGACTTGAGACCCCCTCAAGGCACATCTTTGACATGAGTCCCCCCAGGGGCCAACTTTGACATGAGTCTCCCCCAGGCCCAACTTTGACATGAGTCCCCCAAGGTACAACTTTGACATGAGTTCCCCCAAGGCACACCTTTGACATGAGTCCCCCCAGGGCCCAACTTTGACATGAGTCCCCCCCAGGCCCAACTTTAACATGAGTCCCCCCAAGGTACAACTTTGACATGAGTCCCCCCAAGGCCCAACTTTGACATGAGTCCCCCCCAAGGGACAACTTTGACATGAGTCCCCCCCAAGGCACACCTCCCCTTCATTGGGAAAAAGAGAAAAAACGTTGTTTTGCTGCTATAAGACAGTTTGGACTTCCAACGTTATTTCTTACAATATCTGCAGCTGAAACACATTGGTTTGATTTAATGAAAACTTTATCATGGAATTTAGATCGTCACGAATTAACTAAAGAAGAATTTGCCGATATTAACAAGTTTAGCAGTAGTCCTCTGGCACTAAATTAAAATCTGTCAATGTCAGATTTTCATGTTTTAAATAATGAAATAATGTCGTGTCTGTATAATTTTTTTTTTTTATTATTATTCACATTTACAAACTTAAATAAAATTTCATTATTCTTTTATAGGTCTTTTGCCAAAGAAAAATATGGTAATTTACAGAAAACTGAACGTGAGTTTAATCCAGACTCCTTCGATTGTTCCTCTTTTTCACTATTATTTTCTAACTTTTGCAACTGTTCTTCAATCTCAGAATCAGTTCTTAGTTTGCACATTGTGTGAAATGTAACATTTTTATAATCGTGTTGAGAAATTTTGCACGTACGGCATGGTTCTTTTACATTTGCAGAAAATCCTTCTTTAAAACCGCCTATGTTGTGATAAGCTAATGAGTCACCAGTGCACGATAAAAGACAACCATGAAAATTACAAATTCCATCTTTTGTGTTCAGAAATATACCCTCAACAGCAAGATAATTGAGAGTTTCAAAAAAATCCTTCAACAGAATAGATTTTGATTCCGCTGTTTTGACTGAACTGGCATGTACCACAGTGATAGAAGATGAATGTGTGGCAATTGTGAACGTAGGTAAGTTGGTATGTTTAAGAATACAATATAAAACATAGTCAACTTACCCTTTCGGGATAGTTTCATTCCCAGTGGGTTTGCTATTTCAATATCATCATGATAAAGCATCATAATAGAAACATTTTTCGGGTGCTCTAATAATACAGGATGATTATTATATCTGATGCCACTAAAGTAATCAAATAAGAGCCCATTTTTTACATTTTCTGCACCTTTATATGGATTATAAAAATATTTGCTATATCTAGGACTTTTTAGCAAATTTGTAATCAATTTTTTCAAAGGAATATAATATCCTTTTGTTCCACAACTTTTAAAAGAACATTCTTCTGGTTTTATGTAAATACCCAAAGAGGAGAAATATCTTTTACGTTTAAAGTTTGTGGATATTTGGTCAAGAACTAGTTCTGATCCACAGGACTCCAGAAGATATTGAACTTTTGATACTACAGTATCAATTAATATTTTAGGAGCTCTGTGCTTTCCCTCTAACTCCACACACAGATCAGTCATTATATTAACTGACCTGTTTTCGGAATCAATTGTTTTTGTTGGTGGCAAAATGTCTAATGCAGTATTTAATGAAGCTTTCATTTGCGGAAGGACATTTGTTACTTCTTTTTTACATTTATTAATTGCAATTTAGAAGCTCCTTTCGAATATAATTTTTTTTTTGCAGTTTGAGCACTGCAAAAAGTATTTCCCTTTATGGAATTTATTAAAATGCCATATGAATGCATTAAAGTACTTAGTTTCAAAAGAGCAAGGGTGACATTTATGAATTAGTTTTTCTACTTGGGTGTTATCAGCATTTTGCACTGGACTTTCAGGAATAAAACTGCAGCTTGGTGCAACATCTATTGGCTTTGATGCCCATATAGGACGGCGATATTTTATTATCAAAAGACCACGCCATGCTGAGTTCGTTATTAAAAGACGAACTAATTTCATATCTGAAGTAAGTATTTTCCTTTTTATTAAAGATCACATTCCATTGAACATTATCAGACATGAGATTTTTCCGCAGATAAGCGATTTTCCGCTTTTATGTGATTTCCATTAATTCCGCGTTTTTTTTTTTAAATCAAACTCCAATAACGATCAGTGTTCAAACGCTCCACGAAAGACTTTAGATTCTCAATCTTTCTCCATCCAAAATATAAATGTCAGTATTCATTTTAAACGTGCTTTATCAGATTCTATAACTTATAAAAGAACAGAATTCTTCAATATTTCTCACTCATGTAATTTTTTTTGTCCTGCTCCCACCCCCCCTTTTTTCTCCATCTTTAACCGTAGTCGATCAGATCAAACATTCTGCAGGAAACCTTTTATTTTTGAATATTTATCCATCCACAATAAAAATATCGATATTAATTTTAAGCTTTCTTTATGATATTCTAGAACAGATAAAGAAGTAGAATTGTGTTCAATATTTCTCACTCATGAACTACTTTTTACCCCCCCCCATTTTTTCCCCCATCACTAATCAATGATTAAATGTTGATTGCTAGCTAATGTTTTTTTTTTTTTTTTTTTTTTTTTTTTTTTAACACACATGTTTTATTGTGTTCATGTGCATTATTCTTTTAGTTTAATTTGTCACTTTAAAAATATTTTGTACAGTTTTTCCCCGCGCGCGTTATTTTTCATTTGAAATTAATTTTATGAACACACCTGGTTCCTCTTTTTTAAATTTTCTGCACTCTCATGCCTGATTAATGCAATTTTTAAATTTATATATATGTATAAATATTTGAATTTCTTTTTTTAGTCAGGAGAACCTTATTTGCAATGGAAATGCTAGTGCCTTAAGATGAGAATATCGGAATCTAGGAAATTCCTTTGCTAAAGAAATCCCAAAATGATTTGGGATTTACCTGTAAACGGCAGAAAATGTTCGAAAAGAAAACACTCCAATTTACGTAAGTTGCTGCTCTTTAGAATGCATCATAATACTTTTTGTCGAGGAAATTTGTTTTGTAATGTTAAAGAAAGAAAAATTGTAATTATCTGTAAAGTGTGTTTTAATCAAGTTGTTTATTATAAAACTTTCTTACAAGAACATTATCTTAACTATTGGATGTGTGAAGAAATAATACCAGAATAAAATATTGAATAATAAAGAATAAGCATACAAAAGAGAAATAATTAACAGAAAACATTATAAACATTTTCAGAAATGAGTGTTAATTTTTTTTTTTATAATTTTAAGTAAAGTACAGTCGAACCTTATTAACGTGAATCTCAAGGGGAAAAAAATTTGTTCAAGTTATCAATAGTTCATACTATCAGTAACTAATCTTCATAACTAAACTAATCTTCATTTTGACGGGGATTGTGGAAACAGTTCATGTTAAAAGTAATTCACATTAACAAGGTTTGACTGTATTATATATTTACTGTTTTTACTATATATTTGCTTTGAATGATGAAATATTTACTCTAGCGACTATTATAATCTCTTGTCACAATTTAGCATGTGTTTTTACAATGAAAAAATTCATATTTATGCATTGAATTTTATATTTTGAATAAATATTTAATATACCGGGCGATTCAAAATAGATGTTACAGCGATTATCTCGTAAACTAAGAAAGATAGAAACATACTTCCAATTACAAAATTTGAGCAAATTAAGAATAGATTTCAAATATGGCATTTTTTTTTTTTTTTTTTTTTTTTTGTACAAGGGGCTGTATACATATTAAATACGAAATTTAATTTTTATACGGCCCCTCCTATTATGTGACTTATATTTAGAAAATTATGCTCCTCGCTCTAACAAGCAAAAAAAAAAAAAAAAAAAAAAAAAAAAAAAAAAAAAAATCATCTCTCTAACAAGGAGAGGTCACAACATGGAAAATTCAGATCGGGACGAAATTGCGCAGGATTGTAGTATACTATGAGGGTAACAACATATTAAAGCAGTAGGACCGACTATCCACAAAATTTCGAGAAAAAAAGCATTTAAAGTTTCAGTAATCTTTAAATACAAGTTATTTCGCAAGCGATCAAGCGCCCCAGTGGTGTAATCCTAAGCATGAGTCTGCTAGCCAGAAGACGTGGGTTCGAGGCTACCTCGAGACTACTTTTTTTTCCTCTTTAACTTTTTATGTAATCTAAACTTTTTATTTATTTTTACTTTATTTTATAATTGAATTCAAAATTTGAAAATTTTAATAAAATATTATTTAATTTTTTTGAATATAAAATAAATAAATTTTCTATTTTTAATACTTATAACTTAAAAATGCAATAAATTTCTATAACTTAAAAAATAAATTTTAGTTTTATTTTAACTGTAAAATAAGGTAAAACTAAAGAAACTGTTTTTAATTATTTATCGAAATATATTTTATTTTATTTTAGGTATGCTTGAAACAATAGTACATTTTGTTTAAAAATAATAATAATAATAATAATAATAATAATACAGAGAAATGATAATTTTAATTGCATATATAATTACTATCCAAATTAAATAATTACTTCTCCAATCAATACAGTTTCTTGAAAAATTATAGTATAGGATTACGATGGTATTAAATTATTACTGGTAAAGAAATGTTATCTTTAAATGTAGATTTTAAATGTTAATGAACATCGTTTCTTTTTCGATGACGACTTCCTTTTTTTTATCCTTCCTTGCACAAAATAAAATACCACCTGCCCTTTATTATTAACAAGCCAGAAGCGTTTACGTAATTTATACACATTCAAACAAAATCAGGAAGCTCAAACCAAGATTTAAGTAACACCTGCTAAATATTTTGCACTTTGTTTACAGCTTGCCTATTTTTTAATTATTTAAATATTTGTCTGTTTTTCTTTATGTTTCTTATTTAGGGTTTTGTAAAACTAAACTTTATTTTTTAAGTTATAGAAATTTATTGTATTTTTAAGTTATAAATATTAAAAATAGAAAAAGTTATTTTATACTCAAGAAAATTAAATAATTTATTAAAATTTTCAAATGCATTGTAAAATAAAGTAAAAATAAATAAAAAGTTTAGACTACATAAAAAGTTAAAGAAGAAAAAAAAAAAAAAAACAAGTTATCTCGAGGTAGCCTCGAACCCAAATCGTCTGGCTAGCAGACTCACTCTTTAAGATCACACCACTGGGGCGCTTGCTCGCTTACGAAATAACTCGTATTTAAAGATTACTGAAACTTTAAATGCTTTTTTTCTCGAAATTTTGTGGATAGTGAGTCCTATTGCTTTAATATGTTGTTACCCTCGTAGTGTACTACAATCCTGCGCAATTTCGTCCCGATTTGAATTTTCCATGTCGTGACCTCTCCTTGTAAGTCAAAATCTCGCTGAGTTATTGCAATTGGAAAATGATACTTTTTTTTCAATTTTGGCATCTATTTTTCGACGCAAACGGGCTCACTTTAGGGGGTTATCTATGAGATGAGAAAAATTAAAAAAAGATCCTTTATTTCAAAATAGCAACTAAAATCATTCAAGCACGTGAAATCAACAGTTTTAAGAACTTAATGCCAATTTACATTATTTCGTATTGTTAAAAAATTTAATAGTTAAATTTCTTAGGGGTCACCTGAAGATTAAAACACGTTAAGAGAGGGAAAAAATTAAAAGTCTAGCAAAACCGTGTGAAGTTTCGCGCTTTATTTTTACCACTTTTCATCATAGTTGAAAAATTTAATGACTTCGGCTCTTTAACAATTCCAGCCAGGTTGAAAAGTGTTAATGACTTCGATTTCACTGTCTGACCATTCGTCTTTCTGTGTTCCGCGCTCTAACTCCCGTGAATATTCATAGAAATTCCTGAAACTTATATATGTTATTTTAGTTCACTATCGGATGTTCCTTATTAAAAATGGAGTGAATACCTCTGCTAGCTTGTGCACAGGGAGACCCGAAAGTATTCCAAAGCATTGTGTTCTATGAGAGGTATTTTTATAAACCATATTTTAATACCTTTAATTTATGCATATATTAATAAAATTGAAATACGTTATTAAAGTTTTCTATCGGATATTTTCAATAGAAATTGGAGTAAACACCCTCACTGGTTTGCATACACCCGAAAGTATTCCAAAGCATTGCGTTCTATGTGAAGATATTTCTATAAACCAAATTTTAATTACTTTGCATAAATATTAATGAAATTGAAATATGTTATTCATATGCACAAAAGAATGCTTTTTATAGTGTACAGTACGATTAGCATTAGATTTACAGGGCACACAAAAATATTCAGTTACGTTAAGGGTTATTATTGGACATTTGCTGGAATTGCATTTTCTTTTACATAAAATTTTTTAAAACAATTTTTAACTGTGAATAGAATTTCAATTTGCATATTTTTTTGTCTGACTGTCCATCTGTCCGTCTGCCCGCCCCCAGCGTCTGTAAATATTTTCATAAATGATATATGTTATTCAGGTTTACTATATGATATTCCCTATTTAAAATGGCATTAATTAATTCTCTACAATTGGTTTATGTACAGGAAAGCACATAAAATGCCAATGTATTGCGTTTTGGGACAAACATTCTTATAAATTACATTTAAATAACTTCATACTGTAAAATTCATAAGGAAATTCATATTTATTGTTAATATTCTAAATATTTTGTATAGAATATGATATCGTATAAATGTATAATTCTATGTCAGGGGGGTTACCGCCATTCTCAACCCCCGTTTAATTATAGTGCCTATACTTATCAAAACAAAAATCAAGTCTGTTATCAATTTCCTTGAAGCTTGCAAATCTTGATCAACTTTTCAAGTGGCAACTAGATATGGAATCCGAAGTACCAAATTCGAATTTCCTGTAGTTATTACTTTCTCATACCCATAAGGTAGAGAAAGTATTGTTTTTGGGCCAAATTTTCGAAAGTGAGATTTTGTTATATTTACACGTTTTGAGGTCCCTTGAATATGAAAATCCTGTTTTTATCGGTTGGTCTGTGTGTGTGTCTGTCTGTTATCAGCATATCTTAAGAACAAATAACAGCAGATATTCAGACTTGGTATTCTAAATATGTATCATATAGGGATGCTACACTAAGCTTTTCATTGAGATGAAACAAATGGTTCGTGTACAGGGACACTCAAGAATATTCAAATACATTACGTCTATGGGGGAAATTGCAGGTAAGTAGAGTTTAACACCTATAGACTGCACTAAACCAAATGAAATTAATATCTATTTTTTATATGCATAAAAACATGCCTCGTGTAGAATATGGCTTGGAAATCATTCACTGTTCATTTACAGGGCTACACATAATAACTAGATTATAATGCGACAATAGCTGAAAATTGATGGAAGTGCATTTTAGGTTGTGCCGTATATTATAACTATAGGTTTATATTTCGGTGCACTTTGTGGTTTGTACATATTCTTCAAAAGATATACAGGGTTGCAAATATTTAAGCTATAATATTATTTTTTATTGTTAGTGAAAGTGCTTTACTATAATATTTTACCATGTCCAGGAAAACTGCTCAGGAATGGAAATGAATTCCTCATAGACATATGATAAATAATGTATGTTTTTAAGCTAAACATGCATCGCTTGGTTTTTGTGCATTTACACGTTTTGAGGCCTCCTTATTACCAAAGTCAAGTTTTTAAAAGTTTGATTATTGCCTGCGTCGAATAATTTCAGGAAACAAATAATTTCATGAGATCACCCCTTACACAGAACTAACTATCATATAAAACACTTCCGAAGCCTAATTTGAATTATTTTAACATAGATTTACAGTACTCTTTATGTTACCTCTTAATCTCCAACCTGTATTTATGGTATTAAATTTCAGGGTAAGAGAAAGTCGTGTGAGTGGCACACCAGATAATTTGTTGTTAAATTATGCTGATAATTCATATATATACAGATCAACCAATAAAAATTTACCTTTCGTATTCAGGAGGCCTCAAAATGTGGTATTATACAGAAAAAAAATCGCTCTTGAAAAACTACTTTGTTTACAGTATGGGTATGAAAAATTAATTTTCCGTTCTGTGTGAGCAGTGTTCTTCGAGGAAAAAAAAACTAGTATGTTGTGGCCACCACAAGACTTTCTTCTATATTTACCTATACATATTCAATCAGTAACAATATTAAAAAAAAAAAAAAAAAAAAAAAAAAAAAAAAGTACGATTTTTTTTTTTTTTTTTTTTTTTTTTTGTTAAAAGTGAAAAAAATCGATAACTTTGTTTTAAATTATCACAGATTTATAGTTCAACCATTCGTTTTAAAGGTATTGACGAGACCTTTCGAAAGATACCCATCTTGAAAATTTATTCTCCCCGGGGGGGTACTTCCCCCCCAGGGGGGGAAGCGATGCCCCCCCATGCGGAAAATTTTTTTCCTAGTTACATATTACTATTATCAATAATTCATATTAATTTTACAATCACAAGTTTAAAACAACTCTAATTATGCACATTTATACGAATTTTTGTCCTATGCTGCCATGTTAAAAATTTAGATAAAATGCTATCACAGCGCCACCTGTTGAGCTATTGATCCCCAAACATAATCAGCACCAGTTTATGTCGGGGACCAACTAAATACCAAGTTTGGTTAAATTTCGTTAAAAAAAAAAAAAAAAAAAAAAAAAAAAAAAAATTGCGATATTTTTCTAAGTTTTTTTTTGTTAAAAGTAAAAAAAATCGATAACTTTGGTTTAAATTATCACAGATTTATCGTTCAACCATTCGTTTTAAAGGTATTGACGAGATCTTTCGAAAGATACCCATCTTGAAATTTTGCCCCCCCGGGTGGGAACTTCCCTCCCCGGTGGGGGGGCAACCGATGCCCCCACATGCACAAAAATTTTTTCCAAGTTAACTATTACTATTATCAACGAGACCTGTCGAAAGATACCCATCTTGAAAATTTACTTCCCCGGGAAGGGATTTCCCCCCCCCAGGGGGGGAACCGATGCCCCCCATGCACAAAATTTTTTTCCTAGCTAACTACTACTATTATCAATAATTCATATTAATTTTACAATCACAAGTGTAAAATAACTCTCTTTATGCCCATTTATACGGAATTTTGTCCTATGCTGCCATGTTAAAAATTTGCATAAAATGCGATCACAACGCCACCTATTGAGCGAGTGATCCCAAAATCTAATCAGCACCAGTTTATGTCAGGGTGCAACTAAATACCAAGTTTGGTTAAATTTCATTCTTTGGTTCGTGAGATACAGCGTCCACAAAAAAATGATACAGACAGACAGACAGACAGACAGACAGACAGACAGACAGACATTTTCTAAAAACTATTAATTCGTGTTCTCCATATCCCAAAACATGTAAATCCATCAAAAAGTGGACTTCGAAAATTTTCGCGAATCCAATACTTTCTCTATATTACATATAGAAGAAAGTAAAATTGCAGCAAAGCATTTACGCTAATTACATTTAATAATAATAATAATAAAATGTTTACATTAATTTGGGTAGCCCTGTATATTGTCTATAAACTATATACAAATGACTTTGTGTACGTAAATTTAGTGTTATATGTAAAACAAGTAACATAAATTGAAATACACTTCCAGCAATTCCCAAGTATAGCTAGCTCCAATATATCAAAATACTCTGGGTAACCCTGTAAATGAATGATGAATGATTGCTATACCACAATCTACATAAAACATGCTTTTATGCGTATAAAAAATCTGTTCTTTTTTCATTTTGTTTAGTGCGGTATATACATGTCGCACTGTACATATGAGAAATTTCGCTCACAGACGTAATGTATTTGAAATCTCTTGGATGACCCTGTAAACAAACAATTGTGTGATCGCAACGAATACTTTAGTGTAGCACCGCAATATGATACGGATTTAGAATATCGAATTTGGATTTTCTACTACTATTTGTTCTTGAGATATTCTAATAACACAGAAACACATACACACACACACACAGAGACCAACCGCTTAAAACATGATTTTTGAATTCAGAGGATCTGAAAACGTGCAAATATAACAAAAGCTAATTTTCGGAAATTTGACTCAAAAACAATTCTTTCTCTACACCGTGTATATGAGTAAGAGAATGTATAAAAGAAAAGAAAGAAAAATGAATTTGAAAATTCCCTTTTAGTACATAAATTATTCATAAATTTTATTTGTTAAATTATCAATGAGTATTCTCTTGTGTATTCACAGAGACATTACAGGTTAAAATAGCCGTCTTTCCCTGAATGATTTTTCTTTTTTTCTCACCCAAACGCTGATCAACGTGTGCTTTATTACAAAAGCTATAGAAATTACAATTTCTCACTTTTGATACAACCCCTTAAGATTTGGCGAAAAATGCTAGAATTTTGAAATTGCAATAACTCAGCGAGATTTTGACTTAGAGAGATGATTTTTTAAAATTTTGATTGTTAGAGCGAGGAGAATATTTTTATAGATGATATGATATTTTTTATAAAGTCATATGATAGGAGGGGCCGTATAAAAATTAAATTTCGTATTTAACATGTATACAGCCCCTTGTACAAAAAAATGCCATATCTGAAATCTACTCTTAATTTGCATTAATTTTGTAATTGGAAATATGTTTCTATCTTTCTTAATTTACTAGATAATCACTGTAACATCTATGTTAAATCACCCGGTATAATAATAAAAGGAAAGGTTTGTCTGCCTGTCTTTCTATACGGTCAGCCTTTATTGTACATAGAAGTACAAAAATTGACATATGGATGCTCAGGAGACTTCCCAAGGGGGCCCTTGTAAACAGAATTTAAAAATTTTAATTAGTCATGGAGATATTAATTACGTTAACCTATGTCAATTAATAAATGAGTCAATTCTGAGATTAAGCAGCATTAGATGCCCCAATAAGTTAGAAATATCGGTCTAATCTGTAAAAATTCAGTTCCAAATGAAAGGGTGTGAATTTTGATACAACAATTAGATTTTTAAAAATGAACTGAAGTGGTGAAATTCAGATGGAAACATTTCATTATTTTCACTTATTCTTCAGTGCCAGAGATATTGGCTGACTATTCTTCAGGTCAGGAACATTTGTTTTTCAACTTCGTGACAAGGTACTGGGGAAAAAAAAAAGCAGTATTTGAATTTCTTTTAATTTAAAACAGATTTAAACAGAAATTTGTAATTGCCTGTCATTAGGGCCCACCTATCCTGCAGTTAAAAAATCTAAAATTTCTTTTATCTGTTTGTATAAAGGGACAAAAATTAATTTTAACAGAAAAGTAATGCCTTTTTTTTTTCTGAACTGGGATGTAAAAAAAGCAATTTTGTAATTTCTTAAATTTTAGACATTTCAACAGAAATCACCTATCGTCCTTGATAGATTAGCCATTTTGAGTCTCACGGATATCAAAGATATCCGTTAATATTATACGTCATTCGAAAGATATTTTTTTTGAAGTGAAAACTTCTTTAGGCGCGTTGAGCACTTTTGGGTGAACAAAAATCTTTGAATTCCCGTCATCGTCAGCTAACGCTTTCCATTTGAACTGAAAACATTTGGGTGAACAAAAATCATTGAATTCGCATCATCGTTAGCAAACGCTTTCCATCCTTGTATGATACAAATAATGTATCATACAATTAACTTGCTAACGTGATATGTTAATAATTATATACTGTATATTGTTTTAAAATTTGGTGCGGCTCTACACGACTTTACTCCGGGCACTGTCTGTATTGCAGTTAGACCTCACAAAACCGTGAGAAAGCCCAAAACACTGCCTCTTAAAGATTGCAGCCGGAAACGTTCCAGTTAGACTTCACAGAACCATGAGAAAGACCAAAGCCGCCATTTTTCTCACGTTTTTAAAATCTGGTGCGGCTCTATACGACTTCTCTCATATCCGGACACTGTCTCTTAAAGATTGCAGCCGGAAACGTTGCAGTTAGACTTCACAGAACTGTGATAAAGGTCAAAGACTCTATTTTTCTCACGTTTTTACAATCTGGTGCGGCTCTACACGACTTCTCTCATCTCCGGACACCGTCTCTATTGCAGTTTGACCTCACAAAACAGTGAGAAAGTCCAAAGCCGCCATCTTTCTCACGTTTTTACAATCTGGTGCGGCTCTACACGACTTCTCTCATCTATGGACACTGTCTCTTAAGGATTGCAGCCGGAAACGTTCCAGTTAGACCTCACAAAACCGTGATAAAGGCCAAAGCCGCCATTTTCTCACGTTTTTACAATCTGGTGCGGCTTTACACGACTTCTCTCATCTCCGGCCACTGTCTCTATTCCAGTTAGACCTCACAAAACCGTGAGAAAGGCCAAAGCCGCCATTTTTCTCACGTTTTTACAATCTGGTGCGGCTCTACGCGACCTCTCTCATCTCCGGACACTGTCTCTATTGCAGTTAGCGCATTAAATAAAATTGTAATATAATTTTTGTAGTAGTAGTTTATATTAATGAATAAAAAAATACTTCTTTTAAAAGTAATTCCTACACAATAAAATATTTCCTGACGATTAAAGGAATACACGTAATTGTTCATGTTTTCACTTCTGTCGGCACTCCCGAAGTGCAACTGTTTTTTTTTTATTATGCTTATTATGGGCTATTAAAGTGATGTAAGCCATTAAAATTCCCTTTGAATTTTTCAGAGAAAACTACGGGAAACCCAGAATTTTTTTTCCTTTTACATTTTGCAGAGTTTCAAATTCTGATTTTCTCTCAAATTTCATATTAAGTATTTTTAATAGTGTTCATGTTATGCATTTTTCAAAGGTCACCTGCCCTTGTTTGTTTTAACGCCGATGTCCCCTGCCCTTTTTTGAAGTGAAAAATGCACCCTGCCCCTTTTATTTATTTTTTTTTTTCAAGTGAAAATGCGTCCTTCACTTTTTCACTTGAAATTGTGCCCTGCATTTTCCCATCTGCTATATCGCTATTTTTTAAAGATATTAGCGTTTTTGCTGAGAAATATACACTTATAATAGTGTTACGAAATTGTAAATAATTGTGTTTATTTTTGTATAAATTCTCTCAAAGAGGCTTAGTAAGTTGATAAAGTGCTAATTTTGTGCATTTCTAGTCGTTTTAGCGTTGAAATAGCCTTACTTTCCCTTAAAAATGCATTAAAAAGGCCCAGTAATGCAGGTAATGGATTTGGCGACTTTTCCCCACCTTGGCGATTTTTTTGGCGACCTTGGCGAGAAAATCCTTATATGGGATATACCAAATATGGAAGCTGTAAGTTGATTGGTTGACCACTTTCTAGAGCTTTCTCGAAAAATCTGGGTTCCATGGAACAGCATATAAGGAGCGCTTCCTCGCCAAGGCAGTCAGTTCAGTTCAGATCTCAGCCAGCTTCGCTAGTGCTTGCATTGCTCTTGAGCCTCTTTGAGAGAGACTTGCTTCAAGTGTTATTGGTATACAGTTTGTACTGTGGATTTGCTATTGACAGCTGTTGTTTAAGCTGTGTTTGCTGTTTAATTGAAGCTGATACTTGGTTTATAGACCTGCATTTTTCTGGAATTTTCTGTGAATAAATTACTGAATTTTTGTACGTTTGGCCTTTCATTCTCAGACAACTCACGAACCCCCAAGTACGCAACATTTCTGGTGTCAGAAGTGGGATTGTCTGTGAATGGTGATAACGAGAGCTATGGAACAAGAAATGAAGAAATTTCTAGAAGGACTCACTGCTCAGATGAATGAGTTAAGATCTGGATTGATAGAGGAAATGAAAGCCGGACAGGAAAAGATGGAAACCGGATTGATAGAGAAAATGGAAACAGGACAGGAAAAGATGGAAGCATCGCAAAGAGAGATGAAAGATAGCCTGAGTCAAGAGATGAAAGAAATGAAGGTAGCACAAGAGAAAATGGAAACATCGCAAAGAGAGTTGAAAGACAGTTTGACCGAAGAAATTAAATCTAATCAAGACGAGGTGAAGAGAGAACTTTCGACAGTAAAGGAAGTGATTGAAAGTAAATTATCGGATATGGGAAGCAGAATAGATGGAATAGAAGAGAAAGTTTTGAAAATAGAAGAGAGTTTTGAAGAGAAAGCAATGAAGATCGAGGAAAATGTTATGAAAGTAGAAAAGAATTTTGAAGAGAGATTTATGAAGATAGAAGAGAATTTTGAGGAGAAATTTAAAGAAAACTTTGATCAAGAGCTGAAAGGAAGGGTTTCAGAGATAGAAAGCAAGTTTAAGAGAATAGAAGAAGATTTGGAGAAAAAAATGGAAGAAAAGTTAGAATCCATGCCCCAGGAAACTGAAAAGAAAGAGAGAAGAATCCAGAATCAGGAATTTATTAAGCTATCTACCTACGATGGCAGTTCCTCCTGGCATGTATATAAGACGCAGTTTTCCATCGTTGCTGAAGCTAACGGCTGGGACTCTGCCGCCAAGTCAGTCCACTTAGCAGCAGCATTACGGGGAGATGCAGCCGAGATCCTGAGAAATGTTTCTAAAGAAGAAAGGAACGACTTCGAGGCCCTGACTAGAGCACTGGAGCTAAGGTTCGGAGCGAAGTGTTCTAAGGACTATAGTCGCCTCCAGCTAAAGTCCCGTTACCAGAAAACGGGCGAAAGTTTGCAAGAGCTGGCAGCGGACATTCAGAGATTGTCACACCTAGCATTCTCAGACTGTCAAGCTGATACTCGAAACGACTTAGCTCTTCAGTACTTTATCGATGCTGTTCGGGATCCAGAAATTCAAAAAGCGCTGAGACTTTCCAACATCAGAGACGTAGAATCAGCTTTAGGCTATGCACTTAGGATAGAGGCAGCCCAACAAGCCTCCCGTAAAGACCGCCATACCATAAGAGCAGTCGCATTAAACGATACGCCTGCTAATGAGAATGAAATGAAGAGAAGTATCGAAGAGATCTTAAAGAGACCTGGAGAATAAAAAGGAAATAAAGGACCGGAAGATAAAGTGCTGGGGCTGTGGAGGGGATGGTCACGTGAAGAGGAACTGCCCTGTACGACCAACTATAGGAAATCACCCGTCTTCACCATCACTACAGGGAAACTAAGAGGAGGCCATCTCGCGGGACGGAGGTTGCCTAAAATTAAAGAGCCCCAATTTACAGTATTTCATGTTTCATCGATGAGTGGCGGCGATAATGGACTTCACGTCTATGGCCAAGTAAACAGCGCCACCTGCCGGATGATTCTGGACACGGGAGCCAACGTGACCATCATTAGAACGGATTTGGCTCAAGAACTAAAAGAGAAGATCATCTGGACTCCGCCGTGCGTTAAACTCCAGACTGTGACCGGAGACGAAATCAAAATATATGGAAAAATGAACTTGGCCATCACTTTTGGGAATGCCAGTTACCATCATATGGCATATGTGGCTGATATAAGAGATCCTTTAATCATTGGAATTGATTTCCTGAGAAAATTTAACTTTCAATTGGACTTCAAGAATAATGAACTGCATTCGAGTTCGGAAGACATCGCTGTGTTCAACACTGAAAATCAAGACATTCAGACAATTTGCCAGATAACAGCCAAGTCTGAAATTTCCATCCCTCCACACACAGAGACAATAGTTTCAGGAACACCACCTACAAAGCAATACTTCCGCTATGGACTGATTGAATACCCGAATACAGACAATAGCCGAAGAGGAGTTCTGGTAGCTTCATCTCTAGTTGATCTCTCAAAGAGTACTATACCTGTGCGAGTCGCAAACATCAGCGATAAGGTCCGGACAGTGAAGAATGATGAGGTGTTGGCAACCTGCACTCCTGTCACATGCATCAACCGCCCCACGCAATCAACCGAATCCAAGTCTTCTGAGCAATTAACAACGGAACTACTCAAGAATGCAGAGTTAGGAAAAGAACAGAGATGTGCTGCGGAGAAGCTACTGCAAGAATTTAAAGACCTTTTTTCTCGAACACCTGAAGACGTCGGGAGAACGAACATCACGCAGCACAGAATTGATACAGGAAATCATCCTCCAATCAAACAACATCCAAGAAGACTTCCATTTGCTAAACAGGAGGAGGTCACTGAACTTCTAAGTGAAATGCAGCACAATGATGTCATCGAGCCATCAACGAGTCCTTGGGCCTCTCCCATAGTACTGGTGCGAAAAAAGGATGGTTCAACAAGATTTTGTGTGGATTATCGTCGTTTGAATGACATCACGAAGAAAGACAGTTACCCTCTTCCCAGAATTGACGACACATTAGACACACTTGCTGGCAATAAATGGCTCTCGACGTTGGATCTGAAGAGCGGTTACTGGCAAGTAGAATTACATCCTGATGATCGTGAGAAGACTGCATTCACCACGGGACAAGGACTGTGGCAATTTAAAGTTATACCATTCGGATTATGTAATGCTCCTGCCACCTTCGAACGCCTGATGGAGACAGTGCTAAAAGGACTTTCCTATGAAGCCTGTCTGGTGTATTTGGATGATATTATCATTGTGGGGCGCACCTTTGAAGACTATCTACGAAACATCCGAAAGGTGCTGGAGAAACTCAGAATGGCTAACCTCAAATTGAATCCAGGCAAGTGTAACTTGTTCCGTCGTGAAGTGAGCTACCTCGGCCATATCATCTCTGCCGAAGGTGTGAGAACTGATCCTGAGAAGATCTCTGCAGTCGAGAACTGGAGTCGCCCTGAAAATGTACACCAACTACGAAGTTTCCTGGGGTTATGCACTTACTACAGGAAGTTTGTCAAGGGTTTCTCAAATATTGCCAGACCACTCCACAAGCTGACGGAAGCCAAACAGAAGTTCCTGTGGACAGATGAATGTGAAAAAGCTTTCCAGCGACATAAAGAGGCCTTAACATCATCGCCTATCTTGACGTATCCACAGCCCGACAGACAGTTTATACTTGATACAGATGCCAGCCATGAGAGTGTCGGTGCTGTTCTGTCGCAGGAAATTGATGGTCAAGAACATGTCATTGCCTATTGGAGTAAATGCCTGTCTAAACCGGAGCGAAATTACTGTACCACCAGGAAAGAGCTACTCGCCATCGTAAAAGCCATAGAACATTTCCATCATTACCTCTATGGCAGAAGATTCCTGCTCCGGACTGACCATGCATCTTTAACGTGGTTGCTCCAGTTCAAGAACCCGGAAGGTCAGATTGCCAGGTGGATACAACGCCTGCAGGAATATGACTTCGAGATACGTCATCGTAAAGGGACTCTACATGGTAATGCAGATGCCTTGTCACGTAAGCCCTGCTCGGAGAGCTGCAAGTACTGCTCTAGAGCCGAACAGAAATACCTGCCGATAAATCCGGTTGCCTGCCAAGTCTCTACACCATCAGATCAAGATCCCGATCCATGGAGTGACGAAGAACTTAGAAAAGCCCAGTTGGAAGATCCTGACATAAAGCCAATATTACAGCTGAAGGAGACGACCAGCAACAGACCTATCTGGCAGGACATTTCCAGATTTAGTCCCATTACGAAAAGTTATTGGGCTCTTTGGGACTCTCTTCATATCAGAAACGGCGTATTATACAGAAAGTGGGAATCTGATGATGGGAAAAGCTTCAGATGGCAGATTTTATTACCAAGATAAAAAATTCCAGCTGTTTTAGAACAACTGCATAGTAGCTCTACCGGAGGCCATTTTGGGGTAATGAAGATTCTGCAGAAAGTTCGGGAACGCTTCTACTGGTGCAAGGCAAAGGAGGATGTGGAGAAATGGTGTAAATCCTGCGATGCTTGTGCGGCACGTAAAGGCCCGCAGAAACGAAGTCGAGGAAGACTGCAACGGTATAACGTAGGAGCACCATTTGAACGGATTGCAATCGACATCTTGGGTCCTTTGCCACGGACCTCCAGTGGAAATAAATACATTCTCGTCGTGATGGACTATTTCACCAAGTGGCCTGAGGCATATCCCATTCCCAATCAAGAGGCATGCACAGTCGCAGAAGTCCTAGTGCAGCAATGGGTGTCAAGGTACGGCACGCCCCTACAACTTCATACCGACCAAGGTAGGAACTTTACCTCTGATGTTTTCAAAGGACTGTGTGAACTACTCGGCATAGACAAAACCCGGACAACACCCTTACATCCCCAGTCGGACAGCATGGTCGAGAGGTTCAATCGTACCATTCTGAATAACCTCTCCCTTCTGGTATCAAGGAACCAGCAAAATTGGGACTTGAAGTTGCCATTGTTCCTGCTGGCTTATCGAAACGCTGTCCATGAAACCACAGGCTATACTCCAGCCCAGATGCTGTTTGGACGGGAACTTCGTCTCCCTTGTGATCTCCTGTTTGGTTATCCACCCGATGCGCCTTCATCGCCCGAGGAGTACATCCAAGATCTCCAGGCACGATTTGAGGACGTTCACAACTTTGCTCGGGAGCGAATTCACATTGCATCGGAGAAAATGAAGACAAGGTACGATCTAAAGGCTACGCAACATGAGTTTCAGGAAGGAGAGAAGGTCTGGTTGTGGAATCCTGTTCGACACAAAGGACTCTCTCCCAAGTTACAGTGCAACTGGGACGGACCATACACAGTCTTAAAAAGGCTGAATGATGTAGTGGTGCGGATCACTAAAACACCTTCATCAAAACCGAAGGTGGTGCACTATAATAGGCTAGCCAAGTACCACAAGTAACGTAATATTAAAAGTTAAAAATGTAAATACTGGTAAAATTTGCGCATGCGTAATGTAAATATTTGTATATAAATATTTGTACATATTTGTGAATTTTGTAAATATTTGTATATAAATATTTCAACATATTTGTGAATTTTGTAAATATTTCTCACTTGATTTGTATTTCTATTTTATCGTTATGTGCAACTTAGTTTTTGTGTTTTAGATTGTGTAAATTTGTTTAGTTTCGCCTCTTGACCAAGGGTTGCACTGCCCGGGACGTGCAGTCCTTGGGAGGGGGGCAGTGTTACGAAATTGTAAATAATTGTGTTTATTTTTGTATAAATTCCCCCAAAGAGGCTTAGTAAGTTGATAAAGTGCTAATTTTGTGCATTTCTAGTCGTTTTAACGTTGAAATAGCATTACTTTCCCTTAAAAACGCATTAAAAAGGCCCAGTAATGCAGGTAATGGATTTGGTGCCAAATTTGGCGACTTTTTCCCACCTTGGCGATTTTTTTGGCGACCTTGGCGAGAAAATCCTTATATGGGATATACCAAATATGGAAGCTGTAAGTTGATTGGTTGACCACTTTCTAGAGTTTTCTCGAAAAATCTGGGTTCCATGGAACAGCATATAAGGAGCGCTTCCTCGCCAAGGCAGTCAGTTCAGTTCAGATTTCAGCCAGCTTCGCTAGTGCTTGCATTGCTCTTGAGCCTCTTTGAGAGAGACTTGCTTCAAGTGTTATTGGTATACAGTTTGTACTGTGGATTTGCTATTGACAGCTGTTGTTTAAGCTGTGTTTACTGTTTAATTGAAGCTGATACTTGGTTTATAGACCTGCATTTTTCTGGAATTTTCTGTGAATAAATTACTGAATTTTTGTACGTTTGGCCTTTCATTCTCAGACAACTCACGAACCCCCAAGTACGCAACAATAGATTTTTATCTGATGCTAAATTGGACTTTGCTTACCTTTGCCCAAATGCAATCTGAAAATTCCATAAGAAGTCACTTACTGGCGCGATCTATGTATCATTGGTCTACATATTCACGTTGCCGGAAAAAAAATCGTTAGCCACAGTTTCCATCGATATTTTTATTCACGGTTTTGCTCGAAGCCTGCGTATTGGGTATCTTTTCTGCGTATCCAAGAGTAGAAATAACTATTACGTAAATAATAAAATAAAGAATCACAGAAATTATGTGAAAGTACTGAAATCGGCATCCAATTCTCGTATGCAGGATTTCGAGTATTCTGCATATTTCGTATTTTGTGTTAAAGCACAATATTTTTTGCATAAAATCGGCATTTTATGATTATTATTTTCTCAATTTTGTGATAAAACTAACTTACTTAAAAACTAAACAGCGAACGTAAAACAGACTTTTCACAAAAGTTTTTTCAGAATATTCGCACGAGAAAATTGCGTTTATTTCGATACATTACATGTTGATATTAGTGAAAACAGTCATTTAATAGTCAATATAGTTATTATTAAAATATATATATATATTACATATTTCAGTTTGTTATAAATAAATATAAAATATTTAAAGTTCTTAATTTTCTTTTTAGGGTGAATATTCTGAAGAAAGTAAACGACCGGGGCTAAGTATTTTCTTTGGCAGTAAAAAAAAAAAAAAACACTACTGTGTGGCGAAATAACGAAGTTTAGACAACAATTGTACACTAGAATTGGCAACAGTTTTGCTTGTAGGAGTATATTTTGCTCTAAAATTGAACTTCACTTCCCTGCTGCGTATGGGCAGTTTTTAGGATTAATACAGAACATTATTGTTAAGGGGGATTATTTCCCAAGCAATTTTCCTCAAATAATTTACTCCAAGTAACAAAAATGTTAATGTGAAAGTAAATAAAATATAAGTGCATTTGATTGGTTTGTATTTTATTTCTATTGTGTATTCTTAATGCTTATATGAATAATAAACAGTGGTCTAGTGAGCATAACTGGCACCTGGGATGTGATACCTTTTTAATGTCTCCCCAACCCTAAAAACCTGTAGCAATATCTATCAAACCTGTAGCAGCAACCTGTACCCCAGAGGTGACACAGTGTCTATTTTGTGAAAAGGGTTAAAAGTATGTTCTTTAAATGTATTTTATTTATTTATATATTTACTTATTTTTTTAATTATGTATAGAGGCTTTAAGCACCAATGTCAAATTATTATAAAGGAGAAAAAACAGTGAAAAGTGAAACCGTGTTAGTTTTCTTTATTCGTGACAAATTATTTCATTGTAGCATATCAGACATAGTGGTATTAACTTTTGACAAAATGGCATGGTATCTTTTACCTCTAGAGTACAAAATATAGAGAATGAAATTGAGTAATATTAATATATCCCTAGCAAATATAATGTCTGGGGTATGATCAACCCATCTGTGTCCCCCACTCATTTTTATATCACTGTCACCAAAACTAATGTAAACTCTTACATTGTTTTGTTTAAATTGAAACAGGATATAATTTTCTTTTTTAGGTTTAAAATAATAAAAATAAACAGTAATATAAAATAGCCTTAGATAAATATAGTATATAGATATAATAATGAGTTATACGTATAGTAAAAGCCAAGCAACAGATACAATATCACTGAAACAACATAGACCAATAAGAATGAAGTTTTTTCAAGTAGGAGAAGCACAAAAAGGTGAAAAAAATTCGTCAGGGGAGACCTTTTTCACCCTTAAGCACCAATGTACGATTTTGTTCAGTGGCTATAATAGCAAATCACATAGTTAGGCCCCCTATTGTACATGAAATTAATTGAAGTGAAATTTAAAATGGAACAGGATATTAAATACAAATTAACAAAGAATTTAACAGAAAACAACCTTAATAAACAGACAATACTCAGAAGATGATACATTTGGAGTCACATGGATGAAAAAAGTATATTAATTCAGGAGTTTATTTCTTTATGCAGTAAAACAAGCAAAATTCAAGGTTTAGTGGTTCATAACTGATAAAGAATAATGAAACTTTATGGCAACATGGATATTATGTAAGAGTATTATTACTAATTTTAAGAATAGTTGACTACTCAAATGAAGAAATTTAACATTTAAAGGAATAAGAAATAATGCATATTGATACTACTGCAACAGGCCTGGTTTTTTTTTTTTAATATTTAATTTCACATTCCCATCCAGCCAAACAACACGACCCATCTTCCATTTTCTATCAGTAAAAAGAAAAGGGTTGTACATTTAAAGGTGTTTTTAAAGTATTGCTTTTAACGGTCATTTACAAATATTTTTAATTTAATGATAACCAATTTCATAAAGATGATATGATTGAGGTTTTTTTTTTTTTTTTAATCCAAATAATAGTGAGAAAGTAGACTAATACAATCTACTTATTTGCAGAATTGAGTGGCATGAGGTTTCCAAGGTAAATGAGATAAAAAAAAATATCCTAGCTCTAAAACACAATTGCATTGTATATAAAATGCAATACAAACAATATAAAGATTTGTATTTTTATATATTCTAGGATACTAAAAAATATGTACACAAAAGTGTACTTACGATGAAGCCAAGGTACAATCTGTAAAATAATTAATGCATTAATTAACCACTAACTAAGTTTATCACAGCCATGCCAACATTTTAATTTATTTCGCAGCACTGTATATTCTTGCAATTTCTTCATACCACTATGTAGTGAAATTTTCTCCAAAATGTAATTACAATTAAATAAGAAAAATAATATACCCTTTAGGAAGAGAGGTGTAATAATTATAAGATTAAAAAAAAAAAAAAAAAAAAAAAAACTTTATGTACCATGTTCTTAAATTTTCTGATGAATCATTAATAAAATATGCGAGAATAAAAAATAATATTTAAGCACATGAACTCAGTTCAGTGAACTAATAATAATAATGAAAAAAAAAGCATAATTTTTTAAGGTTCACGTTTAATTAAATGTATTTATTTTATGTCGAAAGAAAATGAACCCGTAAATTTTTTTTGGCAACAATTAAATTATAGCTAATATTTTAATGGCTATTTATAAGGTATTAGGAGCTTATTATTTTCATATTTTAATTAATTAAAAGAAAACTATTCGAAAATATGACTTTGAAGTATTGTGTTGTCACTGTGTTCTGAGCTACTGTGAAAGTTTCAAATGTCTAGCTAGTAGGGAAGTTAGTTAAAAATAGATTGCAAGATTTGTATCGGACAAACAAACACGCAAACAAACAAGAATAGAAGTTAATAAAAACATGGCAAAAAAGAAAGAAGGTACTAACAAAACCAGAAGAAATTAAAATGTTGCCATGTCTAACAGTGTATTATACTATATTGCAAAATATGAAACAAGCTGTATATTTCTTTGTTATTTTTTTGTTCCCTTAAAAAAATTAATAAATAAAAATAAATGCTTGTTTTTTGCTGAGTAAACCACTTCTTGATTTCATCCTTTGCCTGCATCTGAGAATAATTTGCTTTCAGATTTTAGAGTATGTTTTCTTTATTTTAATCTTTAATCTGTCAGATAAACTGAATCCAAAGTAAAGCAACACACACACGATATATAATATATATTGTGAAGCTCATTAATATGAATCTGAAAGAAGGTAAAAAAAATTGTTCATGCTGTCACTAACTTTATATAACTAAACTAATCTTCATTTTGACAGGGATTATGGAAGCAGTTCATACTAAAAGAAATTCACATAAATGAGGTTTGACTTTATTAAATAAAAAAACTCATAAATAAATGCAATAAACGGCAAAGACACAAGTATTGTTTTAGATCAAAATTTTAAACGTTATCTATTATCAGCCTCCCACATCTCCCCCCCCCTCAAAAAAAAAAAAAAAAAAAAAAAAAAAAAAAAAAAAGGAGGAAAATTGTTGGCTGGATTGTTTCAAGAAGTATAATTTTTATACGGCATGAAAGCTACAGTACATGTTGTAGCTTGCATGCTGCACTTACTTTTTTTTTTTCCCTTAAGCAGTCTAAGCATATTTTTATTATTCTGTGAAGAAATTTGTTTTGTAAATTACTCATTACCAAATGTATATATTTCAAAATTATATTCTGATATTCAGAAAATTCATAAATGTTTAGCTACTTCTTGTTTTTTAAAAATTCTTTTTTTCACTTTACAATTTTAAAACAAAATATTAAAAAATATTATTTTATTATTTATATTTTTTAAACAGGAACATTACAATGATTGTGAATTATCCAAATGTGAAAACAGAATTAAAAAAATATACACTATATAAATAATGTATAATTTATAAATTAAATTTTTCTTTAGAATAACATGAATTTAGATTTGTTACGTTTCTGGTCAACTTTTAGGTGAAGAGTGAGTAAACAATGTCATCTTGCTAACAGCTGTAACCCATGTTATTCTATGGGAAAGTTTGTTTTCATTACTCATTACCTAATACATTTTTTAAATTGAAAAAATTCAAAATCATTAAATTAGTATAGTATTTTTAAATAAATTAATTTTTCACATTTTTAATATTTTGATTTGGTAGCTTTAAAAAAAAAAAAAAAAAAAAGAAAATGCCCATAGTAATTTTTTTTTTAATAATATTAACTCAAAATTATTATTATTATTATTATTATTATTTTTGAAAAATCAGTTTTTTAAAATTGAGAGATAATTTTTAATGGTAATTAATTTTCTTAATGTAAAAATTGAATTTTAAAAAATACATTAGATAATGAGTAATTAAGAAACAACCTAAAATAACATGGGCTTGGCTGTTGGTGGGAACAGCATTGCCTTCTCTTAAGCATGTATTTTTTGTATCTGATCCATGCAAACTAACACTTAAACTTAGCCTCATAAATTGTGGAAATATATGAGGGGCAGAAAGGCACTATGCAGCATGAAAGGTGCAGCACCAGGTTGCTGCTTTTTATGTTGCAAATATTTCTTTCTCTCTTTCATGTATAAATGTTGGTCATTTTTTTCATTAAAAAAAAATGAGTAATGTACCCCATTCTCAAGATGACTCGTCAGCCAACCAAATCACGTATTAATATATGGAAAATAATCACTTGTTATTCATTAAATATTGTATCTCCATTTTCCCATTCAAAAATATCCACCAGTTTTAATCCCTTGTTTTCCAAAAACTAATTTTTTAATATTTTATTTCAAAACTGTAAAATGTAAAATTTTGGATTTTTACCACCTTAAAATAAATTAAAAAAAATTGAAAAGATACACTTTTTCTTCTTATTTTTAGTTTTGTTTGAAAACAGGAACTTATTAAAAAATAAAAATGTGTGTGAATGTGAAAACAAAGTTTTAAAAAGAATGAATAATGATTGTTTTTTCATGTTTACGACATTTAACACACTGTGAAACACTAGCTCTTAATAAAAGTCATGAAAATTAATTTAAAATAAGATTTTTTATTTAAAAGGACATTATGCCTCTTCAGAGAGTAAGTGCATATAAGCTTTTTACTATATAGAGGCACAAAAATATAATGTTGCACCTCTAAATTTCAAAGGCACAAAAATCATAAATGTGCCTCTTAATTTCAAAAGCATCATTTGTGCCTCTTAATTTTCAGAAGCACAAAAATGAAAAATGTGCCTCTGAAATAAGAGGCAAAGTTTTAAGAGTGTGTTTCTTCGCTTGTCGGGTTGTGATGAGTACCATTCCTAAATTTCAATTTCATATTTAAAAAATTACAAATATTGCATGTTAATATCTGTCATCAGTTTGTGTATAGTCAGTTCATCAATGTCATACAAGCTTAACAACTTAAGACGTCTTACATTATCTTAAAAAAAAAAAAAAAAAAAAAAAAAAAATTAAGGAATGTAAAAATAAATAAATAATGCAAAATCTTATTTGTGGAAAATTTTTGAAAATTGTGCCATTTTGGGGGAGAATCAACTGTGTTTTGGGGGAAATTTGAAATTTTTATCAGGCAACACTGGTACCTATTATATAAGTTTGTGTATAATAGGTTTCTTTTTTTTTTTCACCCAGAGCTTTATTAGAGTTCTGTTTAAATTTTAAATTAACGCCCGACCCGAATCTACAACAGAGAAAGTTGATGACTTGTACCTGACTTTTTTTAATATCGACCAGGAACTCGACTTCTTTTCACCCGAACCAGAATCTAAATGAAAATTAATAGTTCATCTAAAAATAATACAAAACATTTTAAAGTTATAAAACAAATTTTCATTGTCATACGTTGGTATATCATTTTCAAAAGAATAAAAAATGTAATTACTAATACACTACGTTAAAAATTAAAAAATCTGAAAAATATACTACTAATAATTTTTAACCATTTACTAGTGTTCTGTATTTAAAATGTACAGAAAAGGGGCTACAAGTTTAGCGTTTGTGTTTTATTGTTTATCATAGACGCACATAAAAATATTAAAATAATACAGTATTGCAGACAGCCAACTAAACGTCCGTTCTTATATATTTAAATCTACATTTCAATAACTTCTTAAAAACATGTGCAAGCAGTGTTGCCAGATAGAAATTTCAATTTTTCCTCAAAACAGTTAATTTTTTCCCAAAATGGCACAATTTTTCAAAAATTTTCCCAAATGAGATTTGGCAATGTTTTTTAGATAATGTAATATGTTTTAAGGTGTTAAGCTTATGTGACATTGATAAACTATACACAAACTGATGACAAACATGCAATGTTTGTAATTTTTACTTTCTTCTGTATTCAATAGAAGAAAGTATTGGATTCTTAAAAATTTTCGACTTCTGGTTTTCGACGGATTTGCGCGTTTTGAGAGGTCTAGAACTCGATTTGACCATTTTTAGAAAATGTCTGTCTGTCTGTGTGTGTGACAAAAATTTTGTGGCATCTGTATCCTCGAAACTACTGCTCAGAATTACATATAAATTTATATGTACATGCACCTTGACCTAAATTAGTGCCTATCAACTTTTGGTGTCAGCCGCTCAGCAGGGAGGGCTGCTATACAATGACTTCCGCATTTTAAGGTGAGGCTATATCTCAGGTTCTATTGCGTATACTTGAAACAAAACTTGATATGCGAGAAGAATATTATGTGATATTATGCTGAATCAAATTGAATGCTTATCGGCCTACAGGTGTCGCTGCTATACAGCGATTTCAGCAATTTTAGGGAATGCTATAGATAACGAAAATTGCACAGAATTGCAAATAAATTTACATGTAGATGCACCTTGACCTAAATTAGTGCCTATAAACTTTTGGTGTCAACCAATCAAGAGGTGGTGTTTTTCCCCAAGAACAAAATTTTCCCCCAAAACCACGAAAATTTCCCCCAGTCTGGGTGCAAGAGAAAAAATATTAATTTTCAATTAAGTTTACAGTCTATTTTCCCAAATTCTTATGTACTTACTGTCATTCACTACGGTATGTTTGTGAATCTCAAGCTAATAAAAAATGCGCCTCCATTAAGGCGCTTCCATAAGCTTTTTTATTTGTCTCTCCGTGGCTAAGGTGGTTAGTGTGCCATGTTAGTAACGCGGTGGTCGAGCGTTCGATACCCCGAAGTAGAGGTGCAAGGCTTTCAAAACACCCGGTTTTTTCCCCTGGAAATTTAAAACAAAATTGGGAATTTTGAAATTTCCCCAAAACTGGGAATTTTGAAATTATGAATATTTTTATAACTTTTGTTAGTTATTTAGTCTCCGATCTTTAAATCAACTTCAACTTTAATTCCTGCATAGATTTCCTTTTCGTTTCCCTTTCCAGCTAATTCGAGCATCTTCGATGTTTATTCCGAAAACGAAGAAAATAATTAATTATAATTATTGCGGTTCTTACACTAACAGTAAGTTTCTGTCATTATTCATTAGTACTATTTTGTTATGTTCTTGAGATATCCTTTCCATTCTTAAAGAGAATTAATAACATTTAAATTTTTCTATTCATAATTGGTTTATGAATGTACAATTAGAGAATTGGACTTAAGATTTTAGGAAAAAAAACCCCAACTAAATTCAAGTTTCATTAAACTTAAGTGAAGTATTTAAGAAATTAGTTTGTTACCTGATAATTTTTAAATTGTTCATTTTCTTTCTTTTTTTTTTATTACAACAAAGGAAAAAAAAAAGAAAAAGAAGAAGAATTCTTAAATTTAATATGTTTTAAGGAAATATGTAAGTAATTTTAGAAATTTCCCCACTTGTTGTGTTAGAAATGCAGAAATTTTTAAGAAGCAAAATTTTTTTGTTATGTTTGAATGCAGAAATTTAAGGCAAAAGTTTAGTATTAAAACATAAAAATGTTTTATAAAAATTAATTCATCGATACATTCAGAAAGTAGTGCACAAACATATTTGAAACATTTTTTAAAACTCAAAATTAAAAAATTGTTTGCAGGGAGCAACATTGTATGCATATTTTTATAATTCTAAAAGAATTATGCAATTATTTACAAAAAAAAAAAAAAAAAAAAAAAGTTTTTATGTATATTCACGTTTGTAACGACAGATAGATGGCACAAACAGAGCAATAACAAATGGCCAACCATAGCAATGCATCGGTCAATGGAAGTCTATTTCTTCTTCTTCTTCTTCTTTTTTTTTTTTTTTTTGTATTAAGGTGAAATTTATCATTTCACCTTAATACAAAAAATTTTGCAAGGTCATAACTTCGAAAAGATTTATGTGATATGATACATTAAGAATTTGGGTTTCAAAAGTTTTTTTTTTTTTTCCAAATAGATTATAAAAGGATATAAGTAATCAAAATAAATGAATCACACATTTGGTTATTGCCAGAGAGGGAGCTTGTTTTCAACAATTGATGTTTATTTTACTATAATAATTTGGGTAAGCGAATATTCACTTATGGGTAGCAAACAGATTTCTGCTTATTTAGTAAAAAAAATGTTTTGAAAGGTCTCCTCAAGTCGACCTGACTTTGAAAACTAAACCAATCCGTGTTTGTAATGATCGATAGATGGCGCTTTTCTAACTTTTGTTGTTAGTAAATATAATAGCCACGTGTATTTATTATTGTTGTATTTGTGTTACTACTTAATGTTTGTGCTATAATTTCTCCGCCATTACATCATGGAAAATCGATTGCCTTTGGAAAAAATATTTCAGTTTATTCAAAGTTCGATCGGAATTAGATGTTTAACTGAAGCTGAACAAATATTAGTTTCAAATATTCTTTACTTCCATTAGCCGAAGCAACTCAAATTTTAAATTTGTCATTTGGAAATAAATGGAAGCTTAATTCTTACCGGATTTATTAATTTTTATTCAATAAATATTTGTGAAACTAAACATCGAATATACAGCAAGCAATGGCGTCTCGACGAAAGCAATCCATGGTATTGTTAATTTCAACTTAGCCCACCAGAGGGCGACCATTTCATTACAATCGCGGATCCCGACCAGAACCCAAACACGAAGCACAGTAAAAAAGAAAAAAAAAAAATCCAGTCAAACCGACACTAAGCCGAACTGCTGGTCGGTTCAGATTCGGGTAAATTCGGGTTATTTAGACCTGCTAACTATGCTAGTTCATCCGTTATGGTATTAGGCCCCGCCTTTTCTTCACACCAGAATAGTTGTAGAGTAATATTCAGAAATATATTTTCATGATTAAATAAGAAGGTTATTGCTCTACAACTATTCTGGTATGAAAAAAAGGCGGGGCTTAATACCATTACGGAAAACTAGCATAGTTAGCAGGTCTAGGTTATTCAATCCGAGGCAGGACTCTAAGCTTTAAAGCTACCCAGTGAAAATTTCTTAAAATATGCTCCGATATATAATGGCTAAAACCATTGTATTTTTAGTAATTTTAAATATAATTTTTGAAAATATGCCCTTTCGTTATTGGTTGCTACTCTGGTTTTATAATCTGCTTCCCTGTCTGTATATCGTGAAGCTAGAGAGGAGGAGAACCAACGCCGTGTTATGAGGTCCCGATTTCCAACTGAGCTGCTACACCGACTGCTATTGAACACTTTCTAAAGCAACATTAATTCTAAACGAATTTGGGAAGAAAATAAATAATTTAAATTGTGTTTGAATTATAATAGACTTATTTTACGGGGTGTCATAAAACTCACGTAGGAATATATATATATATATATATATATATATATATATATATATATATATATATATACATATAATATTTCCTAAAATACTTTATTTTCTTTCTTATTGTCCCCAATTTTATTTAATATAATTTTCGATGTTAGAAATAAATTTCAATTATTTTTTATGCATTTTCCTATTTTTAAATGCTTCCATGTTTATTTTAAAGAATTTTATTTGTTTAGATTGTAAGAAGTTTTAATCCATAAAATTAATGTGATGAAGATAAAATTTTCTTTGCAAAATGATTAACACATTTACTCCCCCCCCCTATATGATAATAATGTTTTTTCTGATTTGGGTCCTAGATAGATGCATTGCCTTTGTATTGATTTTTTCAAAACGAACATAGCCTATATTTACTCGCGTTTTGAAGTAAATCACTAAAAACTTCAAACGGTTAAAATGACGACTCTCACTAAGAATTGAACAAAGCACTTCCCACTTACCCGGTTTCGACAGCAGAACCTCATAGCTACAGGTGGAGCTTTATTTGGAAGGGAAAAAAAAAAAAAAAAAAAAAAAAAAAAAACTGATGAAATGCATGCTTTATATGTGATGTAAAAATGACTTTAAAATTTTATTTAAATGAAATTCGCGTCATTTCTATGCTTTTATGTTTTTCCTAATCATTCCAATTTTTAATTCAAAAACTTATACTATTAGCTTTTAAAAATGTAAACAATTTTAATGAAAAGCTAAAAAGCGGCTATTTATATCAATATTCTTTTTTCTTTTTATCCATTAGTAATAATTAAAAATATGTATTTTAACTTTTAAACTGTTTAAAATAATAATAATAATAATAATAATAATAATAATAATAATAAAAATAAAATAAAATAAAATAAATAAATAAATAAATAAAATAAATAAATAAATTTATGAGCTGAAAACCTGAAAAGTTTATAAAATATATTAAGCGTCGGTGGGATGAAGATAAAATAGTCCTTGTAAAATAATCCACACATTACTTCGCCTCCCCCCTCCCTTGCTAATACTGTTTTATTTGCACTTGGGTCCTACACCTAAGTAGATTGCCTTCGTATAGGTTTTCCTCGGAGGAAGGATAGACATGGAGAGGGCGGGAGCTCGTTTAAGTGAAGCTCCAACTGTAACCGTTTCAGCCATATTGGTTCACCCAAAACATTTCCGAAAAACGTGTTGGGTAGTGAAAATTATGACATTTTTTGTGTTTTTCTTCGAATAAACGTTTCATTTTGAATTTTTAGCTTACTTTCAATTATATGTATAATTAATAATGCCGTCTTGTTCGGCATTTTGCTGCACTAATAGACCATCAAAGAAAATTCCGGGGATAAATTTTCACAAGTACCTTTAATACTTGTTGATTTTTGTTTTATTATTTTAATGAAATGTACGCTATTAAAAATTATTAGATTACCATATAGATTTAGTTGATTATATGCAGAATGTTACAAGCCTTTTGAATAAACATTAAAAGTATACATTTTCCGAATGAAGATATAATTTTTAAATAGTTAATCTCTTTCATTTTAACATTACAAAGAATTTTGTTTTAGCATTGAACTCAGGTCGTATTCGTCTACTCAGCTGTTCCCATTGCTTTCTCTGCAATTCAGTACATACATGATAGGACTCTTCAGAAAGACACCCCCCTACAAAGAGACCGAGGTCGTAGATAGTTGGACTTAACCCAAGCACCAATACCATTTTTGAAATTAGTAAGTTTTCAATATGTATATATATATATATATATATATATATATATATATATATGTATATATATGTATATATATTATATAATGCATTTGATAATAAAAAAAAAAAATAAAAAAAAAGAATGAGAACGAAGAATAGTCAGTCAAATAAATCACCACAGAAACATACACAGGCCAAACAAAGTAACATAGTTATCTTGATTGATTTCTTGATCTAAATTGGTTTAATTTATGTATATATATATGTGTGTAGATAGGTAGATAGATAGAAAATTAACTAATTTAAAAAATGGTGTTGGTGCTCGGGTAAATTATTAGCCCAATTATCTACATTAGAGTGAGGGGGGGGGGTTGTTATTTTTTGCATTGAATATTAAAGCGCCTAGTTTCATTTGTAATTTTTTACAAAAATTTGCAATGTAAATTCTTTTTATTTTTTTAATTATTATTCAAACAAAATTGTTTGTTTTGTTTCTATTGCATAAGAAAACAAATTGCTACAAATAACTCATTCAAGTGCAAGGGTTTAAAACAATGGATATGAAATAAAAGAATTCTTTCCTTAAATTATAACAAACAGGGATCAAGAAAGCTATTTTAGAAGGGTTTTATAAATTTCTACATACTTGCCAACCTTTTAATTTTAAACTAGTATGTTGTGGCCATCACACGACTTTCTTATTTATTTTCCTATACAAATTCACTTAGTAAAATTACTTATTAACATTATTATATATAAAAAAAATTATCTTCCATGATAATGCAGACGATTTCCATAGTAGAGAAGTAGTATAACACTAAATAAAAAAAAAAAAAAGTCAATTTTATTGTCACTATTACAATTTTTTTTTAAAAAAAATGAAAAAAATCAATATCTTTAATTTAAATTATCGCAGATCGATGGTTTAACCATTCCTTTTAAAGGTATTGGCGAGCTCTTTTGAAAGATACTCATCATGAAAATTTACTCCCCTCGAGGAGGGACTTCCCCCCTCCCCAGGGGGGAGAGGCGAGGCTCCTACACATACAAAAAAATTTCCCAGTTGACTATCTCTATTATAAATAATTCTTGTAAATTTCATAACGATTATTAAAAAATATTTATCTTCATGCACATTTATACAAAATTTTGTCCTATATCACCATGTTAAGAATTTAGAAAAAGCGGGATGGCAACACAACCTGTAAGACAATTTTTACCAAAAGTTGATAGGTACTAATTTATGTCAAGGTGCAACTACATACCAATTTGTATGAAATTATGTGCAGTAGTTCCTGAGATACAGTTGCCACAAATTTTGTCACACGCACACACAGAGACTGACAGACAGACAGGCATTTTCTAAAAATGGTCAAATCGTGTTCCACAGCTCTCAAAACGTGTAAATCCATTAAAAACCCGAGGTCGAAAATTTTTTCGAATCCAATATTTTCTTCTATTGAATATAGAAGAAAGTAAAAACAGTATAATTTATAAATTGACATTTTTAACAATAGAGACTGAATTTATATAAATATATAATTGACAAAAAGGAAAATATATGAATATTTACATAAGATTTTCTAAAAATAGTAATATTCTTTAAATAAATAGCCCATTTTTCAAATAAAATATTGAGATTATGTATATTAAAGAATTAATTTCAAACACCAAAAATAGGACAAATAAAATATCGTCTTACATTAGTAGCGGATTTTTCTTTATTAAGGAAAGAACAATTAAATTGATGTTCATAACAATTTTAAATTAAATTTTCATTGTATTTAGGAATTAAAATGATCTTGAGATTTTTATCAGATAATGAGGATCAGAATTTAGTTTTTAATTATGTTATCTGGCTGAAAATACACTCACAATGACTACGTAAATATATTTAATTACAAAAACATTATTTAAAAAACCCAAACATTTAAAATTATTTTGAGATAATTAAAATCAGTATTGCAATTTTTACACGTACATTTAATAAGCCTCACAGCATAGCAACGCTACCTGTTGGGAAATTTACTACAAAGCGTTATCAGGATAAAATCCCATTAAGATATAATTAAATATAAAATTTTACGAAATTATATACAACAGATGATAAAATATAGCTTTATCTTAAAGGGATAAATATGCATAGTAGCGCCACCTAATGGGCGATTTACTCCGAAATATTGTCAGTACCAATTCATATGAATATTTAACTAAATATAAAGTTTTGTGGAATTCCACCCATTACTTAATAAAATACAGCGCCCAGAAAATTTTGATAACACATGCACGATACATAGTCAGACTTGCATTTTTAAAAATGGTCAAATCATTTTCAAGACTTCACAAAACGTGTAAATGCATCAAAAATTTTCACGAATTCAATATTTTCTCCTTCCGAATAGAAGAAAATAATAAAAATCATTATTTTTATCATTATCACAGTTTCAAATAGAAAGCAACCTGTATTCTCGCCAATTTAACATAATCTTAAAGAATATATTTCTTATAAGTTTTTAGCTTTTTCAATGTGATATTTAACTTTAAATAAGAAAGTTATTCCAGGCCGCTGTGTTGTGTAATTTTACGGCATGAAAAAAGGAAAGGAAAAGAATATTTAACGATAAAATGCTCCTACCTTTATTTCATTATAAAAAAAAAAAAAAAAAAAAATTGATACACTAAACAAAAAGTATTTCTCAGTATTTTTGAAGGCTACACCGTGATTTATACCCTTTTTTCATACGTTTAACGCTAACGGCAATAGAATTTAAGCGAATGTTTTGGGTGCCCAGTTAAAGGGACCTCATACAGTTACTTCACTCTTTCTCCATTGAAAACCGGCTCTCGCCGTCTCCATTCTTATCCTTAATCCGGGAGGTTTTCTTAAGGAGACCAAACCTGTTTTTTGCTCGAGTTTTTAAATAGACTACAGAAAAATCCGAACGGTTAATTTGAGGACTGTGACCTGGAATCAAACCGAGCACTTCACACTTACTAGATTCGAAAGCAGAACATAACGACTACCGTTGGAGTGTGTTTTATTTCAAAGGAAAATATATATATATATATATATATATATATATATATAGTAATATATAAATGCAGAAATATATAAACAAATGAATGAAATTAAATGTAGAAATATAAATACACAAATGAGTGAAATTATACCCCAAAAAACACTGAGATCTTCATCAGGGAGGCCCCTCAGTGTAGGGGTGAATGAGAAGTTTCTGAAAGGACAGTAGCTATAAGCTAATAACTATCCTTAGCCCCCAACTTCTCACCAAACAGAAAACCACCAATAACTGAAGAGAAATCAAACATACATATAATGTATAAAACTACTAAAAATATTTTATAAAATTATCAAATTGTAAAAGTTACAAAATTACATCAATTCATTTAAAAATATATACAATACAAAAGAGAATTACCGAAGGTAAACAAGAAAGTATAAAAAGAAATAAAAATTACAACCTTTCAACTGGAACACAAACTATCTTCGGCCAACGGGGCTACTCGTTGGTAGAACCAACCGAGACAGGAAAACTCTGAAAAGTCACAGTTAAAAATTGTGACGGGAAACAGTTAATTTTCAAGGTACTTTTTAAGTCTTCAAGAGCATATTTTAAATCTTTATTATTGCAAATAGAATGAATTCTTTTAAGCTGTGCGAACATAATATTTTTTAAAACTTTTCTACTCATATTTGAAAACCAATTAGTAAGACTTTAAAATTAAAGATGAAGATCTCAGTGTTTTTTGGGGTATAATTTCATTCATTTGTGTATTTATATTTCTACATTTAATTTCATTCATTTGTTTATATATTTCTGCATTTATATATTACTATATCAAAGTTTTGCATTTCCTTTCGCTGCAATCTTGCGCATTGGTTTGTAATTCTCCTATTGGTTTTTCTTATCAGTAAAACTTATATTTTTATATATTTTCCTGTCAATTGTTTTCTATATATATATATATATATATATATGATGAAATGTATGCTTTGTGTATGTGATGTAAAAATTATTTTAAAATTTTATATAAATCAAATTTGCATTATTTCCATGAAAAATTATTCTTTCTAGTCAATCTGATTTTATTTAAAAAATTTATACCATTAGCTTTTAAAAATATAAACAGTTTTAGTCAAAAGATAAAAAGCGGCTATAAATCACTATTCTATTTTTATTTATTTATTTGATTCATTAGTTAGAAGAAAAAAAAAAGTATTTTAACTCTCAAAATAAAAAAAGGAAAAAAGAAAAAGAGTTTGTAAAATTTTTTTTATTTATGAACTGAAAACCTGAGAAATTTATAAAGTAACATTAAATATAATAAACTCAATGGGATGAAGGTGAAATTTACCTTGCAAAATTATCAACACATTCACTTTAAACCTTCTCACCTTTAAAGCTGTTTTATCCGCACTTGGTAGACCAAGGTAGATTGCCTCCATATTGGTTTTTAAAAGAGACCTGGCCTGTATTTGCTCAAGTTTTGAAGAAAACCACAGAAAACGCCGAACGATGAAGTTAACGAGTGTAACCTGGAATCGAACCAGGCGCTTCAGGTCAACCAGTTTATTTCAAAGTAAGAAATTTATTTAACTGAAAAATGTATGCCTTGTATGCAGTGGAAAAGTTACTTTACAGTTTTATCTACAACAATTTGCATTATTTCTCTGCAAAATTACATTTTTTAGTCATTCAAAAATTAATTCAAAAAATTTGCACCATTAATTTTTTAAAAAATGGTAATGATTTTAATGAAAAGGAAAAATGCGGTTATTTAAATCTCTATTCCAAATTTATTTTTTATTTTTAAAATAATAATAATGATAATAATAAAAGTTTTAGCTTTTCGAATGCTAGGATCCACTAACGGCGAAGAAGTCCTGTCATTGAAACTGTAGACATGAGGTGCTGGGTTTGATCCCTGGCCGCGCTCGTCGGCTTAGCCGTTCGAAGTGTTCGGCGGTTTTCTCCGAAACTAAGTTAAATACGACTAAGATCATTTAGAAAGACCCCCCCTTATGGAAGGCACTCTCACAAAGGCCTAGGATCCTAGTGCAATCAATCAGCCTCAATTTTAAAACCATCAACAACTTTTAAAATGTTAAAAAAAAAAAAAATCAGCTTGTAAAATAATTAAATTTATGAACTATAAAATTTTCTTTTAAATTTATAACCTAAAAAATTAATAAAATATATTAAATACAATAAATTTACTGTGCAAAAATCTCTTGCAAAATAATCAAAACATTCACTTCACTCCCCCCCTCCATGATATCGTTTTTCCTAATTTAGGTCTTAGACCTAGGTGAATTGCTTCATATTGGTCTTTTTAAAGGATCCTAGCCTGTATTTACTCGAGTTTTGAAGTAAACCACAGATAACTCCGAACGTTTATTTTGACGACCGTGACCTGGTATCGAACCAAGCACTTCCCACTGCCTTGTTCTGAGAGCAGATCCATAGTGCTACAGTTGGAGTATATTTTACTTCGAAGAAAAATAAACTTATGAAATATATGCTTTGTATGTGACGTAAAAATTATTTTTAAATTTTATCAGTATCAAAACTTACATTATTTCCGTTTTAAAATTTTTTCTATGTATTCCAATTTTAATTAAAAAATTTATACCATTAGCTTTTAAAAAAACGAAACAATTTTAATCAAAAGATAAAAAGAGACTTTTTATATTACTATTCTATTTTATTTAACCTGTCTGAAAAACCGGAAATGGGGATAGAAATGAATCAACGTTAGTGGTCACGTCGTGGTCAAAGAGACCGATTTGAGAATTAAAATGTTTTTAACAGCTTAAAAAATAGCAGGAATCACTTGAAAACATACTGTGCTAGAGGACATCCAACCAAGATGAGGTACTCAGAGTTTCCCCACTTTCTTTTTAAGGGGTGATCTGCAGGAGAAATTTATAAGCGATGGGCGGCAAAAAGACTGATATGGGACTACTAACGGGTTAATCTAAATCACCTAAAATTAATAATAATAATAATAATGAGCATCATCTGTCAGGAACAATTCCGGTTCCACCGCTTCAAAACAGACTTTTGGTAGACATTTTATTATTATTATTATTTTTTTATTTTTTTTTATTAATCTGCATAAATGTTACATCATTAGAAAGATCTTTCAAAACTGAACATTTTTTGTACTTACACTTTTCCTTTAATCTCAATATGTAAAAAGATTTTAACGAAAGTTTATAACTACAATTGCAATTCTAAAATACCCATGGAGGAAATAATTAAAATGTAATATAAAATTCAATCATAAAAATTATGAGCGAATAGTTATTATACCATTTTCTTGCAATCATGATAATGTATTAATCTGATATAAACTAAGGCTCCTATATATACGAGCTGGCGCATCAGGCATTTTGTTGCCTTAGGGTTGCCACATGTACCCAGCGCGTTTCTCTGATAAACAAACGACAAACATTTTTTTAATCGTCTTACGTTTCTTTAGAGTAACTTGTTTTATTATATTTCATAATTTTAGCTAAGTGAACTATGGTATGGAAGTTTGTTTAGCGATAAACTGCTATAATCATTCAAGAAGTGAATATAAAGCGTTCACAGACTTTCTATTACTGTGTATTTGAGTTTTTTCGACATTTTATGAAAGAAACAGAAACCGCCCTAACAACACATCTTACCTCAGAACATCCATAGGATATCCTCAGAATAAAATGACATCCTGAGAATGTACTGTGAAAAAAAAATGTGTTTTTAGGAATATTATTGTTGCTTATTGCTCTTATTTTGACCGGATTAGCTTCAGATCAAGATTTCTTAAAATCATTACGGAAGCGTTAAGGACACCAAGCGGGAATGCTGTCCTCTTCGGAGGCAAAAAAATGGCGGTGATGCGCCGGCCTATTATTTTATTTAGGGGCTCTAATATAAAGTAAGACTCCTATATGATAAGAGCTGGCGCAGTGTCCGCCATTTTCTATCCCGTCTGAGAAAGTGTTGGCTGTAGAAAAAGCTAGGTTACCTGATTAGCGTTGTTATCGCTTTTAAACTTCAAAACAGATCAAGTGAGCTAGAACTTCTTATCACGAAACAAACAAGTTTGCAATTTTAAGAACATCGCCAGCATTCTCAAAACTGCAACCCTTCACGTTAAAAGAAATGTAATATTAAAGTTAATTTTAAAAGAATTTAAAACAATAACTTAAAAAAACAGTGCATTCATATTTAACTTGTCAAACAACTTTGAAAATAAAATGAAATAATTTGAAAATAAGGGAAATCTTATGCTACAGGTTGTGCTCTTGCTCCGGGTATTCACGAGTTGCATCTGCAATTTATAATCCACTTTTTCCTTCTTTCTGGATTAGAAGAAAATATAAACAGGCGGTGCCCTTTTCTGGAGTTATTCGTGCAATTTATTGTAGAAAAACCACCAATAATAAATAGTCAGCCTGTCTATGTAGGAGTTCTAATATAAACAAACAGTTGATTGTGACGTCATATTTATCAAATTAGATATTTTAGAATTAATTAAAATATGAAAATAATTTCAAAATTGGACATTTATATTTATGATTGTTGGCAAAAAAATTTACCAGTTATTGTTATATATATATATATATATATATATATATATATATATTTTGAGGGGGGGGGGCATAAGATGAAATAATTTTTTCACGCGAAAAGTTAAAAAATGTTAAATTTGCCCATGCATATAAAAAATACTTATTAAAATGAGTCGAAGAAGGAAGCGAAATAAGTACAGAGTTATATTACAATAAATACAGTCGGTAACAAAAGTGTCCGAACACTAGCAAAAATTCCTATGTGAAAAAAGTACACATCATACGGTTTTGTTAAATAAATCCTTGTCGAATCCTGTTATTAGTCAGTGTAAGAACATGATTCGATAAGGATTTATTTAGCAAAACCGTATGAAGTGTACTTTTTTTACATAGGAAATTTTGCTAGTGTTCGGACACTTTTGTTACCGACTGTACGATATATAAAATGATACGTTATATTAGACCTATCGTCCAGGGTTAGTAGGTATTTTCGTTAAAAGAAATGGTTTGTTCGTTCGGTGTAACTTGCACATTAGTTCCATCTAGGGTGCCTAGATTACTAAGAGTGACGACAGTTCTCAGTGCGCAACCGCTGTGGATGAAACCTTGGGTTGCTTACGTGCAGAGCCTGATTAAGGCAGGGGCATACGGGGCATTTGCCCCGGGCCCCCACATCAGAGGAGGCCCCCAAATAGAAAGTTTATTTAACGTTTCCTTCTTTAATGAACTTTTTTAAAACAAAATATCAGTACAATGTAAAATCCGGCTTAATTGAGCCATCGTAATTGCGAAAATTTATCTGAATTCCCTAATGTCAGCAAGGATATGAATTTTTTGCAGCTAGATGACAAAGTTAACAATCAGAAATAAAATGGATCTATAGTGAGGTGAAAATTTTAAATACCTCCATAAAGTTTGGTTTTTCATTACTGAAGGAGTGAAGCAGAGGGGGGCCCCCAAAGAAGTGTTTGCCCCGGGCCCCAATTAGGCTAAGTCGGGCCCTGCTTACGTGAGCTACGAGTGGGGTTGATTCTTTCTAGGTATGACATTTATCTTACGTTGGCGAGAAAACGCTTCTGGTGAACATTTACTTTTCTGGCGGGATATTTAATTTTCTTAGAAGTAAAAAAGACTTAATTTATTCATAATTCGTTCAAATTGAATTGAAATTAAGCATTTTCTTTTCACTATATTATTTTTAGTTTTGTCAAATAACAAGTTATCAATAGACTTAAATTGCCAAATTTATAAAAAGAAAAAAAAAAAATTACTCTTAGGAACAAAAATTTGCGTTTTTTAACAATTTTATTTAATAATTATTTTTATTTTTTCTGTGTGTTAATTTTCGATTTATTATTATTATTATTATTATTAAACCATTATTTTTAACTTAGAATTTTAAAAAACCAAACTGAACTTAAGAAATTATTTGTTTATAGTGAATTAAGGGAAATTTTTCATTTAAGAATTTATAATGCATCCTGATTTAATTTCATTATTTTTTCATTTTCTAGCACAAAAGTTCTTTTAAATAAACTTTACTATTTTTTCCTTAATAAGTTTAATTTTTGAAATATTAAGAATATAAGAATAAATTGGTCATTTCTAATTCTTTACAGACTATTTATTTATTTATTTATTTTTTTTTTTCATTTTGATATTATGTTCACGATTTAACGGGACGGGGGGGGGGGGGATTCTACCCGAAATAATTGTTGCAGGCTTTCAGAATCTATGGGTTTTATATTATTTGCTTAAATTAATTAATAAATTAATTTTAAATTAACAAATTATGTTTTATTTCATTTATTATTATTTTTTCTTACATTTGCGGAAATTAGTGTTACTAAAAATAAACATACATGCATTTTGTATTTAGAATATTTTAAAAGTAAAGTATGTGTATAGTTTCGTTGTGAAAATATTGACATATGCAGTAAAAATATGTAAATATCTGTAAAATATGTGCACTTAAAACTTTGACTATTATTTTATATTTTAACCACTAAACAGTATTCTAGGTGATCCTTTCCGACCATTAAATTACCAAGACTGGCGCGAACAATGTATAATAAATTGTTAGACGATTTAACTATGAAAATCAGAAAACCCTTTAAATGTAATTGAAAATTAATCGCAGAAAAAACTTTCAAGTGCATAAAGAACAATCGAAAATGTAAAAATTCTTACTTCACACAAATAGCTTGCATTAGTTGGTTCCCAATTAATGGATTTAACTTTGGATGCCCAAAGTTTTCTCCTTTCGGGATCTTTAGGAAACACTTTTAACTTATAGCCTTGCTCAGAGTTTGAGCAATTAAAAGCAGAATAGCCCGTCATTTTTTAGAAAAAAAAAAAAACTGAAATTTTGATTACAACAATAATAAAGGTAAATGAATGGTAGAAGTAATGCATATAATAGGAAATATGCCATTAAATTTAGGAAATGACTTATATATATATATATATATATTTTTTTTTTTTTTGAGGATCAGTACAGTAAGCTATACCAATTAATCTAATAAACTAATAATAAGTTTTGTCTAAGTTCAAGTGTATTAAAAAAGAATTTTTAAACGTAAAAAATAAATAATTTAAATTGATACTAACTGTCTTTTTTTTATGTGCATATTTTGTATAAATGTGCTTAATGGATCTGCAAGGAAGGGCAGGAGATATTGATAAGAACATTTATCAATAAAATTTAAAACGGTAGCATTTTATTTTGCCTTTTTTTTTTTTTTTTTTTTTTTAGATTTATTTAAGCAATCATTCACCTACTTTACATATTAACCATCTTAACTATCATGTTTCATATATTTATACACTATAGAAGTTGAGATCTAACTTTCCTAAAAAATCAGGAATTTCAGCATAGTAGCACCATTTGTCAACTAATATGCATAAAAAGTTGAAAGACACCAGTTTATGCTAAAATGCGACAAAATAAAAACTTTCGTAAAATATTGTGCATTAGATCTTGATCTCGAGCTACCATAAAAGTTTTGTAACATACACTCATACAGAGAAAGAAAGAGATGTTTTTAAAATTAGACTTTATTTATTTATTTATTTTAAATTGCAAGCACTATAAATAAACGGGGTGAGGAGGGTTAGGAGGGCGGCAGCTCCCCTCACATAGAATTTTATGCCAAATGAAACAATGCCCTACACCTTTTTTAGATTAATTTTAAAGTACATTGAACTATATTATTTTACCTTACTGAACTGAAGACTTGATATGCGATCTGTCTTTATAACATTGAAATACAGTGTAAAAAAAAGAGTCGTGTGAATGACACACCATATAATGTAATCTAAAATCGTATCATCATTCTTTTTCTAATGAAAGGTATCACCAGATTTAATTCACACCCCATGTAAACATTCCTAGGGGAGAAATAATATGCCCCGCACGAAATAAATGTTTTAACAAACAATTAAAAAGAAACAACTTTTGTAAAATATTTAAATATATTTATAAATTTTAATACTTTCAAAATTCACTATTTTCGAAAAAGAAAAGGAAAAAAAAAAAAAAAAGAAGAAACGAAAAGAAAGAAACTAATGAATTAATTTCTAGTTATTTTATTTTTATCTTTATTTTCAAAATAGTAAATAACTATTAATTTTATTGAATAAAATTAAACATTAATTCGTAATTAGTCAGAGATAGTAAATAAGAAACAATTTATATATACCTTAGTACATACTCTTACACATAATACAGACAGAGATACACACTTATAAAGCTTTTAGCTTTCTCTAAGAAAAGATGTTAAAACACTGACGAAGAATCTCTCGCCAAGTACCATGTTAAATATCGCCAAATGTTTCTACTTTCCTTTTTCAATGAAATCATTTTTTTTTTAATTTAAAATAGTACAAAAATGGGACATAGGTAATTTATTTATTAAATAAGATGATTACAGATCAGTTATGACAATAATCATACAGTATTTTTTCTATTTATATTAATTTATAAGCTATGAAACAGGCTAGTAAAAGAATTTGCCTATCACGCCCATCAATAAAGTCAATAAAACAGATTAATAATTAACATTATTCAGTAAAATATGTTTTGATATTTTTACAAATAATCTTTCTTAATGTATTTCTGATAGAAAAAAAAAATTAAATTTACTTAATATCAAGAGATAAAAATGCTTTTTTCGACATATGAGAAACACTCAATGTAAAACCTACGGAGCATCATCCAACAATCGCCCCCGGCGGCTGATGGTCAGTCTTGTCCAATGAGAATCTGTCACAGATCTATCGCCACTCTTATCTTATCAAGGCACCCTAGTCCCGTCAGGTACAACTTGCATATTAGTCCCGCCAGGTGCAACTTACACATTAGTCGCCTTTAAATATAATGTCCAGCGAAGCTGACAAAGCATTCGTTGATTCACTACCTTAACTGATTTCACATCCCGTTATTTTTGACGGGGTTATATACTAGTATATATACATACATGCATGTATAAAGATGAAAAAAAAAAAAATGAAAATTAGAAAGAAAAAAAAATTATTTTAACTATTTTGAAAATTGGAAAATTTTATTTATTACTTCTTACTTTTAAAATCATTATTAAAAAACTAATGTATCTTACTTTTCAAAATTAATTGATTAAAATAAAAATGATAAAATTTTTAAATAATTTCTACATGAAAACGTAATATATCTTAGCACTTAGAATTAATGATTTAAAAAAATAAAAATAAAAAAAATGTTCAAATAATCCCTTTATTTCTCTATATTCTCCCACTAATGGCATGACAATTTCAAGCCATTTTTTTTTTTTTTTTTAAATAAGTACCTAAAATTACTTAAATTTTATTAAAAAGCAATTATTTCCATAAGCTTTCAATGCTAATCTGCTATAACGGCTAATCTTTACGCCATCTAGCGACCTGTTGATTAACTAAATTTTCTGCCGAATCCCCAATCTCGTTTTCCCTCCTCCCTTCTGTCTGCATGCTATATATATATAAGATTCACTTCCTCATATTGCCCTCATGGGGGTACGCTTTACGCTACCGAAACTGTAGCCTGCAATTAACGTTTTTCACTTTGTATAAAGGCCGGCCAGGTGGTTCGGTCGGTAGGACGCTGCCTTCCGATTCTACTGGTCCCAGGTTCAAATCCTGGTGCGGGCATGGATGTTTGTGCTGTCTTCAAAATATTGTGTACTTGTATAATGGGCCCTCCGGGGCCGAGTGGATATGTCACCACACTGCTAATCGCCTTCGAGCGTAGGAGAGCGGGTTCGATTCCCGCGCTGGCCCTGGGTGTTTTCTCCAATTCTTCGTATTGTAATTCTGTCATGTGCTATCTGTCGTTATCTGACGAAGATTTACAAGCGGACTATATGTCAAGCATACAAATCTGATGTATATGTTATCAATAAAAGTACTTGTATAATAAAAACTTGTAAACCCTTGTGGTGTGGATTTTTCGAGATATAAGCGGCCTTAGAGGCAAGCAATAAATCTCAGTACTCATCAAACCAAACTTTGTATAAATATTTATATAAAAAATCTATCGCTTTTCTTCTGTATAGATGTGCAGATATACATTTATACAGATCTTTGAGACACGGACGAAATTAGAAAGAAGACAAAAAAGATAAACTCTAAGCGTAGGTAAAACATTGAAATCAAATACTAGAAATTTTATGACAAAACAAATTATAACAATAAATGTTTTTTAATCAATAAAATAAGAACAACCGATCATGTTTTATTAGATTAGCTTACGAACAAATACACACCAGAATCAGAAAAATCTCATCCTTGTAGAGAACATGCTTCAAACATGTATGACTCTTCCCTTGTATGGGTGCGTAGATGTTTGTCCAGATTTCCCTTTTCGGAAAATCCTTTAAAGCATAATTCACACAAGTATGGCTTTTCTTTTGTATGGGTGCGTAGATGTCTGTTTTGATGTCCCTTTTGGCAAAATCCTTTAAAACATAATTCACACACGTATGGCTTTTCTTTTGTATGGGTGCGTAGATGTTTGCTCAGATGTCCCTTTTCGGAAAATCTTTTAGAACATAATTCACACACGTATGGCTTTTCTTTTGTATGGGTGCGTAGATGAATGTTCAAATGTCCCTTTTGGGAAAATCCTTTAGAACATATTTCACACACGTATGGTTTTTCTTTTGTATGGGTGCGTAGATGTTTGTTTAGATGTCCCTTTCGGGAAAATCCTGTAGAACATACTTCACACACGTAAGGTTTTTCATTTGTATGGGTGCGTAGATGGTTAGTTAGATTATTCTTTTTGGAAAATCGTGTAGAACATACTTCACACACGTAAGGCTTTTCTTTTGTATGGGTGCGTAGATGGTTGATTAGATTACTCTTTTGGGAAAATCCTGTAGAACATACTTCACACACGTAAGGCTTTTCTTTTGTATGGGTGCGTAGATGATCGTTCAGATTACTCTTTACAGAAAATCTTTTAGAACATATTTCACACACGTATGGTTTATCATTCGTATGGGTGCGTAGATGTTTGTTTAGAGAGTCCTTTCGAGAAAATCCTTTAGAACATACTGCACACACGTATGGTCTTTCTTTTGTATGGGTGCGTAGATGTCTCTTTTGGGAAAATCCTTTAGAACACATTTGATATACGTATGGTTTTTCCATCATGTTTCGTACAACCACGCTTTTTTTTCAGACTCTCCCTCCCACTAATAATTTTATACAATTTTTTTCCTTTCGAGTTTTAAAACCTTTTTTATATCATAAATGTTTATATAATTTTATTGGTGTAGAAAATCAAGAAAATTTAAGCAACCCGGTCTTCTTCTGTGTGTTTTAGTTAACACATATTTAGATTACCTTTATGGAAAATCTTTAAAAATGTAAAACTACACGTATGGCTTTTTAAAAATGAAGGCTACTACGTCTCTTTAAATTCTTGTTCTATTAAAGCCTTTATGAGATAATAAGTAAGCATCACAGAACTGACGTTTTAGTAATATCTACAAAACTTTGAACACCAGCACCACTGACTTGTCCCCACTTTGGGTTCGAGGCATGAAGGTAGAGAGAAGGTGGAATTTCCTCTACGGCGATTTCCCGCAAAAATGGGCCTAACGCGCAAACCACCGCATAGTGGCGCTGATGTAAGTTCTTATGTCGTTTTTGTATGACTGGGCTCACTTTATTCTCATCGAGATCGAGAGTGACGTCTTTCGTTATTTTCTGGAAACGATACTTCAATAACGAAGTGTGCAGGAATTGGTACTTTATTCCTCTCGTCCGATAAGTGAAATCGAGATGATATCGACAGTAAGTCCCTCCCTTCGAAATGACATAACAGCGAAGGAGGGGTTACTTTTAGCTTCTTCTTCGCATTTTTTAACCAATGAAAAAATAGAAAACTATTTTCTGAGATTCATAGCGAACGTTAACTGTAATCGGCTTCTGATCGCACATGCGTATGCGTGCTGTTTGTTTGTTGTCGAATTGTTTACAAATTGCATGCGCCGTTTATTATTTTAATAATAATAGTGCTCTCCTTCTAAAAAAAGGAAAACATTATTTGTGTAATAAAATTGGTGGTTCCTAGATGTACAAATTATAGAATAGATGCAACCAAACTTTAAACCTTTTTAGATACACTTTTTCTTTGTATTTAACATATTAAAGTATTTATAGTTTTAATATAAGATGTAATTTTTTGTGTGTGAGTGTGTTCAGTCTTTATTACATTTTAGCAATGCCATTGAGCCTATTTTAAAGCATGAAGCATGCAAATTTTCTTTCATTTAAATGCAAGAAGCAAATGTATTTAAAGTGACTGCAAGAAGAAAATGTATTTAAACTTTGTCAGTCTCAATAGAAACCACGGAGTAAAAAGACAGGAGAAGAAGGTAACGCTGAAATTTTGTGATGTTGTTTTCTAATGTTTACAGATGGCGCCAGCGTGCAATCCTTCCTTCTCTCCAGCTTCCGCAATGTTATTCAATTGGGAAATGTCTCGTTTTAATTTTTTTTTTTTTTAAATAATATCAAGCTGAAAAAATTTCGATTGAAAGCAAATTTCATTAAATAGAGTATTCTAACCAACATGTTTTTTTAAGAGCCATTTTATACTAATTTTACTTTGAAAGAAAGCTTTTAAAAAATGACGATTCTTATGAACCGAAGCTAACAAAAACAGATAATTGGGAGGAAGGAAAATGGATGAAATTTTGTAAAGAAAAAAAATAAACTTACTTTAGGTGCAGAAAACACGAACTCGGACTTTATTTTTCACCTAGGGCTTTTTTTTTGTTTTTCTTATCACTATCATAGCCTGTTTTACAACTAGGAACGAAACATTTATTTGAAACATCTGAATTATGCAGTTTTAAGAACTTACAAAGAAATTAAATTGCTTAAAATAAAAAATTTTAAATGTACTCCAGCAAAATTCTATTGAAAACAACAGTATATCCGCGCCGAGGTAGGGAGGAATGACAAGTGGCGCCCTCAATGTTTACCAAAAATTTAGATCACAGTTTCGTAGCTTTCTCCCATTGGACCTTCAACTCCTATTAATATTACTCCGTGATAGAAACAATAAATTGTAAACAGGAATTTTTTTCTAATACTTTTTTTAATGATCATTAGTTGATTATGAATGTATCGTTAAGTTATCTTAATTTACATATTGCACTTTTATTACGTAGAAGTTGCTTAAAAACATTAATACTTTAAATTAACACATTAAAGAAAATATAAAACTTAAGAAGGAATGGAGATAAGTTTTAAGAATTAATTAAATTAATTAACTTAAATTTAATTGTTTTTATAATTGAACTTAAGTCATCAAAGGATAATTTTATTTGGTAAAAAATAATTATTTTTGATCGATGTAGTATTCAGTGGCATTAAATCTTCTGTTACTCTGGTTATTGCTGCATTTAAAAAAATACTTTACTATATATGTATGTATGTAAATACAGTCAAACCTTATTAACATGAACATTGTTAATGTGATTTACTTTTAACATGAAGTGTTTCCACAATCCTCATCAAAATGAATGTTAGTTACTGATAGCATGAACAATTCGAGTGCAATTTCATATACTCAAAGTGTACACAAGTACCTATTACTAATTACTGGAGCACAAAATTTTGTTTGAGATAGAGTTATTCAGTAATATTTGTACTTGTACACGATGCATACAGACATGTCTATTACTTTTAATAAAAACGCACCACAAATCTGGCGTTGTAAAAAATATTACTTACAAACTTTGAATAAACACCATAAAATACAATAAATTTGCAACAATTGCATTTTATGGTGTTTATTCAAAGTTTGTAAAAAATATGTCTATTACTTATTCCTGCGATTGGTAATTTTGAGCCTGTACATATGTGATTTTGAGTTTTAATTTTTTATTTGTGACAATTATAATTCCATACTTATTCAGTATATATATTTTTTTATGGTGATTTTCTTTTATATGTGTATTGCTTCTGATCAAATTGCCTTTCTTCGATGTGTTTTCTTGTTTGGTTATATCGCTGAAAAGATCCCTTTTCTATACTACCAGTGGAGGGTTACTATTCGGAATAGTGCCATCCTGGCGAATTCCAGAAAGTAATGAAATAGAAAAGGAAAAGTATAATATGATAGGGATGCACCGAATATTCGGTATTCGGCCGAATCAAACTATTCGACTAGCCGAATATTAAATTATTCAACTAGTTGGAACGCACAAAAATTCAATAAAAAAAAAAAAAATTAATTATTTGAAAAAAAATTCTCATTTTTAATTAAGATTTTCAGAGTAATTAAGAAATATAATAACTACAGAACTTTAGATAAACACCATAAAATACAATAAACTAGCAACAATTGTTTTGGGTCGAAATAACACATGACCCTTCGTCAGGCGAACAAAGTAGGCACGAGTGCTGCAGTCAAAGCGGCAACAGCGCGTAGCCGCTTTGACTGCAGCACTCGTGCCTTCTTTGTTCGCCTGACGAAGGGTCATGTGTTATTTCGACCCAAAACAATTGTTGCGAGTTTATTGTATTTTATGGTGTTTATGCAAAGTTCTGTAGTTATTACTTTAAAACGCCAGTTCTGTGGTGCTTTATTACTATAATTATGAAATTATTTATATTTAAAGGAAAACAATTATTTCATCTAATTTCAAGTAAAATTAAAGAAAATTATTAGTTACATTAATCATAACAATTAATAATATCTAACAAAAGTTGTCTTTATCAATAACAGTATAACGATATGTTTCTAAGTTGAGTTAAGAAAGAATGTACATAATTCACATGATGTTACAAGTTACAATCTAGGAAACTTGAAGAGATGAAACACAGGTCGGATCCAAATCTGGCAAGTAAAATGACACAAGGCATAAATTAGCAGTTTTTAACTTGTCACTGAAAAATGTATATGAAGTGCCCCAACAGGCACGAAGAGTATCACATCCCTATCTCACAATTTATTCACATGAGAGTGAGAGGCATTTACAACAGTTTTGATATAGGTTATCCAGTACGTTGTTACTTTTAAATTGATTTTTCTCAAATGCTGCGTTTTTTTTTTTTACTTACTCTTACCCATAAGGTCGAGAAAGTATTGTTTTAAGGTCAAATTTTTGAACGTGAGTTTTTGTTATATTTATATGTTCTGAGGTCCCCTGAATACGAAAATCATGTTTTTAGCGAATGGTCTGTGTGTCTGTCTGTTATCAGCATATTTCAAGAACAAATAGTAGCAGAAATTCCAAACTCGGTATTCTAAATGTGTATTATATAGGGATGCTAAAGTAAACTTTTCGTTGAGATGAAGCAAATGGTTCGTGTACAGGGATACTCAAAATTATTCAAATGCATTACGTCTATGGGGGAAATTGCAGGTAAGTAGAGTTTAACACCTACCCACACAGCACATACGTCCAAATTTTGTTCATTTCTCGTCTCGTACGTCCAAAACACGTCCCTCCAGAGAACTGACATCCCATTTTTGTCACATGCTCACATAAATTCAACCATCATGTTGAAAGTATGTGTCGTGAGTAACCAAATTTGGACATACATTATTAGAAAAATATCTTGGAAGTAATGTGTTCCACAGTTGAGCGAATTCATCCCAATGAAGTGTCCTTTTACGTTGAATTCAACAAGCATGCCGCGTACTTTTTACTAAAACTGAACGAGCAACTGGGCATGCGCATTCAACCAACCATTCCACTTTTCCTCTCGTTCGTGGCTTCGCTTTCGCCTCGCCCGCCGCCATGTTATCATTTTGATTATGTGAAAATGCGAAAGAAGAAATAATTGCGTTGTATAATTAATGTTATGGTTGTAGATTTCGACGAAATCGTCATATATGCTGTATTGTCCACCGTCGCCAAGCTTGTGACAACGATTTTACATTCTTGTTCTATACAGAATGCGATCTGAAAATAATTGTCATGCAAGTATCTAAAATCATTTAATTTTATTTTCATTTCTGATATTTGACTTTAATGTAATAATGCTTATTATCCCTGAAAAGGTTTATTATTTGTAAAATTTAATTTCATGGGTGGTTTTAGTTTTTGTTTGTTGTGTATCATTTCTTATCCATTGATTTATCGATCCATAAATATTATTACATGGCCTAATGGACCTTTCTTTTATTTTAAGCAGAAATGAAAATATCTGTACAAGTATTTTCTTGTAAACTTAATCGGAATTTCCATTGCTTTTTAACCATTCAAGCATGCCTTTTTCAGTTGATTAACTTTGATAAACAATGCAAAAATGTGTTCATGAAAGCTTAAATTTATTTTAAAACTGTTGTAGTTTTATTTAACTCTCTCAAATTATATATATAAAAAAAATTAAGATTGATTTCATTAATGAAAGTTGTTATTTAAGTATGAGAAATTCAGTAATTCTGAAGTTAACTTATGTCAATAACAACTGTAAAATTTTCGAACGAACCATAGAAAATGAGAATAAACAAAGATTTCTCATGAACTGCTTGTACTGGTTTAGATTTTCTTATCTAGAATATGTATACTCTTTAACTTATTTTTCACGAGTAAATTTTTTCCTAAATATTGTAAATGTTATATATTTATATATATTAAATACTAGCAGGCTTTGCCCGCTTCGCTGGCCACTAAATTTAAAGGAAACTCTTTTCTATATAGCTTTATAAAAATAAAATAAAATAAATTACTGAAATTGTTCAAAAGTTCGCTCCAGGTCCCTGCTGCATTCGGCAGCGATTTGGTCATCCACTGCAACTCGGGCGCTTGTCCCTATTACCTGCGACAATAGTTTACCAATGAGCTTCCATTTAGGTGCTTATTATATAACAGTTTCGAAATAGATAGTATCGAAAAAATTGGAGTTTCCCTTTTATATTTGAATTCCAGTTACATGTGAACAACACTATACGTGTTGTTCACATGTAACTCGGACTGGACTCAAATGTAACTGGGTTTAGACAACATAATATTTGCTTTTACGTTATTTCATATGTTTATTTTGTTTATCCAATCAACCATTAAATGACAGCGATTTCACGTCAAATATTACAATATGCTGTGACCGGCTACGTCTGTCGCATGAGACAATTAATTTTTTGTGTTTATATATAATTCATGGGTTGTAAACCTGATAGTACAGCCTTAATATAGTTCTCTTTGGCGGCTTTTGAATTTTTGTCACCATTTTAGACTTAATCCATTGTAACAATAAGACTTAATACCTTGTAACAATATGCTATAAGCGCTATTTCTGCCATATTTTAGACAAGTAATCTTTTTATGGTTATATATATTTCCCATTAAACATATTTTTATTTATTTATTTAAATATTAATTTGAATTTTTCAAATATTTCTGTTCGACAGCGTGCAAGTGCAGTAGCACACAGAGGCTCATTTGTTTGTATGATAAATTAGCATAATGATTATTATATAAAAAAATAAATAAATAGGTAAACATTATCGTGTTGCACAACTTTATTATGTTGCTCCACTGGCGGCTTTTGAATTTTTGTCGCCATATTAGCGATGGATTTTTTTTTTTTTTTTTTGTATGAAAAGGGGAAGACTATTTTGCTAATAATTTTACCAGACTCTTTTTTGCTTATACATAAGAATCCTTTATATTCTGCTTATATTTTTAATGGTTTTTAGGTTTAAAATAGTGCTTGTTGAAATAAATTTCCTATCTTTAAAACTGCATTTGTTCTGTAAATTTTGTGTAAAAATAAATCATTTATGTTTTTATATATTTGATGCGCTACTTAGATTAAAATGGCTGTTGCTATATTAAATTTCTTGTCGAAAAACGTTCGGTGTACTTCAAAACCAAAATTTAAAAAATCGCCCAGCAGGATCTGTTAATGAAACGGATAAAATAAAAATATGGTTCATAGAGTTTAAATAATCTATTTAAAAAAAACTTTTAAAACCCAAATTATTAATGTATCGTATCACATACATAGATATAGTAATAATATATAGATTGATCATTGGGGAGAAAAAAGGGATTCCTTTTCACTCGGAAAAGACGGCGATTCTACCAAAATATGGCAGTCTTCCCCCGAGTGAATACACACGGGAATACACACGAATGTTTTAGCAAATAAAATTCATGAATAATTTATTACTAAAGGTGAAAGAAAAGCTCCAAATATAGTTTCAAATTCATTCTTCTTTTTTTCCTTCAATACCACTTAATGGCTGATTCCGAAGCTTTTTTTTCGGCATCAAAAATCTTTGCACGATAATATGGGGATGATAGATCTATATATATTATTATATCTATGATCACATAATTCTTTTCGAAGATAGAATAAAACTTAATTTGAAAAAAAAAAAAAAATAATAATAATAATAACTTTTGTTTATTAACCAAAATAATTCATGAAATTTGAAATGCAAGTTGGTCTTGTGGGGTACAGGCTGTATATTATATTTTTGTGTTCGTGAGAGAAAATTTAAAAGAATTTGAAAACTGCAATTTTTAATCCCACTTAAAAATCATGTGACTTAATGTAAAGCAGATTTTTCATTTATTTTCTCCTAACGGTTTCCATTTAATCTTCTGCTGTTGCCACCTAAAATTCATACTTTAGTTAATTTTAAAAAATCTAATTGTCCGATTGATAAGCTGTTTAATGCATCGGATTTACAAAAATTTTCCCTTTCATTTGCTATCTTATTTGTAACGATGCGACTGATATTTCTAATTTATTTTCTTATCTTTCTGATTTATTTTCCTCATTTTAAATAAATGTACGTTTTTTTTTTTTTTTAATTATTATTATTTTGTCGAAAAAAAATTGGCAACAATTAAATTATGGATAAAATTTTAAAATTTAAATGACTTATTTATCAGAAATTAGAAGGTTATTATTTTCACATTTTAATTAATTAAGAAAAAAACTAATCATCCGATTGATAAGCTGTTTAATGCATCGGATTTACAAAAATTTTCCCTTTCATTTGGTATTTTATTTGTAATGACGCGACTGATATTTCTAATTTATTTTCTAATCTTTCTGATTTATTTTCCTCATTTTAAATAAATGTACGTTTTTTTTTTTTTTTTTTTTTTCTAAATTATTATTATTTTGTCGAAAAAAAAATTGGCAACAACGAAATTATGGATAAAATGTTAAAATTTAAATGGCTTTTTTTATCAGAAATTAGAAGGTTATTATTTTTACATTATTATTATATAAGAAAAAACTAATTAAAAATTCGAAAATCTGACTTCGATGTGCACAATGACCCTTCGGGGGGCACCTTTGTGTTAAATCTCAAGACTGTCCGAGCTACCGTTTTCACAATCAGTGAAATACACAAATATTGCTCACTTAATAGTATAAGATTACATATGTGCAATTTACAATTAAAAGCCAAACCATTAATTTCTCTTTCTCTGTTTTGAATCTCTTATCTACAATATGTATACTCTATAATTTATTAAATTTAGTTATGTTTTTCTCAAGAGTAATTTTTTTTCTAAATGTTGTAAATATTATATTTATATATATTAAATATATATGTGCAATTTACAATTAGAAGAGAAGCCAAACCATTAATTTCTCATTCTCTTCCTTTTTATTTAATGATTTTAAATTGGTATTTTTAGTCTTCTGCTATTTATGTATTAATACCAATAGCAGAAACAGTTCAGCCAACACTGCAGGTTAATTTAACAATCCATCAATGAGAAACACTTAATAATAAATCATTGCCGTAGCTAAAGAGTTATACTTTCTCCTTTGTAAATGCAAATTTTGCACATTTTTTGAATTATATTATTTCTTTTTATTATACCAGACCTGATCTCAGATTCTCTGATTGCAGAATTTTGTTTTATTGTAGATAGATGAAAAATTCTTCCTGTGCACATGTGTATACGTATATTTATATAAAGTTCAAAATTACAGTTAACATTATGTAAACTATGAAAATTGTAACTTCGTGTTGATGGTATTTTTTGATTAGGCTTAAATTTTGTTTTTAAAAATGAGATTTTTCTTGGAGATAATTCTTAAATGTAAACTATTACTCATGATATGTTTCTCCCCCCCCCCCCCCCCCCCCCACAGTTGGAATGTAAACTCTGAAATGTTTTTTTTTTTTTTTTTTTTTTTTTTTCTTCCTGTATACAATATTTATAAGCTATTTTTTTTTTTATTTTGGCCTTTTGTATTTTTCTTCCCAGATTATTTATTTAAGAAGTTAATGAATATGTAAGGAATCTAGCTTTGGCCTGCAGTCTCCTAGCAGCCCTTCAGTTTAAATTGCAAATTAATAAGTAAGACTTTCTGCATATATCTCAGTACTATTCTTTTTTAATTCACGATTAGTGTTGTCTTGAAAATGATATTTTGGGCTCTCTTTATATTGGTGACTAATAACAATACATAAAACGGAACATTTTTTTCTTTTATTGATGAATTTCAACACTCAATCAGATAATGAGCTTTTTACTAGTATAACAGATTGTTTTTAGCCATTCACGTAGAGATAGATCAAAATGTTTTATTTATTTAATATTATAATTAGCCTTACTTTTGTACATTGCTGCTTTCCTACATTTTTTTTTAATCTGATAAATAATCATATGATTTTTAATAAAATCACACAATCAACTGTGGAAGAAAATCATATTTATTGAAATTTTATTTTTTCGACTGAGTGAAAATAATGCCTGGACCGGGACTCGAACCCCGGATCTTTGACTTACAAGGTCAAGGCTCTACCAATTGGGCTATCCAGGCCGACATCCCGGTCAGCATTACTCACTCAGACAACCTTTTTGGCAGAAACAATCTGGTCTATCATTTAGATAGCTCAACAGAAATAAGCCGCAGGAAATGGAAAACACCATTAAACAATGGGAGAATGAAATACAATTTTTAATAAAATCACACAATCAACTGTGGAAGAAAATCATATTTATTGAAATTTTATTTTTCCGACTGAGTGAAAATAATGCCTGGACCTGGACTCGAACCCCGGATCTTTGACTTACAAGGTCAAGGCTCTACCAATTGGGCTATCCAGGCCGACATCCCGGTCAGCATTACTCACTCAGACAACCTTTTTGGCAGAAACAATCTGGTCTATCATTTAGATAGCTCAACAGAAATAAGCCGCAGGAAATGGAAAACACCATTAAACAATGGGAGAATGAAATACAATTTTTAATAAAATCACACAATCAACTGTGGAAGAAAATCATATTTATTGAAATTTTATTTTTCCGACTGAGTGAAAATAATGCCTGGACCGGGACTCGAACCCCGGATCTTTGACTTACAAGGTCAAGGCTCTACCAATTGGGCTATCCAGGCCGACATCCCGGTAAGAATTACTCACTCAGACAACCTTTTTGGCAGAAACAATCTGGTCTATCATTTAGATAGCTCAACAAAAATAAGCCGCAGGAAATGGAAAACACCATTAAACAATGGGGGAATGAAATACTGACCGGGATGTCCGCCTGAAATGCTGACCGGGATGTCGGCCTGGATAGCCCAATTGGTAGAGCCTTGACCTTGTAAGTCAAAGATCCGGGGTTCGAGTCCCGGTCCAGGCATTATTTTCACTCAGTCGGAAAAATAAAATTTCAATAAATATGATTTTCTTCCACAGTTGATTGTGTGATTTTATTAAAAATTGTATTTCATTCTCCCATTGTTTAATGGTGTTTTCCATTTCCTGCGGCTTATTTCTGTTGAGCTATCTAAATGATAGACCAGATTGTTTCTGCCAAAAAGGTTGTCTGAGTGAGTAATGCTGACCGGGATGTCGGCCTGGATAGCCCAATTGGTAGAGCCTTGACCTTGTAAGTCAAAGATCCGGGATTCGAGTCCCGGTCCAGGCATTATTTTCACTCAGTCGGAAAAATAAAATTTCAATAAATATGATTTTCTTCCACAGTTGATTGTGTGATTTTATTAAAAATTGTATTTCATTCTCCCATTGTTTAATGGTGTTTTCCATTTCCTGCGGCTTATTTCTGTTGAGCTATCTAAATGATAGACCAGATTGTTTCTGCCAAAAAAGGTTGTCTGAGTGAGTAATGCTGACCGGGATGTCGGCCTGGATAGCCCAATTGGTAGAGCCTTGTCCTTGTAAGTCAAAGATCCGGAGTGCGAGTCCCGGTCCAGGCATTATTTTCACTCAGTCGGAAAAATAAAATTTCAATAAATAATCATATGTTCAACAATCATTGCAAGACAGTTCTTTTTTTTTTTTTTAAATCAAGATTTATTTGATTTTAATGATTTTTTAGAACTATTCATACATTATTGTGCAACACTTGTATTTTATTCTGTGTATTTTTATGTATATATATGTAAATATTTACACTATCAATCATTTTACTTAAATTATAAATAATATTCTATTCCGATAGAAAAAATCCATGTAGGAATTTATTACCAATATTTCTATTCAAATTAATATCAATATAATATAAGAAATAATCTTATAACAGTCACAAATGCTGTAGTACGAGCCACTCAAACTGAGAATTTGTAGTACAATAATGTATTGAAATAAAGAAAGTCTGGTGGACTGCAGTAATTCTCGATCAATGTGTTTCTAGGTTAATTAATGTTCACCCACCTTATAATAGTATGCTTAAACAAAAATTAAAAAGTATTGTTAACAATTCAAGAACATTGTAGTTTAATGTACAAAATAAAAAAAAGTCGCCTTTTTTGCTGAAAATTAATAAATAAAAATATATATTAAACTGCTACAAAAGCATCTTGAAAAAAGATGCTTTTGTAAATCACACATTTGCTTTCTGAAAATCACACATTTTACTTAGATTCTTAGTGGCACAACATTTCTATTTTTTTTTTTTTTTTTTTTTTTAATGTTATTTTACAACTATATATAATATAAGCTTTTAAATTACGTTAATAATTTTTCTGTAATTTAGTATACTGGTTATACAACTATATTGATTTATACAACAGATTCTTTTTTTACGTATGTTTAAAATTATTTTAGACATATTTATCAGTGTACATATATGTAGTGTGCATCTATAATATATATTCATTAATGCACATAAAAAAATCAAAATATGTATTTTGCTTAAAATTAAAACCGGTTTTGTTATAGGTTTCATATCAAAATCGAAACTATCTTTCAAGCTATTTCAAAATTTTGTAGTAAGCATGACTAATTAAGATCAAGATTACTAAGTATTGTACTGAATGCTAATAAATTAAACTGTATTTTATTGTACACACTTGTGATTTAAATTATACAGTTGTATAAAAAGTTATTTTTAACTGTTAACTTCAATACATTAAATCAAAGAAAAGTTCAAATGAAAGCCAACTATTTTATCTTTATTTCATAGTAAAAATAAACTGTAATAACAATAAATGGTTTTATTTATAACTAAATGTTTAAATTAAAATATATAATAAAACTGAAATATTTTTAATGGGTAATTGCAATACTTAACTATAAATCAAAGAAAAGTTCATATCAAAAACGTAGTAGTTTATCTTTATTTCATAGTAAAAAATAAACTGTAATAATAATAAATGGTTTTATTTATTAAGGATATAATAAAAATGCATGGTTGAAATAAAATATATAATAAAATTAGGACAGTAATGCTATATACATTATGCTTTTAAATGTTATAAAGTGTTTTGCCAATAAGTTTGGATGTAATTTCAAAACAAATAAAAATAGTAAATTAACTATGCTTATTAAAAAAAAAAAAAAACATTTATTATCAGGGGTCGATCCAGGCAAAATTTGGGTCCCTTTTGCGGCTCCTTCACAAAATTCCACACAGTAAAAAGGGACCCTTCACAAAATTCAAATTCATAAAAAGGGACCCTTCACAAAATTCAAATCCATACAAAGGGACCCTTCACAAAATTCAAATTTATAAAATGAGTCCCTTCACAAGATTTTTTGTTTTATAAAAAGGATCCTTTTATTAAATGTTTTCATATTTTCAGTATTGTTTTTAATTTATGCCTATATTTGGCTCAACGAAACTCTATTAACTTGATATTAAACATTACATAAAGTGATTGTAAAAACTGAAGATTTTACACAATATTTTACTTTTTCACAAAAATATTTTGTTTTTCACAAAAAAAGGACCCAAAAATTAAAACATGGATCGACTCCTGATAATATGTAATTAAAATCAGTTGTATGTGAAAAAAGATATAATTTGTAGTCCAAATTAATCAATATAGCTATCATTTGAACAAAAAATGTTCTGATCCGTAATTGCCCCGGAGTCGGGGTGCGATCGACATTTACCCGGTTGCTGGGGCAATTACTGATCAATAAATTTTTTCAATTAAACAAACTTTTAAAACATTTTAATCAAAGTCTATATTTTATTGAATAAACACATGATAAAGCTTTAACCATGCTAAATTTGGTTAACATCAATTGTGATATTTTTAGAGTTATTTAGATGTTTGTGTTTTTTGATCGGGAATTACCCTCGCCCACACTAAAATCTTATCCATGCTATGGAACGGATAAAATAATTTTGGAAAAGGGTAATTTATTAGGGAAAATGACATCATAACTGAAACAATGTATTAAGAGGAAACTTTTACTCACACTTCCCAAACAAAATAAAGAGAATAAGGAGTTAAGAAAAAAAAAAGTAGGATATCCTAAAAAACTTATATTTAGGCTAAACTAATATAATTTGAATCAAAAAAATTTTTTCACACTATACCCATTAACAAAATTCACATTTTCATTACCATCTTAATACTTTCACTTATTCTTATAACTTTTCTATATTGAGTCGGGACAATTCAATAAACAAGCAGTGACAGCTGCCTTGAACTGTATGTAACTGATTATATATAATTAAATTTAATGGTTATGGAGTTAAAAAAAAAAAAAAATGGAGGCTTCAGCAGGGACCGATTTATTCCTGCGGAGGCCTAGGGCACTCATGTTTAATGGGCCCTTTCTTCTGAAACTTTAATATTTATAATCCTCTATTCTATTAATCTATACAGAGAAAATATTTTAAAGGTAAATATTTTTTTCTGCACATGATTATACAGTTTACCAAATGATTAAACACTGATTATCTATATTTAAATAACTGATAACTTAACATACTATCATTTTACGGCAAAGTATATATTGTTCGAAATAATACAAACAATGATCAATTTCCATAGCACACACAATGGAAATATTCACAATTAGTAGAAAAAAAAAATGTATTTTGTATATTATAGGATAAAAAATCAATAAACAGAAAAGTGTAATTTATGATGAAGCCAATGTACTATCTGTAAACTGATCCATGCACTAAATTAGACAGCATTGCAAACATGCCAACAGTTTAATTTATTCCAGAGGATTGTAAATACCTACCCTTTTAACATCACTTTATTTGTATTGATTTTTTTTTTTTTTTTTTCAAATATGGTAGGACAAATAAGAGGCACACAGCACAATACTATTTCCCTTTGTTGACGAAAAAATGAAAATTATCGATCATCATAGAAAATTTTCATTCTAACTATTTTTTTAAATGTATGGTGAAATTTCTTGAAGGCCCAAGGCATGTGCCCTGAATGCGCTGCCATAAGTCAGGCGCTGGGCTTCAGGGCTTTTTAAACACTACAATGTAAAATATGTCATTATTTTTAAAATATTATGTGTGCCAATATTAAAAGATATAAACTGATATGAGAACTATAAATAAGCAAGAAAATGTTTTCTTTTGTAAATATCAACTGCAAGGCTGGCAGAGATGAACTATCATATTATATATATATTAATCCACGCTTTCCCAAGATGGGGTCATTTTGACCCCAATTTGAAGTTGAAATCTAGTTAAGCACGCCTCATTCAAAAAGTGTGCTAATTTGCCAGATATAGCAAACATAACCAGTGGAATTTTGCAACTTTTAAACGATATAAAAATGTGCTCTGCTGGTGATTTTCGCCAAGTGTGCCAAGGGGAACCTGAAAGCAATTTTTTTGCAGTAATGCCATGATCTTGGGAAAGCGAGAGTTAATCAATTAATTCTACACTAACTAAATATTTATAATTCATACATCAGTCATAAGGTTGTGCTTGTATAAATAATTAAAATATAATAAATGATTAAAATGTATAAATAATTAAGAAAATTAAGGTATAATTAATTTTTTTTATTTATCAATGTTGCTTAGTAGAGACGAATCTAAAGTCAAGTTATCCAAATAAATATTAGCTTGTTTAATAATATTTTGTTATATTTTACAAATTATATTTTTAAATTTCTATAAGAAATATTTAAAAACCACATTTTTTTAAAGCTGGATGTACAGTTTCATTCCACTAAAGCCATTAATTTTGATATGTAAAAAAAGTGATTTGATTGTTTTTATTTTTTTACTTTTTTAATCAATTGATTTAAATCACTACAACCCTGTTGCAAGATTCTCAATTAATAGCGTTTGCTTACAAAGTTTTTATTCATTAGCTTTACAAGGCAAAATTAGCTCTGGCCGCATGGTCAGTTACTACTGAAGAATTAGCCACTAATAAATTTGCTGCGAGTAGCCACCACAATGGCCACTGTTTGGCTACCTGCTGCAATTTTCACACACACACACAGAAAAAAATGTTTGTTTCCCTCAGTTGATTAATTTTAGCTTTAACATGTGTATGCAGTAGGAAATCCACTCCCAGAAATCCATAGCACTTGGGACCAGAGACTGCAAATTTGAAAATTTTATGGATTTTAGGTTTTTTTTTTTTTTTTTTTTTTTTTTTTACTTGTTTGCAGTATAGACAAATAGTTTTTTTATTCGTTTTATTTTTATTCTTTGAAATTACTTTTTATTTAAGCACAAAAACTTTATTATAAATTTCATTGTTTACTTTGGTTGTAACTTTTTAAAAGTATATAACTTTTTAAAAGTATTTATAATTTTAGTAATACATATTAGGGTATTTATTTGCACTGTATAATTTTATATTGCTACTATTCAGAAGTTCTTAAAACATTGTTTTTATCATATTAACTAGTATACTGTGGCCATCACAAGTCTTTCTTCTATATACAAGGTGTGGCTATTAAATAACGAGACTATTGCTGCTACAGATGAACTACATATGCGCCAAATGCGAACGACCGACAGCTGTGCAGCGTAAAGCCTTCTCTTTCGATTGCAGTTCTTCCCGTGTTTGTAGAGAAATCAGTCTGGCCGTAACCTTCATTTGTGTAAGAGGTGTTTGTTTCGTTTTGCCGAAAAGTGTAAAAGTAGAGCAACGAATTGTCGTGAAATTCCACTTGAAACTTGGTAAAATTGCTAGTGAAACTTATCTTTTATTAAAACAAGTTTATGGCGATGAATGTTTATCACGTGTGTGATTTTATGAGTGGTTCAACCGTTTCCAAGATGGCTGAGAAGACTTTAGAGATGATGACCGAAATTCAAAGCGATGATGATCCTTTTTTTTTCGACATTCATGGTATTGTGTACCTTCACTGGGTTCCTGAATGTCTAATTATTAATCAACATTACTATCTTCAGGTGCTTGCTCAACTCCGTGAAGGGATAAGGAAAAAACGACCCGAATTGTGGAAGAACAAGTCATGGGTTCTCCATCAAGACAACGCGTCGGTTCACACGCCATTGTCTGTCAAGGAATTTCTAGCCAAATACAACATCCCAGTTTTAGACCATCCGCCTTATTCGCCTGACCTGGCCCCATGTGACTTTTATCCGTTCCCCAAAGTTAAATCTGCATTAAAAGGAACAAGATTCGACTTAGTTAAAGCTGTGAAATAAGAAGCGGCACGCCTCATGCAGGAGCTCACAGGAGAAGACTTCCAGCACTGTTTCGAACAATGCAAAATTCGCATGGAGTATTAAAGGGATAGAGGAGGGGTGTATATTGAAGGTGATAATAACTAAATATGTATAAATTTTAAATAAAGTGTTTTACAGCAACAGTATCGTTATTTAATAGCCACATCTCGTAATCCTGTACAAATTTACACAATATAAATTATTTGTTAAATTATAATTTATTAAAATTATTTTCCATGATGAATGTAGACGATTTTTATCTGAAAGTAGTTTAATATTAAATGCCAAAAGAAAATCAGTTTTGTTCAGACATGAGAAGAAATGAATTTTTTTCCTATTATTTCATTTATTTATTTTTTCATTAAAAATGGAAAAAATCAATAACATAGTATAAATTATCACTGATCTATGGTTTGATCATTCATTTTAAAGGTGTTGACGAGTTCTTTCGAAGATACCCATATTGAAAATTAACGAATTCCAAACGTCAAACTTCGTTCAATGGTTTTGAGATACAGTACCTACAAAATTTGTAACACACACACAGACAGACATTTTCTAAAAGCAGTCAAATTGTGATCAGGGCATCTCAAAACATGTAAATACATCAAAAACTCTTTAACAATTCTCACAAAGCCAATACTTCCTTCAAACATAGAAGACAGTAAAAATAAGATTTTTTTTTTTGCTAAGTTTTTATGGCAAAAATGAAAGAAAAAATCGATAATGTTGTTTTAAATTAACGCAGATCAGTGGTTCAGCCATTTCTTCTTCTTCTTCTTTTTTTTTTTTTTTTTTTTCTTTTTCGTATGCATATAAAGAGAAAGTATTGAATTAGTAAAAAGTTTCAAACTCCAGTTTTGATGGATTTACACGTTTCAGGATGTTCTGGTCACGATTGAACTGATTTTAGAAAATGTCTGTCTGTCAGTCAGTCTTTCTCTCTCTGTGTGTGTGTGTGTATCACTAATGTAGTAGACACTGCATCTCATTAACCAATTAATGAAATTTAACCAAACTTGGAATTTTGTTGAAACCTGACATAAACTAATGCAGATTAGATTTGGCGATCAATTGTTCAACAGGTCGGGCTGTAATGTAATCCCATTTTTTTTAAATTTTTAACATGAACAAAACAAAATTTCATATAACTCTACAAAATGAGTTATTTTAAACAATGTAATTATAAAATTAATTGTTAATAATTAATTGTTAATCAGTGATTGTGAAATTAATATAAATTATTGATAATAGTAGTAATAAATTAGGGGGGGGGGGGAAATGTGCATCTGAGAACTTCGTTTCCTGTAGCAATGTAACTCTGTCACATAAAAATCGTCTACATTTATATGGAAAATAATTTATTAAATTTCTTTTTTATGATTTTGGTGTATAATTAAAATTATACAGATGAAAGTCTTGTGGTGGCACTAGCACACTAAAGGTATTGATAAGCTCTTTTAAAAGATACCCATGGTGAAAACTTGTCCCCTCTGGGCAATAAATGTAAAGGAAAATATATTCTATAGTCTGCAGAACTGCTTTTCTTTTTCTGTTTTTTAGTAGCTTTTAAAATAATTTATATTTTTTCCCCATACATTTGGATAGAGATCATTGCATTATGTGATCTGTATAAATCATGTTAAAAACAATCACCTAGGAAGCAATAAGCCTAGGATAAATAAAGCTTATAAAATAAAATTTGATTCGTAGAGTTTAGAGTGCTATTCAGTCAAATGTGATATCATTGACAGTTTATTACCTACATTTTCACAGTAAAAATATAAAAAATAATTAGAAAAAAATAATTATAATAGAACTAACGTTTAATAGCTATTTGTTTTTAGCATCATGAAGTATATATATTAACGTTTATCAATAATTGTTTCAAAATTTTTAAGCTATAATGATGTTCTATTATAATAATTATTATTATTCACGTTTAATTTTAATATGTAGCAATGTAACTCTGTCACATAAAAATCGTCTACATTTATATGGAAAATAATTTATTAAATTTCTTTTTTATGATTTTGGTGTATAATTAAAATTATACAGATGAAAGTCTTGTGGTGGCACTAGCACACTAAAGGTATTGATAAGCTCTTTTAAAAGATACCCATGGTGAAAACTTGTCCCCTCTGGGCAATAAATGTAAAGGAAAATATATTCTATAGTCTGCAGAACTGCTTTTCTTTTTCTGTTTTTTAGTAGCTTTTAAAATAATTTATATTTTTTCCCCATACATTTGGATAGAGATCATTGCATTATGTGATCTGTATAAATCATGTTAAAAACAATCACCTAGGAAGCAATAAGCCTAGGATAAATAAAGCTTATAAAATAAAATTTGATTCGTAGAGTTTAGAGTGCTATTCAGTCAAATGTGATATCATTGACAGTTTATTACCTACATTTTCACAGTAAAAATATAAAAAATAATTAGAAAAAAATAATTATAATAGAACTAACGTTTAATAGATATTTGTTTTTAGCATCATGAAGTATATATATTAACGTTTATCAATAATTGTTTCAAAATTTTTAAGCTATAATGATGTTCTATTATAATAATTATTATTATTCACGTTTAATTTTAATATGTTTGTCAACTAATTTAAAGTTAATATGAGGTTATTATTATCATGTTTCAATTAATTAAAAAATGATGAAAAATTTGAAAAATCGGGCTTCATATTGTACTAGGACATCTCAGTAAGCATCTTCGTGTTGAATCACATGACTGTCCTTATTACCATTTTAGTGTTATGCTGTCTGGAGACACACGTCCAGACACTGTCTTTTTTATATATGAAGATTTACTCGTATTATTGAAAAATCTAGTACTTATTGTAGATGAGAATATTCAAAACTGATTGGTTTCAATTAAATAATCATACAAAATTGTTTCTTATAAATACCACAACTTGCATATTGTTATTGAATATAATTTTTGGTTTATGGGAGAACATAACTGTCAGTTTTTATTTATTTATTTATTTTTCCTTTTGAAATGTTTTTTTATTTTCTATCTCTGCAGGTGTTGCGAGAACTTGTCTATTACAGAGAAAAACATTAGATGTTGAATTAAATTAGTAATGTTCAATTAGCTTTGCTATGCAAATAAAGAAATTTTATGTAATTTTTAAAATAAAAATGCATAAATACATATTGTTTCTTTTGATTCTTTTTGAAATTTGAATCTCAAACCAATACAGGTAGGTTGGAAGTCAGTCCTTCGTGGTATCTTGCCGAACAGTCCACAATTTGTAGTAATTAAAACAAATTCAGCATATGGTACAAAGCACAAATAAAATTAATATGTTTAATCAAATAGAAAATACGTATATATATATATATATATATATATATATAAGCATATGTAAAAAAAAAAAAGCATATGTAAAAAAAAAGCAAATCAGTTTTGGTAAAAATATGTGTGTTTTTAAGCTACGTAAGTACTTTCTAATTTTTTCTCTTGTTTTTATATTTTATCTAATAATTGCACTGAGTTTAATTTTGTTTCTAATATTGACGTTCACTGAGACTTGATTCTTGGCTTTTTCTTTTTAGCTGCATTTCATTGATACAACCTGTCGTCCAAAAAAGTTGGATCATATTAATTACAGTGATTTGAATTAGTGATTACCTCTACAGTTTTACTTCACAACCACCATTATGCATCACAATGAGAAAACATGGAGGTAATCAGGAATTTAACTGCCTGTAATTAATGTGATCCAACTTTGTTGAATGCCAGGTGGTATGAAATGCTGCTAAAAAAAAAAGTCAAGAGTCAAGTCCTTTGAGCGTCAAAAGGGGATGCAACTTAGAGAGACAATGAGAATGAATATGTTCATAAAGATAAAATTTATATGGTGGTATTTAAAATATTTGAAAATTGTACATACAGTACACTTATGCTGCTATTACATAAAAACTTTTTTCACAACATTTAAGCCGATTTTTGCTCTAATTTCTGGACACTGAAAAAAATTTTTGGTTCGCAAAGTTCTCTAAAATAATTCAGATCTCAGTGGATGATGTCACATTCAGTCAATGCCTGGAACCGGTTTGTAGCTGCATCTATAATGAACCAGTTCTGGTCCTAGACTGAAAGTGGTGCCATTTACTGAGATCAAAAAAGGAGAGTGACAAAAAATCAGTTTCAACTGTCAACATCACCTAAAACATGTGCTGATCAAGTTCTGGATCTGGAAAGAATGCTATACATATTAGCTCTGAATAAAGCTATTAAGTTTTATTAAGTTTCATGTTTTTTAGTAATAGTAAAATGTGGAATTGATGCATATTTCTAATTTGGATTCTGTGTCTCCATTTGACATATTTGTGATCCATATTAGTTAAATGTAAATTGGAAGAATGCAATGTTTTTATTATAAGCTTTTAAGACAAAGTTGTAGAAATTCAAAAATCATGAGAAAGGTTCAAAAAATGTTATTTAAAAAATTGCTCAAAATTATTTACAAGGAATTAGGTGAATAATAAATAATGTTCATTAGTTGTTAATTAAAGAAAACACTTGTTATTTATAGACATAAATTTTACTATGAAAGATTTCTCCATATGGTGTGTTCTTTAACATTATTGCACTTTAAAGAATTTGAGGCTGTAGATCATAATGTTAAAGAATTTCGCATTGTGTCACTATAAAATAACTAAGCGCTAGATACTCCAAAATCAATAGGTCTTATGTTACGGTGACCTATAGCATATATACCAACATTCAGGTAAATTCATCAATGCATTCAGATGCTATCATGTTCACTCACACATATATACTACACACATGCATATAGTATCGTGAAAATAGCAAAAATGATCTCTGAGACCTCAAAGCCTATCGAAATACCAAAATCTCAAAGTAAAATTTTTGTCATGATTACAATATTTTCTTTACATATTTATATTTGTAGAGTATAAGTAATATTGCTATTGCTAGGGGATAAGGCCGATTATCTATTTTATGAATTTAAAACTGCAGGGATACTTTTTTATATTTGTGTGTTGGGGGGGGGGGGATTTACTCCCCAACAGGCAGAATTTTCTGTAATGATTTGCAGACTGCAGTATAGAACTACTAAACTAAGTTTTAAATCACATGAAGCTATTAGCAATTAATAAATTAAGTAATATCTGCATATAAAAAGAAAACAAAGAATGTACAAAAGAACAGTAATCTAGAGACATGATGTAAATTGTATTACTTTTTTTTATCTGTATACATGGTAGAGAAAGTTTTTTTTTTTTTGGATCAAATAGCTGAAATTGAGTTTTTGTTGAATTTAAATGTTTTGAGGTCCCCTGAATCTGAAAATCATGTTTTTAGCAGTTAGTCTGTATATCTGTCTGTTATCAACATATCTCTAGAACAAATAGTAGCAGAAAGTCCAAACTGTAATGTACAAAAAGCGAATCATATAGGGACGCTACACTAACCTTTTCTTTGAGATCAAGCAGGTAGTTCGTGTACAAGGGCATCCATGAGAATTCAAATATATTATCCTTAGAAAAATTTCGAGTAAGTACAGTGTAACAGCATTAAGCTGACTTAAACAATTATTTTTAATGCACAGAAACACGTTTTGTGCATATTGTGATATGGAAATCATTCATCTTTTGTTTACAGGGCTACCCAAAATATTTGGATATTTGGGGCTATACTTATATTGACCAAACGTCCTTATTTTCTGGGGACAAATGGGGACTTACTTTTTTTTTTTTTTTTTTTTTTTTTTTTTTTTTGAAGGCATTTTTCTAAGTTTTAAATAATTGTAGAAAGTAAATTATTAATCAGTAATACTTTATTTTTAGTCCTTATTTATTAGGAATGAAAAAATACACCCATAATTGAATAATTGTAGCAATTTTTAACGCTTCTCTATTATAAAGGTATTTTGATCAGGTCAGCCTAGCTATACTTGAAAATTGCTGGAATTAGTAATTCATTTTTTGTTAGGTGTTTTTTGATTGGGACTAAATTTAAGTACACAATGTTGTTTATAGACAATATGACAACAGAGCTACCAAAAATTGAGCTAAATGTTCTTTTATATTCAGTGTAATTGATGAGAGCGCTTCGATGCACGTTACTGTGTCGACGAACACTGCTCAGAAAGAAAAATTAGTTTTTCAAATTTATACCGTAAAAAAAGTAATTTTTGAAATTTAACTTTGTTTTTTCTTGTATAATATCATGTTTTGAGGTAACCTGATTACAAAAGTCCAATTTTTAGTGATTAATCTGTATGTATTTATATTACCATATCTTAAAAAATCTGGTGTGTCACACGCATCACTTTCTCTTACCCTGCATTTCAATATCATAATGATTGATTGCATGTTAAATTTTAAGTTCAATAGCATAAGATAATAAAATTCAATATACTTTTAGAACATTCTAAAATAATTTTAAAAACATCTTTATTTGATATGCAGTTCTGTGCATAGAATTATTACAAAAAAAAAAAAAAAAAAAAAAAAAAAAAAACTAGGCTATTATTAATTTACCTTCAAACTTGCCAGTCTTTATAAAATTTTTGCCAGTAACCTAATATGAAATTCAAAGTGCTAAATTTGAATTTCCTGCAGTTATTTACTATTTAGTTATGCGATAACAGATACACATACAGATCAACTGCTAGAAATTGGACTTTCGTAATCAGGCCACTTCAAAACATGATATAATACAAAAAATAAAGTTGTAAATAAAACTTCAAAAATTACTTTATTTACACTCTGCATATGAAACATTAATTGTGCAGTGTCCGGTACCATAGTAAAATATACAAACCACTTCTATTAATTAGATTCAATAGAAAAGAACATTTTGCTTAATTCTGAGTATCCCTGTATATTGTCTATAATCAATATGCACTATTAAGAATACATTATATTAAAAATTAGTCTTCTTTGAAAAGCATTTAACGCAAAAGGAATTATGATTCCTCCAAGTATAGCCCCATACAAATACTTTAATTGGCCTTGTAAATGAATGATAAATAATTTTCATACCACAATCTACACAAAACATGCTTTTAAGAATTAAAATATATATATATATATATTCCATTTTGGTTAAGTCAGCCTGTAGATGTTATACTGTATTTGCCAGATATTTTCTCTTAGGCAATGTATTTGAATTCACTTGGATGTTCCTGTACACAATCCATTTGCTTGGTCTCAACGAAAAGTTTACGGTAACATCCCTATATGATACGCATTTAGAATACTAAGTTTGAACTTTCTGCTATTATTTGTTCTTGAGATATGTTGATAACAGATACACACTCAGACTAACCGCTAAAAACATGGTTTTTGGATTCAGGGGACCTCAAAATGTGTAAATATGATAAAAACACACTTTCAAAAATTTGACTGATAAACAATACATTACCTATGTGGGAAGAGGAACTAAAAAAAAAGTAACTGCATGAAATTCGAATTTGATATTTTGAAGTACGTTTTAAGTTGCCACTTAAAAGTTTGATCAAAATTGGTAAGTTTGAAGTTAAATTAATAACAACCCCCTTTTTTTTTTTTTTAAATAACTCTAAGCACTACTGTTGAGGGGGGCTTGAGGGGTTGGTATCCTTCTCACATACAATTATATGTCGAATAACTATTCCTAAACCAGTTTTAAATTATTTTTGAATGACATTGAACTTTATTATCCTACGTTATTTATCTCAAGACTTAAGCAATCTACTTATATAATATTAAAATGCAGGGAAAGAGGAAGTCGTGTGAGTGATACACCAGATTATTTAAGTACTTTATTGAAGCCTGGCTTTTTTTTTTTTTTTTTTGTGTGTGTGTTTTTAAATTAATCTGCAGAGCTCTCTGCTATGCTGTTCTATTTCTGCTACTAGAACCTGCTCTTATATCAGATTTTTTTTCTTTTCTTTTGAAAAAAAATATATATATATTTATATATATATATATATATATATATATAAATTTAATGTTGCAATTAAACCTTCTGTTATTGCTTTACGACATTTGATTTTGTAATATCTTCACTTTTTTAATATTAAGAATAAATGCTGTTAATTTTCATAGCAGGTAATCTTCAAAAATATCAACAGATTTTCAGAAAATATGTCATTTTAAAAGTGCATGATATTACAAGTCAACAAGAAATAGATAGTTAGGCTTTGCATACAATCTCCTGTTCCCAAGATTAATTTCAGATTTTATTCCACCAATACTGATCTTGTACTTCTGCAAAAGAAAAAAACTGATGTGGACACCACATGCCTTCCTTATACACCTTTAGAAATATATATATAATGTTAAAAAGCATTATCATTAGACCCGAGACAGTTGGCTAAAAATATTTTAAAAATGCATTGTCAACGTGTTCTGAGCTTTTCTGAAAGTTTCAAATACCTAACTAGTCAAGAAGTCAGTCAAAAATCGATTGCAAGATTTGTACTTGTAACGCTGCAGAAGGCAGCAGGGACCTGAAACAGTTCTCTAAAAGCATTAAAAACAATGCATTTTCACCATGTTCTGAACTATTCTGAAAGTTTAAAATGTCTAGCTGGTTGTAAAGTTAGTTAAATAAATTTCTGTTGAATCATATAAACATTGCTGAAGGCAGCAGGTATCCGAAACAGTTGGCTGAAAATAATAAAAAAAATCTGGAGTGACTCCACTCGACTTTCCGAACATTGAGTAATTAACAGTTTTGTAGATAAAGTAAAGAAAGAGTAGTTGTTAAACAAACAAAAGAGAGAAAACCATAATAGAGTGTTTGAGTATTTTTCTCCATCTATTACACGTTGTTTTATTTAACGCTACTGAACTTTGAGCCCATAGATCATAATGACAAAGAAATTTTCGTTGTGTCCCTGTAAAAACCTATAAATGTTAGATTCACCAAAATACTTATAGTTAGTGCAACAGTGATTTATAATACTCATATAAATTTTCAGCTGAATTCAATAAGGCGTTTAGATGCTATCGTACTTTTAAAAATTTAGTCCCATAGGCCATAATGATAAAGAATTTTTCTTTGTGTCCCTGTAAAAAACCTGTAAGTGCTAGATTCACCAAAATCTATACAGTTAGTTCAACTGTGATCTATAACATGTGTACATTTTTTTTGCTCGGATTAATTAGGCGTTTAGACACTATCACATTTTTAAAAATTTGGCCCCATAGGCATAATGATAAAGAATTTTTCTTTGCGTCCCTGTAAAAAAACTATAAGTGCTAGATTCTCCAAAATCTATACAGATTGAGTATTTGTGATCTATAATATGTGTATAAAATTTTTGCTCAATTGAATAAGGCGTTTAGATGCTATCGCACTTTTAAGATTTTGCTCCCATAGGCCATAATGATAAAGAATTTTTCTTTGTGTCCCTGTAAAAAAACTATAAGTGCTAGATTCACCAAAATCTATAGGGTTCGTACTATGGTGACTTACAATATGCGTACCAACTTTCAGGTTAATCGAACGAAGCGTTTAGACGCTAGCGTGTTCACCCACAGACATACACACATACACACATACACACATACACACACACATACATACATCATCGTAAAAATAGTGAAAACGGACTCAGGGGACCTCAAAACGTATAGAAACATCAAAATCTCGAATTCGGATTTTTGACATGATTACAATACTTTCCTCACTATAGTGTTCGGAAAGTAAAAATGCATTTTGATTGTGTTCTGAGCTTTTCTGAAAGTTTCAAATGTTTAGCTAGTCAGGAAGTCAGTTAAAAATCATTTGCAAGATCTGTACTGGTAACGCTGCTGAAGGCATCAGGGATCCGAAATAATTGGATAAAAGTATTAAAAAAATGCATTTTCACCATGTTCTGAACTATTCTGGAAGTTTTAAATGTCTAGCTAGTCGAGAAGTTAGTTAAATAAATTTTCTGTTGAAACCGTATAAACGCTGCCGAAGGCAGCAGGGACAAGAAACAGTTCTCTAAAAGTATTTTTTAAATGCATTTTCACCGTGTTCTGAAATATTCTGAAAGTTTCAAATGTCTAGCAGGTTGAAAAGTTAGTTAAATAAATTTTCTGTTGAATCATATAAATGCTGCTGAAAGCAGCAGGTATCTGAAACAGTTGGCTTGTTGGCTAAAAGTAATTTAAAAAATGCATTTTCAACAGGTTCTGGGCTTTTCTGAAAGCTTCAAATGTCTAGCTAGTCGGGAAGTCAGTTAAAAATCATTGCAAGATGTGTACCGGTAACGCTGCTGAAGGCATCACGGATCCGAAACAATTGGCTAAAAGTATTTTAAAAATGCATTTTCGCACTGTTCTGAACTATTCTGAAAGTTTCAAATGTCTAGCTAGTCGAGAAGTTAGTTAAATAAATTTTCTGTTGGAACCATACAAACGCTGCCGAGGGCAGCAGTGGCCCGGAACTATTTGCTAAAAATATTTAAAAAATGGATTGTTACTGTGTTCTGAGCAATCCTGAAAGTTTCAAATGTCTAATTAGTGGGGAAGTTAGTTAAAAATTGTTTGCAAGATTTGTACAGGTAACGCTCAGGGCCCGCTTTACCATTAGGCGAACCTGAGCGGTCGCTTAGGGCCGCCGATAAAGGTGGGCCGCCAAAAAAATTGAAACACCAAAATTGAAACCCAAAATTTAAGGGGAAAAGAAATGGATGGGAAAAAAACGAAAATCATAAGCCAATTTTTGATTTTTTTTTCTCTTTCTTTTAAGGAATATGTGTATATTCATTTGTAAATTGAAAGTAACTTTCTTTAAGGATTTTAACTTTGCATAAAAACACCTTAACCCTTTCAGGGGCAAGAAAATTTCACTCATTTAATATAAACTGCCACCAGAATTTTCGAACAAGTCTAAAATAGAAGAAATAAATGAAGAATTTTCTTCATGTTACTAAAGTAAAACTTTGAAAACAATTTCCAAGTTGAATTTTCGCAGTTGGGAATTAAAATTAAGTGCTCTGACTAAGGTACTAAAATGTTGATTTTTAATACACATATGCTTTGATTTGTATTGTGATAATGAATGAAAAGATAGGAAAATTAAATTTTTGAAATTAGATGGAAAAAATGATAAGGAGGAGCTGAATTATTTGCAATTTCAACCCGAACAATTTGGTTTTAGACCTAAACATTCCACCACCTATCAGAATAACAGAATTTATTAACGATAGTTTTATTAAATATGAAAAATTCGAAGCCCTTTTACTTGACATCACTAACGTGTTTGACAGTTTCGCATGGCGGCCTAATTTTTTTAAGCTCATTCAGCTTAAAATTCCAACTCCTTATATCAAATTCCTTATATCAACTAAATAATAGAACTATGAATAAGAAAATAGAAAAAAAAAAAAAAAAAAACACTCTTAAAAAAAACTTCGGAAACAAGTCAGAAAATAGTTCAGATTTCAGAAAGGTCTTAAGAATAGATTTAGAATACGCAAAATATGTAAATTAAGATTAAAAAATAAATAAGAGTAGATTTAAATTACATAAGAGTGACTTTTACTCGCCTATGGTGTCTAGAAAATCTGTTTAATGCATTGACTTTAGATAGTGTTTTCTGCAAAAGGCTTTACCTTCATACGAAAAAATTAAACATTACTTTGATTCGCATCACATACCCACCAGTGATCGAGCGGTTCTGCACTCAAAGCTGGTAGATGGGAAGCGCTCGGTTCGATCCCAGGTCGCGCTCATCTTTCTAGCCGTTTGCAATTTTCCGTGGTTTTCTCCGAAACTCGTGTAAATACGGGCTAGGATCCCTTTGAAAAACCCCCTCGGAAGGGGGCTCTACCTATAGGCCACGGACCTTAGCATAGTCAATCGGTCTTAAGCACTTCAAATCGATTCGTATCACCATACCTAAATAAGAATATCTAATTATGTCGCGTGTTTATGAATGAAAAGGCTTCGTAATCATGTTTGAAAGTTATTAGTTTGAAATTAATAATAGCTGACACCAATCCACTGAGAAGCGAACTAATAAAAATTTTATTTCACGTATACATTGAGTTCAAGCAAAAGTGAAAGGGAAAGCCTTTTTAACACTTTTCAATAAAGTTTTAAAATGTTGACGACTTCGGTTTGTCAGCACGGCCGTAGCTAATGTTCGCTGTTTAAAATGGCAGAAATAGGGTAAATAGCTTGTGTACAGGGACACCCAAAAGAGTGACAGTTAATTGCTTTCTATGAGATGTATTTTTATAAATCACATTTTAAAAACTTTGTACTACGAAAGTTGTATTAAAATTTAGATTTATTATTCATATGATTAAAAAAAAGAGAATCTGTAGAATATGGTATGCTTAGCATTAAGATTTACAGGATCACACCAAAATAATCAAACACATTATAAGAGCTTAAGAGCTGCAATTGGAAATTGCTAGAACCGCATTCTCGTTTGTGTTAAGGTTTTTTAACACTTTTCAACAATGATTTGGAGTGATTATGAATTCAGTTAGTTTGTCTGTCTGTATTTTTTTCCATTGTATGATAACGTAGGCAAAGTACATTAAAGGGTAAAAAAGGCAATAAGTACGTATAGTTGGAAAATATTAATAGCCTACGCGAACCAAAGGATTTTTCGTTCTTGTTTAAAGAATCGAACGAGTTCTTGTTACCATCTGGTTTAATATAAAATTATCATTTATTATGGAAGGATTAAAATTATAATAGAAATAATGACTAATTTAACCCGTTAGTGACCAGTGTCCTCATTTGAGGGCAGCTAATAAAATGGCACGTATATTTTTTGTGGTTTCTTGTAATGATTTCTGCTTTTTTATTGAAAGTTTATAGCGTCACTCTAAATGATCCCTGAAAGTTTTATGTGCCTACTATTAATTATTATTTCATAATTTGGATAGTCATTTTAGGATTTTTCATTCGTCGCACCTATATTTGCTTTTGCGCAGGTATACTAATTTAAATCAAGTTGAATAATAATATATATTATAATATTTTACTTTCGAGATCTTAGTCAACATATAATAGGAAATTAATCTGTTGTCTCAAAGTTTTTTTTATCACGAAATTTTCTCGCTAGATCACTAAACGTCAATAAATGAGGATAGGCTTTAAATTTAAAACTATCAGAAGAATTGTTTAAGTTAATATATTTTACTGTCAAGTTGTCTATATTAATTTAGAAGTGAAATAATCAGCTAATAATATTTTGCAAAATTAATTCGGGCGTTAACGGGTTAAAAAATAAATAAATAAATAAAAATAACAGTAATATTTTAATATTATTATTATTCACTCTGGAATTTTTTGGTGGTAAAAATGTAGCAACTTGATAGATTCACTCCGTTTTATGATGCAATGCCGCAATCTGATAGCTAAGCAATGGTTGAGGGAATGACGGATTTCAAATTCCCTTTACTTCTGGACATTCAAAAATTTTCTTTTTCCTTCCATTGTAATACTTTTTTACTAAAATTTTCGGCCAAACAGCTTATGGTACAAGCTGTACATGGTATATGAGTACAAGTACAGATATAACAGTATTGATGTACAGTAGTTTCATTGTACATCAATACGTGCGATGTCATGTAGAGAAGGGAGATTAGTATGAACAGAAATTTTAAAGCATTTTCCCATCGAACGTTTAGCGCAGTCAGTTAGAAAAGCTAAAGGTTTGATTTAACGTGTTCATTTTTTCTTATTTCTAAATATGCTGGATCCAATTCAATTTTTACAAAAAAAAAAAAAAAAAAAAAAAAAAAAAGTTATTTAAATTTATATTAACTTATAATATTAGAATATGTTGAATCTTAATATAGTAGCTTTTTCTTTCATAAGGAAGGAGGGGGGGGGGATCACAGTGAGAAGATTTACCTCGTGTCACATGAAATCTATAAGCTGCCCTGGCGTAATATCGGAGGCCGCTAAAAATCTATTGCTTAGGGCCGCCAAAACTGTAAAGCGGCCCCTGGTAACGCTGCCTAAGGCAGCAGGCATCTTAAGCAGTTGGCTAAAAGTATTTAAAAAAAAATTCATTTTCACTGTGTTCTGAACTATTCTGAAAGTTTCAAGTGTCTAGCTAGTCGGGTAGTTAAATAAATTTTCTGTTGAATCATATAAAAGCTGCTGAAGGCAGCAGGTATCCGAAACATTTGGCTAAAATTATTTAGAAAATGCATTGTCAACGTGTTCTGAGCTTTTCTGGAAATTTCAAATGTCTAGCTAGTCAGGAAGTCAGTTAAAATTCGATTGCAATATTTGTCCAAACAGTTTTTGAGTTAAAGTTTTTTGTTACATTATGGCCAAAACCTTTGTATTTTTGGTCATTATTAACCTAATTTTCTTAAATATCTCCAAAACGGAAAATCATACGAAGTGCAAAAAGGGAGGTGCACAACTGGATGTTATAACAAACCTATGTACCAATTCGCAACTTTCTACGTCCAATCGTTTTTGAGTTATGTGACATACACACACATGCGTACGACGTCACGAAAAATCGTGTAAAGTCGCTTATATCGCTAAAACGAGAGCTCGTGTTAAGACGACACTTGCAGGTGTACAACTAGACATCATGACAGTCACACATATAAATTGGCAACATTCAGCGATCATTCGTTTTTGAGCAATGTGAAATAGAAAATCCATTTCGCAAATCGGGATTACTATAATTCCTTATACTTTGTATGATGAAGTAAAAATTGGTGCAGAATTTTATGAAACCAACTAGAAATTTTCAAGGAATTTGAAAAAATAATAATTATCGCCTGTACAAAAAAAAAAAAAAAACAGTATTTTGCAATGAGCAAAAATATGTCTCATATTCTAATTAGATGATATACAAAGTTTTATCTTAAAAAAAAAAAAAAAAAAAAAAAAAAAGCTATCTTGCCAAATTTTCTGCCTGGGTAATGAATTCCATTAAAATCTACCAAAATTGGATGTGGAATATACATTTAGATTTCATCCAAGTTTTATAGAAGTTACATAAAATCAGCATAACTGATGCATTTTTCTTTTTTTTTTTTTTTCTTTCTCTTTCAAGCTTTTTAATGCACTTATTTTAAACAGGGAGGCCAAAAGCATTGGCCTTGCTTTTTATTATGCAAATATTAATTTTAGACAAAAATATACAGGTATTGATTTTAAGCATATATTTTTAAATCCTGATATTTAAAATCAATATCACATTTATGCTTAAAATTAATCTGCATTACAAAAAACAAGGTCAATGCTTTTGGTTCCCCTGTTTAAAATAAGTGCATTAAAATTCTTAAAAGAGAAAGAAAGAAGAAAAGAAAAATGCATCAGCTATGTTGATTTTACGTAATTTCTATAAAACCTGGATGAAATCTAGATGTATATTCCATATTCAATTTTGGTTGATTTTACATGATTTAGATGAGATCTGGATGTATATTTTACATCCAAATCTAGTTGATATTACATGAAATGGCTGAAAACACAATGTTTCATTTACATCCAAATTTGGTTGATTTTACATAAATTGCACAAACTCTGAATGTCTTACATAACAAGTTGGTTGATATTACGTCCCAACTAAGTCTTATTTAGGGCCATGTTACAACTTTGCTTGTGACATTTCAACCAAAAATCAACCAAAGCAGATAGCAAATTTCAACGTAATGGGACGTAATATTTGATCGCGATTACGTAATATCAACCTAATCGGGATGAATTGTGTTGTGTGGGCCGTGCTCCCCAATCTGGTGCGCTGAACGCCTTGGGTCACCCACAAATGATCACATGATGCCGTCGCTGAACGGCTTGGGGAGATCCCGGGCTTCCCGGGAAGCGACCGCTGAACTCAGCCGAAGTTTGTTATAAAGGTACTAGTAAAAAATGGATTTAAGGGCTAAGCTTTACTATACGGCACCCATTGCTTCCCACACAGCACATACGTCCAAATTTTGTTCATTTCTCGTCTCGTACGTTGAAAACACGTCCCTCCAGAGAACTGACATCCCATTTTTGTCACATGCTCACATAAATTCAACCATGATGTTGAAAGTATGTGTCGTGAGTAACCAAATTTGGACATACATTATTAGAAAAATATCTTGGAAGTAATGTGTTCCACAATTGAGCCACAATGAAGTGTCCTTTTACGTTGAATTCAACAAGCATGCAGCGTACTTTTTACTAAAACGGAACGAGCAACTGGGCATGCGCATTCAACCAACCATTCCACTTTTCCTCTCGTCCGTGGCTTCGCTTTCGCCCGCCGCCATGTTGTCATTTTGATTATGTGAAAATGCGAAAGAAGAAATAATTGCGTCGTATAATTAATGTTATGATTGTAGATTTCGAAGATATCGTCATATATGCTGTATTGTCCACCGTCGCCAAGCTTGTGACAACGATTTTACATTCTTGTTCTATACAGAATGTGAATGCGATCTGAAAATAATTGTCATATGTAAGTATCTAAAATAATTTTATTTTATTTTCATTTCTGATATTTGACTTTAATGTAATAATGCTTATTATACCTGAAAAGGTTTATTATTTGTAAAATTTAATTTCATGGGTGGTTTTAGTTTTTGTTTGTTGTGTATCATTTCTTATCCATTGATTTATCGATCCATAAATATTATTACATGGCCTAATGGACCTTTCTCTTATTTTAAGCAGGAATGGAAATATCTGTAGAAGTATTTTCTTGTAAACTTAATCGGAATTTCCATTGCTTTTTAACCATTCAAGCATGCCTTTATCAGTTGATTAACTTTGATAAACAATGCAAAAATGTGTTCATGAAAGCTTAAATTTATTTTAAAACTGTTGTAGTTTTATTTAACTTTCTCAAATTATAAAAAAAAAAAAAAATTAAGATTGATTTCATTAATGAAAGTTGTTATTTAAGTATGAGAAATTCAGTAATTCTGAAGTTAATTTATGTCAATAACAACAGTAAAATTTTCGAACGAACCATAGAAAATGAGAATAAACAAAGATTTCTAATGAACTGCTTGTACTGGTTTGGATTTTCTTATCTAGAATATGTATACTCTTTAACTTATTTTTCACGAGTAATTTTTTTCCTAAATATTGTAAATATTATATATTTATATATATTAAATATTATATATGTGCAATTTACAATTAAAAGCCAAACCATTAATTTCTCTTTCTCTGTTTTGAATCTCTTATCTACAATATGTATACTCTTTAATTTATTAAATTTAGTTATGTTTTTCTCAAGAGTAATTTTTTTTCTAAATGTTGTAAATATTATATTTATTGCACATATATTAAATATATATGTGCAAGTTACAATTAGAAGAGAAGCCAAACCATTAATTTCTCATTCTCTCACTTTTTATTTAATGATTTTAAATTGGTATTTTTAGTCTTCTGCTATTTATGTGTTAATACCAATAGCAGAAACAGTTGAGCCAACACTGTTAATTTAACAATCCATAAATGGGATACACTTAATAATAAATCAATGCCGTAGCTAAAGAGTTATACTTTCTCCTTTGTAAATGTAAATTTTGCACATTTTATGAATTATATTATTTCTTTTTATTATACCAGACCTGATCTCTGATTATACCAGACCTGATTCTCTGATTGCAGAATTTTGTTTTATTGTAGATAGATAAAAAATTCTTCCTGTGCACATGTGTATACGTATATTTATATAAAGTTCAAAATTACAGTTAACATTATGTAAACTATGAAAATTGTAACTTCGTGTTGATGGTATTTTTTGATTAGGCTTAAATTTTGTTTTTAAAAATTAGATTTTTCTTGGAGGTAATTATTAAATGTAAACTATTACTCATGATATGTTTTTTCCTCCTACAGTTGGAATGTAAACTCTGAAATGTTTTTTTTTTTTTTCTTTTTCATCCTGTATACAATATTTATAAGCTATTTTTTTTTTTTAATTTTGGCCTTTTGTATTTTTCTTCCCAGATTATTTATTTAAGATGTTAATGAATATGTAAGGAATCTAGCTTTGGCCTGCAGTCTCCTAGCAGCCCTTCAGTTTAAATTGCAAGTTAATAAGTAAGACTTTCTGCATATAACTCAGTACTAATCATTGCAAGACTGTTCTTTTTTTTTTTAAATCAAGATTTATTTGATTTTAATGATTTTTTAAAACTATTCATACATTATTGTGCAACACTTGTATTTTATTCTGTGCATTTTTATGTATATATATGTAAATATTTACACTATCAATCATTTTACTTAAATTATAAATAATATTCTATTCCGATAGAAAAAATCCATGTAGGCATTTATTACCAATATTTCTATTCAAATTAGTATCATTATAATATAAGAAATAATCTTATAACAGTCACAAATGCTGTAGTACGAGCCACTCAACCTGAGAATTTGTAGCACTATAATGTATTGAAATAAAGAAAGTCTGGTGGACTGCGGTAATTCTCGATCAATGTGTTTCTAGGTTAATTAATGTTCACCCAGCTTATAATAGTATGCTTAAACAAAAATTAGAAAGTATTGTTAACAATTCAAGAACATTGTAGTTTAATGTACAAAATAAAAAAAAGTCGCCATCTTTGCTGAAAATTAATAAATAAAAATATATATTAAACTGCTACAAAAGCATCTTGAAAAAAGATTGTTTCTGAAAATCACACATTTTACTTAGATTCTTAGTGGCACACCATTTCTATTTTTTTTTTTTTTTTTTTTTTTTTTAATGTTATTTTACAACTATATATCTGTACTGATAAGTATAAAGGATTTAAGTCCAAAAATGTCGATTTTGAGTTAAGTACATAGTCAGACTCAGAAAAAAATTCTCTATCAATTGGTATAAAGGATTTAAATCCGTGTCCTTTAGTCTTTGAGAAAATCCATTGGTAAAAAAAGATTCAAGTTAGAAATTTAGCATTAATCTTTAGTATAAAATATTTAATTCAATTTTTCCCTTTATTAAATGAAGATTGACAATCACTTAACGGTATATAGTGTATAAATGAACATAATCCCTTTTTCCTAATCGATTCTGCTCATTAGTTTTTAGTTAGTTTAACTTTATTTTTCGTCTCCTGAAAAATCAAGAATATGCACTTAAATCCTTTATACTTATCAGTACAGATATAATATAAGCTTTTAAATTACGTTAATAATGTTTCTGTAATTTAGTATACTGGTTATACAACTATATTGATTTATACAACAGATTCTTTTTTTACCTATGTTTAAAATTATTTTAGACATATTTATCAATGTACATATATGTAGTGTGCATCTATAATATATATTCATTAATGCACATCAAAAAATCATAATATGTATTTTGCTTAAAATTAAAACCGGTTTTGTTATAGGTTTCATATCAAAATCAAAATTATCTTTCAAGCTATTTCAAAATTTTGTAGTAAGCATGACTAATGACTAATTAAGATCAAGATTACTAAGTATTGTACTGAATGCTAATAAATTAAATTGTATTTTATTGTACACACTTGTGATTTAAATTATACAGTTACATAAAAAGTTATTTATTTTTAACTGTTAACTTCAATACATTAAATCAAAGAAAAGTTCAAATGAAAGCCAACTATTTTATCTTTATTTCATAGTAAAAAAAACTGTAATAACAGTAAATGTTTTTTTTTATAACTAAATGTTTAAATTAAAATATATAATAAAACTGAAATATTTTTAATGGGTAATTGCAATACTTAACTATAAATCAAAGAAAAGTTCATATCAAAAACGTAGTAGTTTATCTTTATTTCATAGTAAAAAATAAACTGTAATAATAATAAATGGTTTTATTTATTAAGGATATAATAAAAATGCATGGTTGAAATAAAATATATAATAAAATTAGGACAGTAATGCTATATACATTATGCTTTTAAATGTTATAAAGTGTTTTGCCAATAAGTTTGGATGTAATTTCAAAACAAATAAAAATAGGAAGTTAACTACTATGCTTATTAAAAAAAAAAAACATTTATAATCAGGGGTCGATCCAGGCAAAATTTGGGTCCCTTTTGCGGCTCCTTCACAAAATTCCACACAGTAAAAAGGGGCCCTTCAGAAAATTCAAATTCATAAAAAGGTACCCTTCACAAAATTCAAATCCATACAAAGGGACCCTTCACAAAATTCAAATTTATAAAATGAGTCCCTTCACAAGATTTTTTGTTTTATAAAAAGGATCCTTTTATTAAATGTTTTCATATTTTCAGTATTGTTTTTAATTTATGCCTATATTTGGCTCAACGAAACTCTATTAACTTGATATTAAACATTACATAAAGTGATTGTAAAAACTGAAGATTTTACACAATATTTTACTTTTTCACAAAAATATTTTATATTTCACAAAAATATTTTGTTTTTCACAAAAAAGGGACCCAAAAATTAAAACATGGATTGACTCCTGATCAGGGTTTAACCTGGCAAAAAAATTACTTTAGCATTTTAGCGAAAATAGGCAAGCACTATTTTAGTTTTTTCGAAAGTTAATTCTTTGGATACCATTGATTTCTTTTACTTAGCTTTGTTTTCTATTCCTTTTGTTCATTGATGATTTTAACCAAGCATCCATATTTGTGACTTTAAAAATATGAATCAGGGAAACTATGTTTAGATTTTATCAATGGAAAAAGAGGTATTCATATCATATGTGTAAAATGAAAAAGCAAATTAAAAATCAAGTAAAGTGTAGTGGTAGATAATCGTGAAATACTAGTGCTAAAAATGCTTCTATGAAGCAAATTCTGAATTCTAACATACTTTTAAATATTTTTGCATTTAAATTCAATCATTGAAAATTAAAAATAAATCCAAATTACTATATAAATAAGGATTCCCAATAATTTCAGTCCTTTCGTAGTTTTTGCCTGCAAATATTACAAAAAAATAAAAATAAAATAAAATTCTGAATTATTATATAGAGATATTTTATACAGTTATCCAGTTTTAGCATTTTAGCGAAATTCTGACCGACTTGTTTTAGCAAAATATGATACCTTTTAGCAAAATGCTAAAAAAATGAATGGCAGTTTAAACCCTGCTCCTGATAATATGTAATTAAAATCAGGTTTATGTTAAAAATGACATTATTTGTAGTCCAAATTAATCAATATAGCTATCATTTGAACAAAAAATGTCCTGATCCGTAATTGCCCTGAGTCGGGGTGCGATCGATATTTACCCGGTTGCTGGAGGGCAATTACTGATCAATGAATTTTTTCAATTAAACAAACTTTTAAAACATTTTAATCAAAGTCTATATTTTATTGAATAAACACATGATAAAGCTTTAACCATGCTAAATTTGGTTAACATCAATTGTGATATTTTTAGAGTTATTTAGATGTTTGTGTGATCCATGCTATGGAACGGATAAAATAATTTTGGAAAAGGGTAATTTATTAGGGAAAATGACATCATAACTGAAACAATGTATTAAGAGGAAACTTTTACTCACACTTCCCAAACAAAATAAAGAGAATAAGGAGTTAAGAAAAAAAAAAGTAGGATATCTTAAAAAACTTATATTTAGGCTAAACTAATATAATTTGAATCAAGAAAATTTTTTCACACTATATCCATTAACAAAATTCACATTTTCATTACCATCTTAATACTTTCACTTATTCTTATAACTTTTCTATATTGAGTCGGGACAATTCATTAAACAAGCAGTGACAGCTGCCTTGAACTGTATGTAACTGATTATATATAATTAAATTTAATGGTTATGGAGTTTTTAAAAAAAAATTTGGAGGCTTCAGCAGGGACCGATTTATTCCTGCGGAGGCCTAGGGCACTCATGTTTAATGGGCCCTTTCTTCTGAAACTTTAATATTTATAATCCTCTATTCTATTAATCTATACAGAGAAGATATTTTAAAGGTAAATATTTTTTTCTGCACATGATTATACAGTTTACCAAATGATTAAACACTGATTATCTATATTTAAATAACTGATAACTTAACATACTATCATTTTACGGCAAAGTATATATTGTTCGAAATAATACAAACAATGATCAATTTCCATAGCGCACACAATGGAAATATTCACAATTAGTTAAAAAAAAAAATGTATTTTATATATTATAGGATAAAAAATCAATAAACAAAAAAGTGTAACTTATGATGAAGCCAATGTACTATCTGTAAACTGATTCATGCACTAAATTAGACAGCATTGCAAACATGCCAACAGTTTAATTTATTCCAGAGGATTGTAAATACCTACCCTTTTAACATAACTTTATTTGTATTGATTTTTTTTTTTTTTTTTTCAAATATGGTAGGACAAATAAGAGGCACACAGCACAATACTATTTCCATTTGTTGACGAAAAAATGAAAATTATCGATCATTACAGAAAATTTTCATTCTAACTATTTTTTTAAATGTATGGTGGAATTTCTTGAAGGCCCAAGGCATGTGCCCTGAATGCTCTGCCATAAGTCAGGTGCTGGGCTTCAGGGCTTTTTAAACACTACAATGTAAAATATGCCATTATTTTTAAAATATGTGTGCCAATATTAAAAGATATAAACTGATATGAGAACTATAAATAAGCAAGAAAATGTTTTCTTTTGTAAATATCAACTGCAAGGCTGGCAGAGACAAACTATCATATTATATATATATTAATCCTCGCTTTCCCAAGATGGGGTCATTTTGAAGTTGAAATCTAGTTAAGCACGCCTCATTCAAAAAGTGTGCTAATTCGCCACAGATAGCAAACATAACCAGTGGAATTTTGCAACTTCTAAACGATATAAAAAGGTGTTGTGCTGGTGATTTTCGCCAAGTGTGCCAAGCGGCACCTGAAAGCAATTTTTTTGCAGTAATGCCATGATCTTGGGAAAGCGAGAGTTAATCAATTAATTCTACACTAACTAAATATTTATAATTCATACATCAGTCATAAGGTTGTGCTTGTATAAATAATTAAAATATAATAAATGATTAAAATGTATAAATAATTAAGAAAATTAAGGTATAATTTATTTTATTTATTTATCAATGTTGCTTAGTAGAGACGAATATAAAGTCAAGGTATCCAATATAAATATTAGCTTGTTTAATAATATTTTGTTATATTTTACAAATTATATTTTTAAATTTCTATAAGAAATATTTAAAAAGCACATTTTTTAAAAGCTGGATGTACAGTTTCATTCCACTAAAGCCATTAACTTTAATATGTAAAAAAAGTGATTTAAATCAGTGATAGTTTTTATTTTTTTACTTTTTAAATCAATTGATTTAAATCACTACAACCCTGTTGCAAGATTCTCAATTAATAGCGTTTGCATACAAAGTTTTTATTCATTAGCTTTACAAGGCAAAATTAGCTCTGGCCGCATGGTCAGTTACTACTGAAGAATTAGCCACTAATAAATTTGCTGCGGGTAGCCACCACAATGGCCACTGTTTGGCTACCTGCTGCAATTTTCACACACACACAAAAAAAAAAAAAATGTTTGTTTCCCTCAGTTGATTAATTTTAGCTATATCATATGTATGCAGTAGGAAATCCACTCCCAGAAATCCATAGCACTTGGGACCAGGGCTGCTAGAACGAACCCATCGGAATGAACTCGACGCAAGTTTTCATTATCGGAAACGTCAGATTTCACTAAAATCATCCCGATATGCGTTTTATACCCTAGCACCAACTCCTCGTAAAGGTGAGTCGAAACTTCTCCCAAAGAGAAATGGCTGTTTTCGAAATCGGATTAAGTTGACCAATCACAGACAAGGATAATTTCACCCTCGCCGCGAGATTTCATTTGGATATTTTAGATAAACAAAGATGGCTGCCTCTGCTTGTGTGGTTGTGAATGTGCGTTTTAGCTTTATTTACTAAGAAAAGAGTATTTATCCCCATTTATTTTTTGTAAATACCGTATGTATTTTCTAAATATCAAACCCGTGTTACTACAGAACTTCACCTTTTGCCAGTTGCTAGCATTTTAAGGCAATAAATGTAAATGATTTTTTGCCTTGAAGTGTTAGCTGCTAGCATTTGTTATTTAGTGAACGACGAATTTACTATGGATGTAAGAGCTTTGGATGTATATAGGTAATATATATATTTTTTTCTGTCTAATCTGTATTAACTTTATAGTTATGGTAATGTTTCTTTATTACATATATGCACAAATATTAACATTTTCGTTTAAATTTCCTTAATTAAAATTTTTGTGTACATATATTAGTATAATTGATTTATTGTATTTACATGTGTTAAAGCAAACCTAATAGTATTTTATTATTATTATTTTTTTTTAATTTGCATGTTTGTATGTACTGTTTCTAAAATTTCTTTTAGAATTTACAATATACAATAAAATATGCTGTGTAATTTTAAATCTTTAAGCATAGTAAAAAATTATCTTTCGTCAAAGTAAGAAAAGTAAAACCGTCTTAAAATTACTTTTCATTTTGTAAGTGAATTTACATAATATGTCTAATTTAGATTGTAAAAATCAATTATTAAATTAAAAAAATTACATTCACTTACTTTTCCCTTTCTAAGATATGAGAGATAGATACTATTATATAGCTACAAATGAAGTTTTGCAAGTGAATGTAAAATTGACGTGCTGTGTCTCAAACTTACTTAATTCAATTATAATAAAATGTAAAAGGAAAATTTTTAGTTCCAGGGAAAATAAATATTTATCATAATTTCCTTTAAGCTTTATTAATGTTTAATGTATAGGGACTTGTATCATTCATAAACATACTTTAAATAAGATTTTTAGTTTATATATATATATATATATATATATATATAATCGCAGTTTTCATTAAACTCAATTAATCTTTAATAACTTTAAATATTAATACTTGTTATTCTTAATAGATATGCTATTAATATTAGACATGATTAATAAGAATTTTAATTACAAAAAAAATATATATATATGGGTATTTATATTTTTTTTATAATATTTAATTAATTTTCAATAACTTTAAATATTAAGACATGTTATTCTTCATACTTTTTAAATAAGAAGTTTAGTTACCAATATATATATATTACAATTTTCATTTAACTTATTTATTTTTTAAGATTTAAATATATTTCATTTTCTTGAATAACACCTAATGCCAAGATGGACGCCATTGGAACCGTGATTTGTTTATCTCACGACGATTTCACTCGGAAAAGACCAGTCGAAATTTCAGAAAACGATTCCGCCTGACAATTCCGATAATGAAAGCAATTCGATGAGTTCGTTCTAGCGAAATAAGGAAGGCTATCGGAATGTGACGTCACATCGGAGAAATTCCGATAACGAGTGCATTTCGATGAGCTGGTTCTAGAGCCCCAGAGACTGCAAATTTGAAAATTTTATGGATTTTAGTTTTTTTTTTTTTTTACTTGTTTGCAGTATAGACAAATGTTTTTTTTTTTATTATTCATTTTTTTTTTTTTTTTTTTTTTTATTCTTTGAAATTACTTTTTATTTAAGCACAAAAACTTTATTATAAATTTCATTGTTTACTTTGGTTGTAACTTTTTAAAAGTATATAACTTTTTTAAAGTATTTATAATTTTAGTAATACATATTAGGGTATTTATTTGCATTGTATAATTTTATATTGCTACTATTCAAAAGTTCTTAAAACATCGTTTTTATCATATTAACTAGTATGCTGTGGCCATCTAAAGTCTTTCTTCTATATAATCCTGTACAAATTTACCTAATATGAATTATTTGTTAAATCATAATTTATTAAAATTATTTTCCATGATGAATGCAGACGATTTTTATCTGAAAGTAGTTTAATATTAAATGCCAAAAGAAAATCAGTTTTGTTCAGACATGAGAAGAAATGAATTTTCTTCCCATTATTTCATTTATTTATTTTTTCATTAAAAATGGAAAAAATCAATAACATAGTATAAATTATCACTGATCTATGGTTTGATAATTCATTTTAAAGGTGTTGACGAGTTCTTTCGAAGATACCCATATTGAAAATTAACGAATTCCAAACGTCAAATTTCGTTCAAGGGTTTTGAGATACAGTACCTACAAAATTTGTAACACACACACAGACACACATTTTCTAAAAGCAGTCAAATTGTGATCAGGGCATCTCAAAGCATGTAAATAAATCAAAAACTGTTTAAAAATTTTCACAAAGCCAATACTTCCTTCAAACATAGAAGACAGTAAAAATAAGATTTTTTTTTTGCGAAGATTTTATGGCAAAAATGAAAGAAAAAATCGATAATGTTGTTTTAAATTAACGCAGATCAGTGGTTCAGCCATTTCTTCTTCTTCTTCTTATTTTTTTTTCTTTTTCGTAAGCATATAAAGAGAAAGTATTGAATTAGTAAAAAGTTTCAAACTCCAGTTTTGATGGATTTACACGTTTCAGGATTTTCTGATCACGACTGAACTGACTTTAGAAAATGTCTGTCTGTCAGTCAGTCTTTCTCTCTCTCTCTGTGTGTGTGTATCACTAATGTAGTAGACACTGCATCTCATTAACCAATTAATGAAATTTTACCAAACTTGGAATTTTGTTGAAACCTGACATAAACTGATGCAGATTAGATTTGGCGATCAATTGTTCAACAGGTCGGGCTGTGTAATCCCATTTTTTCTAAATTTTTAACATGAACAAAACAAAATTTCATATAACTCTACAAAATGAGTTATTTTAAACAATGTAATTATAAAATTAATTGTTAATTAATAATTGTTAATCAGTGATTGTGAAATTAATATAAATTATTGATAATAGTAGTAATAAATTAGGGGGGGGGGAATGTGCATCTGAGAACTTCGTTTCCTGTAGCAATGTAACTCTGTCACATAAAAATCGTCTACATTCATATGGAAAATAATTTAATAAATTTCTTTTTTATGATTTTGGTGTATAATTAAAATTATACAGATGAAAGTCTTGTGGTGGCACTACCACATTAAAGGTATTGATAAGCTCTTTTAAAAGATACCCATGGTGAAAACTTGTCCCCTCTGGGCAATAAATGTAAAGGAAAATATATTCTATAGTCTGCAGAACTGCTTTTCTTTTTCTGTTTTTTAGTAGCTTTTAAAATAATTTATATTTTTTCCCCATACATTTGGATAGAGATCATTGCATTATGTGATCTGTATAAATCATGTTAAAAACAATCACCTAGGAAGCAATAAGCCTAGGATAAATAAAGCTTATAAAATAAAATTTGATTCGTAGAGTTTAGAGTGCTATTCAGTCAAATGTGATATCATTGACAGTTTATTACCTACAATTTCACAGTAAAAATATAAAAAATAATTAGAAAAAATTAATTATAATAGAACTAACCTTTAATAGCTATTTGTTTTTAGCATCATGAAGTATATATATTAACGTTTATCAATAATTGTTTCAAAAGTTTTAAGCTATAATGATGTTCTATTATAATTATTATTATTATTCACGTTTAATTTTAATATGTTTGTCAACTAATTTAAAGTTAATATGAGGTTATTATTATCATGTTTCAATTAATTAAAAAATGATGAAAAATTTGAAAAATCGGGCTTCATAATGTACTAGGACATCTCAGTAAGCATCTTCGTGTTGAATCACATGACTGTCCTTATTACCATTTTAGTGTTATGCTGTCTGGAGACACACGTCCAGACACTGTCTTTTTTATATATGAAGATTTACTCGTATTATTGAAAAATCTAGTATTTATTGTAGATGAGAAAATTCAAAACTGATTGGTTTCAATTAAATAATCATACAAAATTGTTTCTTATAAATACCACAACTTGCATATTGTTATTGAATATAATTTTTGGTTTATGGGAGAACATAACTGTCAGTTTTTATTTATTTATTTATTTTTCCTTTTGAAATGTTTTTTATTTTCTCTCTCTGCAGGTGCTGCGAGAACTTGTCTATTACAGAGAAAAACATTAGATGTTGAATTAAATTAGTAATGTTCAATTAGCTTCGCTATGCAAATAAAGAAATTTTATGTAATTTTTAAAATAAAAATGCATAAATACATATTGTTTCTTTTGATTCTTTTTGAAATTTGAATCTCAAACCAATTCAGGTAGGTTGGAAGTCAGTCCTTCGTGGTATCTTGCCGAACAGTCCACAATTTGCAGTAATTAAAACAAATTCAGCATATGGAACAAAGCACAAATAAAATTAATATGTTTAATCAAATAGAAAATACGTATGTATGTATATGTATATATATAAGCATATGTAAAAAAAAAAAAAAAGCATATGTAAAAAAAAAGCAAATCAGTTTTGGTAAAAATATGTGTGTTTTTAGGCTACGTAAGTACTTTCTAATTTTTTCTCTTGTTTTTATATTTTATCTAATAATTGCACTGAGTTTAATTTTGTTTCTAATATTGACGTTCACTGAGACTTGATTCTTGGCTTTTTCTTTTTAGCTGCATTTCATTTATACAACCTGTCGTCCAAAAAAGTTGGATCATATTAATTACAGTGATTTGAATTAGTGATTACCTCTACAGTTTTACTTCACAACCACCATTATGCATCACAATGAGAAAACATAAAGGTAATCAGGAATTTAACTGCCTGTAATTAATGTGATCCAACTTTGTTGAATGCCAGGTGGTATGAAATGCTGCTAAAAAAAAAAGTCAAGAGTCAAGTCCTTTGAGCGTCAAAAGGGGATGCAACTTAGAGAGACAATGAGAATGAATATGTTCATAAAGATAAAATTTATATGGTGGTATTTAAAATATTTGAAAATTTTACATACAGTACACTTATGCTGCTATTACATAAAAACTTTTTGCACAACATTTAAGCCGATTTTTGCTCTAATTTCTGGACACTGAAAAAAATTTTTGGTTCGCAAAGTTCTCCAAAATACTTCAGATCTCAGTGGATGATGTCACAGTCAGTCTATGCCTGGAACCGGTTTGTAGCTGCATCTATAATGAACCAGTTCTGGTCCTAATCTGAAAGTGGTGCCATTTACTGAGATCAAAAAAGGAGAGTGACAAAAAATCAGTTTCAACTGTCAACATCACCTAAAACATGTGCTGAGGAAGTTCTGGATCTGGAAAGAATGCTATACATATTAGCTCTAAATAAAGCTATTAAGTTTTATCTTTAATTACAGTATAAAAGTTTCATGTTTTTTATTAATAGTAAAATGTGGAATTGATGCATATTTCTAATTTGGATTCTGTGTCTCCATTTGACATATTTGTGATCCATATTAGTTAAATGTAAATTGGAAGAATGTAATGTTTTTATTATAAGCTTTTAAGACAAAGTTGTAGCAATTCAAAAATCATGAGAAAGGTTCAAAAAATGTTATTTAAAAAATTGCTCAAAATTATTTACAAGGAATTAGGTGAATAATAGATAATGTTCATTAGTTGTTAATTAAAGAAAACACTTGTTATTTATAGACATAAACTTTACTATGAAAGATGTGATTCTTTTAGATTAGGTTATGCTCAGTGGGTGATCCATGTATGCTAAATTAATTTTATATGAAAAAATCTGGAGTGACTCTGTTTGACTTTCTGATAAATTAAAGTAAGCGAAGTTGTTAAATGAAGAGAAGAGAAAATTATAATAGGGCATTTGAGTAATTTTCTCCATATGGTGTGTTCTTTAACATTATTGCACTTTAAAGAATTTGAGGCTGTAGATCATAATGTTAAAGAATTTTGCATTGTGTCACTATAAAATAACTAAGCGCTAGATACTCCAAAATGAATATGTCTTGTGTTACGGTGACCTATAGCATATATACCAACATTCAGGTAAATTCATCAATGCATTCAGATGCTATCATGTTCACTCACACATATATACTACACACATGCATATAGTATCGTGAAAATAGCAAAAATGAACTCTGAGACCTCAAAGCCTATCGAAATACCAAAATCTCAAAGTAAAATTTTTGTCATGATTACAATATTTTCTTTACATATTTATATTTGTAGAATATAAGTAATATTGCTATTGCTAGGGGATAAGGCTGATTATCCATTTTATGAATTTAAAACTGCAGGGATACTTTTTTACATTTGTGTGTTGGGGGGGGGGATTTACTCCCCAACAGACAGAATTTTCTGTAATGATTTGCAGACTGCAGTATAGAACTGCTAAACTAAGTTTTAAATCACATGAAGCTATTAGCAATTAATAAATTAAGTAATATCTGCATATAAAAAGAATACAAAGAATGTACAAAAGAACAGTAATCTAGAGACATGATGTAAATTGTATTACTTTTCTTATCTGTATACATGGTAGAGAAAGTTTTTTTTTTTTTGATCAAATAGCTGAAATTGAGTTTTTGTTGAATTTAAATGTTTTGAGGTCCCCTGAATCTGAAAATCATGTTTTTAGCAGTTAGTCTGTATATCTGTCTGTTATCAACATATCTCTAGTAGCAGTAAGTCCAAACTGTAATGTACAAAAAGCGCATCATATAGGGACGCTACACTAACCTTTTCTTTGAGATCAAGCTGGTAGTTCGTGTACAAGGGCATCCGAGAGAATTCAAACATATTATGCTTAGAAAAATTTCGAGTAAGTACAGTGTAACAGCATTAAGCTGACTTAAACAATTTTTTTTTTTTAATGCACAAAAACACGTTTTGTGTATATTGTGATATGGAAATCATTCATCTTTTGTTTACAGGGCTACCCAAAATATTTGGATATTTGGGGCTATACTTATATTGACCAAACGTCCCCATTTTCTGGGGACAAATGGGGACTTCCTTTTTTTTTTTTGAAGGCATTTTTCTAAGTTTTAAATAATTGTAGAAAGTAAATTATTAATCAGTAATACTTTATTTTTAGTCCTTATTTATTAGGAATGAAAAAATACACCCATAATTGGATAATTGTAGCAATTTTTAACGCTTCTCTATTATAAATGTATTTTGATCAGGTCAGCCTAGCTATACTTGAAAATTGCTGGAATAGTAATTCATTTTTTGTTAGGTGTTTTTTGATTGGGACTAAATTTAAGTACACAATGTTGTTTATAGACAATATGACAACAGAGCTACCAAAAATTGAGCTAAATGTTCTTTTATATTCAGTGTAATTGATGAGAGTGCTTCGATGCACGTTACTGTGTCGACGAACACTGCTCAGAAAGAAAAATTAGTTTTTCAAATTTATACCGTAAAAAAAGTAATTTTTGAAATTTAACTTTGTTTTTTCTTGTATAATATCATGTTTTGAGGTAACCTGATTACAAAAGTCCAATTTTTAGTGATTAATCTGTATGTATTTATATTACCATATCTTAAAAAATCTGGTGTGTCACACGCATCACTTTCTCTTACCCTGCATTTCAATATCATAATGATTGATTGCATGTTAAATTTTAAGTTCAATAGCATAAGATAATAAAATTCAATATACTTTTAGAACATTCTAAAATAATTTTAAAAACAATTTTATTTGATATGCAGTTCTGTGCATAGAATTATTACAAAAAAAAAAAAAAAAAAAAAAAACTAGGCTATTATTAATTTACCTTCAAACTTGCCAGTCTTTATAAAATTTTTGCCAGTAACCTAATATGAAATTCAAAGTGCTAAATTTGAATTTCCTGCAGTTATTTACTATTTAGTTATGCGATAACAGATACACATACAGATCAACTGCTAAAAATTGGACTTCCGTAATCAGGCCACTTCAAAACATGATATAATACAAAAAACAAAGTTGAAAATAAAACTTCAAAAATTACTTTATTTACACTCTGCATATGAAACATTAATTGTGCAGTGTCCGGTACCATAGTAAAATATACAAACCACTTCTATTAATTAGATTCAATAGAAAAGAACATTTTGCTTAATTCTGAGTATCCCTGTATATTGTCTATAATCAATATGCACTATTAAGAATACTTTATATTAAAAATTAGTCTTCTTTGAAAAGCATTTAACGCAAAAGGAATTATGATTCCTCCAAGTATAGCCCCATACAAATACTTTAATTGGCCTTGTAAATGAATGATAAATAATTTTCATACCACAATCTACACAAAACATGCTTTTAAGAATTAATATATATATATATATATATATATATATTCCATTTTGGTTAAGTCAGCCTGTAGATGTTATACTGTATTTGCCAGATATTTTCCCTTAGACAATGTATTTGAATTCACTTGGATGTTCCTGTACACAATCCATTTGCTTGGTCTCAACGAAAAGTTTATGGTAACATCCCTATATGATACGCATTTAGAATACTAAGTTTGACCTTTCTGCTATTATTTGTTCTTGAGATATGTTGATAACAGATACACACTCAGACTAACCGCTAAAAACATGGTTTTTGGATTCAGGGGACCTCAAATTGTGTAAATATGATAAAAACACACTTTAAAAAATTTGACTGATAAACAATACATTACCTATGTGGGGAGAGGAAATAAAAAACAGTAACTGCATGAAATTCGAATTTGATATTTTGAAGTACGTTTTAAGTTGCCACTTAAAAGTTTGATCAAAATTGGTAAGTTTGAAGTCAAATTAATAACAACCTTTTTTTTTTTTTTTTTTTAATAACTCTAAGCACTACTGTTGAGCGGGGCTTGAGGGGTTGGTATCCCTCTCACATACAATTATATGTCGAATAACTATTCCTAATCCAGTTTTTAATTATTTTTGAATTACATTGAACTTTATTATCCTACGTTATTTATCTCAAGACTTAAGCAATCTACTTATATAATATTAAAATGCAGGGAAAGAGGAAGTCGTGTGAGTGATACACCAGATTATTTAAGTACTTTATTGAAGCCTGTTTTTTTTTTTTTTTTTTTTTGTGTGTGTGTGTGTTTTTAAATTAATCTGCAGAGCTCTCTGCTATGCTGTACTATTTCTGCTACTAGAACCTGCTCTTATATCAGATTTTTTTTCTTTTCTTTTGAAAATATATATATATATATATATATATATAAATTTAATGTTGCAATTAAACCTTCTGTTATTGCTTTACGACATTTGATTTTGTAATATCTTCACTTTTTTAATATTAAGAATAAATGCTGTTAATTTTCATAGCAGATAATCTTCAAAAATATCAACAGATTTTCAGAAAATATGTCATTTTAAAAGTGCATGATATTACAAGTCAACAAGAAATAGATAGTTAGGCTTTGCATACAATCTCCTGTTCCCAAGATTAATTTCAGATTTTATTCCACCAATACTGATCTTGTACTTCTGCAAAAGAAAAAAACTGATGTGGACACCACATGACTTCCTTATACACCTTTAGAAATATATACATAATGTTAAAAAGCATTATCATTAGACCCGAGACAGTTGGCTAAAAATATTTTAAAAATGCATTGTCAACGTGTTCTGAGCTTTTCTGAAAGTTTCAAATACCTAACTAGTCAAGAAATCAGTTAAAAATCGATTGCAAGATTTGTACTTGTAACGCAGCCGAAGGCAGCAGGGACCTGAAACAGTTCTCTAAAAGTAATAAAAAAGATGCATTTTCACCATGTTCTGAACTATTCTGAAAGTTTAAAATGTCTAGCTGGTTGTAAAGTTAGTTAAATAAATTTCTGTTGAATCATATACCCAAGCAGCACAGAAACGTTCTCTGAACGTTCAAAAATTGTTCTGTAAACACGTTCTAAGAACGTTCACTTTGAATGTGTTATAGACGTCTATTTGTCCATCTTGAAGACGTACAATAGAACGGTTCAGAGAACGTTCAATGAACGTGTAGCAATCACCATCGGTGTTATAGAAACGTTCTGAGAACGTTCTACGTATACGGTCTCAGAACGTTCTAAACGTTTTTAGAACGTTTTCAAAACGTTATACACATTTTCAGAACGTTCTAGAAAACGTACTGTAAACGTTCTAAAATAGTGTAGTCAAAAAAAAAGAAAAAAAAAAGTGACGTTATTATAAATAATCCCCTCAGTTTAGAAGTAAAATGTACATAGCTGATGACGAATAATGATACAACACATGAACAGGGATATGAATTACTTTTTTTTTCAATTCAAATAATGTTTGAGAAATTTTAACATACTTGCTATTCCTTTAATTTTAACGTATATGCATGAAAAATTCTATATTCTATGACAGTTTTCCCCAAAAAATGTCATAACATCTTTTTATCCCTTAAAAAATTTCTTAAATCTTTGCATTTTTTAAAAATTTCTTTTTTCCCCTAATCTGAAGATAATGAAGTTATAGTATTAATTAAAAAACTTTGAATAAACACAATGAAATGCAAGAACTCGCACCAACTGTTTCGCGTCAAAAGAAGACACAACCCTTCATCAGGCGAGCAATGTAGGCGCGAGAACTGCAAACAAGCACGTTGAGTGTGTTGAATGCGTTGCCGCTTTGTTTATAGCAGCCGTCCTTTGTTTGTAGCAGTCGCGAGTTCTTGCATTTTATGGTGTTTATTCAATGTTTCGTAATTAATATTATAACGTCATTTTCTTCAGATTAGGGGAAAAAAGAAATTTTTTAAAAATGCAAAAATTTAAGGAATTTTTTAAGGGATATAGAGACGTTATGACACTTTTTGGGAATTACTGTCATAAAATATGGAATTTTTCATACATATACGTTGAAATTAAAGGAATAGTAAGTATGTTAAATTTTCTCAAACATTATTTGAATTTAAAAAAAAAAAAAGTAATTTATATCCCCGTTGCTGTGTTGTATAATTATTCTTCATCTGCTATGTACAACTAAACTCTTGAATTATTTTGCTTGTTTTAATCCTTGTGATTCCGAATGCGTCATCCTATGATTAATGTTTGTTTTTCATGGTTGTTTTCTGTTTGATTCTCTGATTCCTTGAACTAAATAATTTATTCCAATTTATTCTTCATTTTTAACTTCAATTAATTTCTTGTACGATAGGGTGCCCGCTAGCAATTTGCTATTATAGCTGCTAACGAACGAAATCGTACATTGGTGCTCAACGACGAAAAAGGTCACCCCTGACGAGTTTTTTTTTTTTTTTTCTACGGTTCTAAGCTTTTCCTTAAAAATTTTTTTTTCAAAATGATGTCTTAATTTTTTATTTCCTCGTTGCTTGTTTGTATCTTTTGATTTGAGTTTCATGTGGTTTTTAGCACCGGCAAAATTATTAAAATTGCAACTAACAATATAGGAATAAATTTATGATTAGACTGAAGTTAAATAAAATAAAAATAAATAAATAAATAATAAATGCTTCAATAAATCACAATCAGTCTCCCCAGGTTATTTAAATTTCTTGTGATTTCCTTCTCATTGTTCTATGTGGTTTCAGTGATCTTATATCTGCTGCTTGGCTTTAACTAAGATTAAAAATTCATTTATACTATTTTTTTTTTTTTTTTTTGAATACAGAGGGTGCAAAGCATAGTCACGAGAATACCTTTATCTCCGCAACTATTGGTCGCAAATATATAGTTTCAGTTACAAAATGTTTTAAAAAATATGAGCACTTACTTTTTGCTTACTTTTTTTTTTTTTTTTTTGTAAATACATTTTCTTATTGGAGGACATCTGAGACCAATTGTTGCGCAAATAAAGGCCTGCTCTCGACTTTGCACCCTGTATATTCTAAACATTTCTGGGTACTACTTTGTAAGTCCATGGATAGTTTATAAATATATTTGAATACTGAAGTTCATAGAAAGTTTTAATATTCCAACATAAAAAATAATTTCGAAAATGAATGTACCAATACACCGCTAAAATAATATATAATTGAGTTTAGAATATATTGTTAATTTATATTTATAATAATAAGAAATTGAAACGAAAAATTAAAAATTAGTTAGAAGGAAGAAATTAAAAAAATTTCCAAATACTTAAATATATAAATATTTTTTTAATCAAAATATTTTTCTAAAATATTTAACATACTTCGTATTTTTAAATTTCAGTGCAAGTGTGTATACATATTTTCAGTTTACAGCAGCAGTTTACAAAAATGATGTTTGCAGGTATTTAAATTTATTCCACATGGCAATGTAATTGGTATTCTTTAAATGTTTAAATTTCTTTAAATTGAGTCAACGCAATTTTTACTCATTTGATGTAATTATGCTATCATGGCATATTAAATAATTAATAAATGTAAATATTATTATTAATAAATAATATAGTAAGTATATTATTTATAATTAATATATTATTTCTTAGTATATCATTTATTTACTTATTAATATCGTTTTTTTTTTTTTTTTTTTTTTTTTTTTTTTTTTTTTCTTTTTTTTTAAGCAGAATATGTTTTTTTTTTTGTTTTTTTTTTTATAAAGATGTGGAATAAAATTAAATTGAATCTTTGTTTTATTATGCAGTTAAACAAGTTGATATATTTTATTTAATAAATTACAGTAAAGAGATATTTAAAATTATAAGTCGGTGAAACTTAGGATATTATTTTAAAAATATGCAATTTGCATAAACTAGATTATATATATATGATCATATAAACATTAAATAAATACTTCAGAATTTAAAAAGAAAAAAAAAAGAATTACAAACCTTAATTTTCTTCATAAACCTTACAAACCTTTCTTCAAACTTTCTTAATTTTCTTTCAAGAAAACACCCTTGCAACTAGCATTTTAAAATACGCAATGACCAGTCTGCAAGGGCATTCACTTAAAATTTACTCTCATCTTTTAAACTCTTTATGTTACTTCATTCAGAAACATAATAACCAAAAATAGTCATTTTAACAATTTCCATCTCAGAAGACTAAATTAATAAAATGAATCCATAATTTCTAAGCGGTTTTCTGTAACTGGAGCAGTTTTTTCTGCGATAAAACGCTGCTTACAAGTTTCAAAAGTTAGTCTTAAGATTTTACGCAGATATGAAAACGATTGTTTAATTGATATTGAAATAAGACTTCAATAAATAGAACATAGAGAATATTGCAGGTTAAAAATATTACATTTTTACCTTTTCTAAAGCTTATCCAAGTCATTATAACGCGAAAACTGAACAAAACAGATTACATGTTTTAAAATTACCGCTTCACATAACGACACGACATTCCCAAGACCTGGCGCTGGCGTTTGTTTCCCTTTGCACGGTCAGCGAGAATTGAATAAATGCAATCCACAGCTGTCAATTTCATCTGCTCTTCCCTTCTTACATCCGGAATAATCATGTTTCAAAGTTCAACATTTGAAACAGAAATTTATTAAGCATTTATAGCTGTAGAAAACATATAGTTTTTTTTTTTCTTTCTTTTTAGGAAAAATGGAGCTGAGTTAAACAATTATTTAAATTTTTATAAAGTATTTGAAAAACTTATGAGATCACTTTATTTTTCCATTTTAAAATCTTGAATTAAACGGAAAAGTATATTTTGTTTTAGTGTATATTTCAGTATTGAACAAAATATTCAGTGAAAGGATCAGAAATGGCATACACTTTATTTTTTCTGTATACATAAAAAGAACGCAATGGATGCATGGAAATTTTCGGGGTTTTAACACTCCTTGAGACGTCCTCGATAGGATTCGACAATTTTTAGAACTTGTTTGCGCATCTTAATAAAATTTTGTGGAAATTGCATCTGAAGACTCAGTGGACAGAATTTAACCTAACTTGATATTTAGTCGAACTTTTATTTAAACTAGCCCCGATTAATTTTTAGAATATATGACCTAATAGGTGCTCAGCTATTATGGAATGCCCCCCCCTCCATGTAATGGAGGGCAGTATCTCAGTTTCTATTGAATAAAACTGCACCAAACTATGTGAGATAGATATTATGTTAAACTATGGTGATCTAATTTGAGCATATATTGATTGAGAGGTGGCACTAATGTGCTGTAACTCAATGCCGTTTAAAGGAAAGCAATATCTCAGATTATTATTATTATTATTATTATTATTATCATTATTAAAAATTCACTAACATGAGTATGTGAAATATATATTATGAAAAACTATGTTAATTCAGTTTGGGTATATATCGGCCGATATAGTACTCTATATTATGCAATTTTTCCAGATAGCTATACCTCAGCATGTGTTAGTGAAATCTGCAACAAATTTAATATGTAAAATTTTAATTTTGAGATACAGTGTTTATTAAATTTTTGTTCATGTTAACTGGTTAAGTGGCGCTGTTATATAGAATGTTACAGAATAAAGTAGTGCGATGGGTAGAAGATTTCTTTTAAACAGTTTAATTAAAAGAGAATGGCTACGTAAAATGTTCATCTATTAAGACAATACTTTTTGAAATATATATTAAATAATTTTCTTTTATTAAAATTTATTAAATAAAATTTGGATTTAAAAATAAATAAATAAATAAAATAAGAACAATTAAAGAGATTAATGATTTAAAAACATTATCATTATTGATAATTTACAGTAACATTCAAACCTAAATAGAATCATAAATAAAATATAATAAAAGTTTAAAATTATGCTTAAAGAAAGAAAAAAAACTCATTTCTGTAACTTCCCGATGAGTATTAGTGACCGCGAGGTTCTACTCCCGAACCTTACAGACGGGAAGTGTTGGTTTCGATTCCTGGTCGCGCTCGTCGACTTAGGTTTTCGGAGTTTTCCGTGATTTTCTTTGAAACTCGCATAAATAAGGGTTAGGCATTCTTAGAATGATTTCCACGGAGGACACACCATCCAGACCTAGGACCCTCGTGTAGTTAGTTTGTTTTAATCCTAACACCAACATTCAATGAATATTACGAAATCAAAACTGAATCTGGGCATTTTGTCCTATTCGTAATAATCTCACTGAGACGGAACGTTTTATGACGGTGTTACGTTTAAACGTTTTGTATAGAACTGAAATTATACGTTTTATGGAAGGTACAATGCACACTTTTTTTGAACGTTCTAAATAATACAATTTTTGAACGTCTAATGGAACGTTCTTTTGACACGAAACACGGTGTTTGAACTATTGTAACCGTTATTAGACGTACAAAGAACGTTCCGGTGCTACTTGGGTAAACACTGCTGAAGGCAGCAGGTATCCGAAACAGTTGGCTGAAAAAAAAAAAAAATGCATTTTGATTGTGTTCTGAGCTTTTCTGAAAGTTTCAAATGTTTAGCTAGTCAGGAAGTCAGTTAAAAATCATTTGCAAGATCTGTACTGGTAATGCTGCTGAAGGCATCAGGGATCCGAAACAATTGGATAAAAGTATTAAAAAAATGCATTTTCACCATGTTCTGAACTATTCTGGAAGTTTCAAATGTCTAGCTAGTCGAGAAGTTAGTTAAATAAATTTTCTGTTGAAACCGTATAAACGCTGCCGAAGGCAGCAGGGACAAGAAACAGTTCTCTAAAAGTATTTTTTAAATGCATTTTCACCGTGTTCTGAAATATTCTGAAAGTTTCAAATGTCTAGCTGGTTCAAAAGTTAGTTAAATAAATTTTTTGTTGAATCATATAAATGCTGCTGAAAGCAGCAGGTATCTGAAACAGTTGGCTTTTTGGCTAAAAATAATTAAAAAAATGCATTTTCAACAGGTTCTGGGCTTTTCTGAAAGCTTCAAATGTCTAGCTAGTCGGGAAGTCAGTTAAAAATCATTGCAAGATGTGTACCGGTAACGCTGCTGAAGGCATCACGGATCCGAAACAATTGGCTAAAAGTATTTTAAAAAGGCATTTTCGCACTGTTCTGAACTATTCTGAAAGTTTCAAATGTCTAGCAAGTCGAGAAGTTAGTTAAATAAATTTTCTGTTGGAACCATACAAACGCTGCCGAGGGCAGCAGTGGCCCGGAACTATTTGCTAAAAATATTTAAAAAATGGATTGTTACTGTGTTCTGAGTAATCCTGAAAGTTTCAAACGTCTAATTAGTGGGGAAGTTAGTTAAAAATTGATTGCAAGATTTGTACAGGTAACGCTGCCTAAGGCAGCAGGTATCTTAAGCAGTTGGCTAAAAGTATTTAAAAAAAAAAAAAATTCATTTTCACTGTGTTCTGAACTATTCTGAAAGTTTCAAGTGTGTAGCTAGTCGGGTAGTTAAATAAATTTTCTGTTGAATCATATAAAAGCTGCTGAAGGCAGCAGGTATCCGAAACATTTGGCTAAAATTATTTAGAAAATGCATTGTCAACGTGTTCTGAGCTTTTCTGAAAATTTCAAATGTCTAGCTAGTCAGGAAGTCAGTTAAAATTCGATTGCAATATTTGTCCAAACAGTTTTTGAGTTAAAGTTTTTTGTTACATTATGGCCAAAACCTTTATATTTTTGGTCATTATTAACCTAATTTTCTTAAATATCTCCAAAACGGAAAATCATACGAAGTGTAAAAAGGGAGGTGCACAACTGGATGTTATAACAAACTTATGTACCAATTCGCAACTTTCTACGTCCAATTGTTTTTGAGTTATGTGACATACACACACATGCGTACGACGTCACGAAAAATCGTGTAAAGCCCCTTATATCGCTAAAACGAGAGCTCGTGTTAAGACGACACTTGCAGGTGTACAACTAGACATCATGACAGTCACACATATAAATTGGCAACATTCAGTGATCATTCGTTTTCCAGCAATGTGAAATACAAAATCCATTTCGCAAATCGGGATTACTACAATTCCTTATACTTTGTATGAGGAAGTAAAAATTGGTGCAGAATTTTATGAAACCAACTAGAAATTTTCAAGGAATTTGAAAAAATAATAATTGTCGCCTGTACAAAAAAAAAAAAAAAAAAAAAAAAAAAACAGTATTTTGCAATGAGCAAAAATATGTCTCATATTCTAATTAGATGATATACAAAGATTTATCTGAAAAAAAAAAAAAAGCTATCTTGCCAAATTTTCTGCCTGGGTAATGAATTCCATTAAAATCTACCAAAATTGGATGTGGAATATACATTTAGATTTCATCCAAGTTTTATAGAAGTTACATAAAATCAGCATAACTGATGCATTTTTCTTTTTTTTTCTTTCTCTTTGCTTTTTAATGCACTTATTTTAAACAGGGAAGCCAAAAGCATTGGCCTTGCTTTTTATTATGCAAATATTAATTTTAGACAAAAATATACAGATATTGATTTTAAGCATATATTTTTAAATCCTGATATTGAAAATCAGTATCACATTTATGCTTAAAATTAATCTGCATTATAAAAAACAAGGTCAATGCTTTTGGTTCCCCTGTTTAAAATAAGTGCATTAAAATTCTTAAAAGAGAAAGAAAGAAGAAAAGAAAAATGCATCAGCTATGTTGATTTTACGTAATTTCTATAAAACCTGGATGAAATCTAGATGTATATTCCATATTCAATTTTGGTTGATTTTACATGATTTAGATGAGATCTGGATGTATATTTTACATCCAAATCTAGTTGATATTACATGAAATGGCTGAAAACACAATGTTTCATTTACATCCAAATTTGGTTGATTTTACATGAATTGCACAAATTCTGAATGTCTTACATAACAAGTTGGTTGATATTACGTCCCAACTAAGTCTTATTTAGGGCCATGTCACAACTTTGCTTGTGACATTTCAACCAAAAATCAACCAAAGCAGATAGCAAATTTCAACGTAATGGGACGTAATATTTGATCGCGATTACGTAATATCAACCTAATCGGAATGAATTGTGTTGTGTGGGCCGTGCTCCTCAATCTGGTGCGCTGAACGCTTTGGGTCACCCACAAATGATCACGTGATGATTTCGCTGAACGGCTTGGGGAGATCCCGGGGAGACCGGGCTTCCCGGGAAGCGACCGCTGAACTCAGCAGAAGTTTGTTATAAAGGTACTAGTAAAAAATGGATTTAAGAAAATGTAGTAACATTCATTTAACATTCACCCTATGTGCGTGAAGTGTGTTTTAAAGAATTTTCACAAAACCACTATTTAAATACACATGAGTACACTCCCTCGAAAAAAAAGCCGAATTTTCACTAAAGAAATGTCAAATCAGAGCCTCCTTAAGTAGATGCCTAGCGAGTCGCTCGGAAACTTGGCAACAGTACAAGAACATAGCCAGTAGATGGCGCTTGATACCGTGTCGTTAAGTTCTGTTTATTTCCCGCAATTCAATTGAGTTTCAATTGAGTTCTTCATGGTTTATGTTTTATTAATTTAACAAATGTGAGAGGTTTTTTTTTTTTTTTTTTTTTTTTTATAATATGGTGTATTGCGTCGTTCCATTTTGTAAATCGGAGAGTCGCCGCGAAAATATAAGTTTTCACGGTTTCATATTTCAAGACAAGGTATGTAAACTGCATAAGTAATTAATGCAAAATTACCAACCCTCCGGATTTTTGAATATCAATAATATTTTTCACAAAAAACATTATTTTTATTTATTATCGTAAATTCTGTGATTAAGACGATGATAAATTTAAAAGAAATTATGATATAAAAATTCGAAGGGTTGACACCTCTGTTAGTAAGTTAGATTTAACAAATAAAATAGTTTTGCTTATTACAAAATGAAATGAAATTTTTATTTATTGATGTAGTAATACAGAAAAATAACTTGTTCTTAGTTACTTTGAAGTAACTCTATATTGTAGTATTTTATAGTTTTATTCATAAATTACATTAGTATCTTATGAATAAAACTATAAAATACTCCAATATAGGAACAAGATTGATTTATATTTTTTTAATACCACTGTTTTTTAAAGACTTGTGTAAATGCGTATAAAAATTTGATTATTTCAGTTAAATCGAAACAAAAGTGTTGGGAATCTTGAAAAGAAAAAATAGAAAATTTTTATTTCTACTTTTGTTCTTTTTAAAAATATTAAGTTTTAAGATTCATAACATTGCTTTTATTAACCTTTTACCACACAAATGGAATATGGAATTAAAAATTCATGTAAAAATTAAATATCATGATTACTGATTTGAAAAATTATCAGATATAACAGAAAGATGACTTGATTTTTTGAAATAGAAATTCTCCACATCCATACAGTCACATACACACACACACACATATACTGGCTAATTGCCAAAAACTACTTTTTTTGGACTCGCGAGACCTGAAAAATATAAATCAGGGGAAAACTCGATATCGAATTTTTGGACCGAACACAATACTTTCATTACCTACGGTAGTAGGGTAATGGAAGTAAAAATATTTCAAGGATGTTATTAATTTGTCCTTAAATTTGCCAATCTTTATCAAATTTTTCAAATTGAAACCTAATACGAGTTTTAAAATACAATTGTGAATTTCCTGCATTTAATTGTTTTTAAGTTATTCTGATAATAAATATGCATATAAATCAATCACTAAAAATTAAAAGTTTTTTTTTTTTTTTTTTTTGTATTCAGAGAACCCCAAAACGTGACTTTATTCAAAAACCTGAGTTGAAAATAGAACTTCAAAAAAATACTTTGTTTACATTATAGGTTCGAAAAATTAATTTTCCTTCTTCAACAGTATTCGTCGACATAAAAAAGTGTAGCAAAGCACTTCCGTCAATTACATTCTACAGAAAAGAACGTTTAGCTTAATTTTGGAAAGCCCTGTATGTTTTCAATAAACTATGTGCACATCAGATTGTGCATTTAAATTTAGTCTTATATGAAAAACACTTAACACAAAATGAAATACACTTTCAGCATTTTCCAAGTATATCCGAGATAGACAAACCGACGCGCACAGACCAACCGCTAAAAACATTTTTCGTTTCAGGAGACCTCAAAACATGTAAACATAACACAACTTTATTTCGAAAATATCTATCAGTTTCGAAAGCATACCCTCTCGGAACTGGTGGAGCTAATAAAATCTTGAAAAAAAAAAAAAACTTTTCGTGCGAGATGAAACTTATACTCAAGAAATCCTTAATTTTAAAAATTTAAATCTTAATGGTTATTTATATATTTTTTGTGACGGACTAGACAACAGATTGTTTTCTTCTCCAATTTTTATTACTGAATGTTAACTTATCTCGTTAATGTGCTGGTCTATTTTTCTTATAAATAATATAAAATTCTCGATTTAAGAAAAATAATTCACACCTAATAAGGTAAAAATGTAACGTAAAGGACATGACCAAAAAAAGAAAAAAAAAGACATGATTTTAATAATTTATCATTATAAATTATTCATTCTAAACTGAACTCATTTAAAGTTCAGAGATTTTAATTTATATAAACGAAACTTTCATCTGATATCTAAATTAAAAAATTTTTTGAAATTTTTATTGAATAAATATATAAAAAATAATTTAATCGCGTGATAGACATGCCATGTTTTTGCTTATTTAATTTTAAATTTCGTTTTTTAATTAATAATATATTTAAAAAAAAAAAAAAAAAAAAAAAAAAAAGGTGTTATTTGTTTGATACGTTGTAATTCAATTAGTTGAAAAGCTAAAATAGGTCTTGTCCACTTTCGAAGAAAATTAAACCCTATACTTTTTTAAATATAAAAATTTTATATTTTTTTGAAAATATTTACGATAAAGCACTTTCACATCATTTTTTCAAATTAAAAGGAAAAAAAATATATATATATACAATTTTGGACTTTAAATTGAAATTAATAGCTAGATTTTATATGAAAAATATAACTTATCTATGAAACAGAAGAAAATTGTTGCTCTGCGTAGGTGCTGTCACCTAGCGTTAGTTTTGTTTTGTAAATGTTGCCTAATTTAACATTGGGATTCGAAGCGCGTGGAAGGCATCTACTTAAGGAGGCTCTGGTCAAATTAAAGCTGTTCATCAGTAACCAAAAATTTCGTGTTCGCTCTTCCAGGGAAAAAGTCCCGTTTAGCCTTGAACTGTCATAGGTGCTAGAAAACGATTAGCGCTAACCCCCAAGACATCTGGTAGTGGCTATCTATCAGTGACCAGTTTGCATTATTTTACCTACTAGGATGTCTGAACTGAATTATCTTGTAATCTCTCACCTTCATTCTTCCACTGAGTTTTTCTGAAACATTTTGGAACTTTCGGATATCTAAATTTGTATCCAAAGCCATGAAATTTTCTCTTTTCACTTACAAAAGATTAAATATAGTTAGATCGACAGCTTCGTCTCTTCTTATAAAGCGATTAAAATATTTAAACTGAAACGATATTTTACTGTAGTTGAAACAGTACGTACAATTTATGTAAAAACAGTTATTTTATTCATTATAGAATCGTAACACGTAAATCTTGCACCTTTTATTATTATTTTTTTTTTTTTCACGAAATTGAAAATAGTTACAGTTTATGTATACAGCACCCGCTGCTTACACACACATTCGTTCTGAGCAAAAGTGATTTTATTAAATGGGTATTTTCTTTCTTTCTTTCTTTTTTTTTTTTTTTTTACGGAGACCGTTCATGCACTCAAGAAAAAGGTATTATTTACCTGAATTTGGGAAGAAATTTCAAAAGGCATCAAACAAATAGAACTATTAAACGGTATTAATTAACTTTTAACTGATAATTATTTGATGGTTTCTTCAAAGTAGGTGAGTTGAACACATCCGAAATTCAGAGGCGTTTTTCTTAGAGAAATATCGTCAATACTTTGCTAAACATTCAAGCTTTCCTTTAAATTTAAAACCTTTTCGTTTAAGCTTTTTTCTTATTAATTTTATTAGAATAAGAACTAGAAATTGATCTTTTATTAATTAAACATTATAAAAAAACATCACTTGCTAATGAAATTAAATTTGTAATTTTTTACTGCGCTTTGAAGAATACATTCCTTGAAATTGTCACTACGACAAGTGATGGGCGTGCGTAAATGCTATGTGAAATTTTCGACAAAGAGAGATAACGGAGGGATTGCTGTATTTTATCTTCTATTTTATTAAAAAATAAAGAATCGCATTGTAAATAAAAATTTATTTAGCGTGCATAAATAAGATTTTTGTTGCTGAATAGATTTTTTTTTTTTTAGTTTATTAACCAGTGGCTTTATAAAGGCTGACACACACCAACAGATAGAGTCCTGCATCTGGTCGGGTAACCCGCTTTTTCCCGAACCCGACCCGCAGGTCGGGTTCGGGTTGGGTTTGGTTTTCAACAAGTCGGGTCGACTTGAGAACACTTTTCAAAATATTTTTTACGATTATAAATATAAATTTATAGGCATGTTCACAACTATGTAACTAATTTAAACATTCTGCACATACTAGACATGTATCGATTGCTTGTTTGGTTGGAGGATTTAAGGCCGATTGACTCCAGATGTGTCCTAGGTCTATAGGGGGAATGCCCTCCTTTTGGGTCTTTCTAAGGGGTCCTAGCTCGTATTTTCGCGTGTTTCGGAGGAAGCCACGGAAAACTCCGAACGGCTAGGTCGATGAGCGCGACCTGGGATCGAAGCCGACACCTCCCATCTACCAGCTTCAAGCGCAGATCTGCTCGGCCGCTGGTGGGCAAACATGTACCGGAGCTCCCTATTCGTATCCGCGGATATCTGCCAGAAAAACAGATCCGTATTTCTATCTGGATCTGTTTTCTTTTCTTCAACGGAACTAATATGTATATTTTGTAGAAATTGCATGAAAATTAGAAAAGTATTATAAATCTTTCTCGAATGTTGTTAATATATAAATTAAAGAAATACAAATACCTGCTGCAATAAAACTATTTCTATTATTATTGTTTAAAACAAACATTAAATAAATAAATAAAAAGTTTCCTAATACACAAATTCCCTAGGCATTGGGAGTGATTAATTGAAAATATTTTCATTCAAAGATATCCCCATAGAATATAATTTATGGGTATATACCACGAAATTTCGCCTCCCAATATTAATGATTATTGTGTTATTCTTACATTAAAAATAATCTGGTGTGTCACTCACACGACTTTCTCTTACCCTAAAATTTAATACTATAAATACAGGTTGCAGATTAAGAGGTAAGATAACGAGTACCGATGTAAACCTGTGTTAAATTATTCAAATTAGGCTTAGGAAGAGTTTTATATGATAATTAGTTCTATGTGAGGGGGGCGGTAGCCCCCCTCATCCCCTTCTTTTATTAATGCACCTACATTTATATAGAATTTAATTCGGTTATTAAAAAATAATTCTGTTTTTTAAAAATAATTTATTAAAATTATTATTAAAAAAAATTATCTTTTACGATAAGTCAGACGATTTCCATATTAGAGAATTAGTATAACACTAAATATATATATATAAAAAAAAGTTAAATTTATTCTCACTATTACATAAAAAAAAAAAAAAATGTTAAAAATTAAAAAAAAATCCATAACTTTATTTTAAATTATTGCAGATCGATGGTACAATCATTCGTTTTAAAGGTATTGGCGAGCTCTTTTGAAAGATATCAGGAAAATTTACTCCGCTCGAGGGGGGACTTCTCCCCCAGGGGGGGGGGGGGGAAGGCGGGGCTCCTACATACACAAAAATTTTTTCCCTGTTGACAAAAAATATATATTCGTTTCATTTGGTTTAGTGCAGTCTATTGATGTTAAACTCTACTTACCTGCAATTTCCCCCATAGACGTAATGTATTTGAATACTTTTGATCATCCCTGTACATGAACCATTTGCTTCATCTCAACGAAAAGCTTACAGTAGCATCCCTATATGATACACATTTAGAATACCGAGTTTGGAATTTCTGCTACTATTTGTTCTTGAGATATGCTGATAACAGACATCCACACCGACAGACACACAGTCCATTCTTGAAAAACATGATTTTCGTATTTAGGGAACCTCAGAACATGTAAATATAACAAAAACTCATGTTCCAAAATTTGGCATTAAAACATTACTTTCTCGACCCTATGGGTAAGAGAAAGTTAAAAAAAAAAAGATATTTGCAAACACTGATCAACTTTGTATAAATGTATTTATAATAATAATGATAATAATAATAAATGCTCCTGTTTAATTTACTTTATAATGGATTAGTAAAAACAGAATATTTATATGCAGGAACTTTTGGAACACACAGATACAACCCCTCCCCCCCCCCCTCTCTCTCTTTCATGGAAAAAAAAAAAAAAGTTGAGATAGGAATTTTCATTTGAGTTTGGTTTGTGATAAGTTAGCGGATACGAATCAGCTTTAAAGTTGATAAAGAGTTAATGACATCCCAAAAAACTTTTTCTATTCCATAACTCTTAAAATAAACTAATGATCTAATTAAAACATTTGGGATATTTATTATAATGCTTCAAGTAACTGTCTTTTTTATATACTGTCATTAGTGGAAAAATATCTAATGTCCTTTTAAATGTGAATTACAAATTTTATATGAAAATAATTTATTAAATTCGAGATCGGGGAGATAACTTAACACTTATTTGGAAAAAAAAAAAAAAAAGAAGTCGTTTTACACACAGATTCCTTGTACATTTACTTTGGTAGTTTTCAAAACAGATAACCACTACATTTCTATTTATAGAGTATTTCCCTTCTCTCCAGGTAATTAACGAAAAGGGAAGCTTGAGAAATTCGCACTAACAGTGGGGAACAACCACCTGTGAAGTGATTGATTACTGATCTTGGAGTAGGAAGATTCATCTTTAAAATAAAAATGTCTGTTTTATTACTAAAATATCTCTTTTTCATTTTAATAAAAATTCAACATTTTTAAATCAATGCACAGACAAAAAATTGAAGTTATTAGCCCTGTGATTTAAATTTCAAATATCTCAAACAGAACTGAGTAAATTCCAGTTTTTTGATGCCGTGTCTAATTTTCATGATAATGTTTGAGTTTTGAAATTAAATTAAATATTAATATTAACTTTTTTTGAAAAAATGCCCCCTAGTCTAAAATTTAAAGACCTTCAAGAATTGCATGCAAAAATCGAAATTCGAAAATCACAATTTTCTTTTGAGATATTTTTAGAAAGCTGAAGGTCGTTAATTCCCATAGGATTAACATGGAGAAAGGATTTTGGAGATTTCACTGATGTGCAGCCTTAAGCATCTACGCATCCATATAGAAGATAAGCCATATCTGTGAGAAATATATTATAAAAAAATTTTGTGAAAATGGCAACAAAATGAGCAAGAACGCACACCCTCCGGAGAAAAACCTTATATACATGTGAAGTATGTTCTAAAGGATTTCTACGAAAGGGAAATCTAAATATGTATGAACAAAAAAGCTCAGAAGAAAAACCATACATGTATAAATTATGTTCGATAAAATTTTCTGGAAAGGGACGTTTAAATAGACATCTGCACAAACATACAGAAGAAAAATCATATGTGTGTAAAGTATGTTCTAAAGCATTTTCTGGAAAGGGACATTTAAATGAACATGAACGCACACACACAGGAGAAAAGCCATACACGTGTAAAGTATGTTCTAAAAGTTTTTCTCGAAAAGGACATTTAAGTAGGCATCTGGGAATTCATACAGAAGCAAAACCATATGTGTGTGAAGTATGTTCTAAAGGATTTTCTCAAAAGGGACATCTTAATAATCATTTACGCATACATACAGACGAAAAACCATATGTGTGTGAAGTATGTTCTAAAGGATTTTGTGAGAAGGGACAACTAAATATGCATTTACGCACCCATACAAACGAAAAGCCACACTTGTGTGAAGTGTGTTCTAAAACATTTTCCCAAAAAGGACAACTAAATACGCATCTACACACCCATACAAACGAAAAGCCACACGTGTGTGAAGTGTGTTCTAAAACATTTTCCCAAAAAGGACAACTAAATACGCATCTACACACCCATACAAACGAAAAGCCACACGTGTGTGAAATATGTTCTCAAAAATTTTCTGTAAAGTGGGCTTTAAAAACACATCTGCGCATACATACAGAAGAAAAACCATATGTTTGTGAAGTATGTTTTAGAGGATTTTCTCGAAAGGGACATCTAAAAGACCATGAACGCCTCCATACAGGAGAAAAGCCATACATGTGTGAAGTATGTTTTACAGGATTTTCTGCAAAGGAACGTCTAAATCGACATCTACGCGTCCATACAAACGAAAAGCCATATGTGTGTGAAGTATGTTCTAAAAGATTTACTAGAAAGGTACACCTAAATGAACATGAACGCACACACACAGGAGAAAAGCCATACAGGTGTAAAGTATGTTCTAAAAGTTTTTCTCGAAGGGGACATTTAAGTAGACATCAGCGAATACATACAGAAGAAAAACCATATGTGTGTGAAGTATGTTCTAAAGGATTTTCTCAAAAGGCACATCTAAATAATCATTTACGCATACATACAGAAGAAAAACCATATGTGTGTGAAGTATGTTCTAAAGGATTTTGTGAGAAGGGACAACTAAATATGCATTTACGCACCCATACAAACGAAAAGCCACACGTGTGTGAAGTGTGTTCTAAAAGATTTTCTCAAAAGGGACATCTGAATACGCATCTACGTATCCATACAAATGAAAAGCCATACGTGTGAGAAACATGTTCTAAAAGTTTTTCTGTAAAAGGAGGTCTCATTCACGGATTCATGTACCCAAGCAGGGCAAAGGCCATAGGTGTGTGACATATGCTCTAAAATATTTTCTGAAAAGAAAAGTTTGAACTGTAACCTCTATGCGCCATAATCTTTGTTTCCACAACTTTATTTTTATACTGAATAGCAACAGATATTAAAAAGTTATTTCCATGTAAATCAATGTTGAAAAAAAGAACAGCGTTTAAAAAATAAATAATAATATTATTATAAAACTAAAAAGTACAATTTTATTTGTTTTTAACTAAAAAATGATGTTTTAGAATGTAGCAACCGCTACAGGACTGTTGAACAAACATTTACACTGAAAAAAAGTCATTGTGTGAAGTTAAAAAAAACATTTTCTTTAAAAATTGTTCAAATGCACATTCATACAGAAGAAATTTCGCAGGGATGTTAAGTAAATTCCAAAGGATTTTCAAAAAACGATGATCTTAAAATAAATAAATAATCTAGGTACACTGTTGAACGGTTCGATCCCAGGTCGCGCTCACTGACCTAGCTGTTAAGAGTTTTCTGTGGTTTTCTCTAAAACTCCGTGATTTTCCTCATGGAGGGCATTCCATATGAAGTTCTAAGACCTGGCGTAGATAGTCGGCGTTAAAACTTTCCAACTAACCAACCTTGATATTTCACTGAAGTATATAATTTTGTATTATGTTCTGTAATATTTTTAGAAGCATTACTGTGCCCCCCCTCCCCCCCCCCCCCCCCAAAAAAAAAAAAAAAGTAAACTGTAGATTTTACAGTAAATAACTGTTAGAAATTGTACGAGAAAATTTGTAAATTAAGAGAATAATCGGCAGCAATGCTACCAGTTTACCCCAGGAATTTTAGCAGAGTAAACCTATTAGACTGACGTCTTTATATAAAACACAATTTTCCTGTATTTTTTAATCTTGCAAATAAATACACAGTTTTTCTATGTTTGAAACGGAATATCTGTAAATAGGAACGCTAACCCTCTTATTACGGTCTATTAACTTAGAGAATTACCAAAATTGTATAATTGAATACTACCCCAGTAGCACAGCAATATTGGCCAATGTCGTATAATGAGAGTAAAGTTCCATGACGTAATGAAATGGTATTAGACAGGAGAGGAGTGGCAACAGCCAAGGAAGGAGAGAACGGAGTTGGATGGAACGAGGGAAGGACATGTTTAGAGTTCTGTCGAGAAGAATTTATTTATTTATTTATGTTCTAAATGTTTATCTATGTTTTGTGCGTTTTTTAGTAATGTCTTATTAAATGTTTTCGTCTTTAAGTACGATGTGTTTTATTCCAAAGCCATGAGTGAATTCATTTAATTGTAAGTGATGGTGTCTCCAATCAAGCAGAGACTAGGATCGAATTTTACTATGAGATTTTACAACGTCGGCCAATATCGATTTATCGACATTTGCCAGCGACGAATGGTAAACTATTTTGCCGAGATTGGCCAATGTCGATCTACGCCGGACCGGCCAACGTCGATGTAAGCCGCACTGGCCAATGTCGATTTAAACTGGATCGGCCAATGTCCATCAAAACTGGACCAGCCAATGTCGAACAGAGCCGTCCTTAGGGGTGTGCAACGCGATTTATGAAACAATTTCAGCTACGAAGATTACGCAAATAGAGAGCAGCAATTGGTCAGACGTAATTATTGTAGGAGGAGCCAAAGCTGACAATTCAATGAATCGTTCTTTTCATGAATCTATCAACACAACATAGCTTCGTCCGTAGACCATCGCTAACGCTTACAAATACAAAATAAAACGTTAATTTGAGTACAGCGGTTTTATTGTATTTACTTAATTTTTTTTATTTCTACAGCACAAAATAGTTCACATTTACTGTATTAAATTTTTATAATATTTAGTAATCATTACACTGTAATTATCTAATATATTAGTTGAAACGGTATTTTCCATTAAACATAAATATACCATATTTTAATCTTGTATTTTGGTTGGTTTACTTATTTAGTTACATTTATTTAGTCACTTACATAAATAAATTGATTCATTAATATCCAGATTAAAAATGATTGTCATAAAAATACTTTCATGCTTTTTATGATAATGTTAAAAAAGCCTGCCTTAGCCCCCTCTTTATATATATATATATATATATATATATGCATTAAAATATTTTTTCTTGCCATGTGTTTGTATAACTAAAAGGTAAAAAAAATCTTATCTGGTGTCTTGTGGAAAAATATGTACACTGAATTTCATATTGAAAGTTCTGTATCAATCTCATTATTTAATATTTATTCTTCATAAAATTATGATGATTTTATTTTTATGAAACATAGTGTATTGCATGTTACTTGTGATTTTTTTAAAATTCCTGGAAAATTTAAAAAATGTCCTGAAAGACCCTAATTATAAGTTGTCTTAAATTTCTAAAATTTTGCAGATATTGTTCTACTTATTGTTATTTTAACAACCCAAATTAGGCAATGAAAAGCCAAACCCATTTTGTAATTGCTGCACTGTGTGTGCTCGATAATAATAAAAAAATAATAATAAAATAATAATAATAAAAAAAAGAAACTGCATATATGCTCCTTTTTTTTTTTCACATGGTTAAGGATCAGACTGTTATTTTGACCCAAAACAACTGTTATGAGTGTTTTTTTTTTTTTTTTTTTTTTTTTTTTTTTTTAACAGTTTATGGTGTTTACGTACTAAGTTTATTATTGTTTTTTTTTTTTGTGTGTGTGTGTGTCAGGTTTATGCATTTTATTTTTTACTAGTGTGCTTTGCCTATTTCACTGGTAACTATACTGAAAAGAATTCTCAAAATTCCATATTATTATTCATAAAATCTAAAAAAAAAAAAAAAAAAAAAAAAAAAAAATCAGTCGAAATTAACGTTTAGTAGTAATTTTCATGCTTACAACATGAGGAGTCCATGTCTCCACTGCCTTTGCATAGCTACTAACCCTCACGAAATGTAATTTTTCCACAAATTCAAAGAAATCCATATTTATTTTTATTTTATTTACATTTTATTATTTTATTGATTTTTGCCTAATTTGCAGAATTCCGTGAATTTATTTCTTCCATTTTTAAAAAATTCGCGGATATCGTTCATTTAAAAAAAAAGTAACTGCATAGAACGATCAGCGATCAAATGTTCTACGAAAGCTCGCAATTTCCAATCTTGTACCATCCACAACATAAATGTCAATATTCGTGTGAAACGTACTTTATGAGATTCTAGAACCTGTAAAGATATAGTATTATTAAATATTTCTTGCTCATGCAATTATCTCCCCCGCCCCCCAAATTTATCTCCAACTAACGATCGGCAATCAAATGCATATTATAAGGGTTGATTGTAAGACATTTAATGTTAGATCTATTATTTGTTTGTATTATTGTTGTTGTTTATTGCTGAATATACTATGTATTTCATTGTTTGTTTCATTTTTTTTTCTTCTTTGGGCATATGCAGAAGCTCTTCCTAAAGATTTTATGATATATGCATTTTTTTTATAAACTCTTGGTATAAACTTTTGGGATTTACATATATGAACATTTATTTTATAAACTTTTTCTAAAAAGAATTTTTGTGGTACATACATAAACGCTTTCTTAGAAACTCTTAATGCTATCTGTTGGTGCTCTTTCTATATGAAAAACTCATATAAAAAAAGTTCAGTATTATCATTGTGAACATTTATGTAGAAACTCTCTATATCATGCAACAGTTTTCTAAGTTTGGTAGCATCATAGTCACTCCTGTGACGTATGAGCTCAAAAAGGACGAGTAAAGTTCCATGACGTAATGAAATGGTATTAGACAGGAGAGGAGTGGCAACAAGGAAGGAGAGAACGGAGTTGGATGGAACGAGGGAAGGACATGTTTAGAGTTCGTTCGAGAAGAAATTATTTATTTATTTATGTTCTAAATGTTTATCTATGTTTTGTGCGTTTTTTAGTAATGTCTTATTAAATGTTTTCGTCTTTAAGTACGATGTGTTTTATTCCAAAGCCATGAGTGAATTCATTTAATTGTAAGTGATGGTGTCTCCAATCAAGCAGAGACTAGGATGGAATTTTACTGGCGCAGCCTTTTACTAGGATAGAAAACGATACCTAGAAAATGGGGAAGGTAAGAGCTTTTGTGTATACGCCCAAATATTTTAAGTGTATATTTTAAAAAATGTTTTTTTTTTTTTTTTTATAACATAAAATGAAAATAGAACGTCAGTTCTAATATTTTTGAATGCGTTCGATATGAATCACGCGAGTGCAAAATAAATATTCGATAAGAAGCACGCCAGTGCTAATTCTGTGTTAAAAATTCTTTTTGTTGGTATTATAACGTAAAATTATATACACAATAGAACGCCAGTCCTAAGTTTTTTGTTCTCAAATACATTCGAATAAAGTTCACGCCAGTGAATGTCAATTTTAATACAGTGTGAATGTATTAAGTGTATTATATTTTACTCTGGTAAATAACAGCATACGATGTCACGCCAGTGATTGTTTAATTTTAATACAGCGTATATGTATTAATTACATTTATTTACGGCAGTGAATAAAGGTTTAATATTTCACGCCAGTGAATATTAATTTTAATACAATGTGATTTTTTTTTTTTTTTTTTACTTCAGAAAATATACAGTTGTTTATCTGTTAAATATCTACAATTGTAGATCTCGATATTTCCCCCCTCAGTTTGATATATATACATATATATATATTTGTTTGTTTGCTCTCCGAAATATAGAGTTAAAAGTATTTTGTGTGATGAAATAAATAAGAGTAAATATCGCATTTTGTTCCTGAAATTGGAAAATCTTTTCCTTTTTTAGAATATTTATATTTTAATGAATGTACCTTATATGAAACATATATGAGAGTTAATTCAATTTAGTTATTAAGTGCTGAAATTACACAAATAGTGTTTTGTTTATTTCATTTAATAACGAGCCATAATAAATGAGTTCGTTTTCGAACGAAATAGCTAATGCTGACGAAAATCGTCTGCGTTATTATTATTATTATTATTTTGTTCCATTTCATTATTTTATAGAAAGAGTAATTTTTTCTTTTCTTTTCTGTGTTTATGCTTATGACACATGGTAAAGTGTTAAAGATTACATTTTTTTTAATTGTTTATTTTTTTTTTTACAAACGTTGAAGTAAGCTTATGATAGAAATGTTTGTTTATTCATTTCATATGAAATAAAAGTGTTGGTTTCAATAAAAAATAAATTGGATAAATAAGAAAAGAATTTTATTTTATATTTCATTGCGTAAGGAAATGTAAATATGCACGACAGTGTGTTTTAAATTATTTCTAATGTGTGAAAATATCATGTATTTTTAAAGTCAATTTGATTCATAAGCTGAGTAAAGAAATTTATATTGATATCAATTGATTTAGGTATAAATTATGGGTTTTGCGTATGGTATATAATTTTATTTCTTTAATATTTCACAAAGGGTTTTAATCAGCGCCACCATGAGGAATTTTGCTAAGTTTCTCGTTCAGAAAATTTTAGGTGTATAAGATGGCATATTTGGGTCGCGGAAAGAAAGAGGATTTGAAATTGTTGGCTGTGGAGCTGAATCTTCAGGTCACGAATGAAATGACTGTAAGCGATTTACGCAAATTAATTACCAAAGATAAAGAATATGACGAAGAGTTTACTAAATATCAGCTCGACATTATTATCGAAGATAGGAAGCTCCATGAGAAACAAGACGCTGAAAAGCAATTCCAAGAGCAAGAGATTGAAAAACAAAAACGCGAATATGAATTTGAGTTAAAAAAAAATCCGTTTGGAAGCTGAAAAGTTTAAAGTAGCACCGATTTCTGAAGCTAAGAGTAGTACGCAAGATTTAACAAAAATCGTTCTAAAATTCGAAATGAGAGATGGAGATATAGTGCTGTTCTTGACTTTGTTTGAGCGTCAAGCCAAGAGAATTAATCTAGATAAATGTAACTGGGTGTCAGCTCTTTTAGCCCTTATGCCAAAAGAAATCACTCAATTAATAGCTCGTGAATCAGAAGAAAAAGTTGACGATTATGATTATATCAAAGGTTTATTATTAAAACGATTTAAATTAGGCCCTGAACATTTCAGACTAAAATTTGTGAAACATCAGCGAAACCCTACTCGATCTTGGCAAGACTTTGTTTTCGAAATAACAAGCTACTTTGAGGAATGGCTTGAAGGAGTTGCAGTAAATGATTTTGAAGGATTGAAGAATCTTATGATTACGGATCAGTTAAAAAGACGCATTCCAGGTGATATCCGAGAACATTTCGTCGATGACTGGGCTAAGTTACTTGTTCCGGGTATTTTAGCTGATAAGTTGGATGAGTACGAAAGTGTACGATTGAATGCTAAGGGATCCGGTTTGGGTGATATGAAACATAGAACAACTAGTAATTACAAACCTGATTTTAAAGACTTTAGCAACAAACAAAAATACGAACAGCCATCTCGGAAATTTAGGACATCATTTCCTCCAAGAACTGATCAAAATACAAGTTTTAAACCTACTTGTTTTACGTGTGGATCTGTGGGGCATTTATCTAGAGTTTGTCCCAAGAATACCAAGAAAACATCAATTCGTAATGCCGTGAGTAATGTGGTGAAGCCAAAGACAGCGAACGAAGTTGTAACTGCTAAGGTGTCAATTCCTGTGTCAACCTCTATGCCGATTAAAGATGGAATTGATGATTTGAAATACGTAAATATCAAATGTGGAGAAAAAGTTTTGAAGGCAATAGTGGATACTGGAGCACACATTTCAGTCTTACGTGCAGATTTGGTCGATACCGACTTTGGAGAAGGGGATAGAACAATCCAAATTATTTCGGCTTTCGGTGAAAAAGAAGTAGCTGCTCTAAAGATTTTTGACCTGAAGATAGATGATGGGAAACACGGCTATGTACCTGTAACTTGTGCAGTGTCGAAGAAACTTGTGAATGATATGCTAATTTGTTCAACTGCCTATGAAGTTTTAATGGAGAATGTAGAATTAAATGGATGTATGAATCATGTACTTGCAAAATTAAATGAGAGCATTGAAAAAGAAAATCAGGAAGAACATGAGGAAAAGAAAAACATCTCAACGTCCCTTCAACTTAATGCTGAGATTACCGATGATGAAAGCAATGGAAATAAAGAAGATTTTATAAAATTACAATTAGATGATGAAGATTTAAATAAATCCTGGTTTTATGCCAAAAATGGGAAGAATTCATTTAAAAATAGTAATGGAGTTCTTGTCCATTCAGAATGCTTATGTGGAGAAAATGTTGATCAAGTTGTTCTGCCCACATGCAAAAGAAAAGAAGTTCTTAGGATGGCACACGAAATACCATTGGCTGGTCATCTAGGCGAACAGAAAACAAAGCAGAGAATAAAATATTCATTTTATTGGCCAAGTCTCAAAGAAGACGTTAAAAAATTTTGTGAAAGTTGCAAAACCTGCGAATTACGCAGAACAGTTTCCTATAGGGATCGTATACCGATACAACCCATCGTTAGGCCAGAAATTCCATTTGAAGTCTGGAGTTTGGATTGTTTTGGACCTTTACAACCCCCGTCTCGAAGAGGACATAAATATGTGATTTGTGCAGTTGACTTATGTACTAGATGGGCTGAAGCTATTTCCGTGACTAACATCAATGCTAAAACAACTTGCAATAATCTGATGAGGATATTTACACAGACAGGGTTCCCCAAAGTAATATGTATAGACCAAGGTACTAATTTTACTGCTAAATTAAGTGAAGCATTTGTGGAACTTCTTGGAGTTTCTCCGAGGTTTGCAACGCCCAGGTCATCCAGAAAGTATGGGTGCAGTGGAACGTTGGAATCGAACATTGAAAGATATGTTAAATAAAAATATACAGGAATATGGATCTAACTGGGATTTGCATCTTCCATATCTACTTTTGGTTACAGAGAAGTTCCTCATAGTACGACAGGTGTTTCTCCGTTTCAGTTAGTTTTTGGGCGTTTGCCTCCTGGACCATTGTCACTATTGAAAGACGTATGGACTGGTGAGAAGAAAATTCCCACTTCAGCTTCCGCATCAGTTGAAAAATATATATCAGAGCTAGTTGAGAAACTAAGAAAAGCACATGAAATTGCATCAGAATATGCTCAGGATTCTCAAGAAAGATATACTTCGCGGTATAATTTGAGAGCAAGAGATAAACAGTTTAATGTTGGTAATAAAGTACTACTACTAGTTCCTTCATCTTCGCATAAATTACTTAAAACTTGGATTGGCCCAGCTGCGAATTTGGAAAATGCCTACTCCTCAGAACCTTGGCGACAGATGCTTGGCGCGAACCGGCATTTTGTGACGATAAATATGAAATGTGGAAACTAATCTTTGATTGAATCAAACCTGTCAGAATAAATCAAGAATGAATCATCGATTCACATCCACCGTACTTGCGTTCTTATCGTAGTATAAAAATAAAACATTTTGTTTTATAAAAAAAAAATAATTTTCTTCACATTTAATTGAATGAAAGGCGATTATTTTACAGAAGACTTTTTTTCTTTTATGTTTAAAATGTGCTAAATAAAAATACAAATTTATTACAGATAACTTTTTTTACCAATATGTAAACGTATCATAATAAATGTCTCCACAATTTATTAACTTTATCATTCAATAATTTTCTTTATTCAATATAAATTATTTTTATTCAAATAAATTAATTTATACTTTTACATATTTCTTCTGAAGTATTCTTTCTTTCTGTCTCGTTTTCGTTAAGGGAAAAAAATTTTAATCCTTGGTAAAGTAATGATGTAGTACTTAAGTAATTACTGAGTAATTACAAACATAAGTAATTAAGTAAAATGTTTGTTAGGTAATGTTAATTTTGATTAATGCAGATTTTTTTTCTTTGCCTAACTCTGAAATTAAGTATAGCATGCACAGTTTTATTTATTAAGCTCGATTAATTTTTAAAATAGCAACACATTGATTTTCTTCTATTTACTTATTTAGAATGTAAATGATTTTTAACTCAATTTATTTCAGTAATAATCTTGCTTTAGTAAAAATGAACTATGTCCAAACATTTAAAAGTATTTATATAATCTTAATATTTTTTCTATATATATATAACCTTTCATTTTTAAATATTCATGCAAACAATTCTCCATTCAGAGACCTTTTTTGTAGCCTTTTATATTGTTACAACTTGAATGGAGACAAAAAAAAAAAAAAAAAAAAAAAAAAAAGATATTTGAAAATTAAATTTTTATTATTGAGAAATTTTTAGTTATGTTGATGCAGTAGACTGTGCCAACTAGTCACATAATTTAGGATACTTTGATATAGTTAATATACAAGTGATTAAATAGTATCACAGCCATTTTCTCAGCACATATGGTGTTGTCATTACAAAGATTGGCACTAGAAGTTGACATTACTCACTAGTTGCTCATCATTTTATGCGCATAGTATTTTCCCCCTGATAATCACATGATAATGATGAAATGAATATTTTTAATGAAAATGTTACAAAATAAAAGAAATAAAAATATATTTAATTTAGAAATATATGTTATTCATTAAAAGCTTAATCATAATTCACTGTAAGAAAAACATTGATATCTGTGATAATTTAGATGGATTCCTCAAAATAACTTCTAAAGGCTACATTTTGCTATCTGAAAACATGAAATAAAAAGGTAAAATTTACAGTAATTAAGGATATCCACTTAATTTTCGAAGTATACCTGATATACTCTAATAAAAATGTTGATATAAGTATTTGAGATGTATCCACCAAAATAACTTATTTTAACAATAAATAATCTATATATATAAAAGAGTAAACTCACTGATTACTGACTCAACACAGTCGTGGCGATTCTATGGGAGATACAGGTGAAAATTTTGGTGAGCACGTTGGTTTTAGGACCTTGATGACCACTAGGACGGGATTTTGCAAAATCAGAGAGAAAACATTTTTATAAACATAACTCTGCTCCAAATTGCTTCATGGTGAAAAAATTTCAGAGGGAGAGACTAGACTTGAGTACAAAAAAAAAAAAAAAAAAAAAAAAAAAATTATTTTTTGCAATTTCGGAATTCCGGATTTTTTAGGGGGTAAAAATGATTTTTGGAGGCAAATTTAGAAAATACGCATTTTTTAATTAAGCCTCGCTTTCCTAACATCAAGGCGTTACTGCAGAAAAATCGCCTTCAGGTGCCGCTTGGCATGTTTGGCGAAAATCACCAGCACAGTGCACCTTTTTGTACAATTTAGAAGTTGCAACATTCCACTGGTTATGTTTGCTATCTCTGACGAATTAGCGCACTTCTTGAATGAGGCGGGCTTAACTAAATTTCACTTGAAAATGGGGTCAAAATGATCCCATCTTGAGAAAGCGAGGGTTAAACTCTACCAATAATAGCACAAAGATATAGAAAACCACTAAGAGTCAACTTGAGGATATTTCCAAAAAATCATTATTGGTTTTCTGCAATTTTCGATTTTGGGGAGGAGTTACGAGTGGGCAAATTCAAGTCCCCCTTTTAGCACTAAATTTGTCCGGGGAAATATATAGAATCACAAATTTTAGTGTGTGGCTTATTTATGTATGCCTGACATCTATTGTAATGGGATTTTGCGAAAGTTCCCAATTGGGGGGGGGGGGGCAATAAACCTGTTTCCAAGCATAACTTTGCTTCAAATTATCTCAGCAAGATTAATTTTATGTGTCGGTTGTTTATGCCTTCCCAACACGCACTGTAGAAGTATTTTTACGCAATTTCTTCCTCCCTCCTTTGCAGGTGGATAGGAAGGCAAAAATGTTTATAAGAGTAACTCCGCTCCAAATTATCTCAGGATAGTGATTTTTTAACATGTCGATTGGTTATGCTTTCTCAAGACATATACTACAAAGAGATTTTGTAAAATTCCACATTTTGGTCCTTGGGGGTTGGAGAGAAGAAAACATGTTTCGAAGTACAAATCTGCTCCGAACTATCTTAGGTGATTTTTTATGTGCGGGCTGGTTATGAGTTTCCAACACGCACTGAGTAGGGGGCAAAAGCATATTTTAAAGTGTAACTGCTCCAAATTACATAGATACCAAGTCTACTGTTTTTGGCGGGGACTTAAACTGGAAAAATTTTATAGCTGATTTTAGTAATACTAATCGTCGAAAATATATATAACATATTCCATTCAAAAATACTAATGTGAATTTTGATTTAAAAGATCAAAAACAGCAGCTATGAAATTATCTCATGAAGGTGATTTTTCGATATGTCAATTGGTTATGTGTATTCAACACAAACAAACTACAAAGGGATTATTTGAAATTCCGTGCCATCTCCCCTCTTGAGGGTTGGGGGGGAGAGATTAAAAAACATGTTTGCATGCGTAACTCTGTTCCAAATAATCTTAGAATGGCAATTTTTGATGTGTGGACTGCTTATGCATATTCCACACACACTACAAAGTGATTTTGTGAAATTCCACACTACCGCCCCTTAGGGGTAGGGGTAAACTCTGCAGTAAATTATCTTAAGAAGGAGATTTTCGATGTGTGGGTCAGTTATATATATCGAACTCATAATATAAAATTATTTAGCAAAATTCCCTCCTCCTTCTTCCATTTAAGAGCGGGGAGGGGGTAAAAACACGTTTTAAAATATAGTGCTGCTTCAAATAATCTCAGGATCCTGATTTTTAATGTGTTGGTTAGGTATGTGTATGCAACATGTACTATAAAGGGATTTTGTGAAGTGTGGCAAGTGGAAAAACCTTTACCGAAGGTAGCGAGAACTTTAACTTAGATTTTGACTGATTTCAATGATTTTTTAAAATTATTAATGGTACAGCGTTTTGAAAATTCATTTCAATATAATGACCAGCGAAGCAGGCAAAGCCTGCTAGTACATTATAAAAGAGCATCAAAGAACTGGCGTTTAAAAGTAATAATTACAAAACTTTGAATAAACACCATAAAAGCAAGAACTTCCAACAGTTGTTTCGGGTCAAAAGAAAATCTAGCCTTTCGTAAAGTGAATAAAGTAGGCACGAGTGCTGTAACAAAGCGGCAACACAGTGCAACCTGCAACAGTGTGTTGTTGCTTCTTTTACAGCACTCGTGTGTACTTTTTTTGCCTGATGAAGGGTTTTTTTTTTTACCTGAAACAATTGTTGCGAGTGTTTGCTTCTATGGTGTTTATTCAAAGTTTTGTACTTAGTAATAAATAATACATTTTCCTATTAAAAAAAAAAAAAAATTAAAGAGTAAAATTTACTGTCATTCACTTAATTTTCAAAGTACACCTGATCATTTTTCTTTTTCTTTTTTTTCCATAGATTTGGTAAAATAGAAATTTTGGCCAATGACAGTTCTTCGTATGTTGTCATTCTTTCTATCAAGGCACCCTAGTATAACTTACTTGTCAATATTGCAGCCATATTTATTTTAATAATTTAAACTTTAAAAAGAAAATCTTTATTAAATGACGAATTAATTGCCTTAACGATGTTACACGTACATACATTTTAATAAATTATAGCTATATTTTAATACAGTTGTACATATTTTTTATCAATACTTCCTTAATATGGAAGCCTATTTTTAAGATTAATAAAACAAATATTTAAAATTGAGCTATTTCACTATGCATAGAAATCTGTATAGTAGCGATCACTTCCATGCATGTGAACTCAATTTGCAACCACTAAAACCAAAAGAGACAAAAACATCACTGGACACAACTTACACATTTTGCATGAAAATCTGTATAGCAGTGGTCACGGTACCATACATGTATGCTTGCTTAGCTAGCATTAAAAAAAAAAAAGAATCTAACGTGTACGCCACGACTTCCTTATACATATATTGGAATATACATATGGTTATGGAAACATTGATATTTTTGTGTGAGGTAATTGATTTGTAACTAAACAGGCAGGTTCTAGTCCATGAACATTCCTGAAAACAAGCAAAAAAAAAAAAAAAAAAAAACTTTCAACCACAACAGTTCTGATGATAAGATTATATATACCACCAATTGTAAAATTTTCTGGAATTTTCTATGGCTTATTACAGAAAATACCATTGGCAAATACTTAGCTTAGACAGTACAAAAATACAAAAAACTGGTGTACAATGAATATTTAAATTAAAAAAACTTTTTCATACACCATAAAATTATGAAAGCATTACCAGTTTCGAAAAGACATGGCCTTTCTTCTTCAGGTATAAAAACCACCAGTCTTGCTTTTTTCTCCAAGGTAATAGCAAGTGCTTTGCACCTGAAAAAGAAAGACCATGTCCTTTTGAAACTGGTAGTGGTTTTATTAATTTTATGGTATGTGAACAAGTTTTTAAGTTTAAATATTAAACACAGCTTAGTGTTCATTGAAAATCATTTCAGTATAAATTGGCTACTTTTATTCTTGTAGGCAAAAATTAGTTCGCCATTTGAACTTTTGTATGTTTTTTAATTTTATGGTGTTATTTATTTTGCTATTACTAAACTTTAATGGTAATATTCAATTGTTTCATTCAAATCGAACATAGTTTGATCAATTAGCAATAATTCAGCTTTAGTCCAAAGAAAAAACACATTTTTCATTAATTGGCAACTTTTCGCTTACACTCCCTGACTCAGAATTTTACATATTACATATAAATTTAATAAGATAAAATTTTTAAAAATGCTCCATGCAAAATAATTTTTAATTCTTCTGCTGAGATCTTAATCATGAGAGACTTGGAGATTTAATCACCACACACCCAAAATTTTACAAATTTCATGAAAATTTTTAAGTTATACTTCATTTTTAACAAATTGCTTTTGAAGACTTAGCCTCATCTAGTAAATTTAAAAATTACAATTTAAGTATAAGTTTATTATTACCGCCAAGAGAGAAAGAAAAAAAAGCATAGCATCCTAAAATGTTTAAAAAGTGAAATATTTGTGGCTGCAGCTATGGGTCTGCTAGCATATTTCACAAATATCATGAAACGGAAGAAAACAGAAGAGAATATAAGAAAGAACTGGCGTTTTAAAGTAATAAGTATACAACTTTGAATAAACACCATAAAATGCTATAAATTCACAATAATTGTTTTGGATCGAAAGAATACATGACCTTTCATCAGGCGAACAAAAGATGGCACAAAAGGATCAGGCACAAAATCAATTTCGTGCACTGAAGCTATGGTCCAGCTGGCATAGGATAAACTTCATAACTAGAGAACTTTCCAAGAAACACTGTTCCTTCATTTCTCTCCGATCTTCTTTAAACTGTAATTATTTATAATTTTGAGCTTTTCAACTGTTTTTTTTTTTTTTTTTTTTTTTTAATTGTACTTTATACATTTTTTGCATTTAATTTTTTTTTTTAATGTATTTTGATGCAATTTCATTTTCTGCCATTTTGAGTATGGCATTCTTTGATAAACTTTCCTTTCCTAAAGGTTTGTAAATTCCAAGGATAACAGCAAAATTGTGCCAAATTATTGATTTATTAAAAACACGCTAAGTCATACCATAAACTGTATTATTATTCACAATTAACAAAAATTGTTGTTTTTATAAATTCAAATTAACTTCACTCAGAATGTATGTGTACTACTTAATGAGCAGTCTACATAATGCAATCTATTCTATGTAAATATATCTCACTATAATATTCAAAATGTAGTGTGTAATAAATATATTCATCGATATTATCATTATAAAAATGATTGAACTGATAATTACATGTTATCATCAGTTCGACCAATTTCATTTTAAACGGTGATATTTAACAAAATAAACATCTAACTAATATACTAATTAAAAGGCGAATGATCACAATTATATCAAAATTTTAAGTCAAATTTGTTTTCAAATGTCTAAACAAATTACCTGATATAAGATGAGTCATCAGGATATAATATTAGATACTAATATTTCAATATGTTATAACAATAATGTACAAAATATTATCTTTTAATTAAAAAAATCTGGAGTGACTCCACTCGACTTTCCGAACATTGAGTAATTAACAGTTTTGTAGATAAAGTAAAGAAAGAGTAGTTGTTAAACAAACAAAAGAGAGAAAACCATAATAGAGTGTTTGAGTATTTTTCTCCATCTATTACACGTTGTTTTATTTAACGCTACTGAACTTTGAGCCCATAGATCATAATGATAAAGAAATTTTCGTTGTGTCCCTGTAAAAACCTATAAATGCTAGATTCACCAAAATGCTTATAGTTAGTGCAACAGTGATTTATAATACTCATATAAATTTTCAGCTGAATTCAATAAGGCGTTTAGATGCTATCGTACTTTTTAAAATTTAGTCCCATAGGCCATAATGATAAAGAATTTTTCTTTGTGTCCCTGTAAAATAACTGTAAGTGCTAGATTCACCAAAATCTATACAGTTAGTTCTACTGTGATCTATAACATGCGTACAAATTTTTTGCTCAGATTAATAAGGCGTTTATACGCTATCACATTTTTAAAAATTTGGCCCCATAGGCATAATGATAAAGAATTTTTCTTTGTGTCCCTGTAAAAAAAAACTATAAGTGCTAGATTCTCCAAAATCTATACAGATTGAGTATTTGTGATCTATAATATGTGTATAAAATTTTTGCTCAATTGAATAAGGCGTTTAGATGCTATCGCACTTTTAAGATTTTGTTCCCGTAGGTCATAATGATAAAGAATTTTTCTTTGTGTCCCTGTAAAAAAACTATAAGTGCTAGATTCACCAAAATCTATAGGGTTCGTACTATGGTGACTTACAATATGCGTACCAACTTTCAGGTTAATCGAACAAAGCGTTTAGACGCTAGCGTGTTCACTCACAGACATACACACACACATACATACATCATCGTAAAAATAGTGAAAACGGACTCAGGGGACCTCAAAACGTATAGAAACATCAAAATCTCAAATTCGGATTTTGACATGATTACAATACTTTCCTCACTGTAGTGTTCGGAAAGTAAAAATAAAAGAAATGTTAATTCTAGGCACTTATACAACTTACAGACATTAAACTAATAATTATAAAACCATTGAATGTTGTGAACATACCTTGCAATAAGTTCTTCACACACACACAAAATAAACATTTGGATTCCAGCATTATTAATTACTAATTCACTTAAATGTATATGTGAAATAATAACTCATACATAGGCAAAATATAAAATAAATATACGTCAATCTCTTTTCAAGTTTATCTCGACATAATAAACACGACAATTTGTTTACATGTAGGATGTTTCCAATTAGCTATGAATGTTTAGAAACTTATTTAGAAAATAAAAATAGCCATTCAATTACAAAATGAATGTTTTAAATCATACTTCAAAGTATCTAATTCAGGAGACAAAAGCACCTAAAATTTATTTAAAATTATTGAAAAAATTTCTATTGTTATTACTAATACGAATTCTGACGTCCGCTTGTCATCAGACGTGCGAGCAACCCTACATCATGACTCGCGCTCGCCAAAGCCCGATTATGTTTTTTCGCCAAGGTTCTGAGGAGTAGGCATTTTCCAAATTCGCGGCCCAGCTACTGTTGTTGAAATCACTAGACCACATTCAGCCTTTGTTGAATTAGAGAATGGGTCCAGGAGAGAACGGAGTTGGATGGAACGAGGGAAGGACATGTTTAGAGTTCGTCCGAGAAGATTATTCTTATTTGTGTTTTAAATGTTTTTATATATGTTTTGTGCGTTTTTAGTAATGTGTTATTAAACGTTTCGTCTTTCAAGTATCAGGTCTTTTATTTCAAAGCCATGACAATTCATTTAAATTTTAAGTGATGATGTCTCCAATCAAGCAGAGACCAAGGAACGAATTTTACTGGCGCAGTCGTCCAGAAGAGAACTGCATTTTAATAAGCTCAGACCATACGTTGCTCGAATTGACCATGTTGCCCTAATATTTGATGACGATAAAGATTTTGGTGATATTCATTATGCACCATTCGGAAATGGATGCCTAACCCCTAAAGAGATAGCGGACCATACTGATAGTTTAGATTTAAATTTTGAAAAGAAAAATGGTTTGAAAAATGTGATATGCAAATATAATAATGTTTTCAGCACTAAACCCGGAATCACTAAAGTAGAAGGACACAGTGCCCGCGTTACTAGAGATTTCTGTCCTAAAAGACTACGTCCATATAGAATACCGATAGTTATGCAAAAGGAAGTGGATCGACAGATTCAAGAATTACTTACACTTGGACTAATAGAACATAGTAACAGCGAATGGGCTCATCCTGTCGTTTGCGTTGCCAAAAAGGATGGAACTGTTAGGTTATGTGTTGATTTTCGGTTATTGAACAGCTATACCATCCCAGATGCATACCCCATGAAGATTGCCAATGATCTTATTTACTTGATTGGTAATTCGCAGTTTATTTCTGTTCTAGATCTCACGAAAGGGTACTGGCAAATACCTATGAAAGAAGACAGCAAACATTATACTGCTTTTACTACCCACTCAGGGCATTTCCAATGGAATGTCATGCCATTTGGTATGAAGAACGCTGGTAGTACATTTCAAAAATCTATAGACAAAGTTTTAGAGTGTCATAAAGATTATTGTCGTTCCTATATCGATGATGTTGCAGTATTTTCTACCACTTGGAGTGAATATATAACACACTTGAAAGCAGTTCTCAAAACATTCCAAGAAGTTGGTCTTACAGTTAATTTAAAGAAATGTGATTTCGGAAAGAATGAAGTGAAATTTTTAGGCCATATTATTGGATCAGGAAGACATACACCCGATCCCGAAAAAACTGAAGCTATAAGAAAAATTTGCAGGCCTATCACCAAAAGAGAACTTCGTAGTGTAATTGGTTTGGCTAATTATTACCTGGAATACATTCCAAATTTTGCTTCAGAAATTCTTCCCTTGACTGAATTAACAAAGAAAAGCGTACCTAATGAAATTCCCTGGTCTGATGCCCAAGAAACAGCTTTTCAAAATTTGAAACACCACTTAATGAATATGCCATCTCTATATACGCCTAATATAGCAAAGCCATTCAAATTGTACACTGATGCTTCGAGCAAAGCTATAGGAGCATGTTTATCTCAGTCGGACGATTCTGGCAAAGAACATCCGATTGCTTTCTTTAGTAAAAAACTTTCTCCGTGCCAAGTCAGATGGTCAACGATCGAACGAGAGGCTTACAGTGTGCTGACTGCTCTACGAAAGTTTGATACTTGGCTCTTCGGTGCAGAAGTCGAAGTAATTTCCGATCACAATCCTCTGACTTTTCTGACCCAAACAATGCCACACGGTGCAAAGTTAGCACGTTGGGCTTTAGCTTTGCAAAGATATAATCTAAAAATTACGCATAGGAAGGGGAAAAATCATGGCAATGCCGATTCTTTATCTAGTCTTCTTTAAAATATTTTAATAGTATTTCAGTTGTATCTAATTATTCAAATTTAATTTACCTCGTGATATACTATATAATTCATGTGCATATTATAAGGTTTGATTGTAAGATATTTAATGTTAGATCTATTATTTGTTTGTATTATTGTTGTTGTTTATTGCTGAATATACTATGTATTTCATTGTTTGTTTCATTTTTTTTCTTCTTTGGGCATATGCAGAAGCTCTTCCTAAAGATTTTATGATATATGCATTTTTTTTATAAACTCTTGGTATAAACTTTTGGGATTTACATATATGAACATTTATTTTATAAACTTTTTCTAAAAAGAATTTTTGTGGTACATACATAAACGCTTTCTTAGAAACTCTTAATGCTATCTGTTGGTGCTCTTTCTATATGAAAAACTCATATAAAAAAAGTTCAGCATTATCATTGTGAACATTTATGTAGAAACTCTCTATATCATGCAACAGTTTTCTAAGTTTGGTAGCATCATAGTCACTCCTGTGACGTATGAGCTCAAAAAGGACGAGTAAAGTTCCATGACGTAATGAAATGGTATTAGACAGGAGAGGAGTGGCAACAAGGAAGGAGAGAACGGAGTTGGATGGAACGAGGGAAGGACATGTTTAGAGTTCGTTCGAGAAGAATTTATTTATTTATTTATGTTCCAAATGTTTATCTATGTTTTGTGCGTTTTTTAGTAATGTCTTATTAAATGTTTTCGTCTTTAAGTACGATGTGTTTTATTCCAAAGCCATGAGTGAATTCATTTAATTGTAAGTGATGGTGTCTCCAATCAAGCAGAGACTAGGATCGAATTTTACTATGAGATTTTACAACGTCGGCCAATATCGATTTATCGACGTTTGCCAGCGACGAATGGTAAACTATTTTGCCGAGATTGGCCAATGTCGATCTACGCCGGACCGGCCAACGTCGATGTAAGCCGCACTGGCCAATGTCGATTTAAACTGGATCGGCCAATGTCCATCAAAACTGGACCAGCCAATGTCGAACAGAGCCGTCCTTAGGGGTGTGCAACGCGATTTATGAAACAATTTCAGCTACGAAGATTACGCAAATAGAGAGCAGCAATTGGTCAGACGTAATTATTGTAGGAGGAGCCAAAGCTGACAATTCAATGAATCGTTCTTTTCATGAATCTATCAACACAACATAGCTTCGTCCGTAGACCATCGCTAACGCTTACAAATACAAAATAAAACGTTAATTTGAGTACAGCGGTTTTATTGTATTTACTTAATTTTTTTTATTTCTACAGCACAAAATAGTTCACATTTACTGTATTAAATTTTTATAATATTTAGTAATCATTACACTGTAATTATCTAATATATTAGTTGAAACGGTATTTTCCATTAAACATAAATATACCATATTTTAATCTTGTATTTTGGTTGGTTTACTTATTTAGTTACATTTATTTAGTCACTTACATAAATAAATTGATTCATTAATATCCAGATTAAAAATGATTGTCATAAAAATACTTTCATGCTTTTTATGATAATGTTAAAAAAGCCTGCCTTAGCCCCCTCTTTATATATATATATATATATATATATATATATATGCATTAAAATATTTTTTCTTGCCATGTGTTTGTATAACTAAAAAGTAAAAAAAATCTTATCTGGTGTCTTGTGGAAAAATATGTACACTGAATTTCATATTGAAAGTTCTGTATCAATCTCATTATTTAATATTTATTCTTCATAAAATTATGATGATTTTATTTTTATGAAACATAGTGTATTGCATGTTACTTGTGATTTTTTAAAAATTCCTGGAAAATTTAAAAAATGTCCTGAAAGACCCTAATTATAAGTTGTCTTAAATTCCTAAAATTTTGCAGATATTGTGCTACTTATTGTTATTTTAACAACCCAAATTAGGCAATGAAAAGCCAAACCCATTTTGTAATTGCTGCACTGTGTGTGCTCGATAATAATAAAAAAATAATAATAAAAAAATAATAATAAAAAAAAGAAACTGCATATATGCTCCTTTTTTTTTTTCACATGGTTAAGGATCAGACTGTTATTTTGACCCAAAACAACTGTTATGAGTGTTTTTTTTTTTTTTTTTTTTTTAAACAGTTTATGGTGTTTCCGTACTAAGTTTATTATTGTTTTTTTTTTTTTTTTTGTGTGTGTCAGGTTTATGCATTTTATTTTTTACTAGCGTGCTTTGCCTATTTCACTGGTAACTATATTGAAAAGAATTCTCAAAATTCCATATTATTATTCATAAAATCTAAAAAAAAAAAAAAAAAAAAAAAAAAAAAAAAAAAAAAAATCAGTCGAAATTAAATTAACGTTTAGTAGTAATTTTCATGCTTACAACATGAGGAGTCCATGTCTCCACTGCCTTTGCATAGCTACCAACCCTCACGAAATGTAATTTTTCCACAAATTCAAAGAAATCCATATTTATTTTTATTTTATTTACATTTTAATATTTTATTGATTTTTGCCTAATTTGCAGAATTCCGTGAATTTATTTCTTCCATTTTTAAAAAATTCGCGGATATCGTTCATTTAAAAAAAAAGTAACTGCATAGAACGATCAGCGATCAAATGTTCTACGAAAGCTCGCAATTTCCAATCTTGTACCATCCACAACATAAATGTCAATATTCGTGTGAAACGTACTTTATGAGATTCTAGAACCTGTAAAGATATAGTATTATTAAATATTTCTTGCTCATGCAATTATCTCCCCCGCCCCCCAAATTTATCTCCAACTAACGATCGGCAATCAAATGTTCAGCAGAATTCTTTTATTACCCAATCTTTATGTATCCGCAACATAAATGACAATACATGTGATTGTGCGGATTTTAGGATTTGGTGGATTTTGGAGCCCTTAGATATTTTCTATTTGAATAATAAAAGCAGAATATTAATCAAACTAAACATATACTAGTGAATAATAACACAATTTCACTTGTATTATAAATTATTAGATACGTAAGAATAGCATTGAACATTAAAAACATACATATAATGAAAACAATAAATAAAAATGAAAAATTTTCATCAAATTTAGACTAAATCTGTTCACACGCAGTTTGTTTTAAACTACACTTGAACATGCACACATACATCATTCAATTTTTTTTTCTATTGTAAATGCTCGTCAGTTCTTATATTGTAGCACAAATTTATTTTTCAAAGAATTTAAATGAATTTTTTTTTTTAAACTATGCCTTCATCAGACAGCATTTTTAAAAATTAGTTTATTGTTTTCATCATTTATATCATCAACATCATAATTTTCTTTTGATTAGTTTGATACACTGTTCATAATTTCCTTATCAGCAACTAGGTTCTTGCAGTTTTTCATATTTTTTTACTGTAATCATAAAATGGGAGCACAAAATCTGCATTCAAGATCTTTTACAAAAATTCTGATTTGCAGTTTTGTAACTTAAATTTCATTGTTTGTATCTGAAAAGCTGTGCGGATTTCGAACTTCGGCGGATTTTAGGTCGGAGGATTTCTGGCTCTCTACAGTATTAATTTAAAAGTTGTTTTATTAAATTCTATAAGTAGAATTGAAAGAGTAATATTTCTTACTCTGTAATTATTTTTTAACTCCCCTCCTTTTCCCATCTCCGGAAAGTGAGCAACTCAAAAATTTATAAAGCAAAAAAAGTGCTCAATATTTCTCACATGTGTAATTATTTTTAGACTTTATTGCTGAACTTAATGAATCTATTTATTTTTCCTCAATCAAATTAAATATTTACATGTCATGTCTATAGGAAGTGGAAACATGTGGAAAAAATTAATAGGTTTTTCAGGTGAGAAAAATTTCCCCAAATCGATGTATGTGTGTATATATATACATTGTTTCAGTATGGTTAGAATTTAAAATAATCTAGCAGTATTTTAAATTTAGTACGTTTTATTTATTTATTATTTTATTCATATGTATTTGCAATAAGAAGAAAGCCTCTAGATACTGCAAAATTTCCCTTTTATTTGCTCCTTCTATTTCCAACAATTACTATACTATTAATATTCTATTTATGGCATAAATTATGTTGCATACAAAATCTCTCTAATTTTGATTCTCAAAGGTTGGCAGCTATACCTTTGACAACGACTTATGCACTTTTTACTCCCCGCTTCCCAGTGGATAAGTTAGTAATTCTATAAAATCCTTCCAAAGGGCATATTAGGGATGCACCAAATAGCAGTTTTGGCCAAATACCGAATATTCGGCCAACTAAATACTAACTTCAGCCGAATACCTAATATCCTTCAAAGTGAATAGTAACTATTCGGCCGGCTGATTTACTTATATATTCAGGTATCAATCACCTAAATTTTTGGAAACTTTTTCAGTAATATCATTTACATTTAGTAATATTTTACTTTTTTAATTTTGTTAGAATATTTAAAAAAAAAAAAATTACAGGAATAATGGTTTATATGAATATAGAAAAATATTAGGAAATATTACTATACATAAGTAGTGATGTAATGCTGAATTGACAATCAAAGAAAATTATTAACTGTTAGGCTTCTTAATAAACATATAAAATTTCTTAAAAAAAAAAAACAATATTTTGTCACGTCCACTCCAAAGAAAATAATAATAATAATGCAATCCAGAAATGCAGTATTAGACAAAAGTCTATTTAAAGGTAACAACCTATTGGCCAACTTACATTAAAACTGACGCAAATGCCTCTCACTCTCGTGTGAATAAATTATGGGATAGAGATGTGATTTTTTCATGCATGTTGGGGTACTTATTCATATGCATTTTTCAATAACAAATTCAAAATTGCTATTTTATGACTTGTGTCTTTCTTTCTGCCAAATTTGGATGCGTTCTTTTTTTGATCTCATGAAGTTTCCTAGATGGTAACATCATATGCGAATTATGTGCGCTCTTTCTTATTTCACTCTATTTCAGAAACAAACATCATTTTACTGTTATTGACAAAGACAACTTTTGTTAGATATTATTAATTGTTATGATTAATGTATCTAATAATTACTTTTCTTTAACATTACTTGAAACTATATAAAACAATTGTTTTCATTTAAATATAATCTATTACTTAATTACTCTGAAAAATCTTTTAACTTAATGATAATTAAAAATAGCAAAATTTTTTCATGTGATTAAATTTTTTTTTAAAATTGAATCTTTATATGTTCAACTAGCCGAATAATTTGATATTCCTCAAAACCAAATATTCGGTGCATTCCTACTGCATATTGCATACACTTAATACCCACACACCAAAATATGCCATTCTAAAGTAATTTGAAGCAGATTTAAGCTTGGAACTGTGTTTTCTCCTTGGCCGCCCCAAGGAGAGGTAGGTAATTTCGCAAAATCCCTTTATAATGCATTAAAGATTACACATAAACAACTGACGCATGAAAAAAGTCGCCCTTGCTGAGATAATTTGGAACAGTTATATTTGAAAATGTTTTTATCCCCTTCTCTTAACACGTTGAGCGCCATGCCAGCCATTCTAGATTCTAGACATTTTGTCATATATCTCTTAAGTACTGAAAGAATCATCTTGAAACTTTAGGAGTGTGCAGAACATGTTATACTTCAAACATTTCAGTGAAAGTTTTACTCCGAAAGTAAAAGCAGTACAAATAAAAAATTAAAACGTTGAGTGTCCTGTCAGCTATCGGTGGCTGACAGCGTATGATATAAAGTTGCGTCAACCATCGGCGGCGGATATAAAACTAAAAATATTACATTTAATGATTGAAAATTTATTAAAAATTTGCTTAATTTTTATTTATTACAGGAGGAATCATTATGGAATTTTAATAGATTTTAAGAATATGCGTGGCACTCAACGTGTTAAAGGGTGGGATTTCGCAAAATCTCTTTATATATTATGTTGGTATGTATAACCGAACCATATATCAAATATATTTTTTCTAAGATAATTTGGAGCTGATTTAAGGTTTAAAATGTGTTTTTTGCATTCGTACAGGGAAGATAAAAAATAATTTCGCAAACATTTCTGTATTATATTATTAGTGTGTATAACTAATCAACACATCAAAATTTTTTGTCTTAAGACAATTTGGAGCAGAGTTACTTTTGAAGAATTGTCTCTGCCCCGCCTTTAAAAGAGTGGGGAAGGGAAAGCTTCAAAAAATCCTTTTTTATAGTGCATGTTGGGTATGCATAACCAACCCAGACATCAAAATTAATCTTACTGAGATAATTTGGAGTAGAGATGAAACAGATATCCAGTAACTATTCGGCTGAGTTTTAAATATCCGATGGGGTACTGGATATCAGCAGTCCGGATACGGATATCCGACAATTTCAAACCAGATATCCGAAGGAGAAAATTCAAGCTTAAACTTCCCTCAGATGAAAAGTTTGCGACAATTTATATTTTAGATCAATTGTAGCTTGTAAAGGTAAAAAGAAAAAAAAAAAAAGTTGGCTACTGCGAAAGCCGAATTTGGCCACTTTAGCAAACAAATTTAGCCAAAAGTAGCTTCAGGTCTAAGAAATATAGAATCCCTGGTTTAATTTTATACAGATTTAGGTTTTTCCAAAATTATCTGTAACATTCCCCCTAATCTTTCCCATAATAATAAAAAGAGCTATTGATTGTTGTTCCGGAACAAATGATATTCATTCTGTGCAGTGCAAACTCCCATGACTTTTGTTTAATAAGTTGTTAGACTGTTTAATAATATTTGCTAGTCTTTGAAGTGAAAGTTGTTTGATTGTTTCGAGAAGGAGTTAATGTGCGTTTATTAACTATTTATTTACAATCCACTTAAAAAGAAACAAAAAATTGTTGTTTTTGTAAACCTGTATTTATACTAGCAGACCCTCTGGCATTGCCTACACCATTTACCTATTCTATTAAATGTACAGTCTATCTATTTGATTTGGATTTAAAAAAAACAAGGACTTACTGCCTCTGCAAAAACTGCCCACACATAGAAGTTACCCCCAAACATCTTTTCAACTATGTCCCGCTATTCTGGCGCAATTGCAGCAAATAAGTGACAATCCGTTGGCGGACTTAAATGAAGAAAATTGCCTTCAAATCGCAGATGCCGTATATAGGGCCTTTGGTCCCATTTAATTTTTTTTTTTTTTTTTTTTTTTTACGATACGATAAATATACGATAAATACGATATATAATATGATACGATATATTAGACCTATCGTCCAGGGTTGGTAGGCATTTTCGTTGAAAGAAATAGTTTGTTCGTTCGGTGCAACTTGCACATTAGTCCCGTGAGGTACAACTTTCACATTTGTACCTTGAGGTACAACTTTCACTTTAGTCCCGTCAGGAGTATACAGGATGGAGAAAATACAATTGAATAATTTGAAAGCGATGTTATAATTTGAAAAAAGGAAAAAAAAAAAAAAAAAAAAAAAAAACCTAATAGTCCTCCGTCCTAAACTAAATTCTGCTTTTGCCAGAATTTCATCAAAATCTTTTATTATTATTATTATTTTTGAAAGAAAAAGAAAAGAAAATTAATAATAATCAGTATCGTTACAACCAACAATGAAAAGATTTTTAAAATCTATACAATTGTGAGAAAAAAAAATTAAATCCGCTACTCATTAAAAGTCACATGTTTTCTTAAGTGAGATTAAAAATTGCAGTTTTTAATTTTTTAAAAATTTTCTTTCACAAACACAAACATATAATATACAGCCTGTACAACACTAGACCAAATTGCAGTTCAAATTTCATCAATTTTAGTTAAACAAAAAATTTGAATGAAAACCCCAGTTTAACATTAAAGTTATTAAAAATCTAAATTAAATAAAATGACGGAATGTAAAATCAATTGAGGTAGTGAATCAACGAATGCTTTGCCAGCTTCGCTGGTCACAATATTTAAAGGGACTAATGTGCAAGTTGTACCTGACGGGACAAAAGTGAAAGTTGTACCTCAAGGGACTAATGTGAAAGTTTTACCTCACGGGACTAATGTGCAAGTTGCACCGAACGAACAAACTATTTTTTTCAACGAAAATGCCTACTAACCCTGGACGATAGGTCTAATATATCGTATCATATTATATATCGTATTTATCGTAATATAACTCAATACTTATTTCGCTTCCTTCTTCGACACGTTTTAATACGCATTTTTTATATGCATGAGCAGCCCCCGAAAAACAAAAACATTAAATCATTATATTCATTTTTTTTTACTTATTTTTATTTCATATTATTTCACGCGCACTTTTTATTTCCTAATTCAAAATTATTAAAAAAACTTTTTCGATATCCGCGTTTGTAATGATCGATAGATGGCGCTTTCTCAGCTTTTGTTGTTAGTAAATATTATAGCCACGTGTATTTATTATTGTTTTTTTTTTTTTTTTGTTATTCTACTTAATATTCGTACTATAATTTCTCTGCCATTACATCATGGAAAATTGATTGCTTTTGGAAAAAAAAAAAAAAAAAAAAATATTTCAGTTTATTCAAAGCTCGATCGGAAGTAGATTTTTAACTGAAGTTGAACAAATATTAGTTTCAAATCATCTGATTAATTCTTTACTTCCATTAGCCGAAGCAACTGAAATTTTAAATTTGTCATTTGGAAATAAATGGAAGCTTAATTCTGGATTTCTTGATCCTTTGAAGTTACACTGTAGCACACAACAGTATGTGTTATCTTTATTACCGGATTTATTCATTTTTATTCAATAAATATATGTGAAACTGAACATCGGCATGCAATGGCGGCTTGATGAAAGCCGAATTAAAGCATGTTAATTGTAATTTTACCTTAGCTCACCAGAGGGCGAGCATTTCATTACAATCGCGGATCGCTTGTAACGATACTCATTATTATTAATTTTCTTTTCTTTTCCTTTCAATAATCTGTATATATTAAAAAAAAAGTTACTGTCACTGGTGTCAAATATTTTTGTCTGCGACAGCATCTTCTAGCGGAGGGCGGGGTCCTTCATGTCATGAGAAGTATCAAACTGCTCCGAATACTCCAACGAAGACATCTCAGCTGCTTAGAAATTTCTATTACTTTAATTAAAGAAGTTATCAACTAAAAACAGCAAGTTTATGAAGGTACTCTATTTGCCATTTTGCAAATGTTCCGCCCAGTGACGTTGTTCTTCGGTCATGAAGTCATTTTACTCGGTAAAATTAAATATGATCCAATGGTTGTATGTAAGTAAGTAGGTAGGTATGTAGGCAGGTTGGTTGGATTTAACGTCGCACCAATTCTGCGCTATGGGTAATTGGCGACGGTCTGGGAAGCACCCCTAGAAATGCTCCTGAGACATATCATCACAATTTTGATCCTTCACGGAGGGGATGATCCACCCGCTTTGGTGATCCCCAGAGGTATAGTATGGATGTGAACACGAAGGACTTTGCGGACAGATTTCATGTGCACCAGCCAGCATTAGTGTACACGACGACAGGCTTTAGCCGGCTAAAGTATCGAATCGGCAAACTTCCAATAACGTGCTCGGCGCTTTACCGACTAGAGTACTGCGATTCGAAACCATAGATATAAAAAGGAAAGAAAATCAACTTTTTTTCTCTACTTTTAGAAAATTAATTTTCTTACACGGGAAAATTAAAATATGATCCCTGGTTGTAGGTAGGTAGATAATTAGGTAGGTTGTTTTTGACATCGCACCATTACTGCGCTATGGATAATTGGCGACGGTCTGGGACGCAACCCTACGGATGTTCCGGAGACATACCACTAAAGTTTTGGTCCTACACGAAGGGGATGGCTCTCCCGCTTCGGTGGCCTCCAGAGGTATAATTTTGATGGGAACATGGAGGATATTGTGGCTACGATATATTTTACTTGCACCAGCCACAATTAGTGTACACGACGGGCTTTAGCCGACTCGAGAAATGAACCCGCAATCTTCCAATTACGAGCTCGGAACTCTACCGACTGGGGTACCGCGGTCCGGATCAAAGGTTGCAAAAAAGAATTAAAGAGGGTCATATACTAATGCAAAAGGGTCTGGATATTATGAATTTCTTTCTATTAAAAAATATATATATACAAATGTTATATATTTTAATTTGACATTGAATATGAGGATTTCAAAATATTTTTCTGTTTTTGTCTTGTAATATGCACTATTAATATTCCTTTCAGGTGAAAGAAAGCAGCGAATAGGCCGGCATGTGTTAATAAGTAAAGTGAGTCGGGGGGAGGCGAAGCCTCCCTCGGTGGTTGGTGAGCGGAGCGAGCAGGGGGCAGAGCCTCCTAGTAATAATAATAAAAAAAAGATTTTGATGAAATTCTGGCAAAAGCAGAATTTAGTTTAGAACTGAGGACTATTAGGTTTTTTTTTTTTTTTTTTTTTTTTTTTTCTTTTTTTTAATTACAACATCGCTTTCAAATTATTCAATTATATTTTCGATAAATTTTAGATTTGGACAAATGTCCAAATATCGAAATCGACAACGCAAAAATCCCAGATTGAAACTAATAGTCCTCAGTCCTAAAAAAAACCCCTCCAGTTATATAAGTTTGCACTTTTAATGGAGTATCTTGTTAAAGCACCTGAATTTAGAATTCCCCGTTGCATTGCATAAATATAATCGTAAAAAATAAAATTACTTCAAATAAAAGTACATATTTAAATTTTCAGGAAATCTGTACTTTCCCTTTCACATTGTTAAAAAGTCTGATGTGGACACCACATGACTTCCTAATACACCCATTGGAATATACATATTTTTATGAAAACATTGACCTTTTGTGTGAGGTAACAGAAAAAAAAAGCTAAAGAATTGCTACTCTAAAAGTCCTGATAATAGGATTATATATACCACCAAACAAATATACTACTTCTTTCAGGAATGGCTTATTACAGAATCTCTCATTGGCAAATACATAGCTTAGTTTCATGAAAATCCTTCGAGTATAGATAGATGGCCTACTTTTGTTCTCTTTGCCGAAAACTAGAGGTGAAAAATTATACATTTTACCGAAACAATTAATTCAGTTAAAATCGAGAAAGGATTTACTAATTCTGGCTACCCTGAAGCAATATTGCTGCCAAGTTTGTAGCCAACGCTAATTTTTGTCTTGGCATCGATTTTGCATTCGGCAAAAATTTGTAGCTTAGGGTTGCCAAAGTTTGGAAGCTCTAACTTCAAAAAGAACAGAATTCTGGAATTTTCTGTGAAGATTCATTGGTTTATAGTGCTGAAATTTTCTTCGAAAATTCTTTAAATAACAGACAAGACTAAAACAAAATAAAGTGCATTCGTCGACTAGAACCTGCTTATATATTAAGAATTACTTTCTACACTCAAAAATGTTGGCAACTTTCATAACAGTATCATTATGTGCTCTATCTACGTGCTGAATATTCATTAAAGTGCATTAATCGACTAGAACATTTTTATGTCTTTAGGAATTACTTTCTACACGCAAAAATATCGGCAGCTTTCATAAAAATATCATTATGGGCTCTATTTACGGGCTGAAATTAACTAAATAAAATGCATTCATCGACAAGAACCTGCTTATGTTCTTTACAAATTAGTTTTCTACACACAAAAGTGTTCACAACTTTCATAATAATATCATTACAGGGTCTACCATTAGCTTATTTTGAAATCTCTATGATGGTAAGACATATATAATGGCCTTTTTTTAGTTTGCCGTTATGAATATAATTTTCGTAAATATCTCCAAAACGGATAGTCACAGAAGGACCAAAAAGAGAGGTGCAAAACTAGATGTTATAACAAATCTATATACCAATTTGCAACGTTCTACGTCCAACCGTTTTTGAGTTAAGTGAGATTCATTCACACTCACACATACAGACGTCATGAAAAATCGTGTAAAGTCACTGATATCTTTAAAACGAGAGCTCGTGTTTAGACGAAGCTTGCAGGTGTACAACTAAACATCATGACAGTCACACATGTAAATTCACAACATTCTACGATCATTCGTTTTTGAGCTATGTGAAATACAAAATCGATTTTGCAAATCGGGATTACTATACTTCCTTATACTTTGTATTAGGAAGTAAAAAGAGGGAAAAAAAGTTCAATATTTAAAGTTTTTGATTTTGTAAATTAGAAAAACTTAACTTACTCTTAATTAAAGAATTTTAATACATAATCTAAGATTTTCTTTCTTATATGTACAGAATATAACAATATAAAATAAGTAAAAAGTATACAAAGAAAAAAATTCGGTTTGAATTATTAGTTTCTTCTATATTAAATAGAAGGACATATTGGATGCGTAAAATTTTTTTACTTCCAGTTTTCGGTGGATTTACACCTTTTGAGGGAACCAGAACACAATTTGAACATTTTTAGAAAATGTCTACCTGACAAAAATTTTGTGTCGCAGCTCCAGTTCCAAGAACTAATGAACAGAATTTCATATAAATTTATACATAGCTGCACCTTAGTAAAAAAAAAGTGCTCATTAATTTTTGATGCAAATCACTCAACAGGTGGCACTGCTATACTGTGTTTTCTCTCATTTAAAGGAAAACAATATCTTAGTTTCTATTGTGTATAAAATAATAAAAAAAAACTAAGTATGCCACAGGGCTATTATGAAACATGTTTATTTAATTTCTGTGCACATCGGCCAATAGGTGATGCTGCTATGCTGCAATTTTCCTGTGAATTGAATAGGGAAGTTATATCTCAAATTCATTTGTGTATAATTGTACAAAATTTTGTATATGGAGGGGCATGTTATAAGACATCATGTTGATTCAATTTTGGTGCATATTTTCGGATAGGTAGCAATACTATTCTGCAATTTCCTCTTTGAATAGGAAGGCTATAACATTTAAGTGCACTTAATTTGATATGCAAGATAAGTAATATGAGAACGAAAATTGGCTTAATTTGGGTGTATATTGACCAACAAGTGGCACAGCTGTCCCTCACCTTCTGTAATTCTCCACATGGTTACATTTCAAAACCTTTTGATTAAAATTGCACTAAACTTCGTAGATGCTATGATTAAATTTCTTCTCTGCATGTTAAACAGCATATAGCATTGTTATATAGAGTGATATAGAAGAAAGTTTTGTGATGGCCATAACATACTAGTTTGAATTTTTTTTTTTTTTTTTTTTTTTTATGTCTTATGAATGTCTCAAAAGAGAGTACTGGATTCGTAAAAATTTTCAACTTCTGGTTTTGCATGGATTTACACATTTTAAAAGGTCCAGAACCTGGTTTGATCACTTTTAATAAATGTCTGTCTGTGTGTGTGAGAAAAATTCTGTTCAACTATATCTTTGGAACTACTGCGTAAGATTACATATAACTTTATATGTAGTTGCACCATGACATAAATCAGTGTCTATCGACTTTTCGTGCAAATGGCTCAACAGGTGATGCCGTACTCTGATTTTTGCAACTTAAAAGAAGGCTATATCTCAGGAACCACTGCACAGAATTTCATAAAAATTTATATGTGCATGCACCTTGGCATATGTTAATGCCTATCAACTTTTGGTGCTGTTATACAGTACTTTCTGCAATTTTAGGGAAGGATATAACTTATGTTCTAATGCGTATGATTATACGAAACTTTGTTAGAAGTGCATTATTATAAATTATGCTGATTCAATTTGGGTGCATGTTGGCCGATAGGTAGTGCTGCTATACTGAAATTTCCTCCCAAAACAGAAAGGCTATATCACAGATTCTATTGTGTTTCATTCAGGGTCGGCAAGTTTATGTCGAGGTGGTCAAAACCACTGGTAGAAAAAGGTTAAAACTGGCATGGCAAAAACCCCTTTCTGCCACAAATGTGGCAGAAACTCAGAAAATGACATAAAAGTAATTACTGACATACAATAGATAATCAGCGTAGACCCGTGCGCAATTATCTTAATTAGTAGCTGAGATACAAAAGAAAACCTTATCAGGAAACCTTAAAACGTGTAAATCAGGTGAAATCTCAAATTCCACTTTCGATAATATAAAAGTACTTTAAAATGTCTTTCGAATGATGTATTAAAAATAATTTAATCATAATTAGAATTTGAAATATAGAAATTTTAAAATATTACAGCGCCGTCTGGCGGTAGAAATTTCTATAATCTACTGTTCAATTCCAAATCAACAAAGCTTTCAAAGGATGTATTACTTATGAAATTATTTTAATTAGTAGCTGAGGTACAAAAGAAAACGTAATCAGAACACCTTAAAACATGTAAATTAGGTGAAATCTCGAATTCCACTTTTGATAATATAAAAGTATTTAAAGTATCTTTCGAATGACGTATTAAAAATAATTTAATCGTAATTAGAATTTGAAATATATATGCAAAAAAAAAAAAAAAAAGAAATGATTTATCTCTAAAAGATTTTGAGTTATGAAATGTTTTGTGAAAAAGTCGATGTTTCGTAATGTCTGACTTTTTCTTGGTTTTCTCAGAAACTTGCGTAATTCCGGGCTAAATACTGTTGAAAATCCATAGTATGAAATGTGAAGGGATTATCAGAATTCGAATCTCTGCAAAATATAAAGAATAAATGCGTTCTGGGTTTTCCGTCGTTTTCTCATAAACAACCGCTTTTTTTCTACATTTTTGCCCCCCCCCCCCCCTTCTAATAATTTTACACTTGAAAATATCAGCAATGGATTTATCTTGCCAAAACACCTAATAATACCAATTTCAAACGCTGTAACTCTTTTTTTTTTTTTTTTTTTTTTGCAATGTTTATAATTAAATTTCTTATGTTTCATATTTTGCACTTTTTATTAAAACTATTGTCGGGTAGCTCATTACGCTTACTAAAAGAAGATACGAATGCAAATGGCTAATTTTCCATCTCACTTCAGGCTCGCACATTTGAAAAATACAAAGTGGCCGACATAAAAGAGGCCACAGACAAAAAAGAAGGCGCAGCCTTCGTAAAAGGTGCATTATGCTATCCTTTTATTACGCGGCCAGTATAACATAAGGACAGCCAGATCTTATATTAAGCTAGATTAGATTTAGCTAGACTAGCTAAAAAGCGGAAACTACGAACCCTGCTGTACTTCTATATTTTTGAATAGATCTCTTACACAATTCTAATTCTGTTCTCAAGCCACGCCCTTTTAAGAAGCATTTTCTAATACAAAAAATTATTTCATGAGTACCGGAAAAATTATGAAGGTTTATATGCGGATCACCAAATATCAGGATAATAGCATCGAGTTGCTGGTATATCCATGCGAAAAAGGCTTCGAGTGTAAACGGTTAACCCCTTAACGCGCGCTGTCCTCGCTGTGTGAACGCCAAATTTAAGATACAGCTGTGAAAATTCATCCCGGAAATTTTTTAGCAAAAATTTACGTTTATAACTCTGCAGGAATGGTTGGTTTTCTAAACCTTAAAATTTAAAATTTCTTTTAGTTTAATTTAGAGCATGAATTCCGGTGGCACTATAATTTAAATGACCCGAATTGTCTTGCGCCGCAAAGGGTTAAAAGAATGTAAATATATTTTTAAAATGTATTTCCAAAAAGGATATTTATATTTTAGTTAATATATTATTATTTTTTTTTCTTTCAACAGAATTATTTATGAGTAACATTTTACGATCAAAAGCAAAATATACTTATTAGTTTCATTACAAAAAAAGTTAAGAAAACTTTTTTTTTTTTTTTTTTTTTACTATAGAAAATAAAAAAAGCTTCAGGCATTTATATTATGTGGCTTTAATTTGTTAACGATAAAAGTATGTTAACTATAAAAGTATTTGTATCAAACATTCTTTCAGTATAGTAAAAATCCTTTCATCTAAGGAAATTTATACAAAATCTTTTGAATATAATGAAGGCTGCTTGAAAAGTTTTTTTATACTTTTAAAAGTCCGAAGCTTTTTGATAAGTGGACAAAATGAAATTAATATTTGAAAGGGCGTATTATTATTATTATTATTATTATTATTATTGATGAGGAATTTTCTCAGAATAAATTTTTTATAAATAATAGTAAAAAAAAATAAAAAATCACATACTTTGAATATATCTTTTGAATATATCTTTGAATACATCTTTTTTTTTTTTTTTTTTTTTTTCTTTTTTAACGCAGTAACTTGTTTTTGAAATAATTTTAGAGCAATAAAAATGTTACTCAAATTTAAATAAAACTTACGAAGGAAATTGCAACATTAACACTTTGAAGCCCGCCTATTTTTATATTTTTATTTTCAAGCCCCGCCCTTTGGCGTTTCTTTAAAACATTACATTATCTAACAAAAAAGATTCTGTTTATTCGTGTTTAAATCACTTAAATTTTATCTTCAGAGACCGATACAATATTTTCCATTGAAGAATTTATATACCAGTTAAATAAACATGAACGCGCAGAATACTTTTTAAATGTAATGTATTGTTTTAGAGGATCTCATAAAAAAAAGGCTAATATATTTAATGAAAGAGTTAACTCGCGATTGATCAATAATGTCAAAATACTTAATGTTTTATATGAGAATAATATGTAGGTTTTAATATACAAACATAATTTGCTAGTAATTTACATCAAAAATAGTAATAAAAGCAATCATTATGAAACAAAGTATTCTGCAAAGTATAATCTGCTTACAATACTATTGATTATATTGGTAATCGTTATAATCGTAGTTCAAAATATTCCACTTTCAGTTTTTTTTACCGAATTACATAACTGAAAGATTTTATACTGTCTATAACCTTGTTTTGATTCATTATTATGGCATATTTTATCTATATTTTACGTATCTCTATTTTATAACTGCCATTGACACATCCTGCACTTAAAAAGACATGGTTTGTACTGTCTTCAGATTTCTTTAGTTAATTTTTTTTCACCGCTAATAATATGTAGCAATTTTTTTTTTTTACGAGAAAAAATCATTAAAACTTAAAACATACTATTTAAAAAAAAAGAAAAGAAAAGAAAAGAAAAAAACTGGCGAAAGAATTTTTGAAAAAAGGCGTGTGCGTCCTACGTATATCTTTTTTATAACTATCGTTGACACATCCTGCATTTTAAAAGACAAGGTTCGTACGGTCTTCAGATTTCTTTAGTTTTTTTTTTTTTTTTTTTTTTTTCTGGTGAAAGAATTTTTCAAAAAAGGCGTGTGCGTCCGAGTCCTGAAAATCAATGCTTTATTTTTCATTTTTACACGGCTGGCGTAAATTGTAAAATGTAATATAAAAACAATGCTTTGTACTTCAATTAATATATGTATACATAGTTTTATACATTATACTTAGCTGTGAATATTTCAAATTTTTTGCTTCCAGTACTTTAATTGAAACGTTTTACATATTTGCAAATCAACTTATTTATAAACGGAAGATTGTAGTGTACCAACCTTTTACCTATTTAGTTATTTGCACATCATTCTTTATTTAAAGTAATTGTATACTTATTTAATCGCAATTCCCTTTGGAGATAATTGCTCTAAAAATAAAGTGACGTGGAAATAGGAGCGTCTGCTAAAATTTCCAATTCATAATTAGGATGTTGGAAAGAATGTTTTTTATAACATTCTTGAACAATTCTCTGACTCAATAAAATAGCAATTTCCACTCAATTAAAATGGTTTGAAAAAAAAAAAAAAAAAACAAGATTTTGGCAGTTATGGATTATATGAGGTAGACTGGAAAATAAATATCCACTCGTTACTTGTCGCGCGGAGATTTAATAAAATAGTACCTTAAAATCTTCAGCATCTCGCCACTTTTTTCCTGTCTGACCTATATAAGCATGAATTTCATTAATGGGCTACGTAGAAATTGCATACTTCAGCATTTAATTGTAAAAATGGTGAAACAACTGGAAATGTTCCAGCATTTTGACTGCATATTTCTGGAACCTTTCGATGAAAAAAGTATATTTCAGTAAAGTGTTGCAAATAATATATTTTTCGTTTTATCATGTGCAAAGTAGTTCCATATTTTGTAATCACTATCAAAAATACTCTTATATCTTTATCAATTGGTCACTAAAAATTTCACTTTGAGCAATTAATTAATGGAAAAATGACAATTTTAAAGATCTAACCAAAAATAATTCATGGCCGACAAATAATATATATATATATATATATAATTAATCCTCGCTTTCCCAAGATCAAGGCGTTACTGCAAGGGAAAAAAAAAAAAATGTTTTCAGGTGCCACTTGGCACGTTTGGCAAAAATCACCAATACCGCGCCTTTTTATGCCTATTAAAAATTGGAACATTCCGCTGGTTACGTTTGTACTGAGGAAAAAAAAAAAAAATATATATATATATATATATACCGCCTTTCTCTAGGATAAATAAGTGGCCATTTTCTAAATCCCTTAACTAAAAATATAGATTTCCGAGCTATGCGCATAAGGCACGCCAATAAACTGAATAGACGAAATTATCGAGAATTTCTAGTGTACACATTTCCAGATGGTGAAACTATATTCTGAATACTCTAAATATTCTGAATCATTTATATTGCGAGAAATTCTCGCTTGATTTTCTAGAATTTGGTAATAAGCCAAGATTATAGTTGCAGAAACCCGCCTTTTTGTAGTGTCATTTATTTGCGGAGATTTTTAAATAACTTTGCCCTCGAGAATATAAGCAAATGCTCTAGAATATCTATAAGGGCTTCTAGAACTCGCTTTCCAAGGGGACTAGAATTTGACATGGAACTATTTTTTTCTAGAGCCACAATTTAGATTCGAGATGTCAATTACAGAATTTTTTCTCAGTATGCTATCGCTGGCGAATTAGTGCACTTTTTGAATGAGGCGGGGTTAACCAAATTTCAACTACAAATGGGGTCAAAATGACTCTATCTTGGGAAAGCGAGGTTAAAAAAATAAATAAAAAATAGTTAAATAAATAAAGAAAAATAAGAAAGAAAAAAAAAAAGGAAACCTTTACAAAAATCTACGATATTAAAAATTTTTCATAAAAATCAATTATCTTAAAACAAACCCTTTACGAACATCGACTCTCTCAAAATAAACCTTTCAGTAAAATCATATTTAAAAAATATTTTTCTATAAATTAGGGCGAGAAAATTATTCACTTCTGCATTTAGTAGAATTCATTATTAATAAAATAATAATAATAATAATAAAATAAAATAAAATAAAATCAATATAAAAAAAAAATGCAAGCAATCTAAATCTATGAGCTAGGGCATTGTTTCAGAGTTATTGGTGAAGTAAGTAGAAATCACTACTCGCAAAAGGCTTATCACACGAGAATCTTTCACTCAAAATAACACAGCAGCGTAAGGGGAAGATTCAAGGTCAGCAGGTTTTCAATTTTTTTCGCCCATCACTCGGAAAAATTCATCATTTTGTGTTAGATGAAAGCTTTCACGAAAATCTCTCGTGTAATACGGCCAACACAGACCTAACATTGTCTTCTTTAAATCTTTTCACCCATTTCATTTCAAAATGTTTAACGTTATGGCCTTTAGTTACATGTAATAATTACAAAACTTTCAATAAACACCATAAAATCATAGCTGCCAATATTTAAATTTATTCCAGAGTAATTTTAGCCCCGCCTCTAATTCATACCACTTATTTTTTTTTAGTAATTTTTTCTTATTTTATGGAAGTTGTACATTGAAGAAAATTTTTCTATAAATAAAGTGGTGCGAAATAAAGGCGGGGCTAAATGTACTCCGGAATAAAATAAAATATTGGCAGCTATGTAAAATGCAGAAAACTCGCAACAATGTGCGTTGCCGATTTGACTGCAGCACTCGTGCCTACTTTGTTCGCCTGACAAAGAGTCATATGTTCTTTCGACTCGGAAAATTTGTTGCGAGTTTTTTGCATTGTATGGTGTTTATTCAAAGTTTTATAATTATTACTATAAAACGCCAATTCTGTGGTGCCTTCTTATTATTAACCATACATTACCAAGCCCCATTTCCAAACTTTTGAAATCGTTGATGTTGAAAAACTTAGATCTCGGACATTGATTAACTTTATTATTTATTTTTTCTTCTCGTACTTACCAGGCGTTTGCAGTAGGATTAATAGCAAGGAATTTATGTGCATACTTGCCAATCATCTCATTAATAACCGTAAACGTACAATTGTTAACATCCCTTGAAAAAATGCCTCCTTTTTTACACCACTTTATTTTTAGAGTATTTCTCTCCAAATTTTATTACGATTAAATAAGAATAAAATTACTCTAAAAAATGACAGGTGTGAAAAAAAAAAAAAAAATGTGGGTGCTAAAAATTGTACGGTTCATAATGAGATAGCAAATACTCTTTGACTGCATCGGATTGATCCCTGATTGGCAAAGTGTCAGGATGATCCCACTAACGCACTAGGAGACACAGCAAAGGAAGACAGAGGGGAATCGTCTGCTAAGTTTAGAATCATTGATACACCTGTTTTGTTTTCTGCTACGGACATTCCTATTTGATAAACGGACTAGCCATTTTCACCAATGCGCAGATGACGGCAGGGATCATTCTTCTGCGGTTTATCAGTATGTATGTGGGGATTTTAGAATATCAATGTTGCGTCCATTAAAGAAGAAATCTAGTCTTTTAAATCATTTCCTGGTGTAATTTATATATTTATACAGAAACATTTAAGCTGACAATTTTATTAGCTCAGTCTTGCCAGATCTAGCTGATTTTTTATTCAGTAATCACCAATCATTTTAAAAAGTGATATTTGATATACATAATAGACTATCAGTCTTCGAAGTGATTAGGCAAACGTTACAATTAAAAGTTACTGGTGAGTATTGATAAAAAAAAACCCGTCAGATCTCTCAACATTGATTAGAAATAGTAATTGCCACAAAAAAAAAAAAAAAAAAAAATATTTCATTTATGTATTTTCATCATGAAAATAAAATCCTTTTGAAAAATAAATCAAAAATCAACAAATGTGCAGCTGCGCTCCTGTAAAAATAAACGTTCTGATTTCATAAAAAAAGGGCTTTAAATGGATAATCACATCTTAAGTGAAAAAAAAAAATATATATATATATATATATATGCCTTGCTTTTAAAGACACATTTTCATAACTGAAATTAAGACATTGGATCGGATTGATCTAATATATATATATAGGATTGATCTAAAATATATTGGATTGATTTAAAATAAAACAATAAAAGCGTTATCTCAGCAATCGCTATGGATGAACATAGAAGATTTCGTCTGCTCTTAGTTTTGTTTTCACCTACCGTGTGACCTGTGACGTCGAGTGGGAAGAGCCCACTTTAAGGCTCCTATATATACGAGCTGGCGCATCAGGCATTTTGTTGCCTTAGGGTTGCCACATGTACCCAGCGCTTTTCGTAGATAAACAAACGGCAGCCATTATTTCTATCATTTTGTATTACTTTGGAGTTACTTTTTTAATCATTTTCATAATTTTAGCTCGGTAAATTATCATAGGGGAGATTGTTTAGTGATAAATTGCTATAATCATTCAAGAAAAAAATATAAAATGTTCAGATTTCTATAAGATAATTTAGGAAGAATAAAATAATATAACTTTTATATACTTATATTTTTCTCTGCATTTTCATATGTTCAAACGTAAAAATACAAAGAATGTGCTACTTTAATCATAATATTAATGTTAGTAACCATAAATTAATTAAAGAAGACCTTTTATTACTGTGCGTCTGAGTTTTGGCGACATTTTCTGGGGTCGCCAAACTTGTTTCATTTCCGTGTCGTAATTACAATTTATTTTAAGTTTCGTTTAAATGAATAGTATACGCTAGAAAGAGCAGAAAAAGTAAGTAAATAAATAAAGATATTTCCACTTTTAAACAGTAAGTTTTTTTTCCCCCCACAAAAAGTAAGTAAATAAATAAAGATTTTTCCACTTTTAAACAGTAAGTTTTTTTCCCCCCACAAAAAGTTATGATTTGTATCTGAAACAGACAGAAATAGTCCTAACAACACATCTTATCCCCAGTACATCCACACAATATCCTGAAGATGAAAAACATACCAAGAATGTACCGTGTATAAATGTGTTGTTAGGGATATTACTTCTTGCTTATTACTCTTGACCGATCGTAGCTTCAGATCAAAATTTCTTAAAACCGCTAGTTAAGCGATAAGAACGCCAAGCGGGAATGCTGCCCTCATCCGAGGCAAAAAAATGGCAGTGATGCGTCGGCCTATATATTTTATTTAAGGGGCTCTAGCCACTTATTTTAATTTTTTATTGTTGCCAAAGAGTTTAAGATTTGATTTAAAAAAATTTTTAAATGAAAAGAAATTCACGCGTAAATATTAAAATTGATGTAAAACTTTGTGAAAAATTAAACTTGCAGGCTAAAATCGACGTCATTATAGCTCTAAAGGTATTTATTTTAATTTATTTTTATTTCTGTTCATCGGACACAGACAGACAATCACTTTCTTTATTAGTATAGATTATAATGTTCAGCAATTAAGACTTGAAAATGTCTATTTAGACTGTACTGCGATATAAATTTCGTAGCGTACAAACCGTACAAACATACTAACAGGTAATTAATATAGACATATTAATATTCATACCGACAAGACATAAATTAACATTTGAAATGCCTGAAAAGTAAATTTTAATGTTTTTCTTTTGTACTTCAAGGATAGTTGGAAAATTTTCTACATTAAAGATAATGATGTTTGTTCAGAAAGAGAAAAACGTGGCGTGAGATTTCGTTAAGCTGATAATCACGCAACAAAATTCAGGTGAATATACTGAATTTTATTCTTCACACCATTGCTTTACGACAAGCTTTACTGAAAGAATTTTTCTTGAAACCAAACAATTAAAATATCATAGATGAAAACTCAAAAAGAAAAAAAAAAAAAAAAAAAAAAAAAGAAAGAAAGAAAAAAAGAAAAAAATAATACTGCACAGTAAATTTGGATGTTAAAAATAAGATATAAATAAAATAAAATAAAAATTCAACAATAATAAAAGTTTAATAATAAAATTAAATAAATCAGTTGTTTTTGTTGTTGTTGTTGTCGTGTGCCACTCGGAAATTCCGAGCCCCGGTAGTGGAACTACCGGACTTATTTTAAGGCATGAGGGTTGCGTCTTCCGTTATTAGGAACGCCTCATAGGGAGGAAGTACGACTTCTAGTTCCATAAGCTGGTGAAAGATGGCAGCACCAGCCAAACTCGAATTTTGATCCGGATTTGAGCGAGTTAGACCCGTGTTCCGGTACCCCCAGAGGTATAATTTTTTATTATATTTTTGTTAAAATATATAAGTAAAATATTGTGATTGGCTTAGAGAAAATGGACTTAAAAAAAAATATGGAGAAATAAAATATAAAATAAAATAAAATAAAATATAAAGATTCTCTCAAGAACAGAACTTAGTTTAGCACGGAGGGCTATTATTTTCAATGAGTGAAATTTTTATTTTTTATTTTAATTTTTAATTTTTATTTATTTTTTGTCTCATTTTTTGACCGTAAAACTGTGCCACGTACTTTTTAAAATGACTGAAATGAATTAAAATGAAGTGTTGCCACCTAAATTTCAAGCTTTAGTTAATTAAAAAAAATCTAATTGTCGTGTCAAAAATTGTTTGTACCCCTGGATTCAGAAAAATAGCTTCTTTCATTTGGTACCGAATTTGTAACGATACGACTGATATTTCTGATTTATTTTGGTGCTACACAAAACTGATCTACAAAAAATCTAGATGAACTAATAGTTCTCCGTCTTATTAAAATAAAAATAAAAAAAACTGAATCAATGTGCTAAAAATTCCAATTCAGTTGATACTGATAACTAGCAGGCTTTGTCCGCTTCGCTGGGCACTGTACTTAAATGAGTTGTCAAAATCCCATATCATTATTAATAACCTAAGTTAAAGTTCCCGATGTGTTCGGTAGAGGTTTTTCCCGCTCGCAACGTGAGGAGTCCGGGTCGACACTGCCTTAGGCATCAACTTAGCCGCTTCTTACTTCCCCTTCCTCAGCCAGTAAGTTCGAAGTTTTGCGAAATTCCACCAAAGTATATTATGCGTGCACTTAATCAACATCCACACACCAAAATTCGCCATTCTAAGATAATTTAAAGCAAATTCAAACGGGTAAATGTGATTTTATACGTGTGTATTGCCCCCCCACCCCGGAGGGAGGGGTAAGGGGAAATTTTGTAAAATCCCGTTACAATAAGTGTCGGGTTCATATAAACAATTTACTCACCAAATTTCGTGACCGCTAATCCCATACATTTACCAAGAAAAATTTAGTGCTAAAAGAATTTGCTCCTTCATTACGCCCCTTCTTCCTCCCCCTCCAAACAAAAGAATCGAAAATCCCGAAAAAAGAATTTTTTTTTTTTTTTTTTAAATATTTTAAAGAAGACACATGGCTGTTTTCAATACCTTTGTACCCTTTTTAGTAGAGCTCTACTAAAAAATCCGGAATTTCTGAAATTTCCCCCCAAAAAACGATTTTCCTCCTCCCTCCTGTAAGAATGAAGAATTCCAAAATCGTACATAATGTTTTATTTATACTCAAGTCTAGTGTCTTCGTGTGCAATTTCTTCACTGTGAAGTAATTTGGGATTGACTTATGCTTACGAGCGTTTTTTTTTTTTTCTTCCTGCCCCCTCCCCCCTCCCCAGGGAAAAAGTGGGGAAATTTCGATAAATCTCGTTACTTTAGGAGTCGGATACATATAAACAATCCAATCACCAAACTTTGTGACCTCAGCTCTCAGAAATTTCCAGGACAAATTTAGCGCTAAAAGGGGTGTCTCGAATTTGCAAAACATATTTTGAAAATATCCTAAAGAAGACGCATGGCTGTTTTCAACATTTTTGTTCCATTTTTGGTAGAGTTCTACTGACAAATCCGGAATTTGAAAAAATTTACCGATAAATATTGATTTCCCCCTCTCCCTCCTCTTAAATATCGAAATTACCTAAATCTCAGATAGTATTTCATTTGTACTCATGCGTAGTCTCCCCCTGTGCAATTTCTTCACTGTGAAGTAGTTTGGAGCTGAGTTATGCTTACAAATGGGTTTTTGCCTTCTGTCTCCCCCCCCCAAGGGGGAATCGGGGGGTAATTTCGATAAATCCCGTTTCTTTAGGTGTGGAATACATATAAACAATCCAAGCACCGAAATTCGTGACCGCAGCTCCCATAGATTTCTTAGGACAAATTTAGTGCTAAAAGATGTGTCTCGATTTTGCCCCTCGCAATCCCCTCCCCTCCACACACACACACACACACACACAAAAAAAAAAAAAAAAAAAAAAATTGTAAATCACAAAAAAAAAAAAAAAAAAAAAAAAAAAAAAATGTGTTTTTGGAAATATCTTAAGGAAGTAGCATAGTTTTTGTTCCATTTTTGGTAGAGTCTCAAAAATACGGAATTTGCGAAATTTTCCGCCAAAAATCGATTTTCCCCCTCCCCTTAAACATTAAAATTCCTAAATCGCAGTTAATGTTTTATTTGCACTCATATCTAGTCTCCCCATGTGAAATTTCTTTACTGTGAAATATTTGGAGCCGTGTTATGCTTACAAACGCGTTTTTGTATTCCCCCTCTCCTCCCCCCCCCATGAGAGAATTTCGAAAAAGTTGATAAATATAATTTTAAGTTGGGTAAAGACCAAGCGTCGTTGTATCCATCCCCCCCCCCCCACACACACACACCTAAGACAAGATTTTCTGAAGTCATTTTTGGCTTTCATGGTGTGTGAAACGAGAAGATGTCGCAAAATTGTTTGATTCTGACTAATTTACAGTCAAAAATCTGATTTTATTAATATAGTTATACATGTATACAAAGTTTCAGTTCACTCAGATGGCAGGAAATGGTGTAAAGTGCGAAAGCATTTGAATTGAAGTTGGGGATCCAGGACCTTAGCCTTCCTCAAGTTCGATACACTGAGAAAAAATTCTGTAACTCACATTTAGAATCTAAATTACGGCTCTAGTAAAAATAATTCTATGTCATCCTCATAAATTCTAGTCCTCAGTCCTCTTTGAAAGCGACTTCTAGAGATCTTTATTAGAATACTAGAGCGTATGCCTATATTATCGAGGGTAAACTTATTTAAAAAATAGTTGCACTTCGGGAGTGCCGACAGAAGTGAAAACGTGAACAATTACGTGTGTATTTCTTGAATCGCCAGGAAATATTTTATTGTGTAGGAAATACTTTTAAATGAAGTGTTTTTCTATTCATTAATATAAACTACTACTACAAAAATTATATTACAATTTTATTTAATGCGCTAACTGCAATAGAGACAGTGTCCGGAGATGAGGGAAGTCGTGTAGAACCGCACCAGATTGTAAAAACGTAAGAAAAATGGCGGCTTTGGCCTTTCTCACGGTTTTGTGAGGTCTAACTGCAATAGAGACAGTGTCCGGAGATGAGAGAATTCGTGTAGAGCCGCACCAGATTGTAAAAACGTGAGAAAAATGGCGGCTTTGGCCTTTGTCACGGTTTTGTAAGGTCTAACTGCAACGTTTCCGGCTGCGATCTTTAAGAGACAGTGGCCGAAGATGAGAGAAGTCGTGTAAAGCCGCACCAGATTGTAAAAACGTGAGAAAAATGGTGGCTTTGGCCTTTCTTACGGTTTTGTGAGGTCTAACTGCAATAGAGACAATGTCCGGAGATGAGAGAAGTCGTGTAGAGCAGCACCAGATTGTAAAAACGTGAGAAAAATGGAGGCTTTGGCCTTTCTCACGGTTCTGTGAGGTCTAAGTGCAACGTTTCCGGCCGCAATCTTTAAGAGACAGTGTCCGGAGATGAGAGAATTCGTGTAGAGCCGCACCAGATTGTAAAAACGTGAGAAAAATGGCAGCTTTGGGCTTTCTCACGGTTTTGTGAGGCCTAATTGCAATAGAGACAGTGCCCGGAGATTAGAGAAGTGGTGTAGAGCCGCACCAGATTTTAAAGCAATATACAGCATATAATTATTAATACTTCACATTAGCAAGTTAATTGTATGATACATTGTTTGTATCATACAAGGATGGAAAGCGTTTGCTGACGATGACGCGAATTCAATGATTTTTGTTCACCCAAAAGTTTCACTTCAAATGGAAAGCGTTAGCTGACGATGACGGGAGTTGAATGATTTTTGTTCACCCAAAAGAACTCAACGCGCCTAAAGAAGTTTTCACTTCAAAGATCTCTACAAATAAATACGAATACAAGAGGCGAGTTCTAGCAGCTATAATCTTGGTTTATGACCAAATTCTAGAAAATCAGTCGAAAATTTCTCGCAATATAAAAGATTCAGAATATTCAGAATATTAATACCAGGAGACTTGGCATTGGAATATTGAAACCCGAATAAACTACTAGGTCAGAAACGCCAAAAGAAAAATATTTGCGATTCATACAGCTGTTTCGGTAGCCTTAAGCGTATCGTCTTCAGTGCAAAAAGAAGCCGAACTGCAGAAGAATTAACTTACACCTTTTCAGTTTGTAATAATTTAAAAACTAATGATTGCAACAGATAAAATTGTTATATTTTTATAATACGGAAGTCATAACATGATACTTATGTACATTTTCGATTTAATAATTCGTTTTATTACATTCTATTAAGTATTTTTAATAAAAATCTATATAAAATTTTCATTTTAAACATAACATAATAAACATATACTTTGTATTCTATCATGATTTATTGTATGAAATAAACATGTGCTATTTTAATATATTCAATGAAACTATTTATTTGTCAGATCTAAACAATTATTTAAAAAATATATGCATTCTGGATTGGCTAATTTTGCCTTTATATGGAATTACTGCTTTAATGCGCAATGGCATAGTATTTTACAGTTTTTTAACATGAAACTCAGAAATTTCACTGTGGCAAGTATCATAAATATTTTTTCTAATTCTTTCAAAGTTGTAGGCTACAAATTTCTAATCCCCTCCCTCTTTTAGAGACTAAACATTTTCGAGCGGATTGAGATTATGACAGTTTTCTGGTCTTAGACGAAATCCTGCGATATTCTTTGTGGGATTTAATTTTAAGTAAAAAAAGTTATGAAAACTTAAAAAATTATAGATGCTCATGAGAATGGATAAGTAATTTTAAGAAATTGAATTAAATAAATGTATCACAAGCTCCGTGTAAAAAGGTGCACCATCATCTTGAAATGCTGATTATGGAAGAGTCTAAAATACCCAAAAAGAAGTCGGTCAGGTATCAATTTTTTAATGGCCAAGTTTTATTTCGGGTTAATTGATCCCTTGAACATGAAAAATTGCCAGACTCACCGAAAATTTATGCATTTTCGTATCGTAATGTACGGGGAATATATCATTGTTTTAAAAGCGCGATTTTCATTAAGTCAGTCACATTTTCGTGATCAGATCTGCTTATTTCCGTCAGTTCGAAATAAGTTAAACTTGACTCATCAGAGAGAACAACTTCAGCCCAGTACTTAAGTGAAAGGGAAGACTATTTTGCTAATAATTTTATCAGACACCTTTTCGTTTACATATAAGAATCCTTCATATTCTGTTTATATTTTTAATGGGTTTTAGGTTTAAAATAGTACTTGCTGAAATAAATTTGCTATCTTTAAAACTGCATTTTTTCTGTAAACTTTCGATAAAAATAAATCCTTTATGTGACTACTATTTAGGTTTTATAATTTTTTTTTTCTGTTTGTAATGTTTTTTGTAATACTTTTTTTTTTACATATATTTTTGATGCGCTGCTTAGATTAAAATGGCTGTTGCTATACTAAACTTCTTGTCGAAAAACATTCGGTGTACTTGAACAACAAAATTTTAAAAAATCGCCCAGGAGGATCTATTAATGAAACTGATAAAATAAAAATAGGATTCATAGAGTTTAAAAAATCTATTTAAAAAAATTTTAAAACCCAAATTCGTAATGTATCGTATCACATAAATATTTTCGAAGCTAGAATAAAATTTAATTTGAAAAAAAAAAAATATATATATAACTTTTTTGTTTATTATCTAAAATTGATGAAATTTGAACTGCAATTTGGTCTAGTGTTGTTCCGGCTGTATATTATATGTTTATGTTCGTGAAAGAAAATTAAAAAAAATTCAAAACTGCAATTTTTAATCCCACTCAAAAAACATGTGACTTAATGAGTAGCAGATTTAATTTTTTTTCCAAACGGTTACAATCTCCTGCTGTTGCCACCTAAAATTCATACATTAGTTAATTTTAAAAAATCTGATTGTCCGATCGATAAGCTGTTTAATCCATCGGATTCACAAAAATTTTCCCTTTCGTTTGGTACCTTCTTTGTAACGATACGACTGATTCTTCTAATTTATTTTCCTCATTTTAAATAAATGTACTTTTTTTTTTCCCGATCGATTATATATATATATATATATATATATATAGTATGCTGTATGCCCACAGAGTACACTGGGTTTCAGAAACCTGACATATGCATAACAACATTTTCATATATCACTTTCAATACATCTCAGGGCGTCCTAAATTTAATATCTCTGAGATACTGCGCTTGAATATCAATGAGATGTACTTCCTGAGACATTTTGAGTACGCAGACTCTCATTTCACGCCTACTCAGAAACACACTATGCGACCAAAAAAAAAAAAAAAAAAAAGGCCCTACTGCAGAAAAATTGACTTATACATTTTGGGTTCGTAATAATTTAAAAACTAATAATTGTAACGAATAAAACTGTTATGTTTGTATAATACGGAAGTCATAACATGATACTTATGTACATTTTCGATTTAATAATTCGTTTTATTACACTCTATTAAGTATTTTTAATAAAAATCTATATAAAATTTTCTTTTTAAACATAATATAATAAACATATACTTTGTATTCTATCATGATTTATTGTATGAAATAAACAAGTGCTATTTTAATATATTCAATAAAACTATTTATTTGTCAGATCTAAACAATTATTTAAAAAATATATGCATTCTGGATTGGCTAATTTTGCCTTTATATGGAATTACTGCTTTAATGCGCAATGGCATAGTATTTTACAGTTTTTTAACATGAAACTCAGAAATTTCACTGTGGCAAGTATCATAATTTTTTTTTTTCTAATTCTTTCAAAGTTGTAGGCTACAAATTTCTAATCCCCTCCCTCTCTTAAAGACTAAACATTTTCGAGCGGATTGAGATTATGACAGTTTTCTGGTCTTAGACGAAATCCTGCGATATTCTTTGTGGAATTTAATTTTAAGTAAAAAAAGTTATGAAAACTTAAAAAATTATGGATGCTCATGAGAATGGATAAGTAATTTTAAGAAATTGAATCAAATAAATGTATCACAAGCTCCGTGTAAAAAGGTGCATAATCATCTAGAAATACTGATTATGGAAGAGTCTAAAATACCCAAAAAGAAGTCGGTCAGGTATCAATTTTTTAATGGCCAAGTTTTATTTCGGGTTAATTGATCCCTTGAACATGAAAATTTGCCAGACTCACCGAAAAATTATGCATTTTCGTATCGTAATGTACGGGGAATATATCATTGTTTTAAAAGTGCGATTTTCATTAAGTCAGTCACATTTTCGTGATCAGATCTGCTTATTTCCGTCAGTTCGAAATAAGTTAAACTTGACTCATCAGAGAGAACACCCAAGTAGCACGGGAACGTTCTGTGAACGTCTAATAACGGTTACAGCCGTTCAAACACCGTGTTTCGTGTCAAGAGAACGTTCGATTAGACGTTCAAAAATAGTATTACTTAGAACGTTCTGAAAAGGTTTGCTTTGTACCATCTATAAAACGTACAAGTCTAGTTCTATGAAAAACGTTCAAGTGTATCACCGTCGTAGCACGTTCTGTCACAGTGTGATTATAACGAATATGAGAAAATGCCTTTTTTTTTTTCAGTTTTTTTTCCTTATTTTCAGTTTCAAATTTTGTTGACATGTAGAATAATCATTGAAATGTAATAGAGATGCGGTGAGAAAAAAATTACAAAATTTTAAACTTTAATTATATGTTATTATAATCATTATAATTATTTATAATTTTATTTAAGTTTTATGTTGTTGAATTCTGTCAAACACATTACTCCAGATTACTTTTGCAGATATTCATTATTATTTGCTTCTTAAATTGTTAATAAATTAAGTTACGAAAAATTAATTTATTTTATTTTATTTATTTATTTATTATTATTATTATTATTAATATTATTTTGTATATACCAAGAAAAATGTGTTGGATAATTGGGAATTTTTGATCTCCGGTTTTCCATGGGTTTATACACTCTTGAGATGTCCAGAACACAATTCTATCATTCTTTCAAAATGCCAGTCTGTCTGTTTTTTTTTTTTTTTTTTTTTTTTTTTTTTTTTTTTTTTGTGTGTGTGTGTGTGTGTGTTATCAACGTTTTGTGGACTCTGTATCTCGCAAACCAATGGACAGAATTTAACCAAACTTGATGTTTAGTTAGACTTTAAACTAATTTGCTAAACATCAGGAATATTTAATTAGATATTGACCTAAATATCAGCTTTGGTGCTCATTAGCCTCTGGAATGTATCACCAGATAGGGTTCGCTTCTATTCTGTAAATTCTCCCTTTTATGGGGAGATTATATCTCAGCTTCTACAGTGCACAAATGCACCAAACTTAATATGTGAAACAGATATTATGTTACACTACGCTGATTTAATTCGGGTGCATATATTGACCAACTGGTGGCGCTGCTCTCCTGCAATTTCACCCCGTTAACGTAATGGCAATAATTCAGTTTTTGTGATATAAATAATTATAAATACACTGAACCTTGGCATGTAAAATTAATATCATATAAAACTTTGCAGAATAATTTTGCGTGCATATCGGACAACTGGAGGCACTGGTATGCTGCAATTTAATTTTATTCAACGGAACGGAACGCAATAGCTCATTTTCTATGATTTATAAATGCTCTAAATTTGGTACGTGAAATAGATATTACGTAAATTTTACTGATTCACTTCGGGTACATATCAAATGACAGGTGGCACTGTTACGTTTCAACTTACGGGAAGACTGTACCCTAACTTCTATAATACGAATACTTATCAAACCTTGTATGTGAGACAAATATATAATGACAAAATGTGCTGCTTCAGTTTCCGTATATATCCACCGACGGATGGTGCTGTTATTGCTTTCTGCGATTTTTCAGATATCTGTGTTTCAGCATTTTTTGGTGAAAAATGTACAAAATTTCATATATAAAAATGTTAATTATAAAAACCTGTGTTGATTAAATTTTTATGATTAAATTAATAAATTTTAAAATTTTATGGATGCTGTATCTCACGAACTAATGAACGTAATTTATTCAAACTTGGTTTACTTGGACTATGACCTAAACTGGTGGCGATTATATTTGTTAATAAATCGTTCAATAGGTGGCGCTGTCATACCATTATTTTCAGAATTTTTAATATGTCATTATAGGTCAAAATTTCGTATAAATGTACATGAGTGACCATTGTTTTTAACTTTTCTCTGGAAAATTAAATGTATATATATATATATATATATATATATATATATATATATTTATATTAGTAATATTTAATTTTAAAAAAAGTATGGGCAATTTGTATAGTTCATCGCTTTCGCTATTGTATTAAAATTTTCAATATTCTTGCCAGAAAAGTCGTCTATACTTTTAAAACGAAAGGATGAACCCTAAATCTGTGATAATTTAAAACAAAGTTATCGACTTTTCACATTTTTCATTATGTAAAATACATTTCTTAAGATACATATTTTGTATACTATAAAATTGATTTTTTTGGATATTTAGTGTTATATTTGTTTGAGATGAAAATCGTATACATTTACCATGGAAAATAATTTTGATAGATTATTTTAGCAAATAATATTTATGACATCGACCTGCGCAGGAAAATATAGAAGAAAGTTTTAGGATGGCCTCAGTATAATAATTTTTAAAAAGGTTAAGTTTTGAACAGTATGAAAAATCTTTATTGGAAACGGGCGTTATTGAATAAATTGCTTGATCGACAGAATATTTCGCCGCATGTAAAAGCCATCTGCTCTGTTTTTGCACAGGAAGTTGGTATTTCTTGGCGTGGCTCGTTGGATCCAAAGTCCTACTGCTTGCTTACTCATCATATTTTGTATTTACATTCAGATTTGAATTTAACTTTCGTTCGGATACACTCCAACAGCTTCAAGATACAGACAGATAAGTTCGTTCACTTACTTTTCCTTTTTATAAAATTATCATACGTTTGCATTGAAATCTTACAAAATTTATTAAAATTTATCAAAAAAACATGTAATATTTTTAAATTAAATTTGAAATTTTTAAATTTTTTACATCTTTCACGCTAACTCCTAAATTTATTTCGTTCGATATTTTATTATTACAGTTCAACGTTGTAGTTTAAACTAGCAAACCCATGCGAATTTTTCGCACTTTTCTTTTCTTATTTCCATTTAAAAGTTGAAACTCATAAATATTATACCGAATTCCCCATCTAATTAAAATTTTAATTTACCAGAAGCCAAATTATTATTAGTACCAAATTAATATTGTGCAATAGTGAGACCAAGATCATTCAAAGAAAGGTTTCAAAGTAAAATTCATGGTTGAAGGCCCAGTTTCATACTTTCGCAGGCAGTACAGTTATAGTATAGGATTTCCATGATGCCTTTTAAATTTTTGTCGTGATGTTGGTGATGACTTTTTATTTATTTTGGTATATTTTGTTAAAAAAAAAATAATAATTCTTATTTTGATTATATTTTTATGTTTATGATTTTTAGTCAATTTATGACAATTATTCATATTCTGTATAATCTTTAAAGTATTTCTATGTTTAAAATGACGCTTATAAAGATTGAAGAAGCAATTTTTAAGAATACAGTTTTCCATAAAATAATAAAAGCAGACAAATTTCGTAATTTTTTCTTATTAGTTCATTGAGTTGAGTCCGCATGCTTAAATTTTGTTCATTTTTAAATATTATTTTTATCCTCGCGTATTTCAATAATTACACTACTATATCGTTTCGGCAAAAATTAATTGCAACTGATCCACGTTAAAGAAATATATAGATAGATTTGATCATGTATGTTTACATTTTACATTACACTGTAGAAATGTAAAAGCAGGGAGAAGTATTAAAAAAGAAATAGTTACTAAGGTGAATCTTAATATTGCTAAATGTTTTAAATTTTGAAGTTTATTTATTTTATTTATTTATTTGTTTACAGAATAAACTTTTAATTAATTATTTATTTATTTTTCAAAATGTTTCACCACACTTTATACTGTCATATTTCACTGCATGTGTATGTAAAATTTATAAACTCAAAATCAATAATTTAAATAAATTTCGCATACGCATGATTTGAAATATGAAAATATTAAGTAAATTTCACGTAATCTATTTAAATAAAAAAACAAAACAATAATAATAATTTTTATTTTTTATATTTTTAAACGTATTTAAAATACACCGCTGTTCAAAATTAAAGGAACAAACCTGCTTTCCCATTTTCTTCTTTTATGTATAACTTTTAAACAAATAAACACAGGGACATAAAATTTGGACGTCATGTTCGTTATCATATCATTAATCGAATTTTACATAACTTTAGAATAAGTAATAATTTAAAACTAATAATTATTAATTTTTCTCAAAAGTAAGCTTTGGAAAAAATTAATAATTTCAACAATTTTAGCGAAGAAAACTTAATGAAAAATTGTGTTAATGATGCATTATAGACAAGTGAAGTTAAACATCAAATGTTAAACAAAATCCTGGTTTTACTTTTTGTGTTCACTTTTCTTTTACTTTAATAACGGAATTTTTGAAAAAAAAAAAAATAATAATAATAAATAAATAAATAATAATAACTACTAATTTGTATAAACTGTGATCATCACCAAAATAATAAAAATGTCGATAAATAGTTTAATAATGATCGCCTTATCCGATTTTCATATTTCTATGTAAAATTTTAAAAAAATTATTCACACGCGAAAAAGTGAAGAAAAAAGAAGAAACAAAATGTGACTACATGAAGAAATATATGGTTTTAATCTAACACATGTATGCGCGTACATTTTTAACCTATCTGTAATGCATCTTAATGACCATTTTTCATTAAGTTTTCTTTTCTAAAATTGCTAGAATTTTTCATTTTTCAATGTTTACTTTTGAGAAAAATTTACTGATATTTAGTTTAAAAATTATTACTTATGCTAAAATTATATAAAATTCGATTTATGGTATTTTAAAAAACATACTATCCAAATTTTATACATCTGTGTTTATTTGTTTAAGAAGTATGTGGAAAAAAAAAATAAAAAAAAAAAAACGAGAAAACAGTTTATTGTATAAATTTTGTACACTTGTGTACTTCTTTTAACTAATTTTTATTTTTTGTTTTCCATTGATTGTGCATTATTATAGTTTAAAGATAGAATATGTAACATATCTGGGCATTAATTTGAGATTTCATTGATAATTTAAAATTTAATAAAATACTTTTGTGTTTGAATGCTAAAAGTTTGCAGTAAGTTTCAAAATTTAGACATAAATATTTTTAAATTTTTTTGCTTAAGGACCCTCTTCACTCACCGCCGCTGGAACCCGAAGCTAATGTTATTCAATGGGAAATTTTTCTTTACAAATAACTTATTAAGTAATACATATTTTTAAATTCTGTTTTCACATTATGAAAATTCCCAGCTGTTAAATTGACGGACCTTTTTTAAAAAATTATTTTTTTAATTTTTTTATATTTTACTTCGAAGCTGCAAAATACGAATTTTCATTTCAATATGTGAATTTTTTTTCATTTTGCAATTTCAAAAGAAAATATTAAAAATAAAAAAAATACTTTTTTAAAAAAGGTCCGTCAATTTAACAGTTGGGAATCTTCTGAATGTGAAAACAGAATTTAAAAATATGTATTAGTTATAAGTTATTTGTAAAGAAAATTTCCCCATAGAATAACATTGGCTCGGGCTACCGGCGACGGTAAGTGAAGAGGGTCGTTAACTTATTAAAATTAATATCCAAATATGGTTATATTCAATAGTTAAATTATAATGATGCAAAATCTAGGGGGGAATAATAATTAGTTAGCAGGGGGCATATTATCTTAAAATTTTTCAAAATATTCCAGAACTTGAATTAATTTATTTATTTGTTTTTGAATTCAAATATTTATCTAGAATATTCAAAATACTTGATCTTTTGTTATACCATATTTCAATGCATGTATGTAAAATTTTATAATAACTAAGACAATTATTTATGAAAAAAAAATAATAAAAAGATAAAATAAAAACTACACAAAAAAGAAAAAAGAAAAGAAAAGATAAATAAAGGAAAGGAAGGAAAAAAAGAAAAAAATAAGAAAATAACAAGTGCAAAACTTGACACTATAAAATTCAAGAACTCGAAGCAATTGTTCCGGGTCGAGAAAAGACACAACCCTTCATCAACCGAACAAAGTAGGCACGAGTGCTGCAAAAAATCTGCAACGTAGCTCTTGTATTTGCAGCACTCGTGCCTATTATGTTCGTCTGACGAAGGGTCGTGTCTTCTTTCGACCCGAAACAATTGTTACGAGTTCTTCCATTTTATTATACATGAAATACATTTTTAGCACGTTCAAAGAACGTTCAAAAATTGTTTACATAACGTTGTGAGAACGTGTGTATAGAATGTTTTCAGAACGTTTCTACACTATTTTAGAACGTTTACAGTACGTTTTCTAGAACGTTCTGAAAATGTGTATAACGTTTTGGAAACGTTCTAAAAACGTTTAGAACGTTCTGAGACCGTATACATAGAACGTTCTCTGAACGCTTCTATAACACCGATGGTGATAGCTACACGTTCATTGAACGTTCCCTGAACCGTACTATTGTACGTCTTCAAGATGGACAAATAGACGTCTATAACACGTTCAAAGGGAACGTTCTTAGAACGTGTTTGCAGAACAATATTTGAACGTTCAGAGAACGTTTCGGTGCTGCTTGGGCAACTTCAGCCCAGTATTTAAGTGATCTTTTTTTTTTTTTTTAACCCTCTAATATCTTGGTTTTCTAATTCTTTTCGTTAAGAATGAATTTTTTTCAGATTTTCTGGCAATTAAACCTGCTTTATTTAATAAATTATGTTACTAAACACTTTTCTGAATCCCAACTAAGTTCTAAATGTAATACAAACTGGTTTTTTAAGTGCTGGCTTTTTAACTTACGGTCATCTCGACTGGATGAGTATGTGGCCGCCTAAGGACAAATGTGCAGTTTAAACAGCCAAAAAATATTATATCTTGCTAAAAACCAGATCACTAATATTTTGTTAACATTTAATCATTTTGACATCACACGTACTAAAATATTTTTTTTGATTTTTCGCTCTAAAATTATATTTTTTGTGGTATCGTTAATTGCCTTATTTTTGCCATTTTGAAATACTTTCTAAAATTACAATTTTCCGAACAATTGCATCTTGTTTTTAACACTTGGCTCAATCCTCAATTGCACGTGGAACACAACGTAATAAAATCTGCTCAAAAATTTACTTTTGAAACAATAAAATTAGCGATTACAGAAAGAAAAATGGAAAATAGCCAATTGCGGCTTTTTTTTTTTTTTTTTTCGCTTAGTGTATAGACCAGAAATTCTCGATCATTTTGTCAATTCAGCGTATTAGCGTGCCTTATACGCATAGCTCGGAAGTCTATATTTCTAGTTTAGGGATTTAGGAAATGATCACTTATTCGTTCATAGATGAAGAAATTATATTTTTTCTCAGTGTACTGCTTGACCACGTAATGTCTGAATTATACGTTTATGTAAAATTTCAGCTTAATCGGACGGTAGAGAATGGGTTAAAATTCGAAACCAAAGTTTGAGTTATAATTGGTGACCCAAAGCCCCACCCCTAAGTTCATCACCACTTGAGTATAGATTGTCATTGGGTGGATGGTTGGATCATTGGGTTTTACGTCGCACTAATGCTGCGCAGATGGACAATTGGCGACGGTCTGGGACACACCCCTAGAGGTGGTCCGGAGGCATGACATCACAATTTTGATCCTCCACGGAAGGAATGGATCTCCCGCTTCGAGGACCCCCAGAGGTATAATTTTTGATGGGAACATGGAGGACATCGCGGTTACGACAGATTTTACGTGCAGCAGCCACCATTAGTGTACACGACAACCTTTGGCAGGCTCGAGTACCGAAGCCGCAATCTTCCAATTACGAGGCCGGCGCTCTACCAACTGGGCTACCGCGGCCCTATATTGTCATTGGAGTTATGCATATATATTCAGAATTAAAGCATTTTGCAATAATTCCTGCATTTCCCTTCATCGCAGGCTTGCAGCCGTTAGGGAAATGACAGAAATCTCCCAACGTCTGTGTGACGGATTCCATTGCCGATATGAAGCCTTTATTACAGCCGGTTGTCGCTCATTTAATCATTTGTTGTAAAGTTTTCAATAATAAAGACTATATAAATTAATTTATTATCTGTATAATTATTCGTCTTTATTGTATTCTCAGTTATCACCAAGGACGCACCCTATCGCGGCTCGTCTTTTGATCTCCGACTCCACATTATATGGTGAATTTGTTTTGTTTTCGCAAATTTTCTCGCCCTTTACAGTTGTGACTATTAGTTTTATTACACCCTGTATATTCATTACATATAGCTTGGTGCAGTCTAAAGGTAATTAAACTCTACTTTTAGATAAATTTTCCCCACAGACATAATGTATTTGAATCATCTTGGATGTCGTTCTATGTGAACCATTTTTTTGATTTCAATAAAAATCTTGAAGTAGCCTTCCTTATATTACAGATTTAGAATTCCGAGTTTGGACTTCCTGTTAATAATTATACCTGATTTATATTGATAATAGGCACACATACGGACACACAGTTACACACACCAACCACTAAAAATCTGATTTTCAGATTCAAGGAACCTGAAAACATGGAAACTAGCAAAAACTCAATTTCTAGAATTTAACCCGAAACCCAATACTATTTATTTTATTTTATTAATTTTTTGAACCATTATACACCGAGTGACCAAATTATTATAACCACCTGACAATTTTATGCAAAGGAGTTATTGCGTCACAATTGCAGATACACTGAGAAAAAATTCTGTAACTGTGTAGAGAGAAAGCGGATGCCATATTCTCAATTTTAGATATTAACTCCTAGATCATAGATCTCACTAGATCTTAAATATGAACTTAGGTTAACTTAATTAATTTATGAGCATTAAACTTGAATCTTGCTTATTTAACTTTAGATTGAAGCTGAAAACTGAAATACTTAAGTAAACTATGAAGAGAAGACAAAGTCAGATTTAATAAAATAAATGAGCTTTTATTTGAGCTTAATAGAAAAAGGTGGGCGTTGGACTTTAATTATAATTAATATCTTTATAAGTTTAAATGGGCAGCCTTCACAAATACTTTAACTATCAATAGATAACCACAATTACTCTCAACTACTTTATTTAAATTCATTAGCATTTACTACTGCTACTAGTCTTTCGTACTCGGGAGGATTCCCTATACCACGGTACTACTCGACAGCCATCATCTAATACACTACTCTAAGCAGCTAACTCAACAGCCTACCTTCTAATCGGCTACCATTCCTTTAACTAACTCACTACCATCCTCTCTCTCTCCAACTAACTCTCTTACTCTCCTTCCAACTAACCCTCAAATGCAATCTTCCTTCTCCTTTTATATCCATCAATTTCCAAAATACTTTATAAAATTAACATATTACAATTTCGTTCATCATAGGAACTAACTCTATTGATCAACTGAATCCTAAAACCTTCGTATTCATGTGTTACTCTTATAAAGTGTGAATTTTAATTGTAGCAGTACGCTAATATACTACTACCTCACAGTTCCTCCCCAAAAAAAAAAAATTACGTAAAAATCCCCAACGGGTTTTTACCCGTGAAAATTTATCGTACTAATCACTGCAGGTGCTGGCTAAAACAGAAAACATTTAAGTACATATATATAGATCATTCAAAAAAACGGAAGGGGGGGAAATTTATATACAAATGTTCAAAAATGTTTTTTACCAAACACCGCCGGTGTTGGCTAGGAATAAAAAAAACATTAACGTACATACATGCATATATTATATACAGAAAAAAATTTATGACATGTAAATGATACATGAAATTTCCAAAATTGAAAGTTCATGCTATAAGTTTCAAATTTTGACTTTTGATTTTTTAGAAAGTTCATCTCGTTCAGATAATGATTGAAAGTCTAAATGGCTTTAATACATGTCCTAGATTTTATAACTGCTGTGATAGAAATGCACTTTACAATGGAAAAAATAATTAACCATAGCACCTGACAGATTGATTCCTTGATATCAGTTAAATCAGAGATGCGGGTCAGACTATCCTATGGAGTTGCTGTTGAACTTTCAGCGCTGGTAGCTTGTAGAGCGGAGTCCGGCATCGGAGAGGCACTTTTCTGGGATGGACTCGAGCCCGGTACCTTGTCACTGTCTACAGTTCTAGGAGGGGGTTGCTTTCGCTCCATACTGTCGAATGCAGGGCTGGTAGATGGTGTTGAAACCTCACAAGAGGTCAATTGCCTTTTCGAAATTACATTCGTTAAAATAACATCTTTTTCGTTTACTTTAAGCGGCGTGTCATTTTGACAATTTACGTGCAATGTCTCATTAGAAATAACTGGCTTTGTCGGCTGTATAGATTCAAAGCTGACAGCTAAAGGCGAGTTACAAGGATTAGCCGAATCATTTACTGATTTTACACTTTTGGTTAGTTTAACGGTTTCCGCAGCGTAATATGTAAACCACAGATATTTTAATTTCCTTTACACCCTCCGTTGCAATATTAGATAAATTATCGGATTGAACCGGTTCAGCATTTAAATGCAAATGATGAATAGACGAAGGTTGAACAGTAGAATTTAGCTGAACATTCGTTTCATTTAAAGCAAGGGATTCACTTACAGAATTAGGTTCAATCATATTTTCCTTTTCAACCGCCGTCGCTACGCTAGATATTTTATCGGATTTTTCATCCGTAGCCAAAGGCTGAAAAACAGAGGTAGATTTGTCTGTAGTGCTGGTTAAAGGCGTAGTTTGCTTGTTTTCATTAACTTTTATTTGACTTTTGTCACCAGAAATACAGTTTTCATCGCCAGTTTTAGGTTGGTTTAAACTAATAGAGCTTGCTTCCTGTGACTTAATAACCTCTTGTGGTTTTTCCACTGGGTTTTTTACTGCTTCCCACTGACGCTCGTGAGGGGGGAGTGAAAGATCATGTTCTAATCTTAGTCTGTCATACCGAGTGGCAAAGAGGTCGATGACCCGACTTTTTAAGTCCTCATAGGTTGGATTTGGGCCAAGAGAATGGCAGGCGATTAATTTATGCCACTGTCGTGGTTCTCCTTTTAAGGAATATGCTAACCAAGCATATTTTTTGGATCGATCAATGTTATAAAAGTAAAAAAAATATTCAAACGCCTCAAAGAATTGAAGCACGCTATTAGTGCCGTCGAAAAATACTTGCACGGGGGGGGGGATTCGAGCGAATTTGGGCGCCAGTGTAGAGAATAAGCGGAAGCCATATTCTCAATTTTAGATCTTAACTCCTAGATCTTAGATCTCACTAGATCTTAAATATGAACTTAGGTTAACTTAATTAATTTATGAGCATGAAACTTGAATCTTGCTTATTTAACTTTATATACATATTATAGGTCACTGCCACACAAACTATGTAGATTTTGGTGAATCTAACACCATTAGATTTTTACAAGGACACAATGAAAAATTCTTCATCATTATGATCTACGGACTCAAATTATTTGAAGTGCAAATACATTGAAAGATTATTCGATTGATCTGATTTCAGACTTCTTTTACCTTAATTTATTTAAACAATAGTTAATTACTTAATATTCGGAAAATCGAGTGTAGTCACTCCATATCTTTTTTTTTTTTTAGGATTTCTCATTTCTCCATGCTATGTTGATTTTCGGAATAAATCAAATTAAGTACTGAATAGGTACAGTCGGTAATAAAAGTCTCCGAACACTAGCAAAAATTCCTATATAAAAAAGGTACACTTAATACAGTTTTGTTAAATAAATCCTTGTCGAATCCTGTTCTTAGTCAGTCTATGAACGTGATTCGACAAGGATTTATTTAACAAAACTGTATTAAGTGTTCATTTTTTACATAGGAATTTTTGCTAGTGTTCGGAGACTTTTGTTATCGACTGTACTTGTTATCAAAGGATACGACAAGCAAAGTTTTATGCTGCTAATAGAACCTAAATGTTATTTCGCAAAATAAGGAAATTCCTTTTCTCTCCTGCAAAAAGAATTACATTTTTAATGAATAATTGCAATTTACTGTGTTTTTCTCTCAAAAGGAGAAAGAGATGTTTCTTATTTTGCTTGATACCCCACCAGTAGACAAGAGCTTCTGTTCTTTAACCTTTTCCTTACGGGTGGGATTGCGGTAATCCCGCCCGTAAGGAAAAGGTTAAACAGCTAAACGGGAAATGTGAAATTCGATCCTAGGTCGAACTCATGGTCGTGGATCTAGTCGTTCGGAGCTTTTTGTGTTTTTCTCCAAAATTCGTGCAAATACGGGATAGAAACCCCCTCCCCTAAAACAAATCTCCCTGTGAAGGTTACACTATCTAGGTGTCTAGGACCCACGTGTTATCAATTGGCCTTAACCCTAACTCTATTACCAATACCATTTTTCGTCCTTTTGTCCTTGCTTTCATTCCTATTAAAAAAATGAATATTTATCAGATTAAACCAAGTGCTATTCTGATTAATATTAAATTTTCCAATGCGTAGCTCTTGTACGACATTAAATCCATTCTACCTCTACCTCTTATTCGATTTTATATTATTTTAATAATGCGATCTATTTTGAGCACGATAAATAAGGTTACGATAAATATTGTTACACGGTAAAATACTGAGCATGGTCTTGTAAACATTTAATTACTATTTTATATATTTATATGAATTTTTATGTCGTGCAACAGATGACTGAAAATTTTCAAATTCTTGCAACGAAAAGTTCCGGAACTTTCCCACACAGCCACTTACATGCATAAGACATCTATAAATACGTATAAAAGTAAAAAAAAAAAAAAAAATATCCCACAGATATCTATTAGCACGACAAATGCCATTCTTTTTTTACATCCATTAGATGTCTTTTACATATCCAATAAATCTCCAAATATTCAATTATTGGACTTGTTAGAACTAATAGATATTGAAAATATCTAAATCTTGTTTTGATCTACCATGTTACATCTATTAGACATCGAAAAAGGCACGTCTAAATTTTGTCTATATTTAAACATCTAATAGATATCTATAATTAGTACTGGACATCCAGGACTTTTAATGGGCATTCTTTAGATATTTTGTACCTTTTATGGATCATTGGATGTGATTTAGATATCTAATGGATATCAGTGTCTGTGTGGGTTAACATCCCACACAGCCACTTACATTTATAAACATCCTATTAGCACGACAAATGCCACTCTTTTTTACATCCATTAGATGTCTTTTACATATCCAATAAATCTCCAAATATCCAATTGTTGGACTTGTTAGAACTAATAGGTATTGAAAATATTTAAATCTTGTTTTGATCTACCATGTTACATCCATTAGACATCGAAAAAGGCACGTCTAAATTTTGTCTATATTTAAACATCTAATAGATATTTATAAGTAGTACTGGACATCCAGGACTTTTAATGGGCATTCTTTAGATATTTTGTACCTTTTATGGATCACTGAATGTGATTTAGATGTCTAATAGATATCAGTGGCTGTATGGGTTAACATCCCACACAGCCACTTACATTTATAAACATCCTATTAGCACGACAAATGCCACTCTTTTTTACATCCATTAGATGTCTGTTACATGCCCAATAAATCTCCAAATATCCAATTATTGGACTTGTTAGAACTAATAGATACTGAAAATATTTAAATCTTGTTTTGATCTACCATGTTACATCTATTAGACATCGAGAAAGGCACGTCTAAATTTTGTCTGTATTTAAACATCTAATAGATATCTATAATTCGTACTGGACATCCAGGACTTTTAATGGGCATTCTTTAGATATTTTGTACCTTTTATGGATCATTGGATGTGATTTAGATATCTAATGGATATCAGTGTCTGTGTGGGTTAACATTCCACGCAGCCACTTACATTTATAAGACACTAAACGCGTATAAAAGTTAAAAAGGATCCATTACACATCTATAAATATCCTACAGATATCTATTAGCACGACAAATGCCACTCTTTTACATCCATTAGATGTCTGTTATATATCGAGTAATTGGACATGTTAGATCTAATAGATATTGAAAATATCCAAATCTTGTTTTTATCTGGCATGTTACATCTATTAGATATAAAAAAGACACTCCTAAATTTCGTCTGTTTTTAAACATCTAATACATATCTATAATTAGTACTGGGTATCTAGGACTTTTATTGGACATTTTAAAGATATTTTGTACCTTTTATGGATCATTGGATGTAAATTTAGATGTTTAATGGATATCAGTGGCCGTATGGATTAACGTGAGCTTAGCACTGCGCCATAATTTATTCTATTTTTATCCTTCGAGTGACAATATTACTTATGCTCTAAAACAAATGTATAGATGTTTCTTGAACTCTTTTCTTTTCGCTTAAGAGTAAGTGAAGATATCGCTTCATTTTTAATATTAATATTATAAAAATTAACTCATCAGGTAGGTACATTTACGAAATATCAATGCAAATCTTTGTTGAAGCTATGAAGATTATTCTCGTGAACAGATAAGACTGTATATTCAGTTGAAAAAGAGTTGACGCAATTTTGAATTAATTAATTCTTAAGACAATAGAGTCTAAAGCAGATGATTAAACTCATAAGGAGTAAGTTATTGGTGGTACGATAGTTTTATGAATGGAATATTTAAAGATGAGGATCTAGATTATTCTTTTCTATGTTACATGTTGGAAACACTTCATGCTCTGCAGCTTAGAATGAGAAAAATAAAAGTTTTGGGTCAAATTCGAAAGGAGAATTTTAACAATAGAATAATAAAGTGTCGGAAGAAAATCGAATTCTCTTGTAAAATAATAATACGTAAAACATTATATACCAGTGACAGAATAAATAATAGAATTAGTTAAAATAATCATTTATGTTAAAAAGGTATTATTACAGCAATCAAGAAGGAAAAGTTTATGTATAATTACTGGTAATTCATGGTAAATGTAATATCATACTCACAAAGTGATAGTAGCGCCTCCACTACTAAATTTAAAAATAATCACTATCCTATTAATCACGAAATCTGCTGCTAAAATCTTAAAACACGATAAAGATTTCTGTATAATACTAATGGTAACAATAAATAGATAAATAAATAAATAAAATAATAATTCATTTCAGCCGATAAATTTTTTAATTTTTTGGTGCTTTATGAAGAGTAGAATCACATATATATTTTTTTTTCAATATTTATTGAAGACGTCACCTTTTGAATGTTTCCTTGTGAGTATAAGGCAATGTCCTATCAATATATTAATTTGTGCTCACCTGGTAGTTGTGGTAAAAAATTACTGTGGATAAAACTGTGCATACTCGAATAGAATTTATGTACTCGTACGATGCGCCATATTTAAAATTAAAAAAGATGGTTGGATAGTTGGATAGATTTTACGTCATACTAGTGCTGCGCAATGGGCAATTAAAATTAAGAAAAAAATTGTAGCTTAAACGAATTTATACTTTCAATCTCAATGCAAAAATTCATCTATTTTTAACATATTCATCTTTCTCTTATTTTTCTGTATTTTAAGATAAGTAATGTACATGACATTTTTAATTTTTGAAAATTATTTATCGATTACTCCTTACAATTTAAATAATTATTGAAATCCGCATTTTTTACATTTTTCCTCGATTACGGATCAAGAGAAAACTTAAAGAATTTTTAATTTCGTTGCTTTAATTTATTATGAGGTTATAACAAGTTTTTGTATATTATATATGTTCTTTCCTAAATGTTATTGCATTACTATTTTAGTTATGGATTTGATTTTAAAGGAACTTGGCACCTTTGAGTTAGCACCATTGAAAGTTTCATTTATATTTCCATTTAATATGTATAAATCGAACTATAGATAGGTTTTGTTCAATAAAATATACATTCAGACAATAATTTTAATGAATTTTAATATACTTTTTACTGATTTAAAATCTTTAAATTGCGTTTTCTTAGTTTTCATTTTTTCATTTTTTCATTTTTTCATGATATTCAAAATACTTAACCTTCTAGAGATATTTAAGAAAAGACTTAATATATATATATTTAAAGATATTTTACTGAACTTACATAAAAGAATTAGGGATGGATTTTGCACTACTGTCGAGTTTAGTTTGGGATTTTTTTTACGTTGTGTGACGAAGATCACTCTTGAAAGCTTTGATCTCACTCTTTCTGAGTGAAAGATACAATTATGTGATACGACACAATAAACTTTATATAAAAAGATTTCTATGATAAACCAATATCTTTTCCTTGTAGTTCCGGGGTAATGTTTCCAATAATTCTGTACTGATAAGTATAAAGGATTTAAGTCCATATTCTTGATTTTTCAGGAGACGAAAAGTAAAGTTAAACTAACTAAAAACTAATGAGTAGAATCGATTAGGAAAAAGAGATTATGTTGGTTTATACGCTTTATACCGTTAAGTGATTGTCAATCTTCATTTAATAAAGGGAAAAATTGAATTAAATATTTTATACCAAAGATTAATGCTAAATTTCTGACTTGAATCTTTTTTTACCAATGAATTTTCTCAAAGACTAACTGACATGGTTTTAAATTTTTTATACCAATCGATAGAGAATTTTTTTCTGAGTCTGACTATGTACGTAAATCAAAATCGGCATTTTTGGACTTAAATCTTTTATACTTATCAGTACAGAATTAATAACAATTTATAAAATACACTCCTACTCAAAAGTTTAGCAAGATTTGCAAACAATCAGATTTTTGAATTTAAAAACTTATCTCTCGATGAAATGTTTTTAAACATTGGGTATTTAAAGAACTGGGTCCTTCTCATGTTTTTCAGTGAAAATTGGTTTAATACAACATTTAGGAGGCCGATAACAAACTGAGCAAAATCAATAATATTTGTGATCATCTACACTGTAAAAAATATGTCCTATTTGCTGCCAGAAATACTCTGTAATTTGGAAAAGAACGCGTAATTTGCGAAAAAATTGCGTTGTCAGAACGTATTTTCTCAAATTACAGAGAATTTCTGGCAGCAAACAGGATATATTTTTTACAGTGTAGTATCGTTAAGTGAACAAAATGATCTGTAAATTTAGGATATGTTAATATAGACCCAGTACAATTTGTAGATGAATTTGTGTGATGATAGTATATTAAATAACGGAGATATAAGAATTTATTTTTAAACCCCACAAAAAAAAATTCAACGTGTTTTTAATTTTTAATATACAGAATTTTAAACGAAAATTATTCTCACTTTCATATAAATTGAAAAACACTTTTGAAAGAACATACTGTAATCGGAATACCAAATGCCTTAAATAACTCATGAAATATGAACATTTTTATGAAAAACGTTTTCACTGCGCATGTGCGAAAGATAGAAATTTTTTTATTACATAGGTTGAAAGCTAGATATATTGGGAAACTTTTGTCAAATGTTCATTTGAATGGAGTAAAAATTAAGTAAATTGTCGGCAAAAGAACGAGCTAAATTTTAGGTATTTTCCAAGAGTTGAAATTTCATAAGGGATTTTTCCTATGCCGCGTAATTAAGGGCCCTCTTCACTCACCGCCACCGGAAGCCGAAGCTAATGTTATTCTATGGGAAATTTTTCTTTTCAAATAACTTATTAACTAATACATATTTTTAAATTCTGTTTTCACATTCTGAAAATTCCCAGCTGTTAAATTGACGGACCTTTTTTTAAAAATTATTTTATTATTTTTTTATATATTATTTTGAAGCTGCAAAATACGAATTTTCAATATGTGAATTTTTTTCATTTTGCAATTTCAAAATAAAATATTAAAAATTAAAAAAATACATTTTTAAAAAAGGTCCGTCAATTTAACAGTTGAAACATGTGAAAACAGAATTTAGCTAATAAGTTATTTGTAAAGAAAATTTCCCCATAGAATAACATTGGCTCGGGCTTCCAGCGACGGTAAGTGAAGAGGGCCGTTAGGATCCAATTATTTCAACCACTTTGCAAAAGTTCTTTTTTTTTTTAAAACCCTTTATGATCTCACAAATTTTAGTAAATAAACAAAAATTTTTTAGAGTTACAAGCTTATAAGGGATTTTTCACAAAAATGTACTTTCGGAGCGTAGTTTTAATAAATGGATCTTAAAATTAATTACTCGGCATGTGAAAAACCCCGTATGAAATTTCAACTTTTGGAAAATACATAAAACTTAGCTCGTTCTTTTGCTGACAATTTGCTTAATTTTTATTCTATTCAGAAGAACTTTTGACAGAAGTTTTCCAGTATATCTAACTTTCAACCTATGTATTAAAATTTTTATCTATCTTTTGCGCATGCGCAGTGAAAACGTTTTTCATAAAAGTGTTTACATTTCATGAGTTATTTTAGATATTTGCATTCCAATTGCAGTGTGTTTTTTCAATTTATCTTAAAGTGGGAATAATTTTCGTTTAAAACTCTGTATATTATAAATAAAAAAACATGTTTTTTTTTTTCGTGTGTGTGTTTTAAAATAAATGCTTATATCTCCGTTATTTAACATGCTATCGTGAGTGTGAAACAAAGCAGTAAGAGGAGATGAAATTTTAAATTACTCTTATAACAGTGCCCTTGATGGCCATAAAGCTATTAAGCTTATTATAACCATTTTTGATAGTAATATAATTTGCACTTTTATACTCATCCGCAGTTAATTGCATTGTACAATACTGTAAGAAAATAATGGTGTCTATTCTTTAAAAAAAAAAAAAACCTATAAATTGGGATAATGAGGATTTTTTTTCTCTCTATTATAAACACAAAGTAACTGTTAAAAAAGTAGTGAAGAGAGTGTGGCACGCTCTCTCAGACCTTTCGAAAGCAATATGTCCGTCTGAATAGCATGGGATTGCACCAAATTTTACCTGTAACCAAGGCCATTGACAGAAACAAAAAATCGGTGAGGGTTCAATTTTTAATACATAATGTTGAGATTAAAAAGGAAGTATAACTCGAAATATTTGAAGAAATCTCCAAAATTTCGAGGTGTTAGAATTTCCAACACACCCTCCCTCACAACAGCTTTGCATGTAACACGCACAATCGTTAGAATTATGCTAATTCAACTCAATGCATATTTATAAAGAAGTTACTTTTACTAGCTTTTATAATTGCACAGGTATGCCAGCGTTGTAAAATTTAGGGACATTTTTATTCATTTATTACCAATAATTTTGAGGAGTGATATTTAATATACGTAATAGGCTATTAATATTCGAAGTTATTAGGCAACCATTATAATTAAAATTTAGTGGTAGATATTGAATAAAAAAGTCCCGAAAAATGGCAGCACTGAGGTCTGCATTCTCCTCCTTCCCGTAAACTTTATGCTTTAGATAAAAAACCATATACCATGTTTTTAAATTTTCTGTTGAATCATAGCTATAGAACTGCATTAGCACACTTTATCAATGTATATAAAATTTTTAAAGTGATAATGATTTCAATTTTTGTGAGATACATAATTTAACTTCTTATAATTTTTTAACGTTCACGTTTAATTACTATCACGTTTAATTACTATCACGTTTATCACGTTTATTTATTTATTTTTATGTCGAAACAAATGAACTCGTAACTTTTTTTTTTTTTTGCCAACAATTAAATTATGGTTAATATTTTAATGGCTATTATTAAAGCTACTAGGACGTTATTATTTTCATCTTTTAATTAATTAAAAGAGAACTAATGAAAGATTCGAAAATCGGGCTTTGAAGTATTGTGTTGTCATCGGGTTCTCAGCTATTCTGAAAGTTTCAAATCTCTAGCTAGTACGGAAGTTAGTTAAAAATCGATTGCAAGATTTGTACAAGACAAACAAACAAACAAACAAACAAGAATCGAAGTTAATAAAAACATGGTAATGACCTCTATTTTCTGCCCTCAAGTACAGGCTTTTAGCAAAATAATAGGTTATATCAATAAAAAATCACTAATTTCTTGCATTGAACTAAACATATTCTTTCTCCTAACTAAGCAAACAATTTCTTCATGGTATATTAGACATGCTGCGTTCACTCTTTTTTGTGCCTGGGGAATCTTTTCCTCTTCTCTCTCTCTCTTTTTTTTTGATTCTCCTTGAACACGCTTTTACTTTCATACCTTCCTCTGCACCCCCCTTCCTTATCCCTTTCCTTTTCCATTGTATATTATTTTTTTAGATTCACTAACATGAATATTGTTTTAAAGTAAGAAATAATTATTGAATACAGTTTTTATAATCAAAGATAGGTTATCAGATTTCTTATTTTTACGCAATTTTAAACTAAACTATAAATTTTCTTTTTAAAAAAAGAAGGAACTTATTAACTGTTGTTTCAGGTTTTAGTTAATAAAAATTCTATAAAAATACAGTTAAAATAATCTGGTGTGTCACTCACACGCTTACTCATACCCTGCATTTCAATACTATAATGATAGATTGCATATTAAATTTTAAGATCAATAGCATGCGATAATAAAGTTCAATGTACTTTTAAAATAATCTAAAATAGGTTTAGGAATAGCTTTATTTGGCATGTAATTCTGTGTGTGGGGAAGGGAGGGCTACCGCCCCCTCAACCTCCCGTTCCATTGCAGTGTAGACAATTACGAAAAAAAAAAAAATAATAATAATAATAATAATTTAAAAAAAAAATCAGGCTGTTATTAATTTGCCTTCAAACTTGCCAGTCTTGATCAAAGTTTTAAGTGGCAACCTAATACGAAATTCAATATGCCAAATTTTCAATTTCCTGCAGTTATTTGTTTTTAAGTTATGCTGATATCAGATATACATGTAGTTCAACCACTATTGGTCTTTCGTAATCAGAGCACATCAAATCGTGATATTATACAAACAAAAAAAACTTTGTTTACAGTATTGGTATACAAAATTAATTTTGCAGTATTCGTCGACATAGTAATATGTACAAAGCACTTCCATCAATTAGATTCAATAGAAAAGAACATTTTGCTTAATTTTGAGTAGCCCTGTATATTGTCTATAATCAATATGCACTACAAACAATACTGTGTATTTAAAATTAGTCTTACATGAAAAATATCTAATACAAAAGAATTTATGATTCCTGCGATTTCCCAGTATAGCCCCAATATATCCCAAATTCTTCGGATAGCCCTGTAAACGAATAATGAATGATTTCCACACACCACAATCTACACAAAACATGCTTTTATGAACATAATAAATTTTGTTCATTCTGTTTCGTTTAAGTCAGCCTGTAGATGTTACACTGTACTTACAAAAATTTTCCATATGCATAATGTATTTGAATTCTCTTGGATGTCCCTGTACGCAAACCATTTGCTTGATCTCAGTGTAGCATCCTCATATGATACCAATATAGAATACCAAGTTGCGACTTTCTGCTATTATTTGTCCTTGAGATACGCTTACAAAAGACAGACACACAGACCAACCGCTAAAAAATCTGAATTTTGGATTCAGGAGACCTCAAAACGTGTAATTATAACAAAAACTCGATTTTGAAAATTTGACCCCAAAACAATACTTTCTCTACTATACATATGGGTAAGAGAAAATAAAAATCCTATATAGCTTGTTTAATGCAGACGCGTTTTATCAGTTATAATTTTCTAACATCAATTATCAACTACCTTCTTATTCTACTACTCTATCTAGTAGAATAAGAAGACATTCTATATCAACTATCACTGCTAGTTTCTCATGAATTCCTACCTTTTTCCAGTATTGTAAAATTTCATATTTTGCTTAAATATCCATCCATAAAAGGTATTTTTTCTTATCTGGTGTTTTTAAGCCGATTAAGGTAATAAAACTTCTCATAGATAATAAAATTTTTCATGTTTATTTATATAATTTCTAAGCTGAATTACTTCAGGACATGTCTAAAGTTTTTGAGATCAGAGACTTCGTAACAGGTAGCTGTATGACGTTTTATTGCAGAGAGCTACGAAATAAATAAGCTTTAATTTCAATAGGTTATTACGTAGGTATATTATCACATATATCGGTCACCAACGTACGTGTAGTGGCAGTTGAGTTTCTTCATCAAGAGTTGGCAACAGTGATATATAAGCTATATAGTACTGATCGGATCTCTCTAGCCGATCAGGTTTTAGCAGCTGGATACATTAGGGATTTTCTTTCTTCATCAAACAAAGGTGTGAAGAATTTTCCACAGCTAGCAAACCTGTCGTTTTCGAAGCTTCTTTAATAAGCAGCGATAAAGATATCTTTGAAAAAAATATATATACAAGTTGGAATAAAGTGGTGAGTAGCATCAAAATATTTTGTTATTTCTGAATTCACACTATTTAAAATAAATAAATAAATAAATAAATAATAATGGCAGTGATTTATTTAAAAACGAGAATTTTTTCCGATTTTTTTTTTTTTTTTTTTTTTTTTAAGCTGCTTTGAAGATAAATAAATAAAAACTTTTTTTTTACAAACAAACATAATTAAATTATTTTTCTTAAAAATTCTATTCTTATTGAGAACTGCATCGGGGTCTGTTTCACCTCTCTCTCTCCCCCTCTCCCCCCCCCCCCCTCCTTCCTCCAATGTTCCATTTAACCATATGCAAACCTATTCGGCACAATAACCTAGAATTTTATAATTTTATATATGTAGAACTAACACTTCCATATCACTATCCCTAATTAACAACTTTTTACTTTCTTCTATCTTCAATAGAAGAAAGTATTGGATTCGTAAAAATTTTCGATTTTGGGTTTTTGATGGATTTACACGTTTTGAGAGATGTAGAACACGATTTTACCATTTTTAGAAAATGTCTGTCTGTCTGTCTGTCTGTCTGTCTGTCTGTGTGTGTGTGTGTGACAAAATTTTGTGGCAACTGTATCTCTGGAACTACTGCACAGAATTTCATACAAATTGGTATGTAGTTGCACCTTGACATAAATTAGTGCCTATCAACTTTTGGTAAAAATCGTCTTACAGGTTGCGTTGCCATCCCGCTTTTTCTAAATTTTCAACAGGGTGATAAAGGCAAAAATTTTCAAGATGGGTATCTTTCGAAAGGTCTCGTCAGTACCTTTAAAACGAATGGTTGAACTATAAATCTGTGATAATTTAAAACCAAGTTATCGATTTTTTTTACTTTTTACGAAAAAAAAAACTTAGAAAAAAAATCTTTTTTTTTTTTTTTTCTCCCTTTAATTTTATCAAACTCCCACGGTTTCCGTGTTCTGACAAACTTAAACTAATTTTTGCTTTTTTCCCCTAATTTTGTCAAAGTCCTACGGTTTCCGTGTCTTGACAAACTTTAACATATTTTTGCATTTTTCCCCTAATTTTGTCAAAGTTCCAATGTTTCCGTGTTTTGACAAACTTTGACAAAATTTTGGGTAAAATGTGAAAATTATTCTAAATTTGTCAAAACACGGAAACCGTGGGACTTTGACAAAATTGGGGGGAAAATGCAAAAATTTGTTTAAGTTTGTCAGAACACGGAAACCGTGGGAGTTTGATAGAATTAAGGGGAGAGGAAAAAAAAAAGAAGTGGGACTTTGACAAAATTTTGGGTAAAATGTGAAAATTTGTTAAAGTCCCACTTTTTTTTTTCCCTCTCCCCTTAATTTCCCCCTTTTTTTTAATTATTGTTGCTGAGTGAATTTTTATAGGAAAAGATAGAAGAAAGTCATGTGGTGGCCACAACATACTAGTTTGTTGTTGTTGTTTGTTAGAATTAAATTATGTTAGCATATAAATTTAAATATTAAATTCTATGCCCATCAATTTTTTTTTATTTCGAGGTTCTTAGGTAGGGTAAGTGCAACAGTAATTGACACTTTTAGAGCAATCTCTGAGGTTTTTAATGTTCTTGTCATCAGAAAATATTTTTAGAAATCTTAAGTTAATACATATGGCATGAAAGACATTTAGAACCACATATATGTTAAAATATATACATTTGATAACAATTATTATTTTTTAATGAATTTTTATTTGACACCCACTCAATGTTCCAGTAATTGACACTGCCAGTTTTTCCTTTTATTAGTAATTGGCACCCTATGTTCCAGTGTTTGACACTGCTAGTTATTCACTTTACCAATTATTAGCACCTTATGCTCCAATGTTTGACATAAAATGTTAAAGTTCTTATATGTAAAATATATGATTTTCTTATTTTTCTTATTTAATTATTATTTCGGGATAGATACCAATTACTGGAGTATGCCAATAAATGGAGCACCTACCCTACGTATTTTTTTTTTTTTTTTATTATTATTATTATTTGAACTTTTTGTACAAAGGTTATAATTCTTGTTCGTTGTCCAGGTACGTCTCGTCAATGCATGCCATAGATTTTTCTGTCGCATTTAGGTATTTTCTAGGAGTTTTTTTTTTTTTTTTTTTTTTTTCCCATGCTCATGGTGCTTTACTCTGAATAATTTTTGCTTTTGCGTAGATTTTTTCAGAAACAAAATTCTAAATGCAAACCTTTTGGACTTTTTTTATTTTTGGAAAAATCACCTTTAATTCTTTTGCTCCGTTGGAGGTAAGTTTTGATTGCGACTACTTGCAGGTATTTCGAAGCATACACGTTCACTGTTTTATCCCTTCTCCTTTGAGCAATCTAGGGTATGTTATACAAACTAGGAGGAAAAAAAAAAAACTCCCTCAAAATTATTAATAATTTACTTTTTAATTACGTATTTATAATCATTCATTTCCTTAAATACTATTGTTCATACAGAATCGCGATTTTAATATAGAAATATTGCTAGGCTAATTACTTTCCGAACATATTTATGTAAAGAAAGTATTGTAATCATGTCAAAAATCTGTCTTTGAGATTTTAGTGTTTCTATACGTTTTGAGGTTCCCTGAGTTCGTTTTTGCTATTTTTACGATGATGTTTGCATGTGTGTGTCTGTGTATGTGGGTGAGTGAACATGATAGCTTTTAAAAGGTTCTTTCGAATGCGATAAAAGCTTATACGTATGTTATAGGTCACCATAGCATTTGATTTTGGTGAATATAGCATTCATATTTTTTTTACAGGGACACAATGAAAAATTCTTTGTCATTATGGCCTATGGGAGCAAATTTTTTAAAGTGCGATAGCGTCTGAATGCCTTATTCGAATGAGCTAAAAATTATACAATGTTACAAACCACAACGGCACAAAATGTATAGATTTCGGTTAATTTAGTACATATAGATTTTTCCCGAAGCGATGTTTTAAGTATTTCAATTTATTTATTTATTTATTTATTTATTTATTATTATTATTTTATAAAGTTATGTAAAATGTGATTATTATCATCATTCAACATCATTTTTTTTAATTTGAAAATGCGGTCAAAGCGTGCTAGTTGTTAAAAAACAAAAATGTTTTTTTAACTTTACTTATTTATTTATTTTATTATTATTATTATTTTTAGATTTTTGTTCGCAAAGGTTAGCGCAAATAAGCAGCCTTCTAAAACTATCTTTTTCCTGTTCATTACTTTTTGAAATTTAAAAACGATCGTTGAACAGCTCTTAAACATGCAGATGCTTTTAAAAGATTTTCCTTTTAGGTAGATTCCTTATAGGAGATCTACCTATTGCAATTATCCTCATGACACGACTTCTGGAAAATTTCTTCATATCTTCACCGATCATGACCCCTAGAACCCAAAACCACCCTCCGTTCAAAAGTTTATATATACACACATACATATATATATAGGTATATACTTATATATAACGCTTTTTCCCATGTTAAGTTGTGAACACGATAACTGGAGTAATTTTTATTTAAATTTAACCAGCTCGGGATATATCGATATGACAGTAAAATTCTCGGTCGAGTTCGTAGATGGGGTATTCAGCTCAAAGGGTGTGGAAATGGTGAAGGGGGGGGGGAATTTTCCTTGCCATAATCTCTTTGATATTGAAAATAGGAAAAAAGCTTCAAATCAGGTGAATTACCGCCTTACCCTAAAGAACAATTTTTATATTTAAACTTTTTCGATAGCTTCAATTGCTTGAAAGTTACAAATGAAAAAGTGATTTTTCGTCAATTGTGATAAAGCAGACTTGACCCGAAATTCTTATGTACTTGATGGAACGGCAAGTTTGTGAATTTCGTCGTTAGACATTTCGTTTAAAAGCGATAGCAGCTGCAAGACCGTTGAAAGGGTTGGTTGTAGGATTTAAGGCCGATTGACTCCTGATGTGTCCTAGGCCTAGAGGGGGAATGCCCTCCGTGGGGGGTCTTTCTAAGGGGTCCTAGCCCGTATTTACGCAAGTTTCGGAGGAAACCACGGAAAACTCCGAACGGCTAGGTCGATGAGCGCGACCTGGGATCGAACCCGGCACCTCCCATCTACCAGCTTTGAGCGCAGAACCGCTCGGCCGCCCGTTGAAAGGGACAGATAAAATAGAAGTAAGGATCCGATTTTTTGAGAATCGGTACCATTAGATAGCAGCAATTTTTCTGAATCCAGAAATATAATTTGCTAATTGATGCGATAATTAGAATTTTTTTAACTAACTAAACTAATATTTCTAATGGTAACAATTGATTTTTCTATGTATCATCCCGGACAAATGTCTTGAAAAATAAATTATACAAAATTCTTTGGTGTTAAAATTTTCACGTGACGTAAATAAATAAATATAAGTTACAAATTAACTTTTAATTCATTTATCTATTGTTGTCGCTAACAAAGTGTGCTCGGCGAGATTTTGTAATGTTAAAAAACTATTGATGCGAAATTAGAAGATGAGATTTTATACGAGTTATAATGAGTTATATCAGTCATTTATAAATAAGTTTGAATTTGACTCTATTTGTTTTTAGTTCCCCATCATACTATAGGTATGGGGAACTTAGGTAATCGTGAACATTTTCGACCTCGGTTTTTTGACTTTTTTACACGTTTTCAGGTGTGAGGAATCCGAAAATGACAAAATTTGTATGGTGTCTGTGTGTAGGGTGTCTGTTAGTCCGTTAGTTTGCTAGTTTGCTAGTCTGTGTACACGATATCTCAAGAACAAATAGTCGCAGAAAGGTCAGATCAGTTTTAAAATATTAATTTCGACACTGGCAAGAACCCTATTCATTTGCAACATTCGAATTTAAAAACTTCGTAAATTATTAGAAATTTACGATTTTCTTAACATGGGAGAATAGGACAAAAATTCACTTAAACGTGGATTAAATGGAAACTTTTTACTGTAAAAATGTGAGACCAGTTTTAAAATATCAGTTTTGATGCCGGAGTGAACATCAGTAACTGTAAATATTCTTCTTTGAAAATTTCGCAAGTTATTGGAAATTTACGAATTTCTTAACATGGAAGTATAGGGCAAAATTTCACATAAACGTCAATTTTGAGAGATATTTTCATCGAAAAGATGTCAGACTACTTTTGAAATAATATTTAGGACACTGGCATGAATATTAACGACTATGAATTTTCCAATATAAAAATTTCGTAAGTTATTGGAAATTTATGAATTTCTTAACATGGCAGAATAGAGCAAAATTTCACATAAACGTCAATTTTGAGGGATATTTTCATCGTAAAGATGTCAAACCACTTTCGAAATATTATTTAGGATACTGGCATAAATATCATAGACTATGATTTTTCCAATATAAAAAATTCGTAAGTTATTTGGAATTTACGATTTACTTAACATGTCAGAATAAGGCAAAATTGAGCATAAACTTCCATTTTGAGGATCATAAATACATTAGACAACTTCAAAATTACATTTATGATATTTGTTTGAACATGATTGAATACAAATATTCTACTAATAGGAAAATTTAGTAAATTATTCGTAATTTACGATTTTATCAACATAGCGAAATTGTAAATTTTTCATATAAATATTAATTTTGAGGATGATTGCATTGGAAATAGTAGCATGAAAACTAAACAACGGAATTGACCCTGATAGAATAAATCAATAGATTCGAATAAGATAAATATATCGAGGTGAACGGTGGATAGTCTATTAGGCGTGGATTTCGTTCTGTCACAAGCTTTGGTCAAATTCATTTTTTTTTTTTTTAACATGATTATAATATGTTTCGCACTAGAAATTTATGAGAACATAAATATGGTGGGGAGCTGAGCAGAGTCGACCTATGCCAACTAGTTTTATACCAAAATACATTCGAAATATTTTTTAATAATTTTTGTAATTAAAAAGAAGAAAAAAGAAAAGAAAAGTATGCAGTTCACCTTAATACCTTAAACTTTAATACCATAATACATTAATACTTTCCCTTTAGCACAATAAAATTTACAAATCATAACTTCAAAATTATTTATATGATACGATACATTAAGAATTTGGGTTTTAAAAGATTTTTTAAATAGCTTATTGTATAACTTTAATTGTTTAAATTTATAATATGATGCTTACGTCACGTGCAGACGATAATGAAAAAGATCACTGAAAATATAAAAACCATGGTAATTGCTTCATTAATCATTTAAAAATATAAAATTAAAATAATACGCGAGTCTTAATAAAAATATCGTTTGTGGTGAATAGTTTAGAATGCCGGTTTAGGCAAGAATGATTTGAAATGTAATTTATGATTGAAATGTAGAGTTACAGGTTTCTTTGACTTTTTATCTTGTGGAAAGATATTGGTATGTGAAGAGATATGAGGTTTTCGCGTAGGAAGAAAATATAATGACACCAAATCTGCCATTCTCCATCGCTCAGCTCGACAAATTTTGCCGTCAAATAACGAATTTCGTCGCCAAGTCAAAACTTTCGTCATCAATTATCACATTTTGCCGCTAAATCACAAATTTGATTGCTAAGTCGCAAGTTTTGTCACCAAAATCTCGCCAAATCATACAATTTATTATAATAAATTTTATAAAATTAATCAAACAATCATAATTTTTTTTTTAAATAAAATTTATAATTTTGATTCAGCTTGGGTGGGGAGGGGTTTGTAGACCAATAGCCCCCTCCCGGATTCATCATTACTGAGATTGTATGTATTTATGGTTTCTATTTGTTGAATGATTATGAGCTTGGATTAAAAAAAATTTGAAACATTCACTGATCAATAAATCTAGCCTAAAATTTTAGGAATGAATAAAACCCTTTTGTAGTTAAAAATTAAATTTCTCGAAAACAGAATAGCGACGTAAATAATGGAATGTGTGGGAACAAAGCCATTGGCTTTGTTACATTACCTTACATTTTATGTGTAAAAGGTATGTGTTAATGCATATGTAGTGTTTCTTTACTTTTGTTACATAGAATATCTACATACCTTTGCCTTTAGACTTGCCGAAAAGGGATTTTTTTTCTTCCTTTTCGTTATTAGAAGAAATTCAAATAAAAAAGAAACATGAAATTTTAAGGGAAGGAGTGAATGAGGAAACGTTTTGTAAAAACGGAATTGTCAACTGTAAAAGCAAACAAATTTATAATTTGTTGTTAATTTACCATGTTTTTATTAATTCGCTTTTTGTTTGTTTGTTTGCCCAGTACAAATCTTGCAATCGATTTTTAATTAACTTCCCGACCATCTAGACATTTGAAACTTTTAGATCAGCTCAGAACACGATGACGACCCAATACCTCGAAGCCCGATTTTAGAATTTTTGATTAGTTTTCTTTTAATTAATTAAAATATGAAAATAATAACCTCCTAATAACTTTAAAATTAGCCATTTAAATATTAGCTATAATTTAATTGTTGCCAAAGAAAAAATTGCGTGTTCATTTTCTTTCGACATAAAAATAAATACATTTAATTAAACGTGAACATTAAGAAAATATAAAAAATTAAATTATACATCTCACAAAAATTGACGTCATTATCAATTTAAAAATTTTATACACATTAATAAAGTGCTAATATAGTTCTACAGCGATGATTCAACAGAAAATTTAAAAACATGCCACGTAAAAAGTTTTTTTTTTTTTTTTTTTTTAATCTTATAACTATAATTATTTTTATTACTTTCTTCTATATTCAATAGAAGAAAGTATTGGATTCATAAAAAATTTCGACACCGGTTTTTTGATGGATTTACACGTTTTGGGATCTGTAGAACACGATTTGACCATTTTTAGAAAATTTCCGTCTGTCTGTGTGTGTGAGAGAGAAAGAGAGAGAGAGAGAGAATTATGTGGCAACTGTATCTCAGAGACAACTGCACAGAATTTTATACAAATTGGTATGTAGACACACATTGACATAAATTAGTGTCTATCAATTTTTGGTAAAAATTGTCCAATAGCTTGCGTTGCCATCCCGCATTTTCTAAATTTTTAACATGGCGGTATAGGACAAAACTTTGTATAAATGTGCATGAAGAGAATTATTTTTTAAGAATCATTCAGAAATTTAAAAGAATTATTTATAATAGAGATAGTCAACTGGGAAAAAAAATGTATATGTAGGAGCATTTCCTCCCTCATGGGGGGAAGTCACCCCTCGAGGGGAATAAATTTTCATGATGAGTATTTTTCAACAGAGCTCGTTAATACCTTCAAAATGAATGGTTGAACCATCGATCTGCGATAATTTAAAATAAAGTTATCGATATTTTTCATTTTTACCAAAATATATATATATATATATATATATATATATTTAATGTAATATAGAGAATAAAATTAACATTTTTGGGGTATTTATTGTTATACTACTTTTCTAATATGGAAATCGTACTGCATTATCATGGAAGATAATTTTATTAAATAATGACTTTAATAAATTATTTTTACTGAGTGAATTTGCATAGGAAAGTATAGAAGAAAGTCATGTGGTGGTCACAACTTTCTAGTTATTTTAAGGAATTGGAGCTGAAAATTCATCCGCATGTCGCACACCGTCGCACGAACTGTATAAATTTTGGTGATTCTAGCACTCATAGTTTTTTTCAGGGACACAAAGAAAAATTCTTTATTATTATGGTCTAGGGGTCCAAATTCTTTAAAGCGCGACAGCGTTTAAGCGCGTTACTCGATTGAGCTGAAAATTTATACACATATTATAGGTTTAATAAAGAAGCACCATCCCATTCCCACCGAAAACCGTTCTGGAATTTATTTAATTTCGTGTTCGTCCTGCAACTTAGGTTATATTGGTCAAACTAGGAGGCGTTTGAAATACAGAATTAATGAGCACCGTCGGAATGTTCGTAATGAAGAGATTACCAAATCTTCTATTGCTTCCCACTGCTGGTCTCAAGGTCATCGTTTTGATTTTTCCAAAACTAACATAATTTCATCTCCTGTCTGTTCCTCCCATTTGGATATTCATGAAGCATTTTACATATTTAAAAATTCGAAAAATCTTGTTAATGATATTTCTTTCACTCCTTTCTTCTCTGATGCTTGGAAATTACTCACGTAACTTAGATTTTCGTTTTAATTTTTGATTTCCTTAGATTGTTATATGTTTAATCTCACTCATTTATTTATTTTCTTGTTTTCTTGTACAATTCTACTCACACCAGTAGCTATATTTACTTTCTACTTTATAAAGTTTTTCTTTTCATTTTAAACGATTTTGTGCGTTGCCGCTTTGACTGCAGCACTCGTGCTTACTTTATTCGCCTGATGGAGGGTCGTGTGTTTATTCGACCCGAAACAATTGTTGCGAATTTATTGCATTTTATGGTGTTTATTCAAAGTTTGTAAGTAATAACATATTATAGGTCTTAGTAGCAGAAACTGTATAGTTTTCAGTGAATCTAGCACTTTTAGATTTTTTACAAGGACACAAGAAATTTTTTTTTATTATTATGATCTTTGGACTCAAATTATTTGAAGTACAACAACATAAAATTAAACAATGGAGAAAAATACGCTAGCATCCTGTTATAATTTTTAGTTTTGTTCATTTAACGACTTGTCTTACTTTATTTTATCTATACAACCGCTAATTACCTAATGTTCGGAAAGTCCAGTGGAGTCACCTCAGATTTTTTTCCCATTACCCTACTACCGTAGGTAATAGAAGTATTGTATTCGGTATAAAAATTCGATGTCGAGTTTTCACCTAATTTACACGTTTCAAGGCCTCTTGAGTCCAAAAAAGTAGTTTTTGACAACTGGTCAGTGTGTATGTATGTATGTATGTGTGTGTGTGTAGGTAAGTGGGGAATCTTCTGGCTCTCATATCTCCGAAACTAATAAAGATAGAACTATGGAACTTCAGAATTGATACAGGTCATGTATACAGATGAATTTTCCGAATTTTGAAGAAAATTGGAAATCCGGAAGTGGGACCGTAAGTACGTATTTCAAAAACGGCTACAACGATTTTCTCTAAAGTTTCTATATAAACACTCTATTAGATGTCCTTTCGAATTATATAGTTTGTTAGTTCAAGAAAATTGATAGGCGCTCTGTATAAATAGCTTAATCTCAGGTCTCGCAAGTTCGTTCCTTTAAAAACGGCTGTATGGATTTTTTTTCAAAGTCTCCATATTAACTCTCTTTTAAATATCCTTTTGTATGTAATTATTGTTTTCCGGTCAATAATTGAGTTTGCCATGTTTTATAAAAGTTGGTGTCTCAAAAACGGCTCTAACGATTTTCTTGAAAATTGTTACATAAATCCGTTTTAGATTACCTTTTTCGTGCATTATGCGGTTATTACAGAAAAAATAACTGTCGTTCTCTGTCGTCAATAAACTCTGTTTGTTTTCTATGTCTTTACACGTGTATAAAGTTTTTCTTACTGGAAAATTCCAAAAAATGCATATAATAGCTCAAAAAAAAAAAAAAAAAAAAAAAAAAAAAAAACATTCTTATAATACGTGTAATAGTTGGTAATGAAAGTCGTGTGGTTGTTTCACACCAGATTTTTTTATTACTAGTCAGTCTTCTCCCGGCTAGTGGTCGACATTTCTAATCGAGCCTACTTTCAACTTTGCCATATGCGATAAATCAAAAACTGTTGCTAAATGTCATGGTGAATAGCGAATAGCGAAATGATCAATTATTTAAAATTTACTTGTGCTTTTACTATTTGTCCAAGGTATAATACAGAAACTCACATTTTTTTTTTTTTTTTTTTCACTCTACCTGAATCTGATCTCGATAACAGAAAAATACCGTAATTTTTTCCGATTTAGTTTTATCTTTTGTATATCATTATTTTTAATGTTATTACTACTATTAATTTTTTTTTTAAATTATTTATTAAAATGATTTTAACTATTTTTTACGTTTTTCTCTAAATGTTAACTAAATGTTTTGACCCTAATTTGGCGATTTATAGAGGTAGAGGAGGGGAGAGAAGGTAAGAAAGAGAGAGGGGAAAAAAAAAAAAAAAAAGAAAAAAAAAAACGTCAAATCACCAATTGGTGGTCCTTACATAGAATTACATATATTCTTTTAAATTATCTTTTTCACTGGCAAACCCAGGCGAAAATTTCACAATTTCTTTCTTTCTTTCTCTTATTTATTTATTTATTTATTTATTTTTTGTTTACCTTTAAAATTTGAAACTTATAAGTCTTATACCAATTTCACCACCCAATTTAAATTTTAAGTCATCAGAAGCAAAATTATTATTAGATTTTGTAGGATGAAACGCTAATGATAGTTAAACCAAATCATTCAAAGAAAAGTTTCAAAATGAAATTCATGTTTGACTGGCGAACCAGTTTTCATTTTTTCCCAGGCTTTAGTATAGGACTATAATGTCGAAAATAAAATTTTTGCCGCGATTTTGGCGATTCATTTTAATTTATTCATTTTAGCATATTTTTTTTTTTAAATACTTAGTACATATTTTGATTACGCTTATTATTATTTCGTTTTTTAGTCACTATATGACAAAAAATATTACTATTATAAATTATATTAGACACTGAACTGATATTATAAAAATATTAGACATTGAACTGAGTCCGCATGCTTAAATATTGCTTATGTACTTATGTATTTTTTTTTTTTTTTTTTTTTTTTATCCTTGCGTATTTTATTAAGTCACTATCGCATCGTTTCTACAAAATCTAATCATATCTAGTGTACGTTAGAGAAATATCATACGCTATAGATTCTTATTTTATTTGTTTCAAAAGATTATAAAAAATAAAGGTATAAATAAAAAAACAGTTCGCAGAACAAAACGATTTGCAATTTAAAGTTCAAGGTATTTTTCATGATTTCTGAACATAGTATGATAAAATTATAACGAAGAAAAGAATATTCGGTATGAACCTTTCACTGCAATTAAAAAAAAAAAATAAATATATATATATATATATATATATACAGTCGGTAACAAAAGTGTCCGAACACTAGCAAAAATTCCTATGTAAAAAAAGTACACTTCATACGATTTTGTTAAATAAATCCTTGCCAAGTCCTCTTCTTAGTCAGTCTAAGAACATGATTCGATAAGGATTTATTTAACAGAACCGTATGAAGTGTACATTTTTGACATAGGAATTTTTGCTAGTGTTCGGACACTTTTGTTACCGACTGTATATATATATATATATATATATATTAAGTGATTAAAACTGCTATGCTTACCGTAATGAAATGAATCTCTGATAAATTTCACGTATTGGCAAATAATCTTGAAGCAAAGTCAAAGAAATTTGTCTATAAATACATGAAAAAACTAGTTGGCATAGGTGGACTCTGCTCAGTTCCCCATCATATTTACGTTCTCATAAATTTCTAGTGCGAGACATATTATAACCATGTTAAAAGAAATGAATTTGACCAAAACTTGATACAGTGACAAAATGAAATCCCCGCCTAATAGGCTATCCACCATTCACTTCGATATATTTATCTTATTCTAATCTATTAGTTTATTTTATCCGGGTCGATTCCGTTGTTTAGTTTTCATGGTACTATTTCCAATGCAATAACCCTCAAAATTCATATTTTATATGAAAAATTTACAATTTCGCAATGTTGATAAAATCGTAAATTACGAAATTTGCCTATTAGAATATTTGTATTCAATCATGTTCAAACAAATGTCATAAATGTAATTTTGAAGTTGTCTAATGTATTTACGATCCTCAAAATGGAAGTTTATGCTCAATTTTGCCTTATTCTGACATGTTAAGTAAATCGTAAATTCGAAATAACTTACGAATTTTTTAAATATGAAAATCCATAATCTATGATATTCATGCCAGTATCCTAAATAATATTTAGAAAGTGGTTTGACATCTTTACGATGAAAATATCTCTCAAAATTGACGTTTATGTGAAATTTTGCCCTATACTGCCATGTTAAGAAATTCGTAAATTTCCAATAACTTGCGAAATTTTCAAAGTAGCATATTTATAGTTATTGATGTTCATTCCGGCATCAAAACTGATATTTTAAAACTGGTCTGACATTTTTACAGTAAAAAGTTTCCATTTAATGCACGTTTAAGTGAATTTTGGCCCTATACTGCCATGTTAAGAAATTCGTAAATTTCCAATAACTTGCGAAATTTTCAAAGTAGCACATTTATAGTTACTAATGTTCATTCCGGCATCAAAACTGATATTTTAAAACTGGTCTGACATTTTTACAGTAAAAAGTTTCCATTTAATGCACGTTTAAGTGAATTTTTGTCCTATTCTCCCATGTTAAGAAAATCGTAAATTTCTAATAACTTACGAAGTTTTTAAATTCGAATGTTGCAAATGAAAAGGGTTCTTGACAGTATCTAAAGTAATATTTTAAACCTGATCTGACCTCTCTGCGATCAATTGTTCGTGAAATATCATGTTAACAGTCTAACAAACTAACGGACAAACACACTGACACACTAACAGACACCCTACAGACAGACACCACAGAAATTTTGTCATTTTCGGATTCCTCACACCTGAAAACGTGTAGAAAAGTCTAAAAACCGAGGTCGAAAATTTTGACGATTACCTAAGTTCCCCATACCTATAGTATGATGGGGAACTAATAGTATGCTGTGGTCACTAAATGACTTTCTTCTATATTTTCACACACAAATTCACTCAATAAAAAAAATTATTAAAATTATCTTCCATGATGACTGCAAACGATTTCCGTTCTAGAGAGGTAGTAGAGTCAAAGAAAGTCAATTTTATTCTCTATATAACACCTTAAAAAAAATGCGATTTTTTTTTCTAAGTTTTCTTAAAAAACAAAAAAAGAAAGAAGAAAAAATCGAAGGATTGCATATTGAGGGTTTAACCATTCGTTTTAAAGGTATTGTCGAGATCTTTTGAAAGATATACAGAATGAAAACTTAACAACCTAGGTGTGTGTGTGTGTGTGTGTTGAGGGGGGGGGGATGCTCCTACATATACATTTTTTTTGACAATTACTATTAAAAATAATTCCTTTTAATTACACAATGATTATCGAAAAATAATTCTCTTTATGTACATTTACGCGAAATTTTGTCCTATGCCGCCGTTGGATGGCAACGTCCCCTGTTGGACGATTTTCATCAAAAGTTGATAGGTACTAAATTATGTCACGGTGCTACTACATATCAAATTTTATGAAATTCTGGAGAGTAGTTCCTGAGATACAGTTGATAGCAAATTTTTTTCTCTATCACACACACACAGACAGACCTTTCCTAAAAATGGTCAAATTGTGTTCTATATCTCTGAAAACGGGTAAATCCATAGAAAACCCGAGATCGAAAATTTTTACACAATCCAATACTTTCTTCTATTGAATACAGAAGAAAGTAATTCAAAAATTTTTGCTTGTATTAAAGTGTAAAGGTTGCATATAATATACATAAGGTTTATCTTTATATACTCGGTGTCTCGTAAGTCTGTAAATAATTTTAAAATTCTTAAACATTGAAGGAATCGGTAGAATTGAACGTGGTTTGCGATAAAGTTATGCTCCTGAAGGGGATTTATGTATATATATATATATATATATATATATATATATATAAGAAAAAAAATTAAAATCTTTGTCGACAGAGTTCACTGCACAGACGCAGTAACAAGAAATATGTAAATTAGAAATCAGAGTCATATAAATTGCAAGGTTTTACGATAAACAGCTCTTTTCTAATGTTTTCTCCTACTTACTCATAAGCAAAATTTTAATCTAACCCATTTTCTTTGGTGATTTTAAAGAATATCGGATATGCTACTGCTACATGCGGCAGTAAGTGATGTTCTAACTCACAGATAAACTGAAATTTGTAGTGATGGCAAATGCGTAATATAAGAGTGAAATGCTTGTAAACGTTTGTATCCAAATATATATAATTTTCCATCTAAATCTTTGACTTGCTCCTATATAGAGCCCTCTATCGACCAAAATTTTAACGATTATTTTCTTTACCTTCTCCCCCTCCCCTCCCCCCCACCAAAAAATAAATAAATAAATAAATAAAAATAAAAAATATAAAACTTTACGAGAATAACCTTTTTTAAGCCACGTTCAATTCTAGTAATCCCTTCAATTTTTGTGAATTTTTTAAAAATATTTAAGATTTATGAGACACTTAGTACATTGTTATGTTTTTAATGATAAGAGGGTGTTTGTACATTAGTACATTAATACATTACAAATATGTGCAGTGGAAACAACATCACAATTTTGAACTTTTACAGGGCGGTGAGGAGGTTAAACTATGCCAATAAGCGTTAAACTACAAGAAGAGAAAAATAAATCTCATAAATTGGCCAATTAACTGTATATGAATTTACAAAATGTAAGAAATTGTTTTACACAGCAGTTAGTACACATACAGTGGCTATGAACGTTTTCCACAAATTGAAAAGAACATTGTAGTGTCTTCATTCCACTTTCAAACATTTAGTAGTTACCAAGTGCTTAGACAAATTTAAATCAGTAAACAATTCAGCAAATGATCAAAAATGAAAAGTATAGCAGGGCGTTTTAGTGTTTCCTCTCAAATTTGCGTATTTGTATAATGGACGGTATTGTATCTGAATTCTTTTGGGCATATCTAAAAAGGACTATAAATTTTAAGCAAGCAATTTTCAGTAACCACCATTTTGCAGCAGAATTTTATAAACAGTTTTCTCTGCAGGAGCAATTCAGGTTGAGCGAAAAAAAAAAAGAGTTTTCTTGACATTTTGGTCTAAAAGCTTGGGGAAAGTTTTTCATGTGGGACGTGCCGAAAAAAATATAAGCTATTTATCTCAGGAAACTTATGTCTTTAAGCAGTAAACAGTAGAGAAAATATTTAGGCTGTATTGGAAAAGAGTGGGTTATATAGTATACCAGTTATAATTGAATGGATTTCAAATAATTAGCCCTAATAGGACTTTATATGTGTAAATTATTTTATATTTTCATTAAAAGGCCGCTGAAAAGCCAGTTGTAAGGAATATACACATCATCTCTCCTATTGATCACGCATATTAGCAAAGCAATGTAACATATATCAGTTTTTTTTATAAATGTTTTTAAATTGTTTAAAACGTTAAAAAAAACTGATATATGTTACATTACTTAAAATTTAACATTATTGAAAAGAATTTCAACCAATTTGTGTCCATAGACCACAATGTATAAGAATTTTATTTCATCGTATTCCTATAAAAAGAACTATAAATCCTACAATCATACATATTTACCAAGTGCTTACAATGAGGACTTATAACATGCCTGTGCAATTTTATTTTAATAGGAGATGGCATTTGGAAGGTATTGCTCTTCAAATAATTTGCTTCTATAGACATAATGATAAAGCAATTTTCTTTTGTGTGTGTGTATGTGCTATAAACTAAGGGACAAAAAGAAATAAATAAATAAATAAATAAATAAATTTGACGAAAAAGACGGTTTTACATTTTGTTGGTTTAATCACATAAAAATTATAAGATAAAAAAAAATTTATATACCATGTTTTTAAATAGCTTAAACTTCTCTTTAAAACGCATTAAAAAGCTCCAATAGGCAGGTAATGGATTTGGCGCCAAATTTGACAACTTTTTGCCCTTGGCGACTTTTTTGGCGACTTTTGGCGAGAAAATTCTTATTATCGATATTCCAAAGATGGACGTTCTAATGTGATTGGTTAAAGAGTTACCGGAAATTTGAATTTTAAAAAAAAAGTTGGTTTTAAAAATAAAATATTAATCCTTTCCGAACAACATATATTTGCATCATGAACTACATTAGCACTTTATCATTGTGTAGAAAATCTTTAAAATGATAACGACGTCAATTTTTGCCAAATGCATACTTTGCCAACTTTTAACAATTTTTTAACGTTCACGTTTAATTAAATGTATTTATTTTTAGGTCGAAAGAAAATGAACTCGTAAATTTTTTTTGGCAACAATTAAATTATAGTTAATATTTTAATGGCCATTTTTATTGCTATTAGGAGCTTATCACTTTCACATTTTAATTAATTAAAAGAAAACTATTCGAAAATTCGAAAATCTGACTTCGAAGTATTGTGTTGTCACCGGGTTCTGAGCTACTGTGAAAGTTTCAAATGTCTAGCTAGTCGGGAAGTTAGTTAAAAATCGATTACAAGATTTGTCCCTGACAAACACACAAACACACAAGAATCGAAGTTAATAAAAACATGGTAAAAAGCGGCACATAGATATTTTTATGTTTTATGTTCCCTTTTAAAAAATACCAATTTTCAAATTTAAATGTGGGAATGTAACAAATAGTCATTTTGTCGGATATCGAATATCTGAAACACTAATGTCGGCTGGATGCGGATGATATCCTGCAAAATCATTATCAGCTTCCTCCCTATTTTACCATGTTTTTATTAACTTCTATTCTTGTTTGTTTGTTTGTCCGGTACATATCTTGCAACCTATTTTAAACTAAATTCCCTACTAGCTAGACATTTGAAACTTTCACAGTAGCTTAGAACCCGGTGACAACACAATACTTCGAAGTCAGATTTTCAAATTTTCGATTAGTTTTTCTTTTAATTAATTAAAATGAAAATAATAAGCTCCTAATAGCAATAAAAATAGTCATTAAAATATTAGCTATAATTTAATTGTTGCCAAAAAACATTTACGAGTTCATTTTCTTTCGACATAAAAATAAATACATTTAATTAAACGTGAGCATTAAAAAATTGTAAAAAGTTAAATTATGCATCTGGCAAAAATATACGTCATTATCACTTTAAAGATTTTCTACACATTGATAAAATGCTAATGTAGTTGATGATGCAAATATATATTGTTCTGAAAGGATTAATATTTTATTTTTAAAACCAACATTTTTTTTTAAATTCAAATTTCCCGTAACTCTTTAACCAATTACATTATAACGTCCATCTTTGGAATATCGATAATAAGGATTTTATCGCCAAAAGTCACCAAAAATGTCGCCAAGGGCAAAAAGTTGCCATATTTGGCGCCAAATCCATTATTTGCCTATTGGAGCTTTTTAATGCTTTTTAACTCTTTCGGTCCCATGGATATGAAATTTTTATCTACCTCAGAATCCCGGACAAACGCCCGAGATTTCACCCCCACGGAAGTACAGAGCGGCTTCTTTTTCTATTCATGCGAGTGTCATTTCAACACGCCTTAAGATTAGGGGAAGAATGGATTATTGTCTGATCCAGTTTCACTGCAGAGTGGAGGGTGTGCAATATATTTTCCGCGAAATGCCTGGTACTATCACCATAAATACTTTTGCTTTCGAAACATAATAAATATTATATGAATTTAAATTCACGTAGTATTTATAAAATGCCATAAAGCAGTTATCATATTGTCTATAACAATGATAATTAAAATTCGATGTATTTATTTATGAAGAAGAAAACGTAATGCAAAAATTTTAGAAAATCACTGTGCAATAACAACTTTTTTTTTTTTTTTTTTTTTTTAGTAATTATCATTCTAACTATTTTTAAATATCTATTTTTTCAGAGTTAAGTAAATTCCATAAGTACAATTGAAAACCTCATTTTATGAAAATTTTTATTGTAAATAAATAATAAATTAAAAAAAAAAAAGAGAGTAAGCCAACACCATTCGCAGCAGTTCCTTCGATTCAAAATAATAACACAACCTTCATCAGACGAAAATGATGAGCACAAGCACAGCATCTAAGCAGGACTTATATCTACTTTATACCTAAAAGAGCGATATAATGTTTTTCGGCCCAAAACAATTGTTATGAAGAAGGTTTTTTATTTTTTCAACTTACGGTATTTTTTTTGCAAAGTTTTTTTTTTCTTTTTCTTTTTTTTATGTAAACATATAGATATCAACATATAGAAAATAGTTTTTGAAGCACAATGAAGAAAATAGTTTTGTTAACGTTTTAAAGTCATCGTGTGAGAAGCACTTTTTTAAAATTATGAATCCAATTATTTTTAACATAGTTATTTATTTCAAAGGATATGCAGTTTTTCTTTTCTTTTTTTTTTTAAACTAATGGTGTAGTAGAAATAAAAAAATAAAATTTTTTAGCAGTTCTTTTGGGTTGATATACAAAGCAATAACACAAAGGTTCACCAGAGGAAAAAGCTAGGCACTAGTCCATGAAGGGGTGTGCTATTATTTCGACCCAAAACAATTGTCGTAAAGTTTTCTCATTCTTTCTTTTTTTTTTTTTTTTACTAACGGTATTTTTTGCAAAATCTTATTCTTAATTTATACAGTTCAAGAAATAGTCATCTACAGTGAAGAAAATACTGTTGTAAAGTTTTTGAACATTGTATAATGCACAATGTGTAACTCTTTCTTAAATTATCATTCTAACTATTTTTAATCACCCACTTTGTCAGAGTTAAGTAAATTTGACACGTGCAGTTGAAAACCTCCTTTTATAAGAATTTTGATTGTAAATATTTATTAATTAATATGCGCTGAAAGACTAATGTTCTAAAGTAATAAGCAAAAATTAAAAAAAAAAATGTAAGCAAGCACCATAAATTAATAAAAATAAATTAAAGATTTGCAACAGTAGTTTCGATTCGAAATAATAGCCCAACCTTTCATCAGACAGAAATGTTAGGCACAAGCACAGCATGAAAGCAGCACTTATATCTAATTTCTACCTGAAGAAGCGATGTATACTGTTTCTCAGCCCAAAATAATTGTTGTGAGGAAGTTCTTTTTTTTTTTTTTTTTTTTTTCAATTTGTATTTTCTTGCAAATTTTTTCCCTTTTGTTTCTTTCCTTTTTTTTTTTTTTTAATTATTAAAATAATCTAGAGGTTCTACTCTTGGATTCAAACTATCTACTGAGTCTTTAGATCCCGAAAATTTCTCCTGATTATTAAAGTTCTTTATGTCGGAAGTCCACGAAAATGTAATATGAAAATTACCATAATTTTCGTCTAGATCCGCACCGTAATCAGAAACAGTTTCGGTGTTTGGTAAGATTCTATTTCCTCTGAATTTTCATCACTATCACTGCTATCAATCGATTTGTTAATTTCAGTAGATGCAAATAAAATCGCATTAATTTCGTTTTGTGTTATTTTTCTACGTCAAAAAGCCATAATAAACAGAAAGAAATAAGAACATATAGGATGATCTCAGCTAACAAACTGCGATTACAAAATTTTGTCTCTCACTTCAAAATCTTTAGGACAAGAAAACTCCCTCCCCTATCCCTTCTTGTCACCGTAAAGTTAACACGCCCACTTATCATCTGCACTGACAACTCACTGCGGAAAAATGACCATCTCGAAGATAAAAGAGCGAAAAGGGGGGGAGGGGGGATGAACTATCTCAGGCATTTTAGGGCCGGAATGGGACTGAGAGCTTTCGGGCGGTTTCGGCCGTAACTGAAACGAAAGAGTTAAAGTGAAAATTAAGCTATTTTAACGCGAAAAAAGGCTGGAAATGCAGAAAATTGATATTTTATCAACTTACTAAGCCTCTTTGAAAGAATTTACACAAAAATAAATTTAATTAATATTTACAATTTCGTAACAATACGCATTGATAAATTGCTAATGTAGTTAGGTATAGCTATGATTCAACAGAAAATTTAAAAACATGGTTTATAAAAGTTTTTTATCTTATAATTATTTTAAATGATTTTTCAAAGGAAAAATAAAAATTATCCAAGTGTGGCTTTACTTTTCTGTCCCTTAGTGCAAGTTTTACACTCAACAAAATCAAGGCAGGTCGTGCGGTGAATTATAACATTTCTACCAATTTACAGTTTAATCAAAAGAAGCGTTTAGACACTATTGGACTAAATTTCATTTCATAGGCCATAATGATAAAGAACTTTCCATTGGCTCCCTTTAAAAAGTATTATAAGTTTTAGACTCGTCAAAATTTACACAAGTTATGTGACGAGGACTTATAACCTATCTATAATTTTTGAGCTCAATCGAATGGAGTATTTAGAATACGTTATATAGATACGCAATTACACACACACACACAACGCCATAATAATAAGAATGATGAATTAGGAGACCCAAAATGTATAAATTCATCAAAATCTCATAGTCGAGTTTTTCCATAATTATATCCCGCCCCCCTCGAAAAAAAAAAAAAAAAAAAAAAGATTAAACAGCCAGTTTGTTTTTACGGTATTGGACAAAGTCAGAAATATTCATATAACAAAATTTCCCTCGAGAGTTTCGCGCCGGCCTCGTAATTGGAAGATTGCGGGTTCGGTACTCGAGCCGGCCAAAGACCGTCGTGTACACTAATGGTGGCTGGTGCACGTAAAATCTGTCGTGGCCGCAATGTCCTCCATGTTCCCATAAAAAAATATACCTCTGGGGGTCACCGAGGCGGGAGAGCCATCCCTTCCGTGGAGGATCAAAATTGTGATGGCATGTCTCCGGACCACCTCTAGGGGTGTGTTCCAGACCGTCGCCAATTGCCCATCTGCGCAGCACTAGTGCGACGTAAAAACCCAACCAACCAACCCTCGAGAGTTTCGTCACTTCCGCAAGGGTTGGGGTTCGAGGCCTCCACGAATTCACAATTTTGATGATAATGGTTGTTCATCGCTGTTATAAATAAACAATTAAATTTTCCCAGTGATTAATGCGAAAATAATTTCGATAATGTATTGTTGTGGGAGATATTGCCCTATTTTGCAATGTTTTGAAAATATTTAGTTTTGAATAACTTACAAAGTTTTTAAAATATAATATTGATATTCAATTATGTTTATGTTAATATTGTAAAACTAGTCCTATTTTTTTAACAATGTGAACTTTCCTCATAACGCAAGTTCAAGTGAATTTTTTCTCTATACTGTAATATTCAGGACATCGAATTTCGATAACTTACAAAGTTTTCAAAAAAGAATATTAAATTTCTATAGTATTTTGGCCAGTAATTCAATAGTGTTCATTAAATGATAATTAAAACTGGTCCGACTCCTTTACTATCATTCATTATTCAGATAATATCTACACACATACTAATGAATTAGCTAATTAGCTAACTTACAGGTGAACATCACAGCAATATTCTTTAACTACATTTCTTGCGACCATGGAAGCCGCTGTGTCAAAATAGGGGTGATAATCTTCTTGTTGAGAGAAAATAAGCGACAAGGGAGAGCCAAATGAGTGGATGTTTACAAAATACCAACCTGTCAGTTAATTTGGCACCCCTCCAATCCTTTAGACTCGTTCTCACTGCTAGTCTTAGGAAACGTGATTGTCGGATATTGTTGTTTTCGGATATCTCACACCTCAAAACGTGTAAAAACGTAGAGAAAAAAAAAAGGTATGATAAGAAACTTAAAAAAGAAAAAAAAAAAAAAAAAAGAGAGAGAGAGAGAGAGAGGAAATTTTTGTACTCCTGGATCTTAATTGCTTATATCATTGTGTTCTATGATTGCGCATTTGAGAGAGCATTTATCCCAGTTGAAAACAATGCGCAGTCTATAAAATACTTGCCTTTAACTTACATAAATAATTACAAGATAAAAAGAACTTTTTATATACCACGTTTTTAAATTTTCTGTTGAATCATTTAAACTTGACATTTCTATGTATTATTAAATATATTAATATAGAATTATTGATGAATTATTCCACCAACTTGAAAGAAAATTATCAAATGCGTAATAAAGAAAGCAAATACAGTAAGACCCCGCTTAACGCGGGGGATACGCTCCATCAAAGTAGAGCGTAATGCGAAACAGCGCGCGCACAATTTCAGGGAATCCCCGTACTGCTGCGAGCAATTTCGGGGAATCCACAGGGGAAATAAAAGAGCGCTAAACGGAAACAGCGCTAAATGAAACAGCGTTAAGCGGGGTCTTACTGTATAAGAAATTTTCAAACATTTATTGATTGAACAAAAGTATTTTAAAAGAATGCACTCTCATCGTGTTCTGAGCTATTCTAAAAGTTTCAAATGTCGAGCTGGTCGGGAAGTAAGTTAAAAATCGATTGCAAGATTTATACTGGACAAACAAACAAGAAAGAGTATTAATAAAAATGTGGTAAAATATTAGCATTTCTCCACGAAATCCATTGTTTTCCGCATGTAAACTCTGTTATCGCACATCATTAAGAAAATATATTTCTGATGCGTCAAGGCTTAACACATAAAATCTCAGTTTAATTAGACTCCCTGAGGTTCTTAAAAGGAACTGTCTTTGTAGATAATGTCTTACTAACCGATAAAATATAGATTATAGAGTAGGTGATTATATGACCACATCACGAAGTTTCATGGTAATTAGCTTCTGATGTGAAATTCTATTTATTCAGGTTTTAGATTTATGCAAATCCTTCTCCATACCTGAACTGATATTAGAGGTTGAAAAAAGCTTTCCTTTTCCTTTCTTTCTTCTTTTTACTTACGTAAGGAAAGAATTGTAATCATGTCAAATATCTGACTTTGAGATTTTTGTGTTTCTCTACGTTTTCAGATCACCTGAGTTCATTTTTGCTATTTTTATGATGATGTATGTATGTGTATGTATATGTATGTATGTGAGTGAACACGATAGCGCTTGAACGCTTTGTTCAAATAAGCTGAAATTTGGTACATATGTTGTATGTTACCATAGCACTACCTCTATAGATTTCGGTGAATTTAGCACTTATAATTTTTTTTACAGGGACAGAAAGAAAAATTGTTTATCATTATGGCATATGGGACCAAATTTTTCAAAGTGCGATTGCGTTTAAACACCTTATTCGATTGAGCTGAAAATTTATACACATATTATAGATTACCATCGCACGAATTATACAGATTTTGGTGAATTTGCCTTACATATTTTTACAGGGACGCAACGAAAAATTATAGGGGAGACTGGGGCACAGTGGACCTAGGGGTACAGTGGACCACCCCTATTTAAATCTCTTAATATTTAACTCTTATAGTTTATATTGAGACTCATAGATGGAAGCATGGTACTACTTCTATACGTCCAAGAAAAACCCATGGTAAATGCTATGGTAGCCATTTTATACAACTTTTATGTTTTGAGCTGCTCAAATTAATTTTTCAAGTTTGAAGTTTTTTTTAATTTTATCAGGACAGAACTATTGACTACAAGTACTGGATAGTTTTTAAGAAAGGCTAAGATATTGTTGTTTTTAAATTTATAAAAATTATTAGCATATTTATAGTCTATATAGAATTTTAATATTATTATTTGTTTTGTTTGGCCATGGGGCACAGTGGACCACCTTCCAAATGGGCCTAAAACTCCAAATTATATTTAATACATTATTTATTTTAGTTGAATTTACATATACAAATATAATGTGACTCAAAATAATTAATAAAAAAATAATAATCTTAATATTATAATAAAACAAATTTCTGAAAAGGGAAAATAGTTGAATAGTAGCATAATAATTATGAATACCTAAATTTAATAACTATTTGAATTGTTTAATATAAAAAAAAATAAATAAAATGATTATGTGATATAATAAATAGTAGGTTATATAAATTTATTGACCGAGATTTTTACTGTCCTGACAACATATCCCAAGCTGGTTAAATTTAAATAAAAAATTACTCCAGTTATCGTGTTCATAACTTAACATGGGAAAAGCGTTATACATACACACATATATATATATATGCAAACTTTTGAATGGAGGGTATGTTTTGGGTTCTAGGGGTCATGATCGGTGAAGATATGAAAAAATTTTTCAGAAGTCGCGTCATGAGAACCATTGCAATAGGTAGATCTCCTATAAGGAAGCTACCTAATTACGCAATGGGGGAAATATACTCCAACCCCCAATTGTATTTTCCACTTTTGCTTATTTAACTACTTGTATTACTTTAATTTATTCGCACAATAGTTCATTACTTTATGTTCGTAAAGTCAAGTGGAGTCACTCCAGATTTTTTTTCCCCTTTCGCTTTAAATATTTGTCCTTTTTACACAAAGAATTTTTTACTTTCTCTTATATAGTAGAGAAAGTATTGTTTTGGGGTCAAATTTTGAAAATCCAAATTTTGTTATAGTTACACGTTTTGAAGTTCACTGAATCCGAAAACCATGTTTTTAGCGGTTAGTTTGTGTGTGTGTGTGTGTGTGTCTGTTATCAGCATATCTCAAAATAGTAGCAGAAAGTTCAATCTCGGTATATTGAATATGCATCACATAGGAATGCTACACTAAACTTTTCGTAGAGTTCAAACAAATGGTTCGTGTACAGGGATATCCTAGAGAATTCAAATACATTACGTTTATGGGGGAAATTACGGTTAAGTACAGTTTAACAACTATAGGCTGCACTAAACAAAATGAAATCTTATATATATTATAAATGTGAATGTCCGTTTATTTGACTGAGTTTCACGCTAAAACTGCTCGATAGATTTCGATAAAATTTGTTATGGAGATAGCTTATACCCTAACTTAAAAAGTTGGCTACCTTTTATTCCGAAAAAAAAATTTGTTTATGCGATTTTTATGCCTAAAATAGCAATTTTGTAAGCTAATAATAGCAAAAAATTAGCCATTTAAATTTATCCATAATTTAATTGTTGCCAAAAAAAAAAAAAAAAACGAATTTATTTATTTTTTTCAACAGGAAAATAAATACATTTATTTAAACGTAAACGATAAAAAATTATAAAAAAAAAAATTATGCATCTCACAAAAATTGACGTCATTTTTAATTAAAAATTTCTTTTACACATTGATAAAGTGCTAATACGCAAGCGAAGTGATGACGTCACTGGCCGTTCGTGGATGCAAGAAAAATATTTCCTATGTTAAACGTCCATTGGATTTTTTGTAAAAATTATTAAAAATCCAGGAAAATTATTTCCCGATTTTAATCCCCATATTTAGGTATAGGTATGTATTAATTATCATGTCCATGCGTTAGATTAAGTTAATTTTGTTGTAAAATTGACAAAATTTGAATTTTTAATTTCAAAACTCTAGGGAAAAAAATGGCAAATTTCCATATTCGATTGAAGACACAATCATTTCATTTCAAAAGATGATATTTACACAATAAATATCCAACTAATATACTAATTAAAAGGAAAATGATAAATATTCTATCATAATTTGAAATCAAATTTGTTTTCAAATGTCTAAATAAAGTATCTGATATAAGATACTAACATGTTGCAGCGGAATAGATTTGATATCGGTCATCCTTAGCAGAAAAAAAAAATATCGACAAATTATTTGGCGAACATAATTTAATTCCTTTCAAAAATCATGGTTATTTTAACAACTTATATTAAGAGAGTAATAAATAATATGAAACAATATTTCGTACAATGCATATTACGAAAATATACATCTGGCATGCATATTTTCGTATTAAGTTTTTGATCACCAAATACAATAAGCGCCAAGTACGACAGAGTTTTGAAATTTAAAATTAAAATTTTGTCAATTTGACAGCAAAATAACTCAATCTAACGCATGCACATGATAACTAATCTATACTAATATTATAAATGCGAAAGTTTGGATGGATGTTTCTTACTCAATCACGCCACAACGGCTAAACGGATCTGGATGAAATTTTGTACAGAGATAGATAATAGTCTGGAATAAGACATTGGCTACTATTTATACAGGAAAAAATTTAAATTTTTAATTAATCTTCTATATAATATAAATATTTCTTCTATAATAAAACTTTAAAATAATTTATTTTAGTTTTTAAGCCAAAGTGTTAAGCCAAGTAGTGTTAAAGTGTTAAACCAAGTAGTCCATAAAATATATAAACAAATCTGTACATATAAAAGAGTAAACTCAATGATTCACTGACTCAACACTGCCATGACGATTCTGTGGGAAAGAGGGTCACAAATTTTAGTGACCAGGTCGGTTTTCGGAGCCTGACCCCCCAACTAAGTCGAAATTTTGCAAATACCCCCCGTTCCCCTTGGGTGGCAGAAGGCTGAACTCGGCTCCAAATTACTTAACGGTGAAGAAATTGTAGATGGAAAGGCCAGACTTGAGTACAAAAAAATTATTGTCTGCGATTTTGGAATTTTGGATTTTTAAGGGGGGGAGGGAAGGGAAAAGGTTTTGGAAGAAGGGTACTCAACACACGAGGAAATCGAACTGAACACACACTACAAAGGGATTTTATGAAATTCCACTTTACCGCCCTTTGGAGAATGGGGGGAAAGAATGGAATGTATTCATGCGTAACGCTCCACTAAATTATCTAAGGTTGGACATTTTTTACGTAAGGGACGATTATATGTATCTAACTCATAGTATGAAGAGATTTTGCGAAATTCCCTCCGTTAAAATATGATATTTTTTCCGAGGACATAAGATTACTGAATATCCATTGATTTCAAAAACTAATATGCTTTATTCCTACTTCACTTAGTATTGATTTTATGAGTTATTAAACAGATATGCTAAAAAACTCGACACGGCTAAAGGGTTAAGAACGGGGGGAGAGATTAAAAAAAAAAAGTTTTAAAGCATAGCTCAGCTTTAAATAATTTCATGATCTCAATTTTTTTATGTGTCGGTTAGGTATGTGTATGCAACATGCAATATAAAGTAATTTTGGAAATTTACATCCCCCCCCCCCCTTCGTCCTGGGGCGGACGGGGCAAAAACCACATTTTGAAGCATAAATCCGTCCAAATTACCTAAGAATGGCGAATTTTGGTGTGTGGGTGTTAATTAAGTGTGCGAAATATGCACTTTGATGAGATTTTGTAAAACTTTCAACTGTAACCGCGAGGGAGGGGGAGTAAAAAGCAGGTAAGGGACTGCCGAAGGCATTGGGCAACTTAAAATTAGATTTTGACGGATTTCAATGATTTCTTTTTTTTTTTTTTTTTTTTTTAATTAAGATATTTTATTATTATTAATGATATGCTGTTTTGGGGATTCATTTCAATATAATGACCAGCGAAGCGGGCACAGCCTGCTAGTATATATATATATATTACATGCGTGAAATCATTTATTGCGTAGATTGTACTATAAAAGTCATTCACCATTCGTTTACAGGGCTACTCAAAGTATTTTGGATATATTGATTGAGGCCCCAGACAGCACATCGCCTCCCCATGATATCTTCAAGATGTCTTCTGGATGAAAAGACATCCCAGAAACGTCCTTATGATGTACTGTGGATAAGTTAAGCCTAACTGTGCTGTTACGGGCTATACTTGGAAATTGCTAGAAGTGTAATTTATTTTGTGTTAGACGTTTTTCAAGTGGGACTAAATTTAAGTACACAATAATGTTTATGCTGCATATTGTTTATAGACAATATACAGGGCTACCCAAAATTAAGCTAATTTTTTTTTTTTTCGATTGAACGTAATTGACGAGAGTGCTTTGCAGCATTACGCTATGTCGATGCTCAGGAACGGAAATTAGTTTTTCATGCCCATGCTGTAAACAAAGTATATTTTGAAGCTGTGTTTTCATTTCTGGTTTTTTGTATAATATTACGTTTTGAGGCTCCTTGAATACAAAGTCCAATATTTAGCGGTTGGTCTGTATGTATATCTGTTATCACCATAACTTAAAAACAAATAAAGACAGAAAATTCAGATTTGGTATTTTGAAGGTTGCCACTTAAAAATTTGACCAAGATTGGCAAGATTGAAGGCATATTAATAACTAATAATAACAGGAGACTTGGCGTTGGAATATTAAAACCCGAATAAATTACTACGTCAGAAACGCCAAAGAAAAATATTGGAAATGCATACAGCTGTTTCGGCAGCCTTAAGCGTGCCGTCTTCAGTGTTCCTCAGATTCAGAATCCTTTTTGCACTGAAGACGGCACGCTTAAGGCTGCCGAAACAGCTGTATGCAGTTCAATATTTTTCTTTGGCGTTTCTGACGTAGTAATTTATTCGGGTTTTCATATTAATATCTGTCTTGACTTTTCCTTTTAAATAAATGTAGGCACTATAATTGAACAGGGAGTTGAAAGGGGTGAAACCCCCTCACACAGAATTACATGTCAAATAAAACTGTTCCTAAACCTATTTTAGATTATTTTAAAAGTACATTGAACTTTATTATCTTACCTTATTAATCTTAAAACTTAATATGCTACCTGTCTTTGTAGTATTAAAATGCAGGGTAAGAGGAAGTCGTGTGAATGGCCCACCAGATTATTATTATTATTTTGTTTTTTAATTTATGTCTAGTTATTGTAATATGAGTCTTAGTTATTTAGTTATTTATACTGTAAAAATTTTTAATATAAAACATAAAATTGGTGAACCATGTAGAATGGATTTTTAATAACTGCTAATAGTCGACAGTAATTAATATAATTAAATGTAAGTGGAGACACTTTGTGCTGGAATATTAAAAAAAAATATAAAAACAACATTGAAAGGCACAAATGAAAGAAAAATGTGTAAACTATACGGGCGGTTTCGGAACTCCTTTTTTCCTACCTCAGTATTGATGACGAATGAATTTGAATATGATAAAAAGATCTCAAGTCGATAATTTAGTTATAGATTAAGTCGATAGTTTAGTTTTAAGTAGTCCAGTAAGAATTTAATTAATAGTTGTTTACCATTAAAGCTATAAAAAAAGCTTTCACAATATTTACTTATATATATATATAAAGAAGAAGAATTCTCCTTTTTGACAATCACTGTAAAAAAATCTAAATGGCAACTCCAATTAGGAAACAATTTTTAAAGTAACATATAATAATAATAATAATTAATAAAACCTGATAAAAATCAGATGACAGCTTCTTTTTAAAAGATGGCATGGGTTGAGGGATGCCTCTCTATCGTCATATTTTAACTATTGGAGTTCATTAGAACTTGACTTAAAGCTTAAACTATATTACGCACAATCATGAAAATTCTGGCCTAAGCCGGATTCAGGATGTTTGTTAAATGAACATGTGGTTTTTCACTCAGATGCTCCTCATATTTGAATTGAGTTGAGTAGGTTTTACGTCTCACTAGATTTAAGTACTGGTTTAATAGAATTATTCCTAGTGCAGATTTGGGCGCATGCTATCACAATTTCGATACTCTGTTTGAGGAAGATTTTAGATTTGAAAAGCCAGAAATAGAATAGCGTATCTGTGTAAATGACGTAGGCAAAGATAACCAGTCTGTATGTAGCGAATGATCAATGAATTGAAAACGTTTACATTTGGAACAGAAGGGTTCCCTCTGTTTAGACGAACAAGCATAAATCAGTATTTGCTTGGTGTTACTGTAACATTTTACTTATGTTTCACCTTATTAACTATATTTGATTTACACAAAAATCATTATAAGTTCTTACTTATTATTATTAGTATTATTAAAGAAACTGACGAAATGGAATAAAATTCAAGGAATGTTATGTATGTAACCTTATGTATTTTATGTGTTTTATTACTCTTCAGATAATAATTATCATCATCATCATCATCATATCTATATTAATAAAATCAGAGTTTTGTCTGTAAATTTGTCGGAATCAAAAAATTTTGCGATATCTTCACGTTTCACACCCCATGAAAGCCGAAAATGACTTCAGAAAATTTTGCCTGTGTGTGTGTGTGTGTGTGTGTGTCTGTGTGTATGTCATCGTGTCCGAATGTCGCTTTTTTTGTCCGGGCATCACTCGAGAACGGCTGGACGGAATTCAACGACGCTTGGCAGGAATTTAGGTCTTCACCCAACTTAAAATTATATCTATCAACTTTTCAGAAATTCCCCCCCGTTCACCCCCTGGGGGGGTAAAAGACTAAAACACGTTTGTCCGGGCATCACTCGAGAACGGCTGGACGGAATTCAACGACGCTTGGCAGGAATTCAGGTCTTCCCCCAACTTGAAATTATATCTATCAACTTTTCGGAAATTCCCCCCCGTTCCCCCCTAGGGGGTAAAAGACTAAAACACGTTTGTCCGGGCATCACTCGAGAACCGCTGGACGGAATTCAACGGCGCTTGGCAGAAACTTAGGTCTTCACCCAACTTGAAATTATATATATAGAAATTTTCAAAATTATAATTAGTGTTTAAATTGTGGGTAAAAAACGCCTGCGCATGCGCCATAAATATCTTTTCACTAAAATGCTTTGAATGAAAAAATGAAATATAAAAAGAAATTTTTAAGTTAAAGACTTTTGTATTCGCGTGATTTTCACTACAAATTATGAAAAGATTGAAATGAAGTGTTGCCATCTAAGTTTCATACTTTAGTTAATTTTAAAAAATCTAATTGTCGTATCGAAAAACTGTTTACACCCCAGGATTCAGAAAAATCACCTCTTTCATTTGGTACTGAATTTGAAACGATTGGTCCGATATTTCTAATTTATTTTTCCCTTTATCCGTTTTTCCGTTGCCACTTAAATTTCATACTTTAGTTATTTTATAAAAATCTAATTGTCGCATCGAAAAACTGTTTGAACCCCTGTATTCAGCAAAATCGCCGCTTTCATTCGGTATCAAATTTATAAATATAGGTCTGATATTTCTAATTTATTTTACCCTTTTTCCGTTTTCAACCCAGATTCGATATGGAACAGCTTTAGTATTGGATCCCTTTGGCAAAATTTGAAATTCGGTACCGAAGTAGCTCGGACGTTTCTCGCCAAGATCTTTATTTGCACAATTGAGATAGCCAATTTAGTTCATCGCAAAAATGGCTTAAAATATTTAAAGTCACCAAAGGGTTCCGATACTTAAGCTGTGCTTTTTGTATTTATTAGTGCTAGAGGCCTATTTCAGTCGGTACAGTTATCGAATTTTTATAGGTCACTCTTAATTAGTGCTAGAGGCCTATTTCAGTCGGTTTATTGAATGGGGATTTATTGAATGAAGTCCCCCCAAGGCACAACTTTGACATGAGTCCCCCCCCCAGGCCCAACTTTGACATGACTCCCCACCCAAGGTACCCCTATTTCAGTCGGTACAGCGTTGTCGAATTTTTATAATACACTCTTAATAGTGCTAAGGGCCTATTTCAGTCGGTTTATTGAATGTGGATTTACTGAATGAAGTCCCCCCAAGGCACAACTTTGACATGAGTCCCCCCCCAAGGTACCCCTATTTCAGTCGGTACAGCGTTGTCGAATTTTTATAATACACTCTTAAAAGCGCTAAGGGCCTATTTCAGTCGGTTTATTGAATGGGGATTTATTGAATGAAGTCCCCCCAAAGCACAACTTCGACATGAGTCCCCCACAAGGTACCCCTATTTCAGTCGGTACAGCGTTGTCGAATTTTTATAATACGCTCTTAATAGTGCTAAGAGCCTATTTCAGTCGGTTTATTGAATGGGGATTTATTGAATGAAGTCCCCCCAAGGCACAACTTTGACATAAGTCCCCCCAGGCCCAACTTTGACATGAGTCCCCCCCAAGGTACAACTTTGACATGAGTCCCCCCCTAGGCCCAACTTTGACATGAGTCCCCCTAAGGCCCAACTTTGACATGAGTCCCCCCCAAGGTACAACTTTGACATGAGTCCCCCCCAAAGGCACACCTTTGACATGAGTCGCCCCCAAGGTACAACTTTGACATGAGTTCCCCCACCAAGGCACACCTTTGACATGAGTCCCACCAAGGCACACCTCCCCCTCATTGGGAAAAAGAGAAAAAACGTTGTTTTGCGGCTATAAGACAGTTTGGACTTCCAACGTTATTTGTTACAATATCTGCAGCTGAAACACATTGGTTTGATTTAATGAAAACTTTATCATGGAATTTAGATCGTCACGAATTAACTAAAGAAGAATTTGTCGATATTAACAAGTTTAGCTGTAGGCCTCTGGCACTAAATTAAAATCTTTCAATGTCAGATTTTCATGTTTTAAATAATGAAATAATGTCGTGTCTGTATAATTTTTATTTATAATTTTTTTTTTCTATAATACTGTCTATTAAAGACTTCTGTGGTCACGAAATTTGGTGCGTAAATTATTTGTATGCATCCGGCACTTATTGTAACTGCATTTCACGAAATTCGAAATTCCCCCCCCCCCCTTCTCGGAGTCGGATGGCAATAAACATGTGTAAAAACATGTTTTTCCGTTTGAATTCGCTTTGAATTATCTTAGAATGGAGAATTTTGGTGTGTGGATATTGATTAAGTGTACGCATTATGTACATTAGTGGGATTTTGCAAAACTTTGAACTCACCCGCTGAGGGTGGGGAAGTAAGAAGTGGGTAAGTTGTGCCGAAGACAGTGGGGACACAGACTCCTAACATTGGTAGCGAGAAAGCCTCTACCAATCACAGCGAGAACTTAGGTTATTAATAAAAATATGGCATTTTGACAAATCATTTAAGTTTAACGTCCAGCGAAGCGGGCAAAGCCTGCTAGTATATATATATATAACAGAAAATTTAAATTGTGCGTCATATTTTCAAAACACCTCAGTTGCAGATTTTTGTGTTCACTAAAAATATATTCATCTTTTAGAAAGAATTTTTATCTATCTTTTATTATTATTATTATTTATTATAAATTTGATAATTTCTGAAAATATTAGTCTTTTACTTAAATATGCTATGCTTACGCAGGTAATAAATTATTACGAGTTATCCGAAATTTATATACCACTATTTTTACTTTCGGAACATATATATATGTAAGGAAAGTATTGTAATCATTTAAAAAATCTGAATTTGGGATTTTGGTGTTTCTATGCATTTTCAGGTCCCCTGAGCTCATTTTTTCCATTTTTACGATTATTTATGTATGTATGCACGTGTTTGTGTGTGTGTGTATGCGAGTGAACACGATAGCGCCTAAACGCTTTGTTCAAATGAGCTTAAAGTTGGTACATATGTTGTAGGTCACCATAGCACGGACTCTATTGATTTTGGTGAGTCTAGGACTTACAGTGTTTTTACAGGGACTCAAAGAAAAATTATTTATCATTGTGGCCTATAGGCCCCATTTCTTTAAAGTGCGATAGCATCTGAACGCCTTATTCTATTGAGCTGAAAACTTATACACATATTATAGATTACCGTCGCACAAACTGTATAACTTTTGATAAATCTAGATCTTATAGTTTTTTTTATTGGGATACAAAGTGAATTCGTTATTATTGTGTCTATGAGCCAAACATTTTTAAAGTGCGATAGCATCTAAATGCATATTTGATTGAGAAAAAAATTATACACATGTTATAGGCCATAGTCACATAAACTGTATAGATTTTGGTGACTATAGCATGTGTAGTGTTTTTACAGGGACACAAAGAAGAATTCTTTATCATTATGGCCTATGAGCTCAAAATGTTTAAATTACGATAGCGTCTAAATGCCTTATTCATATGAGCTGAAAATTTACGTATATGTTATAGGCCACCATCGCACGAACTTTATAGATTTTGGTGAATTTAACACTCATAGAATTTTACAGGGACACGGCAAAAAATTCATTATCATTATTATCTATAGGTAGAAATTATTTGAAGTGAAATAAGTAAAATTGAACAATAAACTACATGAAGGAAATTACTTAAACACCCTATTATAATTTTCACTTTTACTTTTTTACCAACTTCTCTTACTTTAATTTGTCTATACAGCTGTTAATTATTTAATGTTTGGAAAGTCGAGTGGGGGCACTCCAGATTTTTTATAATGTTGTTTTGTAATGCTTGTTTGTGGCTAAATAAGACGAAGAATTACTATACGTAAAAAAGAGATTTTTTAGTTCTAGAGTTTTATATTCACATTTCTTATATATTCACAGAAGATTTCCCTTTTTAATAATACAGTCGGTAACAAAAGTGTTCGAACACTAGCAAAAATTCCTGTGTAAAAAAAGTACACATCATACGGTTTTGTTAAATAAATCCTTATCGAATCATGTTCTTATACTGACTAAGAACAGGATTCGACAAGGATTTTTTTAACAAAACAGTATTAAGTGTACTTTTTTTACATAGGAATTTTTGCTAGTGTTCGGACACTTTTGTTACCGACTGTACTAGCAGGCTTTGCTCGCTTCGCTGGGCACTATTTAAATGATTTCTTTGTAATTGAATATATTTCGTTTGGCGACTATTTTCGTCACAGCTTTAGTATGGGACCTCCTTGGCAATATCAAACATTTTTTGAACTTCTCGAATCTGTACAACAAAACTATTATTAAAACAAATATTTTCGAAAACAGTCCAATAGCAGCTGTTAATTCTTTGAATATTCTGGAAACAGTTGAAGCTGTTACTGGTACAGTATAAGTCATTATTGTTCTGGGACAGTGCAAAAAATAGTCACTTGTTCCACAGAAGTAAAGAAAATAACATCAAATACTCCAGAGCAAAAATTTTCGTTCACTCACGAAAAATGTCCAGTCGCTTAGAGCTCAATCCCTAAAGTGCAATCACTCAGAATAGGTCTCTGAATAACCCTGAATCGCAGTGACTACATACTCTTTCGCAAAAATCAACTCATTCCTATTTATATCATTTGGCGATGGGGCTTGGCAATGACTCCATCGAAAATCCCTTGGTAAGCTCAAGGTCTATGTTCCCGTGTGTCGGAGAGCTTCGAAACTTCAGCAACCTCGGCTTATATATTCACAGAAGATTTACCTTTTTAATAGTATAATTATTGTAATGTAAGTCTTTTTCATTTACTTAATTATACTATACTTATTTTTGACATAAAAAACGAAATTCGGAGGAAACTACAGACAACTCTAAACATTTAGGCTAATAAGAGCGACCTGAGTTCGAAAATGGCACATTGAAGAGAAATAAAGGAGTAAAAATGCTCAAAAATGAGTAAAATTGTGTCAAATTAGAGGAGGTCACATTATTAAAATTATTCCAAAGCAAATATACTCAAATTCAAAACTTCTTAGGGTGAACAGAACATCTCTATAATACCCCAGAATGCCTCAGTGATAATGTGTGCGATATGGGATACAGCCTTTGTAAGCGAGACTACTAAAATATGTAGAAAAAAAATTCGATTTAGTTTTCTTTTTAGCTTGTATTCCAGATCGATAATTTTTTTTTCTTAATTTTTTTTCTTATTATTCTAGCTGTTCAAGACAATAAATAAATAAATAAATAAAAAACAAAAAACATGGAGTACGAAGTAGTAATAAGTGGAATGTCTGGAAGATTTCCGGAGTCTGACTCTGTTCAAGAATTTTGTGACAATTTGTTTAACAAAGTTGATATGGTTACAGAAGACGACAGGAGATGGGAACCAGGTAATATAGATTTATCTAATAAATTCTAATTTTGATTACTGTACAGATAATTACTTCTTTAAATGTGGAACCTTGCATGCTTATTTGCAAATTCCGCTTATTATTGCATGTTTGCTTATCTACTTTTGATTTGTGTGAAATTAAAAGAGCAATGTTAATCTTGTTAAAACAAACATTTGTTGTATTTCTCCTAACTCGAATATTTGTTATGTTTCTTGTAATTAGCCATTGAATGCCTAAATTACGTATTTGGGACTGTTGACAAAATTTCTTCTTTAATAATAAGAAATTAATATATATTTATTATATATATATGTATGTATATACTTGGCAACCATCTCATTATGAAGCATAAAATTTTTAGTACCCACCATTTTTCTTCACACCAGTCATTTTCTAGAGTAATTTTATTCTTATTTAATCGTAACAACAGTTAAAGAGAATTATTCTAAAAATAAAGCGGCGTAGACAGGGGTCGTACTCTCCACCCTTTTTTCAGGACACTCAAAAAGATGATAAATTTCCACCTTCTATGCCACCACTACTTTCATGCAAAAATATTTCTGTATATATTTACAGTAATGTGCCATGATTATACAGGGTAGACATTATTGCATTAAAAAAGTGGTAGTAATAAATTAAAAAATCTTCCATTCATGAGAGTGTCTTGAAAAAAGGGCGGAGAGTACGACCCCTGCGTAGAGAAAAGGGTGTTCTTTTTAAGTGGCATTAACAATTTTACGCTTATTAATGAGATGGTGCAGGTATATATACAGGTAGGGCGATTCCAAGGTCATGGGATAAACGAGAAGAGGTAGAGAACATCACAAGGATTCAGAATTGTACAGAAACCCATGTCCACAAACGTCATTTTAACCCTTTAAGAACTGGATGTTTTGGACTGCTGTATACTACTAACTCCACCTACTATGTAAATTTTGTAAATTTTAAAATCTTGCATGCTTCATTACTTTGGAAAATCATACACAATGTTTGTATTATTGCAATCACTGTTATACAATACAACGATAAAAACATAATTTATTTATTTATATAAAACTTAGCGTACCCTTTTTCTTAAAAATGCAACACTTCCGAGAGTCAGTGTTGTCAGATTGGGGCCTTTTTTTATTCAACTATCACCAATACTTTTGGGAAGTGATATTTGATATACATAATAGGCGATTTATGTTCGAAGTGATTAGACAACTATTATTACAATGAAAATTTAGTGGTGGATATTGAATAAAAAAAGTCCCCAATCTGACAACACTGCGGAGAGTCACGCCCGTAGCCATGTGAAAATAACCTGGTTCTTAAAGGGTTAAAATGACGTTTGAAGACATCGATTCCTATACAATTCTGAATCCTTGTGGTGTTTTCTACCTTCCCTCCAGTGTGTCCCATGACCTCGGAATCACCCTGTATATAATATATATAATCTTTGACTACGCTTAATCTTTGATAATATAGTTGTGTACTTTCCTACTTGATTAATACATAACTTTGTATAATCTATAAGTCAAAAGTTTTGCTTACTACATGGTTTCTAGCTCTGGAGATCCCATAATATTTCAAAAACAATTAGCTGTATCAGATTAAAAGTTAGTATTTTCAGAACTCGCTTAATAATTGATTGTAAAGTTTGAAATTAATATTATATTTTTAGTTATAATAAAAAAGTATGTATCGATAATACGCAAACGAGGAAATCATGAGGTGTCCATACATCGAGTAGTGATAGAAGTAGAGTACGGATTCTCCATACTGACTACTATGGAGAAAAATTCCGCGAACATCTCTGTGTTTTTTGTGCCTTCTTTTGGCGATAATCGCTCTCCTGCCAATTGGTTCTTGAGATTTTGCATGGTTTATTACTTTTATCACCAAAATTCCAAAGAAAAGTCAAACCATAGCCTCCTAAACTAGATACCTTCCGCGTGGCTCGGAAACTTGGCGGTAGACAGCGTCACCTGGTACAGATTGCGCAACTTTTTTATTTAACAGCCATCAAAAATTTTTAAAAGTGGGATTTGATATACATAAAAGGCGAATACAATCGAAGAAACATCGATTATAGATATCATATATAACTTCTTAAAATTATATGTGACAGTTGAATAAAAAAGTGCGCAATCGGTACCAGGTGGTGCTGTCTAACACTTGAACTGTTGCCAAGTTTACGAGCCACGCGGGAGGCATCTAGTTTAGGAGGATATGGTCAAACACAACACCTTTCAATCAATAACAAGGATTAGATTACTTGATTTTCGTTTCAGCTAGTGTACAGTCGGTAACAAAAGTATCCGAACACTAGAAAAAATTCCTATATAAAAAAAGTACAGTTAATACTGTTTTGTTAAATAAATCCTTGTCGAATCATGTTCTTAGTCAGTCTAAGAACATGATTCGAGAAGGATTTATTTAACAAAACAGTGTTAACTCTACTTTTTTTATATAGGAATTTTTGCTAGTGTTCGGATACTTTTGTTACCGACTGTAGGTTGTGAGTAATATAAAGAAGAGTTGGCATACAGTATACAGTATATGGCATACGGTAGCCATATAGCAGTTGGCATACGGTATTAGTATATGCTAACTAAATGAAGTTAATTACTGTCTACTTAAGATGGCTGCCGCAATGGCAGCGGTACCGCAGGAGTCATACTGAGTCCACCAAAGTATTAGCTGGCTTAATGTATTGTTTAATGGCTTTTGCGGTTACGATTTTAGCTTTATGTTTTTTCGACCATGTCATATCCCCTTATATAATTTCTGTGAGTTTCTAGCTACACGTGACAATTTGTTAGTTGTCAGTCACAGTAACGATCAAATTGCAATATTTTCGAGACTTTATACCCTTATCGAGGCCATAAGTTAAGAATAAAACTTGAAGGTAATAAACGTGAAAGTAAGGATATAAGTGAAGGTAATAAAACTGTCCAAGCTGGTTTTATTACCTAATAGAGGATACTAATAGGTAATTATTTGCTCTACAACGCAGTTTTGTTAGAATGAACAAATTATTTTTTCCAAGAATGACTAGGCCAGAAATAATAAGTTTGTCTTTTTGCATAATGCACCAGTTCTTTACCAGTAAGCAAATCTGGTCGATTTCTAACCGACTAATGTCCACCTATGCCAACTACTTTTTTTACTTTCTTTTATATTCAATAGAAGAAAAGTATTGGTTTCGTAAAAATTTTCGAACTCGGATTTTTGATGGATTTACAAGTTTTGAGAGATGTTGAACACGATTTGACCATTTTTAGAAAACGTTTGTCTGTATGTCTGCCTGTGTGTGTGTGTGACAAATTTTTATGGCAACTGTATCTCAGGAACTACTCCACAGAATTACATACGAATTGGTATGTAGTTACATCTTGACAGAATTTATACTGACAGTTCCTGACAGAACAGCGTTGGCATACCACTTATTCTAAATTTTTAACATAGTGGTATAGGACAAAATTTTGTATAAATGTGCATAAAGATTATTATTTTTTAGTAATCATTATGAAATTTACAAGATTTATTTATAATTGATACAAATGGGGAAAAAATGTATATGTAAGGGCATCACCTCCCCACCTGGGGGGGAAGTCCCCCTCGAGGGGAGTAAATTTTCTTATGGGTATTTTTCAAAAGTGCTTGTCAGTACCTTTAAAATGAATAGTTGAACCAACGATCTGCGATAATTTAAAATAAATGTATCGAATTTTTTTTTCTTTAATGTAATATCGAGAATAAAATGCACTTATTTTTGGATATTTAGTGTTACTAGTATCGCCCAGTGGTCGAAACTCGATCATTTTTTTTTTTTTTTTTTTTTTTTTTGCAAAGCGAGGCAAAGCAAAGTTATTGCCTTGTCCTAAACGGAATGCAATTGCAACACAGCTGCGACAATTGTTTGCCGATATTCACTCTAACTGAATCAGCAGAGTTTTACTTAATATAACTATTTCTCTCTGTAGATGTTAGCCTTTCCGGAAATGAGAGAAAATCGCAACGTGAAAACGCCCCTTGTTGTGTGATACAGCCCAGAAGCTAATAGGTACCATGTCAAACCAAGGCCCAACCAAGTATCAAATTCTGTTAAATTAATTCGATTGGTTCATAAAGTAGTGTTTGGACAAAAAGAAAAAAAAAAAGATTTTTTTCAAAAATGGTCAAATTGAGTTCGGGAAATTTCAAAACGTGTAACTTTATCGAAAACCGAACATCTAAAACTTTTCTGAATCTTATATTTTCTACTTATATATGCAGAGGAAAGAATAATAAATCCACTTTTTAAAAAATAAAAATAAGTAGTCAATAAAAAATAAAAATAAGTAGTCAATTTCACTTAATTAAAATGCAAGGAAATCTCAAAACGTGTAAATTCATCCAAAACCGAATTCAAAAGTTTTTATGTATCTTCTACTTGCTTCTACTACCCACAAAAGCTAGCAATAAAGACACTTTTTTTTTTTAAATAAGTAGCCAATTTCAGTTAATTGAAACGTAAAGAAATCTAAAAACATGTAAATTCAGCAAAAAACGGAAATTGGAATTTTTTCCGTATCGTCTACTTATACATGCAGCAGTTAGTAACAAATCCATTTTCCTTTCATTTAGTATATTAGTTGAATATTTATTGTTTAAATATCACCCTTTGAAATGAAATGTTTATGTTTACATTCGAAACTGGAAGTTTGCCATTTTTTTTTTCTGGAGTTTTGTGATTTTAAATTAAAGTTTTATCAATTTTACAGAAAAAATAACTCAATCGAACACATGTAGACAGTAACGTATATATAACTATACCCAAATATCGGAATTAAAATCGGCAGATAATTTCCGTTATTTGTTAATAATTTTTTACAAAAAATTCAATGGACGATTAACATAGAAAATCTTTTTCATGGCTCCATGGACAGACAGTGACGTCATCACTTCGCTTGCGTATAGTGATGCTACATTATACAAATTACTGTGTCTATGGTTTTATTTGAGCTTTATGAAATTCCCAGATTTAACGACTTTCTACTTTTAGGTATTTTTTAATGTAAAGGAATACGTGTATAAAAGGGAAAAATGGGGGAAAATGCATAAAAAATAAATGTATTTTTAAATACCTTCTTGACATCGTAAGGAAATAATATTTGTATTCGCACCTTCCGGCTAACCATACCTTCCGAATGATACCATTTTCAAACCTCTACTCTCATAATTAATATGTTAAAAAGGGACTACAAATTTTATGCTTGCCTATTAATATATAGAAGATATTACTTCTCTAATATGGAAATAGTACTGCATTATCATAGAAGATAATTTTATTAAATAACGATATTAATAAATTATTTTTCTGGGTATCATAGGAAATGTAGAAGAAAGTCATGTGATGGTCACAACATTCTAGTTTCTAATAGCCTTGTTGGATGTAAAATAAAAATTTTCTAACTGACCAAATTTGTCCAGACGGGTCGTATAAAATACGAGGCGTGATCAGAAAAAAAGGTTACAAGTCGAATAAAGAAATATTTATTAACAATAGACAGAAAATACAAAAGAGAATTAAGAGGCATGTGTGCCTATCACTTTTCGGCACAATCACTATTTAGGCATTTATCAGAACGCAGAACCAACTTGTTTAACCCGTCTTGGTAGAAATCAGGTCCCTGTCCATTGAGCCAGGTCTCGGCGGATGTTTTCACATCACTGTCTGTTAAGAACTGTGTGCCGGATAAGTGCTCCTTCAACTTTGGAAACAGGAAATAGTCACTGGGTGACAAATATGGGCTGTATGGGGTGACTCCAGATTTCCCAACTGAACCGTCGCACCAATTCCTGCGTTGCGTGAGCAGTATGGAGCCTAGCATTGTCATGCAGGAGGATGACAACTTCACTCAACATGCCCGGCCGTTTGCGTCGGATGCTTCGCGGACACATTCTTTGCCCATAAAAATCGAATCACGGCTTGCACTTCCAGACGAAACCAATTTTCTAAGCGTCTTGCCATTTCAATCGTCCTGAACCGTCTGGGAACTTTCACTACCTACCCGCACACCAGCTGTATGACAAGTAGCACCATCTGTCTCCACTCTGGGGAAGCGAAAGTTCTCCACAATATGTAGTTTTCAAATGCTGCAGATTGTAACCTTTTTTTCTGATCACCCCTCGTATTTAAAAATGTAACTTTCTGAAAAATTGACGAGAAGAAATATTTTTGAATGAGGTCTTTATTACATACCTTATTTTAAACTATTTTGCCATTTACATTGCCCACTTATCTCTAATAGATAAAGAATAGATCTGCGTTTCAACTTTGTGTACACTTTGGGACACTTTGTGTATATACATATATGTATATACATGGACACTTTGTGTATATACATGGGGCACTTTGTGTATATACATATACAATACATGTGCATATTGTAATTTTTGATAATGACATTTATATTTTTTTCGCTTTTATTGTTTGTATTTGTGCTCAGACTAATTTTAATATGATTGTATAGGACAAAACTTTGTATAAATGTGCATAAAGAGAATTATTTTTTAATAATCATTATGAAATTTACAATAATTACCTATTTATAACAGAGATAGTCAACTGGGGAAAAATCTATTTGAATGAAGACTTTTTTTTTACATAATAATATTATATATTTATTTCTAAAGGTCATTATGATTACTCTAATTAAGAAAACGTACTTTTTTCCAATATAGATATTTTGACTAAATATTAAAGAGATAAAAAAAAAAAATATGATTTAATAATTTTAATTATTAAATTCATGATAAATTTATTATTCATCTATTTCTTTCGTGCAAAATTAAAATATGAAAAGCAAACGACACTTACGAATATACACTAAGAGACAAAAAAAAAAAAAAAAAAACCGCACTTGGTTATAAGGAAAGCGCAGATGACGTCACGCTCAGGGCAAAACATTGGTATTTCCACCAATACCGATTGTCCTTTTGCCACTCGTGAGTGGGAAAGAATGATTAAAGGAGCGTTTGTTTGTAAACATGCCCTTTCCTTATTTATCTTTTCTCTTTCTGCAATCGCCAATTTTATCGTTTAAAAAGAGTTTTTTTGAACAGGTCTCATTACGTTGTTCTCCACGTACACTTTAGGACTGAGCCCAGTGTTAAAAACGAAATGCAATTGTCAGGAAAATTGTAATTTTAGAAAGTATTTCAAAAATGGTAAGGATAAGACAATTAACAATGAAAAAAGGATTAATTTTAGAATTAAAAAAAAAAAAAATATTTTAATACGTGAGACAGCAATATAATTAAATGTTAATGAAATATTTCTAAGATGGTTTTTAGAAAGATATAAAGTTTTTTGATTGTTTAAACAGGAAATTTGACTTTAGGCGGCCACGTTACTCATCCAAGTGAGATGGCCGCAAGTTAAAAAGCTGTTGCTAACAAAATTGGTTTGTATTACATTTAGAATATAAATGGGATTCAAAAAAAGTGTTCAGCAACTTAGTTTCTTTAACAGCAACCATTAAACAATGCAGGTTAAAGTAACAGAAAGTCTGAAAAAATTCCATCTTAGAGAAAAGAATTAGGAAAGCAAGACTTCAGAGAGCTAAAGAATTTAAAAAATTATTACTTAATTATTGGGCTGAAGTAGTTCTCTCGGATGAGATAAGTTTAACTCATTTCGAGCTAAAAAAAAACCAAAAAAAAAAAAAAAAAAAGACATGCAGATCTGATAACGAAAATGTGATCGACTTAATGAAAATCGCACTCTTAAAACAGTGACACGTTCTCCATACATTATGGTACGGAGATGCATAACTTTTGAAAGAGTCGGACAAATTTTCATGCTCACTGGACCGATTAACTTGAAATGAAACACCGTTATAAAAGTGGCTCCTGACCGACTATTTTGGAGTTATCGTAGATTTGTTTGCAAACAGCATTTCAAGATGGTAATGCACCTTGCTACTCGGCGTCTGTGGTACATTTATTCGATTGAAATTTTTATAATTACCTATCTATTCCCATCAGCACCTATATTTATGTAAGTAATCAAACCTTTTTTCACTTTAAGTTAAACCCCACGAAGAATATCGTAGAATTTCTTCTTTACCAGACATGGAAATAGACTTAATCTCAATCCGTTCGAAAATGTTTCGCCTATAAAAGATGAGGGAGAGGGAAGGGGATTTCAAATTTGCAGTCTGCTACTCTGCAAGGCTAGAAAAAATTATTTGTGATATTTGGTACCGTGAAATTTCTGAGATTTATATTAAAACACTGTATAATAATATGCCATTGCGCAGTAAAGGAGTAGTTCCATATAAAGGAATTAACCCAATGCAGAATACATATTTTTATTAAGTAATTGTTTAGATCTAACAAATAAATAGTTTTATTTCCTATGTTAAAATATAACTTGTTTATTTCACATAATAAATCATTATAGAATGCCAAGTATATGTTCATTATATTACGTTTAAAAAGAAGTTTTATGTAGATTTTTATTAAATACTTCGTAGAGTGTAATAAAGTGGATAACAAAATCGAAAATGTACATAGGTATTATTTCATGCCTTTGATATTATGCAAGCATCACAGTTTTATTTGTTTCAGCCATTAGTTTTAAAGTTATTGCAAATAAAAAAGGTATAAGTCAATTTTTCTGCAGTGCGATTTTTTTTTGTCCCTTAGTGTATATATATATATATTATTTTCATTTATTTTTTTATTTTTTATTTTTTTTCATAGAATGTTTTGTGGGAGACTTTTTTGCAGGGATGTTAGGTGTGATTTTTAATGGAATACCTGGAAATTTTCAACTGTTATATTGTGTAGTGTACACTGTCAAAAAAAAAAAAAAAAAAAAAAAAATCCTGTTTGCTGCAGTCGAAAATACGTTCTATCAACATAATTTTTCCGTTGATAGAACATATTTTCTGATTTACAGAAAATTTCTGGCAGCAAATTGCAGCAAAAAAAGACTTTTTTTTGACAGTGTAACTTCCTGAGTCAGCATCTTGTTACTAGAAATATACTTAAGCTAATGTACTACAGACGAGGCTCATGTATAACGAAATATAAATTTATTTGACTTAGTATTTGAAGAAAACGGCTACTTGGAACCCCTTAAATTTGTACGATTTGAATAAAGTGTGTTCCTTTCAATTATTCACGGTGTAGTGAAGTGGAAAAATCATATGTTTTCGATTAGCACTAAGCTTCAACAAAGGCAGCAGCGTTTCCAACTTTTATAATTTATTCACAACCATTTTTAGCCCCGCATTTTTTTCGCACCAGAAATTTAGTAGATTATTTCTCTTTAGTATGTGACAACGATTAAATAAGAAGAATATCATTTTTGAAAATTTCCGGTATGAAAAAGTGGCGGGGCTAAAAATGATTGCGAATAAATTATAAAAGTTGGGAACGCTGAAAGGCAGTCTCCTCTCAGCAATCTCCAACTATTCTCGAAGTCGATCGAGTTAACTTAATGACATAGAATTGACGTTTATTGTCAAAATATACAGGTTCGGGTTGGTTAGTTTTCGTTGTTGTTGAAACCAGTGCGGACATTAAATCAATCATTGCGTCTTCAGTAAAAACTGCTGGCATATTTAGAATGATATGATTAAATATGTTTTAATATAAGGCGTTCAAAATATAAATTACAATTGTTCTCCTACAGATAAGAACAAAGCATACTCACAAGATAATTGAGTTAAGGTTTCCAACAGTTGCAATTTCATTCCAATAGTTGCAACCGACGCTACGTAGAACAAGAAAAAAATATGTGTCAGACGGAAACTTACTCCAGTGTTGAAGTACGCCGAACAATGCATTTTTTGTGGTCAAAACGTTGAATGAATACAACTCGTACAGTCTAATACGTTTTAGCACGAGGAGCATGATTAATATTAAAACAAAATTAATATTAATCATGAAATATCGACAGCGTATTGGCTACATGCAATTACATCCAGCTATTGTGAAATGGTGCCAAAAATTCAAAGACTTAACAGATGCAGAAATTCAAAGGAAGGCCAACAACGATAAGCACAAAAAACATAGCGCGGGAGAAAAATATTTTTTTCTGCAATCGTAGAGTGAGCGTCAGTCGCACAGTAAAAGAAAAAAAATCTAAAAAATAGGTAAAAATTTGTGAGATATTTGGGTAAAGCAATGTTCTAAATTGGAAAGTTCTGTTTATAACCCAAAATGGGTCAGAAAATCTATCTATCTATTTTGAGTTTACAAACTTGTTATGTATGGCTCACTCCCTTATTTTATATTTTTGTCTATAATAAATAAAGACGTTGTAGAAAATATAGTATCATTCACCACTTACAAAAAAAAAAAAAAAAAAAAAAAATCTAACATGCGTAGATGATCTAAACAAACTGTAAACATTTCGTATAGTACACTGCAAAAAAATAACCCCCAAAACAATTCCATGACAAATTGGTCTCGTATCCAATTTAGGTTGTAATTTTGAGTTATAAACAGAACTTTCCAATTTGGAACATTGCTTTACCCAAATATCTTACAAATTTTACCTATTTTAGATTTTTTTTTTTTTTATAGTGCACACAGGAATTGGTATTATCTGTTGACAGTGCTTATTCCATCTTGTGTCATTAGTCCAGAACAAATGAGCAAGTTTCAGAGAAATGCTTGCTGCGACTACAAGATTGCGTGAATATATATATATATGTATATATATACATATATATATAGTATGCTGTATGCCCATAGAGTACACTGGGTTCCAGAAACCTGACATATACATAACATTTTCATAGATCATTTTAACACATCTCAGTGCCCCTAAATCGAATATCTCTGAGATACTGCGGTTGATTATCACCGAGATGTACTTCCTGAGACCTTTTGAGTACGCAGACTCTCATTTCACGCCTACTCAGAGATATGTGTGATATATCATAGATATATCACTGTGATATCTTCGTTAAGAGATCTTTTCACGTTCCAAAAACGTTTCGGAGATCTTCAACAAATGAACAGATCATTTCTGGGACATCACAAAATCGTAGTGAAGAGGGTCGTATTCTTCACCTTTTTTACAGAACACTCTCAAGGAAAAAATTCCGAGACATTTCTGATTTTATTGCTACAATTATTTTTATAGAATAATCTCTATATTATTTAATCAATTACTATTTCATTACTATGAAAATACTATAAAAATTTTTGCATAAAATTAGTGGTGGCAAAAATAGCGAAAAATTCTGATTACTAAAAGTGTCCTGAAAAAAGGATAGGGAGTACGTCCCTTACACAGTGTGATATTCTTACTACGTTTAAGAGTTTAACGACTGTATTCACCAATAACTTCAACTTCCGGATGAACACGAAAACTTGAAAAGCGTATAAAGTCAGGGTGCAACTTTTCAGCAAAAATTGACGCGATGCTTCTGCCATCTAGCGGCAACGTTGTTTTCAGATTTTCCAGCTGAAAATAACTAATCAAAGATTATATGAAATTTTTGATGCTAGATGGCAAAAGCAGCACGTCAGATTTTGTTGGAAAACTGCACCCTGACCTTAGATGCTTTTCAAGCTTTTGCGTTGAACCGGGAGTTGGAGTTAATGGTGAATACGGCCGTATGGGTTTCGTTTGTGTCATATTTGGTTGTAGTGCACTTCTCAATTAAGTTTTTTTTTTCTTTTTTTTTTTTTTTTTTTTTTACCTAAATTGTTCGAGTATAACTTACTTTTTGAACGTCCCTAGTAAATAAATGAACATACGCCATTTGTTGTAATTTATTTCAGAAATTTTCTCTTTATTAACATATTTGTTTATTTTTCAGGTATCTTCGGCACACCTAGAAGGCTTGGCAAGCTGAAAAATTTAGACCTTTTTGACAGTCAATTTTTTGGTATTAGTCACAAACAAGCTCACGTGCTAGATCCGACTGGTAGAATGGTATTAGAAGTGAGCTATGAAGCAATTGCAGACTCTGGTAGGAATTTTTTTTTTTTTTTACTTTTTATTTTGTTACAAATTTAAGATTATTGCTTACCGGTCATCTTGACGTCTTAAGATTCAATGTTAACTTCTAGAAAAAATATCAGTCTCTGACCTTAACACCTCAAAATGTTTCAGAGATGAAACGATCACATTGAAACGTTATCACTACTGCAGAAACACTTCACTTTGCTTTCAGATTAATTAATAAAAAAAAGGTAGTAATTGACACCGGATTTAAACTTCTTTTTAAAAACTTCCTAATAATATCACTATACTAGTTAGTTGTAGGACGACTAAGGCGCCGTTGAAAAATGATCATTTCATTTTATTTATTTCTCTCTTCAAATAATTCATTTGCTAGCAAGCCCGTGCGAATTTTTCGCACTTTATTTTTCTCTCCATTACCTTTAAAATTATTATTATTACTGCAAACCCGTGCGAAATTTTCGAACTTTATTTCTTTTCTTATTTACCTTTAAAATTTGAAACTCATAAATGTTGTGCCAATTTCAACTTTTAATTAAAATTTTAATTTACCAGAAGCCAATTTATTATTAAAACCAAATTAATGTTGTACAATAGTGAAACCAAAATCTTTCAAAGAAAGGTTTTCAAATAAAATTCATGGTTCACGACCCAATTTTCATACTTCCACAGGCAGTACAGTTTTAAATAGGACTCCCACAATGCCTTTAAATTTTTGTCGTCATGTTGGCGATGACTTTTTATTAATTTTGGTATATTTTTTGTTTAATAAAATAAAATAAAATAAAATAATTCCTATTCTCACACAGCACAGAATGTTTCAGTTATGTTTTAAAATGGTTACAAACTTTCAAAAACGTAACACATTGTAATATGCTCTCTGATACCTTTCTGAAACATTCGACCTTTTCTATGTTGTCTCTGTTATGTGATTGAAAGGTTTCTGTTACGTATCAGATTTTTTTCTTACGATCGGGACATTTCTACGTTTTTGAAAGTAATCGGAAAGCAAACTGAACGTTTTTGTAATATTCAGAATGTTTCAATGTTAGATGACTGTTACGCTTCTGAAACATTTTGTGGTGTTAGAGTTTTGATTATATTTTTTGTGATTGTGTTTTTTAGTCAATTTATGACACAAAAGTCCATATTCTGTACATATCTTTAAAGTATTGTTAAGTTTAAAATGACGTTTGCAAAGATTCTGAAGGAGCAACTGTTAAAATACATTTTCCCGTAAAACAATCTCATCAGACAAATGTCGTCATTTTTTCTGATTAGTTCATTGAGCTAAGTTCGCGTGCTTAAATATTTTCCATGTATATATATTGTTTTTTAATCCTCGCGTATCGTATCGTTTCGACAAAAAATAATTGAAACTGGTCCACGTTAGAGAAATGTTACACAGATTTTATAAGCGTCATTTGTTCATATGCATGAGCAAATTTCATATTTTATAATTTTTTTTTTCCTCGTGAAAGCATATTTCATTTTATTCTGAAAATAAATAAATAAATAAATGGCAACAATTAAAAATTTAAATGTCTTTTTTAAAGCTGTTATTTTCATATTCATAGAATAATAATAAAGGAAGAAGGAGCACGCCAATACTCTTAATGCTTACAAACCCCTTCTAGTGAAATGCCAGCGAAAGCTACTTTTGCTCCTCTCAACCTTGAAGTAGGACACCCATCCTCAGCGCTATTATCGCTGTTTGTTGTGGCAACACAACAGCTTATGTAGAAACACTTATGCTCCTTCTTCCTTTATTATTATTATATGTTCATATTTTAATTAATTTTAAAAAATCTAATAAAAAATTCGTTACAAATAAGACACCAAATGAAAGGGGCGATTTTTCTGAATCCGTCGGATTAAACAGCTTGTCGATCGGGCGATTAAATTTATAAAATTAACTAAAGCATGAAAATTAGGTGACAATTTGCGTTCACTGACAGAGTCCAAGGAAATCTCTTAAGCGTTTTTAAGCGTAGTGTAGCTATATATGCTGATGGTACAGATATAAAAGGCCGAATTAAAACGTCTTTTTAAAAACATTGTAGTAATATCACTATATGACACATATATAAAAAATCTAATTTAAACTTCCTTCTAATATCTGTGTTTAGTTATGCTAATAATTGACACACATAAATACGAGCGGGACAACAGTTAAAAATCTTATTTTCCAATTAGAAAATTTTCAAACAGTGCTATTGTAGCAAAAAGTCAGTTTGAAAATTTAATACCAAAATAATACTTTCTCTACCTCATGTAAGAGAAAGTAATGATAATACGAAACTAATAAGCTGTGGTATAATATGTATAACAGTGCCACCTACCACTTAACATGGGGGTAAAGTTTAATGAATTTAGTTACTCACAATTTATATAAACATTGTGCTATAATTTTCAACAGTAGGTGCTGTCATGAATATTGCAGAATATAATAGTAGAGCCACCTGTCAGACGATATACACTCAAATTGAATCCCGAATAATTTTTCGTAATATATGTGTCACATACCAAGTTTCGTGGTTTTGCAAAAAACAGACGCTGAGATATAGCCTGCCCGTAAACGGAAAATATTACGGCATAACAGCGTCACTTGTTGTCCAATATAACACCAAAACTTTATCGTCATAATTTTGCATAATATCCATCTCATACACCAAATTTGGTGAATTTATATATCATTAAAGCTGTGATATTGCCTTTCAATAATAAGGGGATGTAATTGCAACATAGCAGAGCCGCTTGTCAGCCGATATGCACCCAAATTGAATCAGCGTAGTTTTAAATAATATCCACTATATACGAAGTTTGGTGCATTTATACACTATAGAAACTGAGATATAGACTTTCTTTAAATAAGGGAATCAGAACAAAGGAGAGTCATTTGTAAGGTGATTATCACAAAAGCTAATCTGCGCCAATTCAAGTCAAGGTCCAATCAAATATGAAGTTTGATTAAATTCCGTGCATTGGTTCGTGAAATACACCATCCACAAAATTTCGCTAAAATACGCAGACTTGCTGACACAAAAAGACATTATATTTTTTAATTGTCGAATCTCTTTCAAGACATCTCAAAACGTGTAAATTCATCGAAAACAGGAAATTAAAAATTTTCACGAATCCTATTCAAATTCAATTAAAAATTCAAATTCTTTTCTGACGCAGCTTAAATTTTAAAGTTATCATTTGGACGGAGGACTATAAGTTTTAATCTGGAGTTTTTGTAAACCAGTTTTATGTAACACCAAAATAAATTAGAAATATCAGTCCTATCGTTACAAATGCGGCACCAAATGAAAGAGGAGATTTTTCAAAACCCAGGGGTGCAAATGGTTTTCCGACACGACAATTAGATTTTTTAAAATTAACTAAAGTAGGAAATTTAGGTGGAAACTCTTCGTTTTAATTCATTTCACACATTTTAAAAAGTATGTGGCTCGTCACAAATTCGGTACCAAACGAAAGGGGTGGTTTTACTGAATCCAGGGGTGCAAACAGTTTTTCGACACGACAATTAGATTTTTTTTTAATTAACTAAAGTATGAAATTTAGGTGACAACATTTCATTTTAATTCATTTCAGTCATTTTAAAAGGTACGTGGCCCAGTTTTGAAGTCAAAAAATGAGGTAAAAAATAAATAAAAAGTAAAAAATAAAAAATAAAAATAACAGTTTTACAGATTTTAATTAATAGTGCTCCGTACTAAACTAAATTCTGTCTTTGACAGATTTTTTTTTTGACAGAGGACCATTAGTTTAATCTAGAGTTTCTGTAGTCCAGTTTTGTGTAACACCAAAATAAATTAATAATATCAGTACTCTCCTTACAAATTCGGTACCAAATAAAAGGGGCGATTTTCCTGAATCCAGGGGTGCAAACTGTTTTTCGACACGAGAATTACGTTTTTATATTATTAGTTTCAATCTGGATTTTTTGCAGACCAGTTTTGTGTAACACCAAAATAAATTAGAAATATCAGTCCTATCGCTACAAACTCGGTACCAAATGAAAGGAGGAATTTTTCTGAATCCAGGAGTGCAAACAGTTTTCCGACACGCAGGTTAAATATTTTTAAATTAATTATAGTATTAAATTTAGTTGGCAGCACTTCATTATAATTCATTTCAGTCATTTTAAAAAGTCCGAGGCCTAGTTTTATGATAAAAAAATAGGATAAGAAATAAACTAAAATTTAAAATTAAAAAAATAAAAATTTTACAGATTGAAATTAATAATCTTCCATAGTAAACTAAATTCTGTCTTTGACAGAATTTTTAATGTTTTATTTTCTTTTTTTTTAATAGGTTATGATCCTGTTGAACTAAGAGGAAGAAATGTTGGAGTTTATATAGGAAACAGCAGCACTGACCATTGCTCGTTGACGCCAACAGAGCATCGACTTGAAGAAGGCTATATCCTTATGGGAATCACCCACAGCCTTTTCGCTAACCGACTATCAAACACTTTTGATTTTAAAGGTAGGATTGTATTGTTACCATTGTGTGCACATTTCTTTAAAAAATGAACTTGTATGTTAAAATTGCAGTAAACGAATTTTACTTCCATTAACCTACTACCGTAGGTAATGGAAGTATTGTATTCGGTCTGAAAATTCGATATCGGGTTTTCACCTGATTTACACGTTTTAAGGTCCCCTTAGTCCAAAAAAGTGGTTTTTGGCAATTGGTCAGTGTGTATGTGTGTGTGTGTGTGTGTGTGTGTGTGTGTGTGTGTGTGTGTGTGTATGTGTGTGTGTGTGTGTGTGTGTGTGGAGAATCTTCTGACTATTATAGCTCAGAAACTAATAAAGATAGAGCTACGAAACTTTAGAATTGAAATACGTCTGGTGTACAGATGAAATTTCCAAATTTTGGTGAAAATTGAAAAACCGGAAGTGGGACATCGGAAACCGGAACTGGGAATGTAAGTTCGTATCTCAAAAACGGCTCTAACGATTTTCTTCAAACTTGCTATATAAACACTCTATTAGATGTCCTTTCGAATGATATAATTGGTTAGTTCAGGAAAATTGATAGGCGCCCTGTATAAATAGCTCAATTTCAGGCCTCGCAAAGGCGTTCCTTTAAAAACGGTTGTACGGATTTTTTTCAAACTCGCCATTTTAACTCACTTTTAAATATCCTTTTGTATGTAATTATTGTTTTCCGGTCAATAATTGATTTTTTGTAAAAGTTGGTATCTCAAAAACGGCTCTAACGATTTTCTCTTTAGTTCACTTTTATGTTTTCTGATCGCATTATCTCTCAAAAATGCATATAATATGTGTAATAGTGGGTAATGGAAGTCGTGTGGTTGTTTCACACCAGATTTTTTTGTAAAGGAAATAATCCGATGTGGCATTTATGCTACCGGGTGGGCCAAGGCTCTGACACATTTAAAGCATTGATAGAAAAAAAAAATCAAGTAAGGAGTTAAGAGGATACGATTGGTACTACACACACTGACCATTGAACTGGAAACCTGTGAGAGTTTTTATAAATGTTCGTTAGCTGCGTGATTATTCGAAACCTGTTATTATGGTTTGGGGAATGTTCTGCTGATATAGAAGTGGTTCCCTGGTGTTACTTGAGAGTAAACAAAAAGCTATGCAATACCTGGGTATATTGGAAGATCAAATGCATCTTACAATGTTACATTATCAGATCCAACCTAATCCGGTAAATTGTTAGTACCGCCCCTTTTTCTACACCACTTAATTTTTAGAGTATTTTTCTTCGTAATTCATCGTAGATACATTTGAAGAGAATTGCTCTAAAAATTAAGTGGTTTAGAAAAAGAGGCAGTACTAACAATTTGACGGATTAGGTTGGCAGCTCTGCATTATTACTCCAAAGGTAATGGATACTTCCTGGATCACAATGCAACTATACGTCGTGGCAGAATCGTTCGAGATTAGTTCAATGAACATTAGTCTGACTTTCATCTGTTTCCCTGGCAGCCGCAAAGCCCGGATCTTAACCAAAAGAAAAAAAAAAAAAGCATTTGGGGCATGATGGAAAGTCGCATACGACAGCAATCTCCTCTTCCATACAATCTACAGGATTTTAAAGTCTGTGCAGTCAATGCATGTTATTCTGTGGACATAAATGCACTCCAAAAGTTTGCAGAATCGATGTCTTCAAGAATATGAGCTGTTATTCATGCAAAAGCAGATCCAATGCACAAAAAGGGGTCCAATAAAATATTAATCGAAGGTTTATAATTCATTGGCCAGTGTGTGTATAATGCTTCTTACGATAAAAAGTTTCATTTAAGCAAATATAAAAAAAATGTTCCAAAGTTTTCCCTCAGATACTTATCTCTCCTTGCTGGAATAAAGCCATAAATCACGCTGTTTGGCACCAGCTAGTGGGTTCAAGCTACCTGTTTGGTTGAAATAGTGCTTTTTGTAGACCTGAAAATGAGAATGTTTAGTTAGTCATTAAGGGCGAATAAACGCTTATAACTTACAAGGAAATCATGTATCAGTATGTATCACGTAATTTCTTATATTTTATTTGGTTTACCCGGTCGACTATAAATGATAGAAAGTCCACTCCATATATATTATTACAATATATTATGAAGTTTAATTTGATGTCAAAATAAATGAAAAAAAAAAAAAAAAACTGGTGTGAAACAACCACATGACTTCCATTCCCCACTATTAATATTATATGCACTTCTTGGAGATTACGTAACCAGAAGACTTAAAATTGGCCTAACAAAGTAGACACCAAAGAAGTTCCCGGTAAGAGAACACATGTAAAGACATATAAAACAGAGTTTACATAGGGTGTGAAAATCGGTTGAGACATTTTCTGAAATACTAATTTCCAAGATCTAAAACCTTGCTACCTAATCAGGACGAATGTTAATTTTCCTGTAATAACCACACAATACATGAGAAAGGATATCTAAAATTTGTTTCTGTAACGATTTTCATGAAAAGCGTTAGAGCTGTTTTTGAGTTCCCAACTTTTAACAAAACTTGGCTTACTCAATAGTTGACCGCAAAACAACAGTTACATACAAAAAGCTATCTAAAAGGTGGTTAATATAGCTAGTTTGAAAAAATTCTGAGCAGCCGTTTTTAAAGGAAAGTATTTGAGAGACCTGAAATCGAGCTATTTATACAGGACGCGTATCGATTTTTCTGAACTTACCACATAATTCACATGAAAAGACATTTAATAGAGTGTATATATAGAAACTTTGAAGAAAATCGTTAGAACCGTTTTTGTGGTACGGACTTTCAGTTTTTCAGTTGTCACCAAAAGTTTGAAAAATAATCCGTACACCAAATTTATCTCAATTCTGAAGTTTAGTAGTTCTATCTTTATTAGTTTCAGATGTATGATAGTCAGAATATTCCCCAATTACATGTACACACACACACTGACCAATTGCCAAAAACTACTTTTTTGGATTCAGGAGACATTAAAAGATGTAAATCAGGTGAATACTTGATATCGAATTTTTGGACCGAAAACAATACTTCCATTACCTACGATAGTAAGGTAATGGAAGTAGAAAAAGATCGTTCAATTTTTCCCTCTAAGCAGATATATATTTTTTTTTTCTGTTAAGAACGAATGTTTTTTTAAAGACTAATAGTTTTACTTCTACAACCGGGTGTTATCCAACTGCACTCGAAATATACCAACTGCACTCGCTAGTCTTAACAACCCTTTCACTTACTCTCTTGCAAGTTTTTATCTTACCACTCCTTCGCCCTGAATAGGAAGAACCCAAAAGTTTGCTAGCGGAATTATACTAACTACCCTAGCATGAAGTTTATAATTTTATTTGTAATTTAACCAAGTTACCTGCGTTTTCAAATTCATGCACAGCGAGGTAAGGGAGTCCAGTGAAGTTTTTTTTTTTTTTTTTTTGACGTGTCTGATAGTGATTACTGCGGAACCGAGTTGCGGGCGTTCTCAGATTAATGCACAGAAAAAGTAGGAGTGTCCAGTGATTTTTTTTTTTTTTAATGCGCGTGGTAGCGATTGCCGCGGAACCGAGTTACGTGCGTTTTCGGATTCATGCACAGCGAGTAGGGGAGTTCAGTGATGTTTTATTTTTTGGTCTTAACGTGCGTGATAGTGATTGCCGCAGAACCAAGTTACGTGCGTTTTCCGATTCATGCACAGCGAGTAGGGGTGTCCAGTGATGTTTTTTTTTTTTTTTTTTTTTTTTTTTTTAACGTGCGTGATAGTGATTGCCACAGAAGCGAATTACGGGCGTTCTCAGATTCATGCACAGCTAGGTAGGGGTGTCCAGTGATTTTTTTGGTTTTAACGTGTGTGATAGTGATTGGCCGCAGAACCGAGTTACGTGCGTTTTCAGATTCATGCACATCGAGGTAAGGGTGTCAGTGATTTTTTTTTTTTTTTTAACGTGCGTGATAGTGATTGCCACAGAAGCGAATTACGGGCGTTCTCAGATTCATGCACAGCTAGGTAGGGGTGTCCAGTGATTTTTTTGGTTTTAACGTGTGTGATAGTGATTGGCCGCAGAACCGAGTTACGTGCGTTTTCAGATTCATGCACATCGAGGTAAGGGTGTCAGTGATTTTTTTTTTTTTTTTAACGTGCGTGATAGTGATTGTCACGGAAGCGAGTTACGGGCGTTCTCAGATTCATGCACAGCGACGTAGGGGTGTCCAGTGATGTTTTTTTTTTTTTTTTTTTTTTTTTTTTTTGGTTTTAACGTACGTGATAGTGATTGCCGTAGAACCGAGTTACGTGCGTTTTCAGATTCCTGCACAGCGAGTAGGGGTGTCCAGTGATTTTTTTTTTTTTTTTTTTTTTTTTTTTTTTTTGGTTTTAACGTTCGTGATAGTGATTGCCACAGAAGTGAGTTGCGGGCGTTCTCAGATTCATGCGCAGCGAGGTAGGGGTGTCTAGTGATGTTTTTTGGTTTTTACGTACGTGATAGTGATTGCCGATGAACCGAGTTACGTGCGTTTTCAGATTCATGCACAGCGTGGTAGAGTGGTGTGCAGTGATTTTTATTTTTATTTTTATTTTTATTTTTTTGCTTTTTATGCGCGTGGTAGCGATTCCCGAGTTACAGACGTTCTCAGATTCATGTACAGCGAGGTAGGGATGTCCATTGATTTTATTTATTTATTTATTTTGGTTTCCCATTGCATCTTTCGTTTTCTATTTCATTACTTTCAGTGGAAGGATCTAAATTCATAACGGGAGTTTCAGATAGCAGGAAAGCGTTTCATGTCCGAGAGCAGGTGGTAGTTTTTTAAAGTGGGGGAAAAAATAAGCGAGTGCAGTTGGTAGTCGCCCCTACTACCTACGGTAGTCGGGTAATGGAAGTAATATATATATATATATATGTTTGGTGTGAAACAACCACACGACTTCCATTATCCACTATTATACGTTTTATATGCATTTTTTGGAGATATTATAGGCATTTTTTTGAAATTTTTCAGTAAGAGAAACTTGATACACGTGTAAAGGCATATAAAACAGAGGTTACATAGTAATAACCATGTAATCATAGATGCCAATGCTTTAATTTATTCTGGAGTATTTCTTAGCCCCGTCTTTATTTCATACCACTTATTTTTAAGAGTAAATTTTTCTTATTTTATCGAATTTACATATTGGGGAATTTTTTTCTGTAAATAAAGTGGTGCGAAATAAAGTCGGGGCTAGAAATACTCCGGAATAAATTAAAATGTTGGCATCTATGTGTAATACAAGAGAAAGGGTAACTAAAATGGATTTATGTAACAATTTTCTAGAAAATCATTAGAGCCGTTTTTGAGATACCACCTTTCTCCGAAACTTGACATTCTCAATTATTGACCAGAAAACAATAATTACATACAAAAAGATATTTAAAAAGGAGTTAATATGGCGACTCTGAAAAAATTCTGTACAACCGTTTTTAAAGGAACGCACTTGCGAGACCTGAAATTGAGCTATTTATACAGGGCGCCTATCAATTTTCCTGAACTAGCCAACTATATAATTCGAAAGGACGTCTAATAGAGTGTTTATATAACAATTTTAAAGAAAATCATTAGAGCGCTTTTGAGATACGGACTTACGGTCCCACTTCCGATTTTCCAATTTTCATCAAAATTTGTAAAATTCCTCTGTACACATGACCTGTATCAATTCTGAAGTTTCGTAGCTCTATCTTTATTAGTTTCGGAGGTATGATGGCTAGAAGACTCCTCACATACATACACACATACACACACACACACACACTGACTAATTGCCAAAAACTACTTTTTTTGGAGAGATTACTCAGGTGAAAACTCGATATCGAATTTTTGGACCAAATATAATACTTCCATTACCCATGGTAGTAAGGCAATGTAAGTAATAAATTCACTAGTAAACGCTTTATTGAAATTTAAAAAAAGGGTATTTTATAGCGTCTCATACAGCGCATTGATTAAAAAAATAGAAGAATCTTCGATTTTTCCACTCGAAGGGCGAGAAAATTCGCAAAAGAATGGAACAGCAGAATCATCGGATTTTCAACTCGGAGTGTGAAAGGTAAGGTCTCGCAAAAACCTCGATAGTTAATCATGTTTTAATTAATAAATTGCTTTTTAATTAAAAATTTGAAAATTCGGTTTCGAGTTGCCCACTGAGACATTCCAAACTACATGTGTGCCAAATTTCACATCTATAAGTGCAACAAATTTTTCTGGAGACATTTGACAGAGAGAAAGCAGACGCTATTTCGGTTTTATTAATAAGCTATTAAAATAGACTATCGTAAATTCTCGTAGATAACCCGCAGGTAAGATGTGTCATTTCTCCACCAGAAATTGTATTTAGGAGAGAAATCTATACTTTTCGAAGGAAGAGCTCGTACAAATATAAATTTATTTAGCAATTGAAATCACTGGTGCAAAACTGGATTATGTAACCTGCGGGGTATCTACCAGAAATTACGGTAAATATGCATTCACATTAGAGAACAGCTATACTACAGGACCTCATTAATCTATATTAATAAAATCAGACTTTTGTCTGTAAATTTGTCGGAATCAAAAAATTTTGCGATATCTTCACGTTTTACACCCCATGAAAGCCGAAAAATGACTTCAGAAAATTTTGCCTGTGTGTGTGTGTGTGCGTGTATGTGTGTGTGTGTCATCGTGTCTGTATGTCGCTTTTTTTGTCCGGGCATCACTTGAGAACGGCCGGGTGGAATTCAACGGCGCTTGGCAGGAATTTAGGTCTTCACCCAACTTAAAATGATATGTATCAACTTTTCAGAAATTCCCTCCCGTTCCCCCCTGGTGGGTAAAAGACTAAAACACGTTTGTCCGGGCATCACTCGAGAACGGCCGGACTGAATTCAACAGCGCTTGGCAGAAACTTAAATCTTTACCCAACTTAAAATTATATCTATCAACTTTTCAGAAATTTCCCCCCGTTCCCCCACGGGGGGCAAAAGACAAAAACACGTTTGTCCGGGCATCGCTTGAGAACCGCTGCACTGAATTCAACAGCGCTTATCAGAAACTTAGATCTTTATCCAACTTAAAATTATATCTATCAACTTTTCAGAATTTCCCTCCCCGTTCCCCCCTCCCCTAGGGGCAAAAGACAAAAACACGTTTGTCCGGGCATCACTTGAGAACGGCTGGACTGAATTCAACAGCACTTGGAAGAAACTTAGATCTTTATCCAACTTAAAATTATATCTATCAACTTTTCAGAAATCCCCCGCCCCCGGGAGGCAAAAGACAAAAACACGTTTGTCCGGGTATCACTTGAGAACGGCTGGTCGAAATTCAACGGCGCTTGAAAGGAATTTATGTCTTTACTCAACTTAAAATTATATCTGTCGACTTTTCCGAAATCCCCCCACCCCTCCGTTCCCCCTTGCAGGAGAAAAAGACAAAAACACGTTTGTAAGCATAACTCGGCTCCTAATTACTTCACAATAAAGAAATTCCACATGGGGAGACTAGACATGAGTACAAATAAAACATTATCTGCGATTTAGAAATTTTCGATTTTTAAAGGAAGGAAGGGGGAAAATCGATTTTTGGCGGGAAATTTTGAAAATTCCTGATTTGAGTCGAACTCTACCGAAAATGGAATAAAGATATTGAAAAAAGGCTATGCGAATTTTTTAGGATATTTTCTTAAACACACTTTTGATTTTTTTTGATCTGCCATTTCTTTTTCATTGGGGGGGGGGGATGTGTTACAAAGGGCAAATTCGAGACACTCATTTTAGTGCTCAATTTGCCCTGGGAAATTTATGAGAGCTGCGGTCACGAAGTTTGTCACGAAGTTTGTTGCTTGGATTTTTTATATGCAACCGTCACCTAAAGAAACGGGATTTATCGAAATACCCCCTTCCTCCCAGCGGGACAGGAAGTAAAAAAACGTTTGTAAGCATAACTCGGCCCCAAATTACATTACGGTGAAGAAATTGCACATGATGAGACTAGACTTGAGTATAAATAAAACATTACGTACGATTTTAGAATTCTTGATTCTAAAAAGGGGGAGGGAAATCGTTTTTCGAGAGGGGGAAATTTACGAAATTGCGGATTTTTTAGTAGAGCTCCACTAAAGATATTACAAAGGTATTGAAAATAATAACGTGTCTTCTTTAGAATATTTTCAAAAATTCATTTTCGTTTTTTTGTGATTTTCGATTTTTTTTTCTTGAGGAGGTGGGGGGGGGGGGGCAAATTCAAGACCCCCCCTTTTTAGCACTAAATTTGTCTTGGGAAAGCTATGGGAATTGCGGTCACGAAATTTGGTGCGCAAATTGTTTATATGTATCTGACACTTATTGTAACGGGATTTTACGATATTCACCCACTTACCCCCTTGGGGTCGGGGGGGGGCAATAAACACGCGTAAATCACGTTATTCTGTTTGAATTCGCTTTACATTATCTTAGAATGATGAGTTTTGGTGAGTAGATGTTGATTAGGTGTACGCATTATGTTCTTTGGTGAGATTTTGCAAAACTTCTAACTTAGCCGCTGGGGAAGGAGAAGCAAGAAGCGGGTAAGTTGCTGCCGAAGGCAGTGTGGACCCAGAATCCTGACGTTGCGAGCGGGAAAAACTTCTACGGAATACAGAAGAAACTTTAACTTAGATTATTAATAATGTAATAGAATTTTGACAACACATTTAAGTATAGTGGGATTTGATATACGTAAAAGGCGAATAGAATCGGAGAAACGTCGATTATATATAGCATGTATGACTTCTTAAAATTATTCATGACAGTTAAATAAAAAGGTCGCGCAATCTTCACCAGGTGGCGCTGTCTTCCGCTTGAACTGTTGCCAAGTTTTCGAGGCACGCGGAAGGCATCTAGTTTAGGAGACTATGCTTTATCGCAGCCACGGCACGCCTAGAAACGTTGCCGTCCAGTTTAGTTTGCGACAGGTTTTGAAGTTTTGAAACGAAGCTTATTCTAGAAAGTTTTGAAGTATAATTTGATGTTGAACGCGCTTAGCGAAAACAGTTTTCGCGCATATGCATCGTAAAAACATTAATGTAATATGCTAAGTCTTTGAAGCACGCTAGTTTTATTCCCCACTGTTAAGATTCATCGCGGATATTTTTTATTTTTAGGTACCTGAATACCTTTAAAATGCAATTTTCAATCAAAATTCCGATTTTCTGTTTTTGGTTTAGTGCTAAAGCCTGACATTTTAGCTTTCTAAATCAGTTTGAATTTTGTTTCTATCTTGCTTAGAACTTGAGTTACAGGCATTTTAATATTAGTGACTCGCATGTTTTTAAAACCGGAAGTGATCGTAAATGTCTGTTTACATAAATGCTTTACTCAATGTAAGCATCAAAATTTGTTGCTGAATATAAAATGAATTAAAAAATAAAAATAAAATAAAAAACAAGTCCTTCCGGATCATTCGGAAGGGTAGGTTGATTTCTTTCTCCTTAACAAGTAACCGCCATTTTGTTTAAAAACATTAATACAAATTATAATGGATTTCGTGATATTTGAATGATAAATCCATTTTTAAACTTTGGTTTGAACTGATTAATTATTTCAAAAGTTACCGTGATAACAAATTTTCAAGTGGCTGCCACTTGGAAACAATATAATAGAGCAAGTTGCAGAACAAACTCGTCCAAGATATTTAAAGCATAAGTTCACTGTCAAACTTTTGTTCGAATCAGTGCAGTGTTTCAAAAGTTATTGTTACGAGAAATTTTCAAGAGGCAGTCTAATTGACTGCAATTTAGAAACAAATTGGCGAAGCAACTTGTCCAGCGAAATCGTACAAGATATTTATATGATAAGTTCAATGTCCAAATTTAGGTAAAATTAAATCAGTGTTTCAAAAATTATCGTGATAAGAAATTTTCAAGTGGTACCGTGATTTCAGGTGGCCACCACTTGGAAAACAAAAGCAGAATGAGATGCCCAGCGAACTTATCTGCAATATATGAATGGTAAATCCACAACCCAAAATTGATGCGAGTTTATTTTGTATTATCATAATGAAAAATTTTCAATTGGCTGCCACTTGGAAATAAAATTGCGGATCAAGTTACCAAGCGAACGTATCCAAGATATTTTAACCATAAATTAACTATCTAACTTTTGTTTGAACCAATTTAGTATTTTAAAAGTTATCTTGATAGTACATTTTCAAGTGGCCACAACTTGGAAACAAGAAGTTGGAACAAGTTGCCAAGTAAACTTATCGAAGATAATTACATGATAAGATTACTATTAAACTTAGGTTCAAATTGAATTATAATTAAAAATGTTATCCAGTTTATAAATTTTCAAGTGGTAGCCTAATTTCAAGTTGTCTCGCTAAGTTTATAACATCCGCACTTTGTTAAAAATGACAGATAAAATTTATTAATAAAGTTGATTGAGACACTTATATGGTCCATGTGTACATCAAAATTCAAATAAATTCGGAATATGCTTTTTACAAATTGAATTTGAAATTTTCAAGTGGTCTCAACTTGAAAAAAAAAAATGTTGGAGCAACTTGGTTAAGAAACGCATCCAAGATATTTATAAGATAAGTTAACGCACTGTCCAAATTTCGTTTGATTTGGAGTATTATTTCGGAAGTTATCATGATTTTAAATTTTCAAGTGGTAGCCTGATTTCACGTGACCCCGATTAACTTAAGATATCCGCCACTTTATTAAAAATGGCGGATAAAGTTCATTCAGACACTTATGTATTCTATGTATACATCAAAATTCAAACAAATTATAAATACGCTTTTTACAATTTCAATTTGAAATTTTCAAGTGGTCTCCACTTGAAATCAAAATGGCGAAGCAAATTGATTAAAAAATTTATTCTAAGATATTTATAAGATAAGTTTTGATACTGTCCAAATTTAGTTCGATTTGGAGTATTCTTTCAAAAGTTATTATGATTTTAAATTTTCAAGTGGTGCCTGATTTCAAGTGGCACCGTTTAACTTAAGATATCTGCCACTTCATTAAAAATGACGGATATAGTTCATTAATAAACTTCATTTAGATCCTTATGTGGTCTCTATTTACATCAAAATTCAAACAAATTCGCAATACGCTTTTTACAATTTACATTTTCAAGTGGTCTCCACTTGGAAACCAAATGGCAGAGCAACTTGGTTAACAAACTCATCTAAGATATTTATAAGATAAGTTAAGACACCGTTCAAATTTGGTTCTATTTGGAGTATTATTTCGGAAGTTATCGCGGTTTTAAATTTTCAAGTGGTCCCGCTTAACTTAAGATATCCGCCACTTTATTAAAAATGGCGGATAAAGTTCATTAATAGAGTTCTTTGAGACACTTGTATAAACTATGTATACATCAAAATTAAAAAAAAAAAATCCGGAATACGCGCTTTTTACAATTTGAATTTGAAATTTTTAAGTGGTCTCCACTTGAAAACTAAATGGCGGAGAAAATTGGTTAACAAACTCATCTAAGATATTTATAAAATAAGTTAAGACACTGTCCAAATTTGGTTCGATTTGGAGTATTATTTCGGAAGTTATAGTGATTTTAAATTTTCAAGTGGTCCCGCTTATAACTTAAAATATCTGCCACTTTATTAAAAATGGCGGATAAACTTCACTGAGAACTTTAAGTGGCCTGTATTTACATCAAAATTTAAGCAAATCTTGCTTTTAATCTGCTTTTTACATTGTGGATTGAAATTTTCAAGTGGTTGCCACTTGAAAACGAAAAGTCGGAGCAACTTGGTTAACGAACTCAACCAAGATATTTATAAGATCAGTTCACTATCCAAATATGGCTCGATTTGGAGTATTATTTTGGGAGTTATCGTGATGACAAAATTTTCATTATAGATAGATAGATAGATAGATAGATAAACGAAGTGATTGCAATAGATCGATTTGTAAAGAAATCAACCTAATAAAAAACTTTGAAATAAATCAGGAAACTTATTAAAATTATATTTTATTTAATAGGTAAAATCTGGTTTTTAAGGGGGTCCGGTTTTAAGGGAGGTCCGTTACATCATAAGTCACTTATGATGTTTTGAAAAAGTGCTTATTTTTTTGCAAATTTTTAGCCTAAATATTAAAATATTTTAAGATTTGCATACTTTTTCGTGTTTTTAACTATATTCTATTATGTAATGTACATAAATAGGAAGTTTTTCAATTATAAAAAAAAAAAATCACCTCCGACAGTATGCAGGAGCCTGAAGTTTTGCTTTCAAACTTAGCGTGGGAGGGGGGGAGGAGTCATTTATTTCTGCTTTTCTAATTCCTGGTGGCTGCCGATATAAAAAGAAAATGATTACCTGGTGCATCAAAAAAGTTTTAAAATATTATTAAGTTGTTTGGGTACAAGCAGAGGTGCCAACATTTTAATTTATTCCGGAGCATTTTTAGCCCCGCCTTTATTCCATACCGCTTTTATTTGAAGGGTAATTTTTTCATATTTTTTCATTGTAATACAGTAGAACTTGGATAATTCGAAGATAAAGGGACCAGAGAAAATTTCGAAATATCCAAAAATTCGAATTACATATACTATTTTGTCAGAAAAAAGACATAAATAAAAAATAAATAAATAAAACTCTATGACCAAAGATTTAACACATAAACTTTATCTATAAGAATGCTGCTACATTTACTCCCCCCGCCCCCTTAAATCAATATTTTTTTACGAGCTTAATTATTCAACACTTTTTAAAAAATAGCCAAATATTTTTTATTGCTTCTTTAAGTACAAGCTTTGTGTCATGCCACATGACTTCAACCAATCAATTGATACAAAATAGAATCTTCTACATCAGACATGACTTTCAATTTAAAAAACCATCGAAATTCATGTACATGGACCATATCTTCTGATGCACCAGTTAGGAAATACTCTTGCATTTCCTTATCCTTCTTTTGAAAGACTGTTAAAAAAAAAAAAAAAAAAAGTATTTTAGCTGAGAAAATCTCGGGAAAAAATTTTACTGTAATATTTTAAAGGTAATAACGTATGAAAAATTCGAATTATCCAAAATAGAATTCGAATTATCCATGATTTTTTAACATTAATTTAATACAAAATTCAAGGGACCGAGTAAAAAATTCGAATTATCCAGAATTTCGAATTAAACAAGTTCGAATTATTCAAGTTTCACCAGTAGAATTTGAATAATTCGAAGTTAAAGGGACCAGAGAAAATTTCGAAATATCCAAAAATTCGAATTACATATACTATTTTATCAGAAAGAAGACATAAATAAAAAATAAATAAATAAAACTCTATGACCAAAGATTTAACACATAAACTTTATCTATAAGAATGCTGCTACATTTACTCCCCCCGCCCCCTTAAATCAATATTTTTTTACGAGCTTAATTATTCAACACTTTTTAAAAAATAGTCAAATATTTTTGATTGCTTCTTTAAGTACAATCTTTGTGTCATGCCACATGACTTCAACCAATCAATTGATACAAAAATAGAATCTTCTACATCAGACATGACTTTCAATTAAAAAAACCATCGAAATTCATGTACATGGACCATATCTTCTGATGCACCAGTTAGGAAATACTCTTGCATTTCCTTATCCTTCTTTTGAAAGACTGTTAAAAAAAAAAAAAAAAAAAAAGTCTTTTAGCTGAGAAAATCTCGGGAAAAAATTTTACTGTAATATTTTAAAGGTAATCGTATGAAAAATTCGAATTATCCAAAATAGAATTCGAATTATCCATGATTTTTTAACATTATTTTAATACAAAATTCAAGGGAACGAGTAAAAAATTCGAATTATCCAGAATTTCGAATTAAACAAGTTCGAATTATTCAAGTTTCACCAGTAGAACTTGAATAATTCGAAGTTAAAGGGAACAGAGAAAATTTCGAAATATCCAAAAATTCGAATTACATATACTATTTTATCAGAAAGAAGACATAAATAAAAAATAAATAAATAGAACTCTATGACCAAAGATTTAACATATAAACTCTTGCATTTCCTTATCCTTCTTTTGAAAGACTGTTAAAAAAAAAAAAAAAAAAAAAAAGTCTTTTAGCTGAGAAAATCTCGGGAAAAAATTTACTGTAATATTTTAAAGGTAATCGTATGAAAAATTCGAATTATCCAAAATAGAATTCGAATTATCCATGATTTTTTAACATTATTTTAATACAAAATTCAAGGGACCGAGTAAAAAATTCGAATTATCCGGAATTTCGAATTAAACAAGTTTGAATTATTCAAGTTTCACTGTATATTGCACAAGATCATTCTATAAATTAAGTTGTGGGAAATAAAGGCAGGGCTAAAAATGCTCCGGAATGAACTAAAATGTTGGCAGCTATGCAGACTTCAATCTTACTTATACCATAGCTGCATAGTTGCCAATATTTTAATTTATTCTGGAGCAATTTTAACCCTGCCTTTATTTCATACCAATTTTCCTTTAAGATAAATTTGTTCTTATTTTTTCGTAGTCATATACAGGAGAGAATTTCTCTGTAAATAAAGTGATGCGAAATAAGGGAGGGAGGGGGCTAAAAATGCTCCGGAATAAATTAAAATGTTGGCAACTATGCAGCTATGGTGTAAGGAAGATTGAGGACTATCTCTTAATAAGAATGTAATTTTATTGAGCTGTTAAAAAAGTAATTGTAGTTTGCCCATATACATAACGTTACATTTGTTTTGTTATAGTTTTTTGTGTGAAAGATTGCAAAAAGGTTAAATGTATCACAAGAAAATCACTGAAAATCGCATAAGATGTCTTAAATTCATTAACCTGTTGATTGAGTATGAGAAATATTTCGTCACACGAGAAAGTGACCATCTGCAAAGGGAATGACCGCATTTTTTGTCATGAAATTTGTAGAAAAGTGGGGATTAGGAAAGTGGGAGGAGTTGATATTGATGATCAACAAACTAAAGCTTATAAAATCACTTCAAGGAATATTATACTGCGAAATAATTATTAAACATTGTTTAATTAATTATTGGTATGTTGTAAATATTTTATTTATATATTGACTATTATAATTGAACATCATTTTAAATTTTGAAGTAATTCGATTATTTAACGAACACAGATGAAACAAAAATAAAAAAATCAATTAAAAGAATGAAAAAATATTGAAGTATTTTCTATATATATTAAAAAACAAGTCCTTCCGGGTTACTCGGAAGGGAAGATTGATTTCTTTTTCCTTATCAAGTAGCCGTCATTTTGTTTCAAAATGGCGGCTACAAATTATTAATGGACTTGGTAGAAATATTGATGTAGGCTATGCACATGTAGAGTTTTCAGAAAATCGGTTCATAAATACCTTTTTATGTGAATTTAAAATGTTCAAGTGGCCGGTGCTTGGAAACAAAGTGGTGTGTTAAGTTGAAAAATATATCAAATGCAGTTGTGAGAAAAGTATACTTTACACATATAGTTCGAATAAATTCAAAATCTCAAAAGTCATCGTGTTGAAAAATTAAGTGGCTGCCACTTGGATCAAAATGGCAGTGAGAAAGTTGTTCGTCTAAAATATCGTTGCAAATTAGAATTTTTTTTTTTTTTTTTTTTTTTTTGTAAAAATTCTTTCAAAGAGTGATAAAATAATAAGTAAGTAATAATAGTAAGTTGATAAAATGTCAGTTTTCTGAATTTCTAGTTTGTTTTAGCATTAAAATAGCCTAATTTCCTCTTAAAAACGCATTAAAAATATCCAATAAGGCAGGTAATGGATTTGGCGCCAAATTTAACGACTTTTCGCCATGGCGAGTGTTTTGGCGACTTTTGGGGAGAAAATACTTATTATCGATATACCAAAGGTAGACGCAATAACGTGATTGGTTCACGAGTTACGTGAAATTTCTAGATTTTTGTAGTTTGAATGATAAATCCATTTTTCAAATTTGATTTGAATTGATTAAGTATTTCAAAAGTTACCGTGATAACAAATTTTCAAGTGGCCGCCACTTGGAAACAATACAGTGGAACAATTTGCTCAGCAAACACATCCAAAATATTTCAAGCATACGTTCACTGTCCAACTGTTGTTCAAATCAGTGCCGTGTTTCAAAAGTTATTATTATGGCAAATTTTCAAGTGGCAAACTAAGTGGCTGCGACTTCGAAACAAAATGGCGAAACAACTTGCCCAGAGAAATCACCAATATATTTGTACGAAAAGTTCATTGTCCAGTTCTAGTTCAAATTAAATCAGTATTTCAAAAATTATAGTCATAAGAAATTTTCATGTGGCACCACTTGGTAAAAAAAGCGGAGTGAGATGCCCTAGCGAACTTACCTGAGACATTTGAATGATAAATCAACTATCCAAATTTGATGCGAATTGATTCAGTATTACTAAAGTTACCATAATGACAAATTATCAAGTGGCCGCCACTTGGAAATAAAATTGCGGATCAAGTCACCAAGTGAACTTATCTTAGATATTTGAACCATAAGTTCACTATCCAACTTTTATTTGAATCAGTTTAGTATTTTAAAAGTTATCGTGATGCCATATTTTCAAGTGGCAGTGTGATTTCAAGAGGCTGCAACTAGAAACAAGATGTCGGGACAAGTTGCCCAGTGAACACGTTCAAGACAATTATATGATAATATTGACTATCCAAATTTGGTTCGATTTGGAGTATTATTTCAGAAGTTATCGTGATTATAATTTTCAAGTGGAAGCCTGATTTCAAGTGGCTCACTTAGTGTAAGATATCCGGTACTTTCCAAAAAATGGCGGTTATAGTTCATTAATCAACTTGGTTGAGACTCTTATATGGTCTATGTATACATCAAAATTCAAACAAATTCGGAATACGCTTTTAACAATGTAAATTTGAAATTTTGAAGTGGTCTCCACTTGAAATCAAAATGGCAAAGCAATTTGGTTAAAAAACTCATCTAAGATATTTATAAGATGAGTTAAGACACTGTTCAAATTTGGTTCGATTTGGAGTATTATTTCGGAAGTTATCATGGTTTTAAATTTTCAAGTGGTCCCGCTTAACTTAAGATATCCGCCACTTTATTAAAAATGGCGGATAAAGTTCATTAATAAAGTTCTTTGAGACACTTGTATAAACTTTGTATACATCAAAATTAAAAAAAATTCGGAATACGCTTTTTACAATTTGAATTTGAAATTTTCAAGTTGCCTCCACTTGAAAACAAAATGGCGGAGCAACTTGGTTAACAAACTCATCTAAGATATTTATAAAATAAGTTAAGACACTGTCCAATTTTGGTTCGATTTGGAGTATTATTTCGGAAGTTATAGTGATTTTAAATTTTTAAGTGGTAGCATGATTTCAAGTGACCCCGCTTAACTTAAAATATCTGCCACTTTATTAAAAATGGCAGATAAACTTCATTAATAGACTTCATTGAGACCTTTACGTGGCCTGTATTTACATCAAAATTCAAGCAAATCTTACTTTAAATCTGCTTTTTACATTGTGAGTTTGAAATTTTCAAGTAGCTGTCACTGGAAAACAAAAAATCAGAGCATCTTGGTTAAAGAACACATCCAAGATATTTATAAGATCATTTCACTGTCCAAATTTGGTTCGATTTGGAGTATTATTTCGGGAGTTATCGTGATGGCAAAATTTTCATTATATATCTATACATATAAATGTGTACTTCCATTCACTCACTCACTCATTCACTGACTCATCAACGCACAGCAAAATCTACTGGAGCCATTGACTGGGAACTGGGTCAGATTATAGAACATATAATGTATGTACCCCCTAAGAAGCGATTTTACGAAATTCGCTCCCCATGGGGAAGTAGGGGGCAAAATGTGATTCCACAAAAACCTCCATATCTCAAAGAAAAAAACAGATATCCGTAAAATTTTTGCTTTAAATTATAGCAAACACAAATATCTAAAAACAAATTTCTGGAATTTTAGAAATTCAGTCCCCAAGGGGGGAAAGGGGGCAAAACGAGATTTCACGTGCACAAAATGTGGTTTTATATACTCCTATATATCTCAAATAAAAAAACAGATATGCGTGAAAATTTTGCTCTGATATATAGCTAATACAAATACCTAAAATTTATTTTCTGGAGTTTTAGAAATTCAGCCCCCAAGAGGGGGAGAGAGGGGGCAAAACGTGATTTGAAATACTCCTTTATATCGCAAACAGAAAAAAAAGATATATGTGATATTTTTGCTCAAAAATTATAGCTCTCACAAATACATAAAAACTAATTTCTTTAATTTTAGAAATTCATCCCAGGTGGGGCAGAAAAGAGGGCTATGGGGCAAAAAATTAAAAAAAAAAAAAAATAAAAATACAGTTAAATCGTTCAAAATTGGTACAGATAGGTTTTACAGGCCTGCAAGTCGAATGAGGATATTTTCGGATGTGTAAAGTTATTAGGAGGGTCAGAAAGGGGGAGGGGGCGAAGGGGCAAAAAAATAAAAATAGAGTTAGACCGTTCAAAATTGGAACATAGAGGTTTTTGATACTTACAAATCGATTGCGGATATTTTCGAATTTGTAAAGTTATTAAGAGAGGTGGGAGTGGGGGTGGAGGGGTAAAAAATAAAAATAGAGTTAGGTCGCTCAAAATTGGTACATTTACTACATAGAGGTTTTTGATACCACACACGATAACAAATCGATTGCAAATATTTTCGAATACGTAAAATTATTACGATAGACGGTAAGGTGGATGAAGGGGGAAAAATATATAAATAAGAGTTAGAGCGCTGGAAATTAGTGTTGTTAGGTTTTGAGGCCGGATAAATATATTGCGGATATTTTCGAAAGTACAGAATTATTACGAGGGGCAGGAAGGGGGACGGCCGCAGGGTAAAAAGAAAGATATTCAGATAAAATGTAAATTAGTATTATTAGGTTAAAAAGACCGAGAGAACGATTGCGAGTATTTTTAAAGTCTAAAATAATTTGGAGGTACGGGAACGGTAGGCGAAGGACTATGCGCGCCTGTATACGCTTTCGCAGGGCGTGGGGGCCCGGATTGATTATTCCACCGATGGGAGAAGATTATTTATTTATTTATTTATTTATTTATTTTTATTTTTATTTTTTTGTATTTTATATTTATGTTTTTCCCTTACGATAATATAGTCATTCATTAAGAGTATCGAACATAAATGCGCGCGCAGCGCACAGTGACCTGCGCTGCCGAAGGCAGTGGGGACCATGCGCGGCATTTTTTCCAATCAGAATTTTTTTTCTCTCTATTTTTTTTTCACATGATAAAAATTAATTCAATTTTGAGAATTCATTAATTATAGTGATTCATTTTAAAATAGTGACCAGCAAAGCAGGCGTAGCCTGCTAGCTTATATAGATAAACGAAGTGATTGCAATAGGTCGATTTCTAAAGAAATCAACCTAAAAAGTAACTGTCGCTGGCGTCATTTTTTTTTTTTTTTTTTTTTTTTTTTTTTTTGTCTGCGACAGCATCTTCTCGCGGAGGGCAAAGTGCTCTGCATCATGAAAGGTATCAGTGTATTCCGACTGTTTCAAGGAAGGCATTTCAGCTGCTTAGAAATTTCTATCATTTTAATTAACGAAGTTATTAGCTAAAAACGTCGGGTTTATAAAGGTACTCTATTTGCCCCTGAAGAAAATGTTTCTCTTATGACTTTTTTTCTGTGTCTCTGACGTTCCTTTCCTCAGGAAAATTAAAATGTGATCATTGATGTAAATAAGAAAAATTGAATAATTGGCATCTTTGAGATGCTCGAGAGAAGAAAAAAATTATTTAGAATAGCAAAACATTTATAAATAACCGATATTTTTAAAATATTAAGTAAAAATTTAATAAAGATGAAACGAAAATTAGTTTTTATTTTAATTTAATTTTTTATTATTAGTAAAGTTTATATAATTAGTTTAGTTTATATTATTAGTTTAGTTTATATTATTAGTTTTTATTTTAACGTTAGGCGAAAAAGATTTAGTAATGAATACCATGATTATCTTAAACAACTATTGGTGTAGAGTTAAAGGTTAAGCGCAGAAATTTTTAAAATGAAATTTAAGAGATAAAAATTTATATTAGTTTATATAAAGATTTAGTTTTTTTAACTCAAAACATATTTAAAAGGATAGATCTTTACTATGACCAATTTAGCGATTTTTAAAATTTAGAAATGAAGAAGCTAGTACGTTTTTCGCCAAGGAATTCATTTACGCAACCACAATAGCATTTTAACTCTAGCCACGCCTTAAATATCGAGATAAATTATAAAATGGTGCAATAATAATGATAATAATAATAAAATCCGCAACCTATTTTTATTTTTTAAGCATTGATATAAAACTTTGCAGAAAACAGAATTTAATACAACAGGACATTTTTTTGGTCTATTTGTCCTTATAAAGGAATGTAGTAACTGCATTGCTAAAATATTTTAGTTACAGCTAATACAGGACCTCACTGGCTGATTTTAAATTTTTCATTTATTTTGACGATGACTTAAATTATCTATCACAATAATGCAAGTCAAGATTTTCGCGAGAAACATCTAAGCTACTTTGGTGCCAAATTTAATATTTCGCCAAGAGTTTAAACTTTACCATTGCTTTAGCACGATTTCTTTCAGTTTTATTTTAAATACTTTTTAACTTAATTCAAGAGGGAAATAAAGAAGAAAATATTTTATTTGGTCTAAATGTACAAAATATCTCCAGGTAAAATATTATCCGTTTTTCGTTCTGTTCATTATTAGAAAGCAAATGGCTAAAGTAGTTTTTTCTGTACCATTGATGGCTCTCTAAATTAAATTATATTAAATTATCCAATAATCATTATATTTCATTCTCTACGTTCATTTTTTATTTTCTAAATTTAACATTACATAATATATATGTAAAAAAAAAAATCAAGGTGTAATCAGAAGATGTAGCCAACAAATATTCAGAACCATCATCAACACAAGTTCAGGAGATATCGCCAACAACTATTAAGATGTCATGATCAATATATATCCAGTAGATATCGCCAACTAATAACTATTCAGAAAATATCGCCAACAAGTATTCAGGAGCCATCATCAATACTTATTCAGAAAATATTGCCAACAAATATTCAAAAGCCATCCAATTTATGAATGATGATGGTCCATCTCGAATAATTCAAACCGGCAATTCGTTTTTACAATACAATCAAGAATGAATTTTTCCCTTATCAATAGGTTTCGAAAAATATGATTTTTTTTTATTTAACTTAGTATTTAACATAGTTTTAAAAATTAAATAGTAAAATCAGATATTGACAGGCATCTTGGCAAATTCGTAGTGTAATACAATAAGTGGCGACAATGCAAAATCGCTATCTAAAAGAAATTGTCCTGTCGTACTACTTCTAATGAAATGCTTAAAATAATTGCAATAATCACGTAAGATATTTATTTTCAACCTGACTAAGTCATATTCTAGAAAAAATGCACTTTAAAAAGTTGCATCTTTACTGTTGGAAGCACCATTTTAAACCTTGCTGTACATTGGAAATAAATGCAGAGTACTACATATTGTCCTAAATTAACTAAAAATATTCAATAGAAAAAAAAATATGTAGGCATTAGAAAAAATAAGTTCGTAATTTCTTTAATCAAGCAATAACACCCAAAAAATTTCATCGTCAAACAGTGACAAAAATTTAACAATTCGATCATATACTAAAGCTGTAACGCTAAATGGTTTAGATGTTAAGAATTTCGCTCTGTTCTAAATAATTAGTGCCATGGTTGTTTATTTTGTGTGTCTAGCTGTCTGGCATACGTTTTCTCTCAAATTAATGGCAAATTGTTATTAAATAAACAATAAGACTTCTTCACACACCATAAATTTTAAGCCTGCACAACCAGTTTCGAAAGGACGTAGCCTTCCTGCATCAGGTGCAAAAAACACGTGCTACTGCCTTGGAGGCAAAAGCAAGACTGAAAGCAGGGCAAACACCAGAGGGGGAGGAGCAACACAAACAACCAATAGGAAGCATCATGCAGGACCAATCCGAGAGGAACACACATGCACACACAAAAACAAAAGGAGAGAGGGAAGGAATAAACAATTAATTTAATTTTATTTTTTAATGCTTTATTTATTTATTTATTATTTATTATTATTTATTTATTTATTTAAATTAATATTATACTAATAAGTAAATTTAATAAAATTAATTAATTTATTATTATTATTATTTATTTATTTATTTATTTTGAAATATTTAATTATAACTATTATTATGTTATAAACATAATGAAGGAAATTATTTAATTGAATTAAACAAATTTTTCCAGGCTGTAGACAGCAAAGTGGAATCAGATTTTTCATTGACAATTTTATCATGATTAAGGTAAATAGCTAAATTTTCCAAAAAAATCCAGTTCGGAAATGCGTTTGGCATGAAAGATAATTTTGGCACTCTTAAAATTAAAACTATGATCAAATTCCCAACGGTGTTTCGCAATAGAAGATTTAGAAATTTCTTGATTAACAACATACCGAGAATGATCACGTAAACGGCATTCAAGATTTCTTTTTGTTTGACCAATATAAGAATGTTAATCAAGAAATTTCTAAATCTTCTATTGCGAAGCACAGTTGGGAATTTGATCATAGTTTTAATTTGAAGAGTGCCAAAATTATCTTTTATGCCAAACGCATTTCCGAACTGGATTTTTTGGAAAATTTAGCTATTTACCTTAATCGTGATAAAATTGTCAATGAAAAATCTGATTCCACTTTGCTGTCTACAGCCTGGAAAAATTTGTTTAATTCAATTAAATAATTTCCTTCATTATGTTTATATCATAATAATAGTTATAATTAAATATTTCTTAATAAATAAATAAATAAATAAAATAATAATAATAAATAAATTTATTTTATTAAATTTACTTATTAGTATAATATTAATTTAAATAAATAAATAAATAATAAAAAATAATAAATAAATAAATAAAACATTAAAAAATTAAATTAAATTAATTGTTTATTCCTTCCCTCCCTCCTTTTGTTTTTGTGTGTGCATGTGTGTTCCTCTCGGATTGGTCCTGCATGATGCTTCCTATTGGTTGTTTGTGTTGCTCCTCCCCCTCTGGTTTTTGCCCTGCTTTCAGTCTTGCTTTTGCCTCCAAGGCAGTAGCACGTGTTTTTTTGCGCCTGATGAAGGAAGGCTACGTCCTTTCGAAACCGGTTGTGCTGGCTTAAAATCTATGGTGTGTGAAGAAGTCTTATGTTTATTTATCGTTTGTACACCAGTTTTGCATTTACTTTTGGTGAAATTGTTATTAAATTGTCGAACGTTATAACAGATTTTTTACATATTATAAACGATATAATATTAAATATTGTGTATTTGAATGCGATACCAACTATGGTGGATTTCTATAATATTGTTCAACTTTTCTCTTGTGTCATGTATTATTAATATTCCAATTGAATGAAAGGCAAAGTTGCGAATAGTCGGGTAGAATCCCGCAGAGATTAATGAGCGAAGCGAGTCGGGGGAAGGCGAAGCTTTCCTCGGGGGTTGGTGAGCGGAGCGAGTAGGGGGCAGAGCACCCTATTTACATAAAAAATTCTAATTTTCCTGTTTCATTTTGAAACAAATGTACTTTAAAGGATTAATAAAATTTACTCTTGAAAGATTTTCCTAGTTAATGCATTAACTTCAAATTGAACTCTATTCTTTTTTTCTTTATTTTTCAACTTAGGGCCAAGTTGTGTTTTGGACACAGCTTGTTCATCCGGTGCATTCGCTATGACTCAAGCTTACGAAGCAGTTCGTCGAGGTGACATAGAAAGCGCTGTCGTCGCAGGATGTAACATTTGCTTGGCGCCTGACATTAGTGCTCAATTTAATAGTCTAAAAATGCTTTCGCAAGATGGAAAGTGTAAAGTTTTCGATGCAGCTTGTAAGTATCCATTCTGAACAAATTTTATATGTACACATTTTGTTAAAAAATGTTTCTGAGCATAATTTACGTCAAACTAAACTTGAAGATAAAGAAATTCTTAGTCTAAAATTGAACAGTCATCAAAATAAAAATAATAATAAATGAATTAAAATAAATAAACAAATTTAAAAAAATAAATAATATATATAAATATATATATAAATAACAACAATAATAATAATAAAAAAACACCACCAATTCATTTTGCCACAGATTATAATAGAAGTATGTGACTGGTGCCCACCATGAGTGTTGTCCAACTGCCCTCGCTAGTCTAAATCCCCCTTTTATTAACTCTCTTGCGAGTTTCCATCTTACCACCCCTTTGCTCTAAATAGGAAGAACCCAAAAGTTTGTTGGTGGAATTATACCAACTGCTCTAGCTGGAAGATTTTGCTATCAAGAAAGTGGATCTTACATTTATTAATAAATAAAAAGGTACATATCTGGATGCTAGTGAATAATCGCCAAAGATCCCCAAATTAACATTAATATAAATGATACAGGAAATTTGAAATTAATTGTTGTTTATAATATGTTTTTTCTATTTTTCTAATGTTTATATTAATGATTTATACCTAAGATTAATTGTGCTTACAGATAATATGTAAGTACCGTAACTTCGTGCACTTTTGAGATTTCTACACATAAAGGTAGGGGGTATCCATCATTACTTTTCTTTTCATGTGCGTGAAGAGTACATACGTGCGTGATACTAAAACAAGTTACAAGTGTTTTCAGATTCATGTACAACGAGGTAGGTGTGTCTAGTCATAGCCTCCTAAATTAGATGCCTTCCGCATGTCTCGGAAACTTGGCAACAGATCAAGCGGTAGACTGCGCCACCTGGTACAGAGTGCGCGACTTTTTTATTCAACTGTGACCAATAATTTTAAGAAGTGATATATATATAATCGATGTTTCTTTGACTCTATTCGCCATTTATGTATATCACATCCCACTTTTAAAGATATTTGGTGGCTGTTGAATAAAAAAGTCGCGCAATCTGTACCAGGTGGCGCTGTCTACCGCTTGAACTGGTGCTAAGTTTCCGAGCCACGCGGAAGGCATCTTAGTTCAGGAGGCTATAGGTCCAGTGATGTTTTTTTTTTTTAACTTGCGTAATACTGATTTCTGCGAAAACGAGTTACTAGCATTTTCAGATCCATGCATAGCGAAGTAGGGGTGTCTAGTGACTTTTTTTTATTCTTGCGTGCGCGATAGTTATTGCTGCGGAAACGAGTTACATGCGTTCTCAGATTTATGCACAGCGAGGTGGGGGTATAGAGTGATTTATTTTTATTATTATTATTATTATTATTATTATTATTGGTGTTCTTGTGCACGAAGCGTGCATACATGCGTGATAGTGAATGCTGCCGAATCTAGTTTTGTGCGTATTGAGATTCATCACAGCAAGGTAGCAGCACCCAGTTTTTTTTTTTTTTTTTTTTTTTTTTTTTTTTTACTTGCGCGAAGTGAGCATACATGCGTGATCGGGATTGCTATGGAACCGAGTTTTATGCATTTTGCGATTCATGCACAGCCAAATGCCATTAAAATTTTTGATACATATAAATACCATTGTGCTGGTATTGTATTGGTACATGTAATAACGTACCAGTAAGTAAAAAAATATTATAAATAATTACTAAATATAAATTTACTATATCAATTAATTTTATATTAATATAAAATTTGACGATCTTTGGCGGTCATGCACCAGCTTTCGGATAGTACGTAAGTACTACCCATATGAATAAACTTGAAAAAAAAAAATGTTTTCCCATTGCATTTTTTAATTTCTGTTTCATTACGCTAAAAGGAAGGATCTAAATTCATATCGGGTGTTTCAGGTAGCGAGAGACGTTTGCATTTCCGAGGGCAGTTGGTATTTTTTTTAAATGGGGGAAGGGGGGGGGGGGGGGAGCGAGGTCAGTCGGTAGTCGCCGACCATTTAGTGTTAATGTCTAGTTATTAATAAAATTTCCTTACGGAGTCGTTTACAGGGTTGCCAGTTGAATAGTACAATTTTATTTTTTAACACCAATGTTTTTGTTAAGTATAACTACATTAATTTAATCACAACATTTTTGGATTTTATATAAAGCACTGCTATTAAATAAAAATGGTGGTGCACAAAAATATTATTGTAGTGTTCATCTGGCAACATTTCGTTTTCCTACCGTTTACATTACTTGCATCAACTTCATTTTTTTTATGTTTTTTAAACAAATTAAGCATTGTGATCCTGATTTGCGAAATGGATTTGTATCTTGCATCAGTAACAAAATAAAAACAAGAGCAGCCTAGCTGTATTAATATAACCATTCCAGGTAAACCTAATAGTAACATTTTTCGGAGAATTAGGATCAATAAAGATAAAATTCCTTTTTTTGAAACCACTGACATTTATAGCATTATGGCGATAGGCCACAATTTCCCCTGATTCATCGACCAGTATTTTTCTTTCGGAATTTTTAATTGTGAATTTGCATGATTAATTAAGTGAAAAAAAATTGTCCGGCGTAAAACAATAAAATTTTGTACGATCTTAATCACCCCCCCCCCCCTAGATTTACAGATAACCCCATAGCACATTTTTGTCAATAACTCTATGAATACTGAAGATAAAGTATACAAACTGTATATTTTTCCGCACTGCCAGACACCCAGAAATTCAAATATGAAGTAAAAATTGGGTGTTGGTATCGAAAAAAAAAAAAAAAAAAAAAAAAAAAAGTTGCCGCTTAATTCAATATGTAGATGACTCCTAATTCAAAATTTCACGCATTTTCAAAAAGTGCTCATAATTTCTTGTTGAATGACGTCTATTAGATTTTTCTGTGTCAATCAATGACAAAAATACAGCGGGTGTGGCGTTTTTTTATTCTTTTTCCTCCGACTGTACAATACGTGTATGCTTTTTTGTGGGAATTGCACAATTGTTTAATAATAATAATAATTATATATATATATATATATATATATATATATATATATATATTTTTTTTTCAAAGATTACTATTTTTTAGCAAGTTTTTTGCTTATAACTAGAACAGATTTCGATAAAATTTTACAAAACTTGCAGAAAAATATACAAAAGATTAGCGAAAAATTATTCTGATAAAATTCACACGTGTAATATTCGTTGATATATGAGAATTTAGAGTAAATATTTTGTTACTGCGCATGCGCGAAAGCTAGAAACATTTTAATTACATATTGAAAACTAGATATATTGGGCAACTTTTGTCAAATGTTCATTTGAATATAATAAAAATCTGGTGTAAAACAACCACACGACTTCCATTACCCGCTATTACATGTATTATATGCATTTTTGAGAGATAATGTGATCAGAAAACATAAAAGTGACCAAAAAAGAAAATCGTTAGAGCCGTTTTTGAGATACCAACTTTCACAAAAATTCAATTATTGACCGGAAAACAATAATTACATACAAAAGCATATTTAAAAGTGAGTTAAAATGGCGAGTTTGAAAAAAATCCGTACAACCGTTTTTAAAGGAACGCCTTTGCGAGGCCTGAAATTGAGCTATTTATACAGGACGCCTATCAATTTTCATGAACTAACCAACTATATCATTCGAAAGGATATCTGATAGAGTGTTTCTATAGCAAATTTGAAGAAAATCGTTAGAGCCGTTTTTGAGATATGGACTTACGGTCCCACTTCCGGTTTCCGATGTCCCATTTCCGGTTAAACTCAATTATTGACAGGAAAACAATAATTACATACAAAAGCATATTTAAAATTGAGTTAAAATGGCGAGTTTGAAAAAAATCCGTACAACCGTTTTTAAAGAAACGCCCTTGGGAGGCCTGAAATTGAGCTATTTATACAGGACGCCTATCAATTTTCTTGAACAAACCAACTATATCATTCGAAAGGACATCTAATAGAGTGTTTATATAGCAAGTTTGAAGAAAATCGTTAGAGCCGTTTTTGAGATACGGACTTACGGTCCAACTTCCGGTCTCCGATGTCCCACTTCCGGTTTTTCAATTTTCACCAAAATTTGGAAATTTCATCTGTACGCCAGACGTATTTGAATTCTAAAGTTTCGTAGCTCTATCTTTATTAGTTTCTGAGCTATAATAGCCAGAAGATTCTCCACATTCATACACACACACATACACACATACATACACACTGACCAATTGCCAAAAACCACTTTTTTGGACTCAGGGGACCTTAAAACGTGTAAATCAGGTGAAAACCCGATATCGAATTTTCAGACCGAATACAATACTTCCATTACCTACGGTAGTAGGGTAATGGAAGTAAAAATTAAGGAAATTTTCAGCGAAGTAACGAGCAAGATTTTAGGTATTTTCCGGAGTTGAAATTTCATAAGGAGTTTTTCCATGTTGCGTACCTAATTCGAAGATCCAGTTATTTCACCCACGTTGCAAAAGTTCTTTTTTGAGAAAAACCCTTTATAAACTCACAAATCTTAGTAAATAAATAAAAATATGCTACAGATTCAAACCTATAGGGGGTAAAGTTGCAAAAGTTCTTTTTTTTGTGTGTGTGAAAAAACCCTTATAGGCTTGTAACTGTAACATATTTTTATTAATTTACTAAGATTTGAGAGTTCCTAAGGGGCTTTTAGCAAAAGAAGAACTTTTGCAACGCGGTTGAAATTATTGAATCTTCAAATTAAATACGCGGCATGTGAAAAACCCCTTAAGAAATTTCAACTCTGGAAAATACCAAAAATCTGGCTAGCTCTTTCGCCGACAATTTGCTTAATTTTTATTCGATTCAAATGAACTTTTGACAAAAGTTGCTCAACAAATATAGCTTTCAACGTATTCAATAAAAGTTTTTCTATCTTTTGCGCATACGCAGTAAAAAAATATTTACTATAAATACTCATATCATTAATATAAGCGAAGGATGTTGTTACATTTTACTATATACATATGTTAGCAAAATTTTATAATTCTAAGAAAATTTTAATATACACTACTGGCCATTAAAATTGCTACATCAAGAAGAAATAATAATAACGGAATGAAATTTGTTGGACACATACATTATAGTAGGAAGAACAATTGATTTAAATTTCAGGAAATTTGGAGTAATTTGTACTGAGAAAACAGTACATAAAGCAGGGACCTCTGTGAGCAATAATAGCAAATATCTGCCTAGGCATTGAATCGAACAGCGATTGGATGACATTTTTAACACGATGCCACAATTCATCGATTGAAGTTACTGGTGAGTGGTGGGGCCAGTCGCTTTTCAACGATTAAACAGTCATTTTCATTAGTGCGAGATCAGGAGAACGCGCTGGCCAGAGCAACAGTCGAACACTTTCTGTATCAAAGAAGGTCCGGACAATACAAACAACTTGCGGTCGTGCATTATCTTGCTCAAATTTTGCGCTACGGAGGCTTCGAATACAGGACAGAGGGGCGGGCATTAACTCATCAGAAATTTAATGGCCGCTGTTCAGAGTGCCAGGAATACGAATATGAAGTAATCGAGACGTGTATCCAATGGGAACACATAACATCATTGCGAATGATGGACAGTATGATGATGTCGAATCCCAGCTGGCAATGTGTATTATTCATAATGCCGTTAAATACGGATAAGGCAATTTTGATGCTGTAAACAGGATTGTGATTTGTCTGAAAAGTGATTTCACGTCATTCCTGCGTCCAGGTTCATCGTTGATCACACATTAATGGCGCGCATATCAGTGATGCAGTTTTGAGGGTAATCAGAATTTTGGTAGCCGCATACTGAGTCACCACCTGGATTGATGGTATGTGGTACCATTGGATACACATCCGGGTCATCTCTTGTTTCCATTTCCACCACTCTGAATACCAGCCATTACATTTTCGACGAGTTAAGGCCCATCGCTCTGCCCTATGTTCAAGGCCTCCGAAGTGCAACATTTAAGCAGGACAATGCACGACCGCAAGTTGTTTGTATTGTCCGGACTTTCTTTGATACAGTATGTGTTCGACTATTGCTCTGGCCAGCGTGTTCTCCTGATCTCGCACCAATGAAAATGACTGTTAAATCATTGAAAGGCGACTGGTCGCCCACCACTCACCAGTAACTTCAATCGATGAATTGTGGCATCATGTTAAAACTTCATGAAGTGCTCTACACGTACATGTCATCCAATTGCTGTTCTATTCAATGCCTAGGTAGATATGTGCTGTTATTGCTCGCAGAGGTCGCTGCTTTATGTACTGTTTTCTCAGTACATATTACTCCAAATTTCCTGAAATTTTAATCAATTGTTCTTCCTACTATAATGTATGTGTCCAACAAATTTCATTCCGTTATTATTATTATTCCTTCTTGATGTAGCAATTTTAATGGCCAGTAGTATATATATATTCATCAATCGATATCTAAATTTATGATTAAATACGACTGCCCCCCCCCACTCACCAGTAACTTCAATCGATAAATTGTGGCATCGTGTTAAAACTTCATGAAGTGTTCTACCCCATCCAATCGCTGTTCGATTCAATGCTTAGGCAGATATGTACTGTTATTGCTCACCGAGGTCGCTGCTTTATGTACTGTTTTCTCAGTACATGTTGCTCCAAATTTCCTGAAATTTTAATCAATTGTTCTTTCTACTATAATGTATGTGTCCAACAAATTTAATTTCGTTATTATTATTCCTTCTTGGTGTAGCAATTTTAATGGCCAGTAGTATATATATATTCATCATTCGATGTCTAAAGTTTTGATTAAACAGAAAGTTTCCATTATCTACAATAGTCGAGTATTGCAAGTAAAAATATCTATAACACAAATTTAAATAAAGGCAGATACTATTGTTGCAAGATAAAATATATCTAAATAACAGAAATTATAATAAATTATTTATAATTTCAATTCATTGAAAATTATTCAACATTTTTCTCATATTATTTTTATTTATTACTAATTTTAAGCTTTAAATTCTTTGCAAATTCTTCTAATTTATAATTTAAAAAAAAACTAAAAAATTCAAAATTTGAAAAAAAGATTCCTTCTATTTTAAAAACCTGGGAATCCTTAAAATATTTAATTCCATGCATCACATTATTGATTGTATTACGAATATATATTATCTTTTCATTCAATTATTATATTTTAATTTTTTACGAGTGATTTTGCAAAATTTCATAGCTCTTACGTCGCCAGATCTCAGGTTTAGCAGTCGAAGATTTTGACTGAACCATTCTTATCTAGTAAAATATTAGTAGTCTACAATAGAAATTATGCTGATTTTGACATTATTTTATGTACTGTTAATAAGTGACTAAACTTTAGGAATTTTTTTTAATGTATAGCAGACTTTCAATGACATATACAAGGTGTCCCGAAATTAAAGCAACAAACTGTAAATGAAGAGAGCGCACATCATAAGGATTCAGAATTGAATACGAACTCCTGTCCACAAATGCCATTTTAATGCTTTAACCCTTTAACGTTCACTACTTCATTTATTTTAAAAATTACTAAACTAATTTAAAAAATGGCTTTTAGACAGATAGCTGATCATAAATATTTAAAAAATAAAAAATTAGCATTGTTCCTTTTCGAGAAATTTTCGGTTTGAAACATCTGTAAGTAAAACTTATTAAATTCAAATAATATTTAATTTAATAAATAAATCACATTAAGTAAATATTATCGACAACAAAAACTCGTAAAAGTTGCATAGATCCCAACATTTCAATTTATTCTGGAGTATTTTAACCCTTTGTTGTGCAAGGTAATTCAGATCATTTAAATTACACTGCCACCGGAATTTAGGAGCATAATTAAAATTGAAGAAATTTTAAATTTTCACGTTAAAAAAAGGCCCTTTTCTGCTATGTTATAAATGTAAATTTTTACTAAAAAATTTCCGGGATGTCTTTTTGCGCTTGCGAATTAAAATTAGGTTTTCCATCAGCGGGAACACTGCGACTGAAAGGATTAAGAATCGAGTGTTTTGGGATGTTTTTGAACAAATGTGGGCGTGGCTGTTAATTTTTGCAGTTTTAATAAACATTTTTTCCTGCGAGTGATTGCATAAAACAATATACTCAGTAATAATGCTGTTTCTGATCGATATAATTGAAGCACCGATTGTATTAATACGAATATTGTGTAGGATTTTGTAAAATGAAGGATCATGCAAGATTTTAAGATTTACAAGGTAGACGGAGTTATATACAACCAAAAAACTAGACTACACGTGAGCAGTAGATAATTTCCATATACATACTTGCCAACTTTCTAATTAATGTTCCATATTCTTGTTATCCCCGCACTTCTTTTTCACACCAGTATATTTTACAGTATTTCCTTTTTTATTTAATCGTAATTGCATTTGGAGATTATTACTCTAAAAATTTACTGGTGTAGAAAAAGGGTGGGACTAACGACACTACAGAATATTAATGAGGATGTTGGCAGGTTTGCTCATATATGACGGTAAGTGTTAAAAAAATAACAGAATGTATACGCTTCTTAAATGATTAATGTGATGTTTGTGGTTATGGGTTGCTATGTATTCCTTCTTCCTTCAAATGCAGAGCTGACATCGTAATCGGGCAAATTGTTAGTACCGCTCCTTTTTTTACACCACTTAATTTTTAAAGCATTTTTCTTCAAATTTATTTGCAATGAATTAAGAAGAAAAAATTCTAAGAAATGACTAGTGTAGAAAAAGCGGCGGTACTAACAATTTGCCGGATTATGTTGGCAGCTCTGCAATGATATCTACATCCACTTAAAGCTTCTAGCTCTACGTTTGTACCGCCCACATCTGTTGGAAAATACCCCAAAACCAATGTTGCCAGACTTTGCACGACTTATTCTTCAGTTTCACCAATAATTTTGGCAAGTGATATTTGATATATATAATAGATTTTTAATCGTCTATTTTATATATGAAACTAGTAGGCTATGCCCGCTTCGCTGGTCACTATTTTTAAATGAATCACTATAGTTAATGAATTCTCAAAATTGCATCAATTTTTATCATGCGAAAAAAAAAGAGAAAAAAAAATGTGATTGGAAAAAATGTCGCAACGGGACCCCACTGCCCTTGGCAGCGCAGGCAATTGAACGCTGTGCGCGCGTATTTATGTTCAACACTCTTAATGAATCACTATAAAAAAATCTCCCATCAGTAGAATAATCGGTTCGGGCCGCCACTGCCTGCGACAGCGCATACAGGCGCGTAAGGATCGCATGCTCCTTCCCCTACCGTCCCCGCCCTTCCTAATTATTTTAGACTTTAAAAAATACTCGCAGTCGTTCTCGAGGGCTTTTAAACCTAATAATACTAATTTCCAACATTTTATCTGAATTTCTTTTTTTTTACCCCTTTGCCCGATCCCTTCCCGCCCTTCATAATAATTCTGTACTTCCGAAAATATCCGCAATCGATTTATCGGGCCTCAAAACCTAACAACACTAATTTTCAGCGTTCTAACTCTTATTTATATATTTTTGCCCTTTCACCTCCCCTTCCCGTCTAACCTAATAAGTTTACAAATTCGAAAATACACGCAATCGATTTGTAGGCATCAAAAACCTCCATGTACCAATTTAATAACTTTACAAATTCGAAAATATCCGCAATCGATTTGTAAGTATGGAAAACCTCTATGTACCAATTTTGAACGACCTAACTCTATTTTTATTTTTTGCCCCTCCGTCCCCTCCTCCCACCCCTCCTAATAACTTTACAAATTCGAAAATATTCGCAATCGATTTGTAGGTAACAAAAACCTTTATGTACCAATTTTGAACGGTCTAACTCTATTTTTATTATTTTGCCCCTCCGCCCCCTCCCTCCCCCCACACACACTTTTCTAACCCTCCTAATAACTTTACACTGTCAAAAATATCCTCATTTGACTTGCAGATCTCTAAAACCTAACTGTACCAATTTTGAATGGTCTAACTATATTTCTATTTTTTTACCCCTTAGCCCCCTTTTCCCGCCCCACCTGGGTCAAATTTCTAAAATTAAAGAAATTAGTTTTTATGTATTTATGGGAGCTATATTTTAGAGCAAAAATATCTGACACATATATTTTTTTTTCTGTTTTCAATATAAAGGATTATTTCAAATCACGTTTTGCCCCCTCTCCTTCCCTTTTGGGGGGCTGAATTTCGAAAATTCCAGAAATTTGTTTTTAGGTATTTGTATTAGCTATATATTAGAGCAAAAATTTCACATATATCTGTTTTTCTGTTTGAGATATATAGGAGTATGTGAAACAACGTTTTGCGCATGTAAAATCACGTTTTGCCCCCTTTCCCCCCTTGGGGACCGAATTTCTAAAATTCCAGAAATTTGTTTTTAGATAACTAAATTAGCTATATTTTAAAGCAAAAATTTTACGGATATCTGTTTTTTTTCTTTGAGATATGAAGGTATTTGTGAAATCACATTTTGCCCCCTACACCCCCTTGGGGGGCGAATTTCGCAAAATCGTTTCTTAGGGGGTGCTTACACTATATGTTCTCTAATCTGACCCAGTTTCGAGTCAGTGGCTCCAGTAGATTTTGCTGTGCTTTGATGAGTCAGTGAGTGAGTGAGTGAGTGGAAGTACTCTTTTATATGTATAGAAGATATCACTTCAGAAAATTATCATTGACTGTTGAATAAAAAATCCATTTAGTCTGGCAACACTGTCCAAAACAGCCGGATATTGAAAGATTAAAATGAATATTGAGGACATGGGTTCCTATGCAATTCTGAATCTTTATGGAGTGCCCTATATCCTCTTAAAGTTTGCCGCTATAAGTTTGGGCACCCTGTAATTCAGTTCGTGTTTTTTCATTATTCCTAACAATACATTCATGCTCATTTTTCGTTATATTTCTTTATACGTTTTCACAGAAAAGAGAACGATTATGTTTTCAACAGAATTTTATTATTTTTTTAATACATTTTATTTCTAATATTTTTCTCAGGTGATGGGTATGCAAGAAGCGAAGCTATTGCAGTGGTATTCCTACAGAGAGCTGATTTAGCACGGCGAAAATATGCATCAATTGTTCATATGAAGACTAACACTGACGGTTATAAAGAACAAGGTTTGTATATTTTTTTAACCTTAAAAAAATCTGGATTAATACCTCTCGCGTAGCCAGAGCCTGATTAACCCTTTCAGGGGCGGTGGCTAGAGGGTCTATCCACCTACTTTAGAAATTTTTCTCTAAGTGTGCAGTAGCTACTTTTTTTATCCACTTTTATGAAAAGTTAATGTGTACTTCTAAAATTGAAATAGAGATGTCAGAACTACAGTAACTTTAAGCAGGATGTGCCTGTGACTTTTTTAAATGGACAAGTTGCGGGAAAATTTTTTGAAGTTTCTTTTATATATTTTTATGAAAAATAATTTTTTATTCAAAAGTATTTGGTAGTGTAAATATACTGTAATGCACCTTTTAAATACAACAAATTTACATATTATCTCAGATAATTAATTTTAGTTTGATTTTTTGGAGCATCTTTTAGGTGGATAGACACAGTGGCTAGAACGCCTAGCCACCACCCACAAAAAAATCCCCACATGCTGAATTTTTTTCTTCATCAAATATGACTTGTAGGGGATGTTTACTTTATGATATATATATATTTAAAAGGAAGTTCAATCATTTTTACTTAGTGCCCCTGAAAGGGTTAAGGGGGAAGCACACATTATCTCCGCTCTCACCGGAATATTTTTACAATTATTTTTTACTTCATGTCATAGAAATTCCACGCTTTGACGAGGAAATATTTTTTATAAAAAATGAACGGTGTAAAACAATCCAATTTACTCTCCGTTATTAGACACCAGAATTCTTTTAAAATAATTTTTAATGAGAATTTTCTGTTTATTATAGGAGGAAAGTATTTGTTAAAAAATAACGGTGTAAGTATAAATAATGTGTGCTTCCCCCTTAATCAGTCTCTTCGCGTAGCTGCCAATTCTTTTGAATTTTTGTCATAGAGAAAAAAATTTTCTTTATTTAAAGTCTAAAATTCTTTAATTAGATAAGATAAGGATAACTATTTTGTGATAGTGGTGTCGGAAGAATCGGAAGAATTCTTCCGACAAGCCTTCTCCTTGTCCCAAGCCTTCCTTCTCCTTGTCTCCCAAGCCTTCTCCGACAGCCTTCTCCCGACTTTCTGAATGTAATATTCTTCAAACTTTAAAATAACATAGCTAGAAAACAGAAAATATTCAGATTAGTTGCAAGACACTATGGTGACAAACATATTAACCCTTTGACAGCGAATTAAAAAAAAACTGCCTAGTTTTTTATTAAAATAAGCGGGTCCTAAACGACGAGATATATATATTAGAGTGCTGATTCAATGGATGGAGGATTAGCTTTCCGTGGTTCAAGATGAATCACTAATAGGTTGCTGTGTTTGGCCCTTTATCGCTATTTTGGCATTTAAAATATCAGTTCGACAAATTATCATTATTATTAGGTAACATGATAGTCCTATGACCGAAATAAATTGTTTTTAAAATAATTTTACACATATTTCACATTTTAATAAATAATAAAATACCTTTTTTTTCATCGTTTCCCAACAAAGTTTAAAAGTGTTTATGAAAGAAAATTTAAACTTTTAAAGAGCTAAATTTAACAACAAATAATATCTTTTCAACTATTTTTAAGCATTTTGTCGGTTAAAGTTCAACTACACGAAATAAAAAAGAAGTAAAATCAAAATGATTTAGAACAAAAGAATATTAAACTGCGTAAGTAAACAAAAGCATTGGCGTTTATGACTTATGCGCAGAACAATCTCCAAACCGTTGCCATAGAAATTTACTGAAAATAAGCTGTTACCAAGGGAACCACCGAATACGCAGGTGCAAGGAGAGCATGTCACATGACTCATCTTGGACCTTCTCAAGGGTTACCATTTATCACTCTACTTTATATATCTCGTTGGTCCTAAATGAGACATATTTTTCATTTGGAATTACAATCTAACAAATAATTTTTCTAGTAAATTGTAAATGATACCTATCTAGTAGCTTTTAAAATCCAAGTGGAATTTTAAAGTGGGATTATGTCCCGCTAGTAGTAAAAAAAAAAAAAAAAAAAAAATAGAAATTTATTTCGGATATAAACATGCCCGTGGGTGATATTTTTGCAAAAAAAAAAAAAAAAAAAAGGCAAATAGATAAATTAATGAAGAGATAATAATTCGGCAGGATGCTTAAAAAGAAAATTGAAAATAAATAATCTAGTGTGTCACTCACACGAATTTCTCTTACCCTGAAATTTAATACTACAAATGCAGGTTGGAAATTAAGAGGTAACACAACGAGTTCTGTTATGAAAACTTATGTTAAAACAATTCAAATTAGGCTTCAGAAGAGTTTAATATGATAATTAGTTCTGTGTGAGGGAGGCTACCGCCCCACCCCTCAAACCCCCTTTCCCTACTGCACCTATATTTATATACAATTTAAATCTGTTATTAAAATTAAAAGTTCACTTACAATTGTTCAGACAACTTTCACACGCAACATTCCTTGAAACTTATCAGTCTTCATCAAATTTTTCCAGCTACAAACTTATATTAATTTGAAAATACAACTTCTGGTTTTCCTGAAATTATTCGTTTTTAAATTACTCTAAGACACACAGACAAAGATCAAATGTTAAAAAAACTTGACTTCGGTAATCAGGGAGCCTCAAAACGTTTAAATATGCAAAAAATAATCTGTATGTCACTCACACGACTTTCTTTTACCCTGAAATTTAATACTATAAATACAGGTAGGAGATTAAGTGGTAACATAACGAGTGCTGTTATGTAAACCTATGTTAAAACAATTCAAATTAGGCTACAGAAGAGTTTTATATGATAATTAGTTCTGTGTGAAGGAAGCTACCGCCCCCCCCTCATCTCCCCGTTTCATTACTGCACCTATATTTATATAGAATTTAAATCTGTAATTAAAATTAAAAGATCACTTAAAATTATTCAGACAACTTTCACATGCAACATTCCTTGGAACTTTTTCCAGCAACAAACTTATAATTAATATGAAAATACAACTTTTTGATCTTCTGAAAATATTCGTTTTAAGTTGCTCTAAGAAACACAGACAAAGATCTAACTTTAAAAAAATTGATTTAGGTAATCAGGAAGCCACAAAACGTGTAAATACACACACACAAAAAGAAAAGAAAAAAAAAAAAAAAGAAAAAAAAAAAAGAAAAAGAAAGAAAACAAACAAACAACAACAACAACAACAAAAGATGAATATTTAGCTTAAAAACATACATTATTTATCATATGCCTATGAGGAATTCATTTCCATTCCTGAACAGCTTTCGAGGATATGGTAAAATATTATAGTAAAGCACTTCCGCTAACAATAAAAAAGAATGTTATTGCTTAAATATTTTCTGCCCTGTATATCTTTTGAAGATTATGTACAACAACATAGTGCATCTAAATATAATCCAATCCTATAGTAATAATATATGACACAACCTGAAATGCACTTCCATCAATTTTCAGCTATTGTCGCACTATAATCTAGTTCTTTTGTGTAGCCCTGTAAATGAACAATAAATGATTTCCCTGCCATATTCTACTTGACGCACGTTTTTATGCACATAAAAAATATATATTCATTTCATTTGGTTTAGTGCAGTTTATAGATTTTAAACTCTACTTATCTGCAATTTCCCCCATAGACGTAATGTATTTGAATAAGCTTGAGTGTCCCAGTACACGAACAATTTGCTTCATCTTAACGAAAAGATTAGTGTAGCATCTTTATATGATACACATTTAGAATACTAAGTTTGGACTTTTTGCTGCTATTTGTTCTTGAGATATGCTGATAAAGACAGACACACAGCACACACACACACACAGACAGACAGACACTCACACACACACACAGACAGACAGACACTCACACACACACACACACACACACACACACACACACACAGACCAACCGCTAAAAACTTGATTTTCGGATTCAGAGGACCTCAAAACGAGTAAATATAACAAAAACTCACTTTCAAAAATTTGACCCCAAAAACAATGCATTCTCTACCTTATGGGTAAGATAAAGTAACAAGCGATGAATAATTAGCTTAAACACATACGTTATTTATCATATGTCTATGAGGAAATCATTTCTATTCCTAAGTACAGTCGGCTGCAAAATTATTTGAGCACTAGCCAATAATTCTTATATTTAAAAAGTACACTTAAGACTGTTTTGCTAAGTAAATCCTTGTCGAATCATGTTCTTAGACTGATTAAGAACATGATTCGACAAGGATTTATTTAACAAAGCTGTATTAAGTGTACTTTTTTTTGGCAAGGATTATTGCTAGTGCTCGAATAATTTTGCAGCCGACTGTAGCTTTCCTAGATATGGTAAAATATTATAGTAAAGTACTTCCACTAACAATAAAAAAAATGTTATCACTTAAATATTTGCAACCCATATCTTTTGAAGAATATGTACAAACAACATAGTGCACCTAAATATAATCCTATAGTAATAATATACGGCACAACCTGAAATGCGCTTCTATCAATCTTCAGCTGTTGTCGCATTATAATCTAGTTCTTTTTTGTAGCCCTGCAAATGAAGAATGAATGATTTCCCTGCCATATTCTACATGAGGCATATTTTTATGCATACAAAAAATACATATTCATTTCATTTTATTTAGTGCAGTCTATTGATGTTAAACTCTACTTAACTGCAATTTCCCCCATAGATGTAATGTATTTGAATGCTCTTGAGCATCCCTATACAGGAACCAATTGCTTCATCTCAACGAAAAATTTAGTGTGGCATCCATATATGATACGTATTTAGAATACCGAGTTTTGAATCTCTGGTGCTATTTGTTCTTGAGATATGCTGATAACAGACAGACACACGCACAGACACAGACACACAGACCAACCGCTAAAAACACGATTTTCGTATTCATGGGACCTCAAAACGTGTAAATATAACAAAAACTCACTTTCGAAAATTTGACAAAAAAAAAATAAATAATAATAATAAATAAAAATAAAAATACTTTCTCTACCTCATGGGTAAGAGAAAGTAAAAAGTGCTCATTTGTGAACAAGAAAATGCATGAACAAAACGTAAATATTCTGCAAAAAATTTACTCATGCAAAACATATCGAAGAAGCGATAGGAAAGCTAGATAGAAAGTTTAACACTCGTGTAGATTGTAACTTCTAGACTTCTTGATCTGGGCGGTCTGATCAACCACTTATTCTAATCTTTGAGAGAGCAAAACAATTTCACTCATTTAAAATAAACGGCCATCAAAATTTATGAACATGTCTAAAAGAAAAAGACATACTCAAATGAAGTTTTCCGCTATATATTAAATGTGGGGATTAATTTTGATTAACTGCACAAGGGTCTTAGGCCTGAGGTGAGTGCCATCCGTGGGGGTCTTTCTAAGGGGTCCTAGCCAGTATTTACGCAATTTTGATAGAAAACTAAGGAAAGCTCCGAAGGCTAGGCCGACGACCGCGACCTGGGATCGAACGCGGCATCACACGTCTACCAGTTTTGAGTGCAGAACCGCTCGGCCGCTGGTGGGCCCCGCTATATATTAGATAAACTTTTGTTAAAAATTTCCGGGACGAGATTTACAGATAGGAATTAAAATGAAGTTGGATATAAAAATAAAATATCACACCACCAGTCAAGAGCTTAAACGCAATAGAAATAGAAACGCGTATTCTGACAAGTAAATACAGGAAAAAAAAAACTAAAAATCCATGAAAAAGCATGGGAGGAAAACGAAAAAACTCACTATGTAAATTATATGAAAGAAAGAAAAAAAACAGATCAAAATTGAGTAAAAAAAAAACATCGAAGAAAAGTAGGTACTCGGGCTGTTGCATTGAAGATATAGTCGAGGGTTTAATACGTCTTGGTTATTATATGACTCACTTTCGAATGTAAATGACGAAGAAAAAAAAATCGCAATGTCTAGAGTGTAGAAAAAAAAAATAATCTGGT